>CM031235.1:601451407-602066000 GCA_018340775.1 Taxus wallichiana var. yunnanensis
CCTTCCTCCCGGACACGGCTCCCAGGCATTCCACAGTCTCAGCTTGGTCATCGGCGCATTGCGAGTTACTCCCATCCGGCCTTGAGTGTTAGGTGATGTTGTTGGGGGTGTTGCTCCTTCCGCTCCCCCCACACTGTCATCTCTTTCTTCTTCGTTTCTGGTTTCTCGGCCTCTGTTGCTTCCTTCTCTTCCTCTCCTTCTCTCATTGTATTTCGGGTGACCCATTTGGGTCCTCTTGTTGGGTTTGTTTGCTTTGTACTCTGCAGTCCCATTGACCTACTTTTGTGGTCATGTGTTGGACATTTTGTATCTTATCTTATTGGACATTGCGGATATAATAAAATTATGAACTTTACCAATTCCTCCTCCAAAAAACTGCAATTCTTTAGGTTTACAAGCAACTTTTCATCTCGCAATCTTATCAACACTTTATCCAAAAGTTACAAATGTTCTCTCGACTTACGAGAAAATCAAAATATCATCTAAATCAACAATCACAAGCATACTCGGATAAGGCTTCAAAATTTCATTCATCTAACGTGTGAATGTACTCGGTGCATTAAATCAACCCAAATGTGATATACTCTCTGTAATTCAATCTTTCGAAATACCTCACTCTGCTCAAGCAATCCATAAAATCATTTATCTCCGATAAACAACACTTGTATTTGATCATGATCTTATTTATTGCCCTGCTTTATTTGAGCACATTCTCCATTCTCCATTTTTCTTTGGCATTAATACCGTCCATACTGACACATGGACTCAAAACTTTAAAGAATAAGTCATTTGTCTAGTTCTTGGACTTGTTTTTGTGCCCCCTTGAATCCTCTTGCGGTGTCAATTTATATGCCGCTTTGTTTGATGGACTTGGTCTTGGGATCAAATTCATTGATGATCTATGCTTCTCATCAATGGTAATCAACCAAGTAGATCATTAGAAACAATCTTTGTAAACTCATTAATCAAGTCATTTATCTCACGAGGAAGTATTTCTTCCTCGGCTTTCAACTTTTATGACCAAATGTTGCGCAAACTTTTCTATAATCACATTCGTTCACATGAATTAGAAATTGTTTTCCCAACATTTACATTACCTTAGAATTAGCTTCCATTTCCTCACACCTACCCCTAAATGGAATTAAAGTATGTGTTGCTCTATCTTTATCAACCAAAGTGTATGTGTTTGTGTGACCCTCATGTTGTGCCTTGCAGTCAAACTGCCAAGCTGCTTCAGGCAAAATATGACAAGCATCCATAAGCATTATGTCACACATAAGCTCATCATGGACCAATCTGGAAATTCACTAAGCATTGCTAATTTACTAGAATTTGATGACCTTTCAGCAACCATAAAACCTTGTGCAGATTTTGATGTTTTATCCTCTTCAATTTTGATTTATCTACCATTTCTTGAGAAACAATATTATTTGTATTGCAACTATCTATACTTAGCTTTTAGCACTTACCTCTTGGCTTACAAATTTTTCCTTCACACAAGACTATTCTCTTCTTTCATAGGTTTCAACAACACCCTCTTCATCATGAGTGCTTCGCTAGTTTTAGGTTCATTAGTGTGATGCACTAATGCAACACTTTCTTCATCCGCTTGTGCAATATGTGTGTTTGCATTTCTAGCCATTTATATGGGCATGAGGACACGAAAATGCTCTATGTCAACCTTCACCACATTTGAAACTTGTGACAATGAATCCACCTACATGGCCTTAACCTTTTCATCTAGAATTGTCTTTACCTCTTTGTGCACTATATCATGTTGTTAAGTACATGCCTCTCTTTGCACAAATGTTCGTCTACCTCTACCTTGTCCAAGACCACATGCGAACTTGCCTTTTCCTCGCACTTTGCTATGTTACTTGCACGCTAGCTTTTCTTCTACCTTCAACACACAATGATAGGCTTCTTCAACAGAACGTATTGTAATCAGCCAGAACTCATTTTTGAATTGTTATGCACAATCCATTCACATAATGTGAAATATTTAATTTGTCATCCTCACATGACCAGCTCTAATTGTTAGCTTGTAGAATTATGCCTTGTAGTCACTTACACTCAAATCCCATTGCTCCAAAATTTGGAGCTTCTTAAACAAACTCGTGATAATTTTACAGAATGAATTTTGCTTTCAATTCCATAACGAATCTATTCAAAGACTTGATATTTTCTTTACCTTTGTAGAATCTCTCATCTTGCACATGTTCCCGCCATAGAGATGCATGACCTTTTAATTTCACTACGCCAAATTTGACTTGCCTTGGATAATCCAAGTCTTCACACTCAAAAGTATTTTTCCAACTCAACTATCCAATCAGTGAGTTCTTCAGGATTCAATCCTCCAAAGTATCTGGGAATATCCAACTTAGGTTTACTTGACATTCTCGTAACAAATTTCATGAAATTGTCTTTATGTTCTTCAATGTCTCTCTCTTCAACAGTTTAAGGCACTTATTTTGCTGCTTCACTATGACTTGCATCATCTATAACAACAAAACCTCATCATTGTGTTGACCCCATAACTACTGGACGAGATTGCATCTCTCATCAAACCTACCATATTTGCAAGTTTGGGTGCTCTTCCACATTTACCTCTTCCTCGTGGTACTCTCGCATTGTTATTTCCTATGTTCACCCTTTCCTCATAAAAGTATTCCTTTATAGCAATCTCCTTTACACCTTCCATCTAACTCATTTTCTGAAAGTTGTATACAATTATCTTCGGATACCAATTAGTGATGATCTTCTACACCTTTCCAACTTGCATTGGAAGATGTTTTCAATTACTTTCTATTCACACTCACAAATTATGTAATAATACCAAAAATACAATCAAGTCACAAGGAATACAACTTTTCTCAGATACCAATTGATGCAATGCAGTTAGGCATCTCAATTAAGAGATGCCTTATACCACACATGCCTCATAATCACAAAGCAAAATACGCATAAAATGCAACACAACATCTAGGACAAAAACTCAAAATCTTTATTCCTTTAACAAAAATGAAATACAACTACAACCACACAACACCAATAGATCCGCAAATTTCATCTTGCGGACTCACAGATTTGCAAGTATGGCTTACAACACACTGAATTGACTAGTCCAAACTATAGCTCTAGCTTGTGTGGGAATCATCCCTAACATAGATATGATGGCATGCTTATATAGACGCAAGACCCACCTTACAATATTTCTTGAAACAACAAGTGACCCATAAGACATTAGATGTGTCCCAATCCTCTATTAAAGAAAGGGCCAAGTGATAGCTTAACTTGATGCACAATGAATCCACTCAATAGTTACAATTATGAGTTAGTGAACTCATATCAGCTACATCAAACAAAGTTGGAACTTCTGAAATTCGAAAGTTATGCGCCACATGACGTCCTTATGCATAAGACTCCACATTGGCTTCTCAATGAATTCTTGTGCACTATCGCAATACAACTCCAATGACCTCATGATTTCAATAGTGGATATGTATTGTATGTTGACTAAGAAGGTCAATATGATTATCCTCTTTATCTTCTCAACAATATAGTTCAGCATATAGATAGAAGACTATTCTAGGGCAATCACGCAAGCCAAAATAGAAAACAAGAGGTCTAAGAATTGTCAATATAGAAGACGATAATCCAAACTCTATAAAAACATAGCATTCCAAAGCCTATGACTAGGATAGGGGTGGGATTTTACTAGGACTCTAGGTTGTAAGAGTAAAGATAATATGCAAGATATCTAGACTAGCGTAGTAAAAGCCAAGTAGCAGATGTTACACAAGGGCCGTTAATAAGCATAACGCTATAGACAAAGAATATGCTACTCTATCCTAGTTTAATACATGATACATCAATCATAATCAGCCCAACCAAATGTAAAGGAAAAAGAAAGGTTGGGGATACTTACCTTTTGAAAAAATCATTGATGCATTAACCGCCCCCATGTTTAGTAACATCTCATGAGAGTTGTGAGTAGATCACAAGAAGGATAGGTGGAAGACCTAAGTAGACCAAAGTTAGGGACTCTAGAGACTTGGTGATGCAAGAGCACCGAGTTCATGCACAAGCCACCAAAGTCAACCAAAAACATGTATAGTTAGCCAAAGAGAGACTTGCGCAATCACACCAAATAAAGACTAGCACAATCATGCTTTCACCCTCAAGCATCGAGTCACTCTGCAAAGTTTGTCATACAAAACTGCAACGCCTCGAAGGTCTAACAATGTCACGAAGTCTAATATCAACGCCTCGAAGGTCTAACAATGTCAAGCAATGCCGCAAAAGCTTGTCAATGCTGCACAATGTCATGAAGTTGTCCCAAGTCACGCAATACCTACTTTGTGTTTGTGATGATGCAATGCCCTAGGCAATGTCAAACAATGTCATAATGCCATCTTTAGCCTTGTGTAGTACCACAAGCAATGCTCTATGCCACATCATCTTGCCCACCTCTTGTGCCACTTTTGTTGTATGGAATCCATGTGTTGCCCCATTCCATCGCAAAAATCTTATCTTGCCCGCATAAGTGAATTTCAGTGCTGCGAAGATCTTATAGGATGTCAAGAAGCCTTGTGCGCTATTGCACATCTTGTGGGGCCTCTAGTTTATGTTGCTATGTTGGAATCTTGCATCTTGTAAAATCTATTATCAACATCGATAGAGTTTGGAGCAGCACATGTGGGCCTTGATCCATTTCCTTCACCTAAAGACAAATTGGTCAACCTGCTAAACTTTGATCTAACAGACATTAATTCAAGGGACACTACCTACAAATGGTTGATGAGATCAATAATGATCTAGGGCATATTGAGGAATATTTACAAGGGTATCTTTACTTGTAAAGGCATCTTTATTCTCCAACCTAATTCTAGTCAAATTTTATAAATATTGGGAATAGTAAACAAGCAAGCATCAACAAGGCAATTTGTCCTCTACCCTACTTTGCTAAATTGAGCCAAGGAATAGTAGTGTGGAGTTCCATTTTGAGGGGCCAAGTTTGGTTCTGTAAAAGCCTTGTAGTATTTGCAAGATTAGTTAGGATAGGTTGTAGGACTGGAATTCAGAAAGAATTTTTGTAGTCCTAATATAAGATTGTAATGGGTGTGAAATGTCATTTGTGCCAAAGCTTGTAATCCTTCCTTATAATCAATGAAAGAAGTTTTTATTGTTTCTTGTCATGATGTGGCCTTAGATCTTACTTTTTGGTGAGATCTAGCTCTGAAATTGTGGGTTTCATGGTCTAAGGCATCGCTTCATTAGGACCCTAACCAAACATCAATTGTTATCAAAGCAAGGATTTTAAGTCTTGTTGAGTAGTCCAATATGTGCAACAACATTAATATTCCAATGTCAAGGATTTAAAATCCTACAAGTGTGTGACTCTTGAGGCATTTGTTGTTTTCCATACACATGTGTGGGTAAAAGTAGTTGTAGACATCTTCCACCATTTGGGTCGTTTGATAGAAGGTGAAGGTCATAGAGTATTGGTGTGGAGTAATTGTTGGGAAATTGAGATGGCACATAGTGGATCTTGCAACAAAAGCAACTAGATCACCCAAACTTGCGCAGACTTGGTGGAAATTATAAGAGTGCACGCCCGTTTGTAGGCCATGGAAATCACTCATCGCAAAGGAGTGGCGGTTGATATTGACGCGTGTAATGATGAGAACACAAAAAGCGGACCTAAGAACTAGGATGTTGAAGAAAAGCATGTCAATGCACGGGAGGAAAGATTCTTGTGTGAAATCACGAGAATTGGCAGCAAGCCAAGTATGTATGTTCCTAGTTTATGGGAACTTAGATCGGAAGAATCATCGATTGGATTGTATAAATGGAAAAATACTTCATATATGAAACTATAGAAAACCCCAAAAAGGTAAGATTTGCATGTACTAAGTTAAAGGGAAACACATAAGTTAAGGGGACACACATCTTTGCGGTGGGAACATGTGCAAACCGAAAGTGTGCATCGAGGGAAAAAGAGGATAAGGAATTGGAGTAGATTGATTGCAAAATTAAAAGCTAAGTTTACGCCTATACACCGTTAGTCGAACTTGCTCAAAAAGTTATAGAAATTGGGCCAATCGGAATTAAATGTGAAGGATTAAAAAGAAGAGTTGGATATGCTCATAATTAAAGTAAGTCATATTGAAGATGACATAGAAAAGATCTCAAGGTATGTCATTGGTTTGTGTATGTCCACGCAAAATGAGTTTAGAATGATTAGATTGAGATCTGTAGAGGCCTATTAGTTTGGACGGAAGGCGGAAGAAAAGTTTCCACACAAACAAGGCAATGCGCGAGGGAAGGGGAAGTTCTGCATAGTAGTGGAGGTTCATGCAATGATACATAAAGTTATGTGCACGAAGGAGAGGTGAGTGCCTCACATAAGTATAGTCATGTGTAGAGAGGCAGAGGTAGAGCTTCATTCAAAGGAAGAAAACGAGGATTTAGCAAATTTTCTTCCCTGTTGTGGAGATGTTGGACATCATGCATTTGAATGTCTACCAACCGTGCAAAGTAGTGGCACAAGGAGTGATGCTAGCAACCATGTGGCACAGCAGATGGATGCGAAGAGTAATGTATCAAATAGTTACGCATAAAGGAGTCGAGAGCAAAGAAGCTCTCATGATGAAGAGAGTGTTGTTGAGCCCTGCAAAGGTGGAGAATGTACCAATGCAAAGGAAGAATCTATTCAAGACCATATGCAAAATTGGGGGTAAGTGCTTCAATATTAATAGTGGTAGGGCTGATAATCTTGTTTTGAACGAGGTTGTTAATTGGTCTAATGAAGATTGTTCATATGAATCCATATAAGGTGTCTTGGATGTTAAAGGACATCAATTGCTTATGAGCGAGCAATGTAATGCATGCATAAATATTGGCACATATGAAGATGAAATCCGAGTGATGTAATACCCATGGGCATGTGTCACGTGTTGATGGTTCAACCATGTTATTCAGGCAAGAAAACATTGCATGATCGTGATGCAAATATTTGCACTTTGGGGAAGGACAGAGGTAAACTTTAAATCTCTTTAAGGATGCAAGTGAAAAAGTAGAGAGGAGTCCACAAGTATTGCTGATTTCAGGGAAGGGGTTCATGAATGAGGTGAAAGGGGGCAATGAATATTTTGCATGCATTCTAAATCTTCCGTAAAACTAGGGAAAGCTTAGTGGCACAAATAGAGGAGATCCCACGATAAGTGGACGTAGATGTTGGGTGAGTTCATGGATATCATGTTGCAGGATATTCCAGATGGTTTACCACATGTGCGCAGTATCAATCATCAAATGGATTTGATAGTAGATTCTATCTTACCAAACAAAGCCACATATAGGTTAACACCTATGGAGAACAAGGAGATGCAGAAACAAGTGCAAGAATTGCTTGAGAAGCGGTTGACTAGAGAATCTTTCAGCCAATGTACAGTTCCCCTATAGTATTGGTGTCGAAGAAAGGAAGTGAATGGAGGATGGGCACTGACTCTAGAGCCATCAACAATATTACAATGAAGCACAAATTTCCATT
The DNA here is from genome assembly GCA_018340775.1 of Taxus wallichiana var. yunnanensis. Classification (NCBI taxonomy): domain Eukaryota; kingdom Viridiplantae; phylum Streptophyta; class Pinopsida; order Cupressales; family Taxaceae; genus Taxus; species Taxus wallichiana. The sequence continues at coordinate 601,458,960 of CM031235.1, forward strand.
ACCGCACATGGATGACTTGGACTGTTTGAGTGGAGCAAGTTACTTCACAAAGATTGATTTGAAAAGTGGATATCACCAAACCAAGATAAGATAAGGTGATGAACAAATGATTGCTTTCAAAAGGCAAGATGGATTGTATGAGCGGTGGTCATGTCATTTGGGTTAACCAACGCATTGAGCATGTTCATGCACCTGATTAAATAAGTGTTGAAGGCCTTCTTAGGACAATTTGTCATTGTATATCTCGATGACATTTTGATTTTCATCTAGACGAAGGAGGAATCCTTGGTCCATTTGTCTAAATTGTTACCTTTGTTTGCAGGAAGAAATGTTTCTAGTGAATTTGAATAAATGTTGTTTCATGAAAGGAGAATTAGTGTACTTAGTATTTGTGATATCCCGAGAGGGATTGAGGATGGATCCTCGAAGGTGCAAGCTATAATAGAGTGGTCGTCACCCAAGAAAGCCATAGAAACACGAAGTTTCCAAGGTTTAGTGAGATTCTATAAGAAGTTCATCGTAGGATTCAATGAAATTTGTGCAGCAATCATAAAGGTGATGTACGGAATAAGAGGACTTTGCATGGTTCGCAAAACACAGAATATGACTTTCAGAAGTTTAAGGTCACAAAGCAGCCAGTATTGGCCTTGCCTAATTTTAATAAAGTATTTCATGTTGATTGTGATGCAAGTGGCATAGCTAATTGATTTGTGTTGAGTTGAGGAAGACCCATCACTTATTTTAGTGAAAAAATTGAATGACGCAAAAAGAAGATACTCACTTTATGATCGAGAGTTTTAGGTCTTAGTGCAAGCTCTACAGAAGTGGAGGAATTATCTATTGCTCAAAGAGTTTGTATTGTACATCTAAGTCACGGCATTCAAATTCATGTTCGAATTTGTGGAGGATAAAATTTGTAAGAAATTCGTTACCAAAAAAATTAGAGACAATTTGTGATTAAATTCGACTAAAAGAAATGCACTTGTAATAATACAAAATTAACATATCATAATCATACATTAAAAATTTGATATTTTAAATTAAAATATCAAAAACTAATAATTAAAAATTAAACAATAAACTATATTTTATAAACTCAATATTATCCTTCCAAAAATGAACTCGATAGATTTTAAAAACGTTTTGTTAATATATTTATCAACTCTTAATGTAATGATAATCTATAAACTATATTTTAAATTAACTCCTAATGTATTAGTAAATCCAATTTTCACGGAATGTCCATCACGCAGACTCCATTACACTACTCTTCCTTCCATTTTCATTGTTTCTACGACTCTGCAAAATGTCATTAGGGCTTTACTGAAACAACTTTGGCTATGTTAGTCTTTGAGGACACGATTTTGCAGGGTTTCCTTTCGCGATTTGCAGGCCCGTGCAGGGTTTTTTGAGGACACGACCACGATTTGCATGGTTGTACAGAGTTTTTTGAGGACACGGTTTGCAAGGTTTTAAAACTTCTTCCATTTTCTCTTTCCATGAAGACTGCAGCCTCAATTTCTCCTTCCACTCGTCTCTCGATTTCTCCTTGCTCAGTGGCGGCCACGTCTTTTTTATTATTTTATTAATTTTTCCAGCCTTAATCATGAATTTTCAGGAATATTAAAATGATTTTTTTAATGTTTTTATTGTTTGAAATCGCCATTCCATAGTTTTGCATGGAATTGAATCACGAATCTAAACAAATTTATTGGGACTCTTTTAAATGCGACGATTTTCAATTTTCCTATAAAATGCGGTGACACAATTGTACATAGACCAGCGAGCATTGCAATTCATCAATAATGTGCGGAAATTGAATCAAAGACACATGAATGTGTTGAGTTCTTGTAGGGTTGCTCATTTGTCTTGAAACACAAAAGTGAGAAGCCAAACCAAGTCGCAGAGTCATTGACTAGGAGACATCTCATTAAGTGAGGTGCAAGTGGAAATAGCAGGTTCAAAACCATGAGGGAACTCTACGTAGAAGATAAAGACATTAGAGAAGAATGGAGCATGCATAGAACCAATGAGCATCGAATAAACACCTTAGTTGGATTATTTTGTGCAAGAAAGATTGTTGTTCAAAGAAGAGCAATTATGCATATCTTGAGCATCAATGAGGGAGAATTTGATCCAAGAGAAGCATTGCAAAGGATTAGCAGGTCACTCTGCAATGGATACGACCTTGGCACAAGTGAGATACTATTGGTCGTGGATGGCTACAGATGTGCACGAATATGTCCAGAGGGGCAAAGTATGTAAATTAGCAAAGGGAAAGAGCCAAAACACAAGGTTATATCAGCCACTACCGGTGCTTGAAAAACCCTAGGAACATCTAAGCATGGACTTTGTTTTGGGATTACCGAGAACACATAAGGGTCGTGATTTTATCTTCGTCGTTAAATTATTCTCAAAAATAGCTCATTTTATTGCTTGTAAGAAGACCAATGATGTTATGCATATAGCTAACTTGTTTTCGAGGAAGTTGTGAAATTGCATGGACTATAGGGCAATCATGATTCTATTTGTTTTCATTGATAGATTCTTTTAAATGGCTCCTTTTATTGCTCATAAGAACATCATTGATGTTACACATAGAGCTAACTTGTTTTTCAAGGAAATTGTGAGACTACACCTCATAAGTATTGTTGGGGTGTTAATATTAAGTGGGGACACCGTTTAGGTGGTGGTGTCACTCAGATTTCACCCTGAAATCTGTGACTACCCAATCCGAAAAATTTTCGTACTTTTAAAATAGTGGGTCGTTTGTTGTTTTTATTGCCTGAAAGTTCCTATATTGCGTCAAAATAATCCTAAAGTGTCATATTAGCCTTTTCGCCTTTATGCAAATACCCAGATGCCCAAAATTGTTTTATTCTGTCGTCGGGATTTGTCTGCGGGAAATTTGTATTTAATTATTTTGAGCCCCGTATGAGGCTATTTGCGCTCTGTTTTAACTCTATTATGAGCAAATATGTTATTATTCCTATGTACCAGAAGGATTTTAACTTATTTTAAGTTTTGGGCTTTATTTGTAACTTTTGGCAATTTTTCGTGTTTTTGTGGTGTCCCGTTCTGTTTTCTGTAAAATTTCTCTGGAACAACTCCTTTGCCGGGTAAGCCCGATTTTTGGCCTGGAGCGGCTAGAAAACATATACGCACATTGTGCCCGGAGGAAGTCGCCATCGGAGGTCTGGATCACTGGGAAAAAGCGAAGTCGTGCACAGAAAAGCCCCTGCGGGGATGGGCGCATTTTTGGAAAACAAAGGATTTAAGCTGCGATGGGAAAAATATAAGCCGCAGGCAGGGTGGGAATTTTATACCTGCCTGGCAGGGTACTTTTTCCCGTGTTATAAAAATCACTTAAGTGGATCACGGGATTTTGGTGCCTGCCTGGCAGGGTAAAGCATCCCATTATCAAAAAATTCTTAAAAATAGAATTACATGTGCAAAAAAGTCGCCCCTTTGGTGAGAGATTAAAAGGATTAAAGTTGATTATTTTTATTAATCTTTCTTCTCAAAAAGTGCGCCCAAGCTTGGAGGAGGTCAACAAGTCAAAGATGGAATAAAAGAAAGGAGTTAAATGAATTAAATTTAATTTATTTAATGGCTGCCCTCTTCCTCTCAAAAAGTGCGCCCCATTTGGGTATTATTTAATGTTTTTTAAGGCATTAAAACATTAAATTAATTTCTATTTTCAGTGGCTATGGTCAAAGCACACTGTGGGGCTTGAGTGAAGTGCTGTGTGAAGGATTAAATTGGATTAATTTAATTTATTGGATGGCTGTCCTTAAACATGCTATTTTTAAAAGAGAAAAGCATGATTTTTAATTAATTAATTGCCTTTAATTGTTAGGGCAATTATTAATTATAGAATTGTGAAGGTTATATAAGCATGGGCAGCCATATGGGTGAATAATTTAATTCACAGGTAAAGAATTGCAGCTAGGAGGAAAAGTGCGCCCCCATTAGAGGAAGGATTTTGTTCAGACAAAGTGCTAACAAGGCTTAAAGCTTCCAGATTTGGCACATGCTTTGGAGAAGGTTGATCTTCGTCTGCATAGTTGTTTTCACAGGTTTTACAGGAGCTCAGGTGTTGATTGAAAGGATTCATGCTCTCTTTATGTGCAAATTAAACACCAATTTTTGGGCAGCAGGTTTGAAAAGTGCAGATTTTTATAATTTAAATTCACTATTCATGCTCCGGTGGCCATTTTTGTCTGAATAAATTGCAGGAATTCATTACAGGTGCTTTACAAAAGAAAAGGAGTTTTTATCAATGTCCAATACATTGCAAATATCCTCCGAATCTGAAGAATTGTCCAGATCTGCACCAGTATTGAAGAAATCCGGCCAAGTTAGAAGAAAAAGAATTATTCAGACAAAGATAGACAAAGCCATGGCGAAAGGAGATGAAAAAGAGAGCACGATGGATTCATGCATTGCTTCCAAACTTTCAGACATAGGAGACACGGATCTAGGCCCAGAACCTCTTTCTGATTTGATTGATAGATCCAGAGCTGGAAAGACTTCACTCATGTGTGCGGTCAAAAGTAGCGGAATTATCCGAGCTGCAGCTTTCCATGTCTGACCCAATTGCGAGTTCGTGATGGAGTGTGCTAGATCTTATCATCCTTCATCCAGATCAGTGCGTGATGTTGCGGGAAAGACAATAATTCGTTTGGATGCGGAATTCATCAATTATTGTTTGAAGATTCCAGTGCGAAAGGTGGTGACTTCTATTAGCATTCAGGATGCTGACAGTAGATGGGAGAAACATAGAGCTGATTGCGTGAGCATAATGAACAGCCGGTTCATGAAGAAGCCTAGATCCCCTTCAAAGTTCCCGAGAACTCTTCCGCGGTCCAATTTGGTGCAGGAGGCAGATGATGTCGTCAAATTGCTATGCAGGTTGAATGGCGAAGCGAATGCCTACACTTTCCGTACATGGATGTATGCTTTCATCAGGACCATTGAAATCAACAAGGTTGATTCTATAATCAATTGGTCGGAAATTATTAGCAGCAACATCGGTGAGCAACTTCGGGCGTGAAAGCGTAATTTCGAGCTTCAAGATGACTTCGTACTTGGTATATCTTTGCAGCTTCACGGGGTGTCTTTTTCAAGTTTGGATAGATGTGGTGTTCTTTCGAGGACCCCATTTTTTGAGTGCTACCCACGACTTACATGCACTGCGTGAGTGAGGACTTCAAAGTGATCAACGATGACTTCTTCTACGATTTCATCTGCAGGCTAGACAAAGACTTGAAGACTCACAGGGTAAGCAAGGAAGCGTGGGAAGCAGTGTCCAAGATTGGCAGTTTATTCATCCAGTTTGCAGATTTCACATACCTCAGGGTTACGGGCTTTTCTGGAGAACCTATAAAGATGCCCAGGTATCCAAGTGATAGATTGATCGCCATGGAGCTGAGCAGGCAACTCGTGGAGTTACACGACCTTCAGTTGAAATGGCACAAGTCTACGGGCTTCTTCCCAATCACTGTGGGATATTACAATTGCATCAGCATTCACAGAGCTCGAGGGATGGAAGCGCAAATGTTATCCGAGTATGAGCAAGAGTTCTTCCCTGCACGGCTTAACTTCGATCCATTTGGAGTAGCCAGGAAGACAATCTCCCAGGAGTACGCACATGTGCCTTCGTTAGAAGATTTCTGGATGAAGTGCAAAAGTGAGTACGAGGTTAGAAAGAAAGATTTCAGCAGGCTATCAGCAAAGCAAGTGTTCGACTTTGGACTAGCGCGGATACCTGCGGATCTTAAAGATGATGGGAACGTGGTACTTGACACTTACCATCAAATGGGAGGAGATAAAGCTATACTGCAGGATAACATTGGAGGCTGCCATTCAATTGAAGAAAGATCTGGAGCTGTGTTGGTGAATACTTCGAACTGGTTCTACACGAAGGGATACTGCCTTGATGAAGTATTGATGAATCAAATCACGGGTAACTTCGGCGCAGGAGATTCCCTCAAGCGAAAGCATGAAGGAGAAAGAAAGAGAAGGTCGAGAAGTTGAAAGTACAGAAGATCTCAAGAGAGAAAGAAGACCACTTCTACGACCATAGCTTTGACTCCGACTTCTCCAGTACCCAGAAGATCACCAACTATTGCACCGCAGCAGCAGGATGCTTCCATGCCTTCATTGAAACCGGCGACGTTCGTTTTCTCTCCGACCACTTCGTTCAAAGCACCCGTTCCGAGAGGAGATGTTCAAGCTGCAGATGACGGAGTTCGAAAGAGCTTTGTCCTTGGATGTTTGAGAAGATGGCAATGACACTGTGGCACATTCGACGGAGAGGATGCAGAGCGGGAGATGATAGTGCACTCAGTGACTTCTTACTCCCCGAGAAATAACTTCTCGGGATGGTTAGCTTTGCAGTTGGTTCCGGAAGCAAGAGTAGAGATGAACTTAGAGGAGCATGACTTGCAGCTATTTCAAGATCTCGAGCGAGAAGAGGCAGAAGGCCTAAAGTTGCTAAAGCAACTTCTAGGTTGATCATCAAAGATTCGGGAGAGAAGTTTGCTGAGATATCAATTCCGGCGGAAGGAAAGATAGAAGAGGAGCTCACGGCAGAAGATGTGACGGTGACCAAAATACCACTCGGTCAAGCTACCTCTGAAGGATTGAAGCGGGACACGCAAACGTTCTTTGGATGCTTTGTTCCTTAGGCTCAGCGGTGAAAAGGCGGAGAAAGAAGAGTTGCGCAGAAGCAAATATCTCAATTATGTGAGATCATAGCCAAGGTTGCTAAACCTTCCATTCAGCCCATTTCGGAGCGGGTGAGTGATCATCTTATGCGGGAAATGGAAGATCAAGCAATTAAGTAAAGGCTATTGACGAATGGAAGGATCGATTATTCGTCAAGCACGTGCTGACTTGGGAAGTGCCGACCCACTTTAAAGGTTATGAAAGATGCAAGAAATCAACTAAAAAATCGATGGAAAGCATAGAAGGCATGAATACGATTGCAGAGAGTAACTGAGTATTTTGGCCGAGATCAAGCTGTAGGGAGATGTATTGGTTGCGAGAACAAATTGTACGGATGGATCGGTCGAGAAGGGGAAGCATTTAGAGTTTGCGGTATCTTTCCATTTGGAGATCTGCAGAGTTTTTCTTGAAAAGGATGCGAGTGCTTGAGAGTAGAACATCAGATTTGCAGACAGTGGCGTTTCTTTCTCGAGGAAAGAGTGGACGGAGGTGTTACTTCATACGTGTGGATTGTTTCTAACGAGGTGCATGATTCCTAAAAGGTTCTCTTCGATGGTGCAAAAGAGAATTGATAAAGCTACCAAGCCTTTCACGATGAATTCTCGGTAGATTGGTGGGCTGCTGCAGACATTGCGAGGTACGGGCCGAGTTTGGAAGAGGTGGAAGCATGCAACAAAGTGTTGAATGAAGGGTTCTTTGTAGTTCGGGACGAGAGAAGGAAGCAGTGGCTAAAGCGAGATGGAAGGATCTTTGAATTATATGTTCGACAAGTATATCAGATATCAGAACAAGAAGAAGATGTAAACATTACAGCTGGCATGACTTCTTCTATTCTTTCTTCTTCTATTTTCTATGTTCCGGATGAAATTGTAGAACTTCTAAGTTATTGGTTTTCTGACCATTACTTGAAGTCATGTGGAACTATTCTATTAGTTAAGTGATACATGTGTCACTTAAGAAGAAGTTAGTTGAGGATGATTGCCAAATGTCATCTTTACTTGTTGTTCATACTTTAGTTCAGTTTGAGTCTTCTATTTGTACTTTCCCTCCTACATTCTATAAGTAGGAGAAGAACCTCGGGTTAATGATCAATCGGAATTTGTAGAAGCAATCTTGAGTTCTAGACTTTGTCTTTGAACCCTTAGAGAGAGCAACTTGGAGCAAAGGAATACAAAGGAGCGAGGTTTAGGAGAACTTTGTGTCACGGTGTACTGTGTTTCTTGCTTTGAATCTTAGATCTCTTGATAAACTTTGTGTTATTTTAGATCTAGATCTAGAGCTGCCTTTGTTTTATAATTGTGTGTTCATATCTATTAAGTTTCTTCTATGTGCATGCAATTAACTCTGCTATCTACTAATTGGGATGCACATCTTCCCCATTTCTTCTCTGTATTTCCTTTACTTCCTTCTTCTATAAAATACTTCCTTTCTTAAACAGCTGCTTACTTGCTGCAGAACTTCTTAGTTATGGTTCATGAACTAAGTGGTTAAAGTAAAACCCCTGATAGATAATAACACATTTTTATTGACAAATCTGACACGGGAGCCTCACCGGTTAAATGAGGGAGATTTATCTCATGACTGCCTAGGTTTGATGCTATGCAGAAAATCTAGCCAACAGTGGACAACCACTTCACCTCTTATTTAGAAGTTTATTTATAAACTTTATCATGTCGGTTCCCCACATTTAATTAAATCATTGGATTTAATTAAAAGAGTGAAACAGTGCACCCGTGTGCAGCAAATGATTCACCCACCCTATTTAACAAGGTGATCCCTCACGGGATTGTAGATTTATTCGAAGGATTGCACATGAGAGATCATGTTGAGTTTTGTGATCGGTGAATTGTAAATTGCGGTAAATTGTTGTGCAAGTATTATTGTGGGACCGAGGAGGAAGTGGAAGTGTTGGGTAAAATTTGTATGTAAAATTATTAATAAAGGAAAGTGCTTTATTTTAGAGTGGGGTTTTTACCTTCGGGTTTTCCCCACTATAAATCAAGTGTTATGTGTTATTTACTTTTGTTGTGTATGTTTTATTCTGTAAATCTACTTTATATTATTGTATTTAATTCATTAAATTATATCTCTGCACATTTACATAAACCTATAATCCTTGGAATTAATGATTATAAATTAATCAAATATTTATCCTGTAAATTCTTGTAAGTATTGTGTCGCATGATGACATGTTAAGTTTGTGGGTCATTTTTGGTGCACATTGTGGAAGAAGTTGAGCACAAAGTTGCAATTTAGGTGTACCACTCGTAGATGGATGGAAAATAGAAATTGTCAACCGGAGTCTTGACATTTTATTGCTATGTTAGGTTGAAGAGCAAGCAAGGACGTGGGATTTTGTCCTTGTGAAAGCGGAGTTCACTTATAACAACTCTATGAATAGAAGCACTAGGAATTCATGTTTCTAGGCTGAATATGGGTTAAGTCCAAGAGGAGTTTCAGAGTTGTGAGATTTACCACAAGGAGGAAGAAGTGCAAATGACGAAGATTTTGCACAATATATGGAGGTGCATGAGCAAGTGTGCAAATAACTGGAGCAAAGTAACGTGCAATATAAACAACACACTAATTTGACAAGGAGAGAATTAGAGTTTACAGTTGGAGATATGGTTCTTTGGCACCTGCACAAATAAAAATTCCCTAAAGGAACTTACAATATACTCAAGTGAGAAAAGTTTCGCCCATTCAAAGTCCTAAAGAAGATTATAAAAAAGTATATAAGATAGAATTTCCAAATGGAATAGACATTTCACCTATCTTTAATGTACCGGATCTATACCCATACTTTAGAGGACATATTAGTCATGATGCAAATCAGGCTGAAATGAATTTGAGATATCTCGTTGGCAAAACAACATGAAGAAATTGAATATATTCTAGAAGAACCCGCAGCGAAGGTAACGTGCAAAAAAGTACAAAGATTACCTAGAAATGGAAGGGCAAAGAATCTAAGAATGCATCTTGGCTTTGCGAAGCGGAGATTGGTGGGCATGCTCACTACATTCCAAGCCTTATGAAACTCAATTGAGAAGGAGCTCAAGTTTCTCCTTCCCCAAGGTGTATGATGCAGGAGCATCCAAGTTCACACACAATCTTGCATCAACCAAAAACATCTAGAGTTAGCCAAAGAAAGACTTGTGCAATCGCACTTTCACCTTCATTCCCGTACCACTCTCCAAAATTTGCTGCCCAAAACTGCAATACCACGGGCTTATTAATGCCATGAAATCCAATATCAATGTCACACAAAGCCGTAAAGGTCTAACAATGTCATGCAATACCACAAAGGCATATCAATGTCGTGTAATACAGAAAGCTTTGTCCCATGTCGCGCAATGTCTACTTGTCACGCACGCGATTGCCACAAAGCCCTATCCGGTGTCGTCGCACAATGCCGCAACACCAACTTTAGCCTCGTGTGGTACCACAAACAATGCTCTATGTCATAAAGCACCTTGCCTAGCTCTTGTGCACTACCACACCCCTTAAGACCTCTAGTTTATGCCGCCATGTTGAAATCTTATATCTTGTAGAATCTCTTGTTAACATCAATCTGATTCTGACAAAGCACATGTGGGCCTTCATCCATTTCCTTCACCCAAGGACAAACCAATGAACCTAGTAAACTTTAACCTAATGAGAGACGATTTCATGGAGAGGCGCTCTACAAACCAATTGATGAGAGCAGCAATGATTTGGGGCATATTGAGGAATCTTTGCAGTATCTTTACTTGTAAAGGCATCTTCATTCTTCTCCCTGATTCAACCCAGATTCTATAAATAGAAGGGAATAGTAAGCAAGCGGGTATCATATGGGCAATTTGCCCTCCACCTTACTTGCTAAATTGAGCCCGGGAATAGCAATGTTGAGTTCCATTGTCGAATGGGGCGACTCTAGTTTTATAGAAGCCTTGCAATGTCTGCAAGCTTACCTACGATAGGTCGTAGGATTGAAATTCTCAACGAATTTTTGTAGTCTTTATATAAGACTGTAATGGGTGTGAATAACCATTTGTGCCAAAGTCCGTAATCCTTCCTCATAATCAATAGAAGAAGCTTTTCTTGTTTCTTATTCTGTTTTGCTTGAGATCTTATTTTTGGTGAGATCTAAGTCTAAAATTGTGGCTTGTGTTGTCTAAGGCATCCCTTTATTGGGAGCCCTAACCATGAATGGATCACTTGGCAACCCTTATGGGTGTAGCTCCTATTCTTGTCGCTCATAGTAGCCCAATGCATCCAAGGTAGCCAAGACCTCCGAGTATAAGCTCTCTAAACCTTTAAGATCCCGAAGAGCAACTTGCCAATGTACGAAGATCGATATGTGATGATGTGATGATGAATTTGTGAGAAATGACCTTAATGATACCTATTATTGGGGATCATAACATGAAGTCACTAACTCTTATCCAACGGCATTAACCGCAATCGATGCAATCGCAAGCGAGAAAATCGTCTCGAGATGACATCGACCATGGTCGTCGATGTCATTGGCTAGAAATTGTTTGCATAAGGGGTCATAAGACAAAGAGTAAAGAGGATAACAAAGAAGGTGGTAACGAGATAATAAGGCATGTTAGGATGATCTAAAGCACATGGAAGGCACAACTCTCTCTAGGTATTGCTTAAAAACCTGCTCATTCCCATTATGTCCCTTGAGCCACACACTCGAGGAGATTAATGCACATACGGCCTACAAAAAGGAATCATTGGTAAGAGTGAAAAAAAGGTGTATACACATAGCATTGAAATGAACTCACACTAATGATGCAAGATTCTAAAAGTGCTCCTTGTGATGTTGTGCCCACAAATGGTAATTTTTTGTGCACAAACTAATTCTGGAAATATACTTGGATGTGCTACTAAAATACATGTGTGCACTATCTCCTAACAGATTTTTGCATTGTGGTAGATACTATGAACCTTGCTCGGCTCCTCTAGACATGATGCAATCATAAGACAACTATGAACTATTACATGACACTTGTGTGTTCGCAGCTCCCTCTCATTTACAACATAGTCGCAAAACAAGACTTGCACAAAACAAGGTTCAAGCAAAACAAAACAACAAAGACTTGATGTAATCAAAACTCACATAATGCTAGGCATGACTGATTTTCCTAATTATATTGTTGGGCAATACAAGATTGTAAGTGAACCCAAATGCTCCCGCATCACTATGTTTGAAAAACATTACCCGTAGTGGTGAGCGTGAAGCCATAAGGGCTAAATATTTCTCCTATAGTGGGTAACCCCATACTAGGTGACTCAAATATGAAATCTTAAAAAGCATGAGGTATATGAAATCTAAAAAGCATGCGGTAACACTCAAACATGTGTCAACCACCTCAACCCTAGAGGGAATATTCCATTGAGTCACCACAACAACCATGTAGGCAAGCGAACAAAGCCTCAAATACCAACAAGCAACCATGGGCAAGCTCGAACATGCAACAAAGCTCGACAAAGCAAAAGACTTGACCAAGCAAGGTAGCTTTATGCATAACCTCACTATGTCGACATCAAATCTTAAGAAGTTTTCTACACTTTGCTCCTTGTTTCGCTCATCCTTCTACTACTTCGTGCCTCAACCACACAATCCAACACCAAATCACTATCAATTTGTCAACCTTGCTTGACCCCTCTCCCTGCACAATTTACCAAGCAATCGAATCAATTATGTGATGCCACCATTCCTATAAACCGATGTTAAAGGTTGGCGATTTTCAAGCACAAAGTTTGAAAATCTCAACTTTATAGCTACGCATTAGATTCAGGATTTATTCATGTTATTCGGTAGGAAAAAAACTCAGCGACTAGTTTTTGAAATTGTGTGTGGCCATTGCAATGAGGGTTTTCAAAACTGCTTGAGGTAATTGCGGGGGGGCTTTGCCTATTTTTGTGCTTGAGTGGGGTGTGAAGAAGGGAATACACCAATGATAGGCGAAAGAATAGAAGAGTGGCATTGTAAACTACAAACCGCGTGACATAAACTACATTTGGTTGGTATGCATTTGGTCTGTGTACTTTAAACTGCGAAGCCCAGAAGTTCTGACCACCGAACCGTTGCCTTGGGGGAGATATAGAATGATACGCCATTCGCGGAGGAGGGCATTTTGTGCAGTCGCCGCCATTAGTTGTTTGGGTCAAGTCGAGCATAGGTTTAATTTTTAGGTTTACGTTTAGTTTTTTTAAATCTTTTATTTATTTATTTTGGTTCGGTTCTTTTTTAATTTTTTATGTTTTCATTGCTTTATTTAAATGTTATGTATTTTATTATTTAGTTTTAACTTTTTAATATTTAGAACATTAGATTTAACTTTTACAAAGTTCAAAGTATTTTAAATTAATTTAATAAATGATATATATTTTTAAATATCAAATATTAAAAATTAAATTTATAATTGAATAATATTTTTAATTTTAAATATAAAAAACTTCAAAAAAAAAAAAATTGTCTAATATATTATTCATTGTTTATAAATGTGGCATTTTTTATATAGCTGTCAAATCTATTAAGTGAAATTTACCTATTTTGACAATTTTGCAGATTCTTTTCTTACAAAAAATTGCTAATTTATATTACTTGAATCAAATCACAATTTTTTTGCGAATTTTATACTCGCCGAACTTAATCTGAATTTTATCGTTGTCGAACACGAATACGAATGTAGACACCTAAAATCTGCATATGCAGTTTTAATACTAAGATTGCACTAACTATCCTCTTTCCTATCATTTTTCGTTATAATTAGTGATTTCCCGCTAATTAACAAACATTTCCTTTTATTCTAGTCAATTAACAATGCTTCGTTAATTAACTAGCCTCTATCACATTTTGGATGTCAATTAACAACACTTCGTTAGTTATAATCCTCTTCGAATTGATTAATTAACTATTATTAGTTAATTAAGCCTTTTTAACAATGCATTTAATCAATAAACCCTTTTATTGGCTAAATCTCGCTTTCAAATGCTTCAAATCATATCAAATTCCTCCTAAATCACCTCAAATAGCCTAAAAAGCTTATTCTAGCCTATTAATTAATCCTAGTTGATTAATTAAATCATCTCCAACTCCCATGAGTTGCTAATCACTTGTTAATTCCTCTAATCAAGCTTAACAAGTCTAAATCTACTTTATCCTTTATCCCACATTCATTGGGATTCAAGCTTCTCCCAAATAGGAAAGCTATATAAAGGACCAAGCTCCTTCCTTCACACCTTACACCATACTTTTGCTAGTATTATCATATAAAACATATGATTAAGAGCCTTTCTCCATTGATGGAATAGCTTGCTCATCTTTGCATCCATTTCTTCATGCTTGATTAGTAAAGGAAGATCTAAACATGGCCTTGTAGCCATTTTAGTGAGATTCTTTCATCATCTTGAAGCAACAACACAAATTTGATTGCTTATGATCTTCATAGGTTCATAGTTTTAAAGGCAATCATACATTTTAGTAGGAATGACTTGTAGTTAGATGATTTATTTCATGTTATTGCATATTAGCTTTCCATTAAGCTCTAATCATGATGGTTCTATAGTAAATTTAGCTTTGCTTTGAGACTACTAGGTGTTAGCCTCTTTTAATTAGCATAGTAAATTTAATATGAACAGGAACCTTGTGACTTAGTTCTAAACCAAGTGCAACCAATCCAATTGATCAACAACCTTCCAAGCAAGTCACCTTTTACTAGCAAACTTCAATAGAAGACTTGAGGACTCGTAATAGAACCATTTTCGACAAAGAAAAATGTACTCAAAACAATTTTCAAAAAGGATCCAAACATGTGATCAGATTTAGAAATCTTTGCCTCTAACAAGGGCTTGTAGTAGAAACCTTGTTTCTCTTATCTAGACAAATCCTTGTGTCAAAAACTAAAATGAGAGTTTCTCTCTCCAAACAAGCTCTCTAATTCTCCAATATTACAAATTCCAAGATCACTGCCAAAAAAATCCTTTGAACCACAAAACATCCTGAATTGCAATTTACTCTAAAGAAATTCAACCCCTACAAAATGCCAAACACGACCAAAAAGCTCATGTGTTGTCACCTACCACCAATGCCTCCACACACCACATGGTTGTGAAGGGCCAGAAGCGAAAGTTTGTCACCCTAGGTTGTAGTACAGTGAGAAAGTTTAAATCAATATTCCATTATCAACAGAAATGGAATATCCACAAACATGCAAGAGATCATACAAATAACGCAGAGCTATTGGTTTGAAATCCCTTAAGGCTTCCCAGAGCATAATATAGTCAATAAAGGAAGCAAAATCAACATTACAATGTGATGTTTTTAGTTGGGCAAATGCCACTTATTTATAAACCTAAAATTAATAACATGAAAGGTGAGTTGAACACTCAAGCCGTTACTATACCAACATACATACATGTGTACTTTGAAAACTAAGCAATATACAAAGAGAGAGATTTCATCCTATAGGGACAAAACCTCTGCCAACATCATTTCCTTAGTTTTCATGTTTCTTGTTTACTCATTTGGACATGGTATTGCCTAGAGATCAGGGTTATTTTGAAAAAATAAAGCACAATATTTTAGGGAGTTCATGTGATCATAAAATCTATTTAACTTTTGGTTGTTTTTAAGATTCATCCATCAATTTGATAATCTAGAGTTTGTTTGAGTAGGGCTGATGTTTATTTCTTCTATTTCATTATCTATTGTGCTTTCCTTTCCATGATTTCTCTTTCTTTTCAGTCTATGTTGGAATTCGTATTCTTTTTTAATTTTGAGCCTATGACCAGTTCAGTCTATGATGGCACTCTTTCTTTTTTTCTTGTTGACACATGGTCAGTGCAACCTAGATGGTCCTAGACTCAGCTTTCATTTGCTGCAGACTATGCTTTATATTGCTGTCATTTACCGTTTTTTCTGCGCACATATTTCATACTTTTACCGAGGGTTTTGCAGATTGTTAATGCTATTAATATTTTGCAGGTCCCAGGCAATGAAAATGCATAAGATGAACATTTGACTGTAAACAATCACTGCAAATATATCAAAATAGCCATAGAAGTTGCAAAATCAGACATACTCTGTTAGGTTCGACTTTATTCTGGCATTTCTATTTCATTACACAGTGTTTTGCCCTTGGAGGCCATTACCAAGGATCCAAAGCTCACACTCTCTCCTCAAATCCTACCAAAGCTGCATTCAACCTTAGAGGTCATTACCAAGGCTCTTAAGGTTTCCACCCTCAACCATACCCATGCAACCAGATTTCATCACCCGCCCCACATGATTCCCCTTAATTGGAAATTCTTCTAGTCCATTTCTACCCACTTTCCCTAAGCCACTTCCCATATTTTCCTTCTTTGCACCCTGTCCCACATCTTTATGGGGTCTGTCCGTGCAAGAATCAAATTCTTCCTATGGAACCCATCTGGTGAACCCTTGCTTTTTGCCCTCTTTTTGCAAGAGTGTACCTCTAGCGGTATTTAAGAATTTGGAAATTTTGAACTAGTCTACTTAAGGTACTCATTTCTCTGCATGCAAATTCATTATATTGATGTTTGCAAAAGATGACTCATAAAGTACAAAATTCAGTAAAAATAACAAATAGAAATGAAAAACAATGCGCAGTCACCTATGGGCATAATGTGAGTGGCCAAATGCAGCATCCATACTGCTTTTGGATTAGGCTTGAGTTGAAGCTCATACCTCATAAAATTTTCTACTCTTTCTAATCATCTTAAATGCTTTTCTAAATTGTCAATTTTCATAATAGCAAGGCTTCATTGTTTGTTTTCAATTATTTTTGTGTTGCCCATCTTGCTTTTCAAATAGTTCAAATCTATTTCATAAACAGACTCAGTTCCAGAAAGAATTTCCACCTCTTCATTTCACCTTTCATGTTCCATAATGATTTCAGACAGTTTTGTTAGTGAGAGTTATTTTTAGCAGCCATTTTCACCATTCAAATTTGGATTTTTCAGCAAGATTGCACAATTAAAGTTCCTGTTTGATTCATAGATTCGTTAACATACAGGCTCCAATACAAAAAAATCATCATAAAGGCAGCATAAATAGTCCAGCCTAGCTCAGCCACTTTTTCTATGAAAAGCTCTTGTAATTTATTTTGACATTTTGTTCAAAAGGGATTTTTCTTTTGAATTAGAGTTAAATTACAAGTGCAGATGTGTGCATGTCATATTAAAACCAATGATGAGCATTCAAGTTATCATCTTCCAAGTTAAACTGATGCACTTAAACCTGAGAGAGTAAAACTCTGACTGCAGCGATCTCATTAAAACCAATGGTCAACCTAAAATTTATCTTATTATTTGTAGCCTCATTTATCACGTGTATCATTTTCTAACTGACTTTGTATAAATGAGATCACACTATCTAATTGTTTCTAGAGAGGATATAATTTAATAATTAGTATCATCTGTAATGCTCTCCATAATTAGTATCTAGTTTTCACCAAAATCTACAGGACATTTTTGCATCAACAATGCCGATTAGAAGATTTGAAATAAAATGTGGAAAGTTATTGCAACACTGCAAAAAAACAGATTGGTGAAAGGGTCTTATAATTTCATTAACAAAATTCAAGATCTCATTGCACATTGGCATGTTGAAAAGTAGGAAATGGAGGATGCAAGATCAATAAATTTTGAAATTTTATATGAAAATGATATTGTATAATGTCGGAATGCATATGGCAATGGTACCTTTGGATGAGAAGTTGCACAAATTCAATGCAGTCCCCCATTTCCTAGCTTGTAACCTACCCTGTAAAGTGCAAAACAAGAAACTGTGCAATATTAAAGTATTTGAAGCACAAAATAAAAGAAAAGCTGCAGAAATTAGCACTGTATAACCAACTTATGACCTCAGTATCTAGAGAGGCTAAATTTGTATACCGCATGACAATAAACGAACTATAGTATGTGGAAAGCAGTTTAACATTATAGATGAACTAATTTGAGTCATCGGGTAAGAATAAATGGAAAGAAAATCAACTAGCTTGACGATCATGTGTCTGCATACTGGAAAAAAATATCTAGTAGTGAACTGAAAATCAAGTATTAATCTATCTCCACTTTAACAGAAAGTCTTCGTATGTTATAAAACAGGACATCGTGCTCAAGAAAATATCTTAAATTATAGTTCAAACCCAATAAGCAAACGCAAAAAACAACAAAGCCTGGAGATATAAATAATCTTAGAAGGTAAGACTCGGATCTCTAAACATCCAAGCAAATCAAATTAAGTTGATACTGGTTATCTTACAGTGAAATGTAAATGCCACTGAAACATCTTGAATTTTTCGACTGGGGTACATCAAAATGATTTAAGAGAAAATCATCCAAAAATGATAATAATAAATGTTTAGTGATTTATAAGAAAATCATGATAACAATTTATAAATGAAATCCCATCTTACATGCAAAGTTTAAATAATCAATTGTGGTTCCCCATTAAGGAAGAAGGTAAGCAAGTTCAATAGACAAGAAATCGAAGCCTCTGGGGAAGTCTGGGTGAGATTAAACTCAAATGGAGCCTCTAAGGGTAACCCACTACTTACTGGAGAGGAAGAAGCCATTAGAAACCATAGTGACAAAATGAAGCTGTGGTATTTAGAGGGTCTAGGTATCTGGTCAAATAATGTGGCTGAAGTTATGGAAATTCAACAAGGTCTATGATTGGCAAAAGAAGTGAAGTTGGAATCGATTTGGATTGGAACTATCAGCGAAGTTCAGCTCAATTTGGATTGACACCACCTATCAAGTCTTAGCCAGTTATTTACAGAAACATAATAATGCCCATCCGGAGAATTGGTAACTTAGAAACCTAGTTCTTGAAATCCAAAGATTGCTTCTAACTTAATGGAACCAAGGTTTCCCATACCCGCAAAAAGCAAAACTACGTGGCAGACCACCTCAAAGACCTCTAATATGAGGGCAATGAATAATTTGTAATTGCATTGGATATTCCAATTGCATTCCTCATCACATATCTTATTGGGTCAATTTAAATAAACAATACCAACCAATGCAAATTGCTGAAATTCCATGCCAATATATCTGGAAAACTATCTACACAAACATCACAGTGGCCGTTCCCTCTCCCAAATGCAACACACAATTTTAAACCATGCAAAGGAACAGAACTCAACAACATAAAAAGTTAAGTCAAGTATTTAACGTGGCACAAACCCAGCATCCAAAACCGATTTACATTAAAAATAGCTCAAAGATTCTAGGTTATCAAACTACAGGTTTGGGTTATAACTACAAATACAGGGAACAACGATTTGTTGCAGGCCTAGTGACAATACAGTATACATAAAAATTTACAATTATTAAAAATATAGTCAAAAAATAATCATAATATCAATGTTTTGCACAAAATCAACATAAATATAAACTGTGTTGCCGGAAACGCCCTGGCCATGGCATGTACACATAAATACATTCTGGAAACAGAAATGTCAGGAATACAGCCCTGAAACTCTCAATAAAAACAGAGAAAACATGAATCAGCCAGTGTATGAATCGACATAAAGTAAAACTTTAAGTATCAGAAAGTAAATGTCTGTATCTAAATCTAGATGTAAACTCATACTTCAAGTTATATTTTATATATATGCTACCAAGACGTTTGAGAGTGGTTTGGACATCTAGGAGCTATAATGCAAATATGGGTTTTGAAAGGTCCTATTAAATTTTTTAGCCAGGTCTCAGGGTTTCAGGTTTTCTGGATTTCACAAAGACATCATAGGAGGTATGAAGGTATGATGAAGGAATAGATAGGTACTAGCAATTGTACATGAGTTGCAAAGCATGCTGGAAGGGTTGTCAAAAGTTGGTTCGTAATTTCATTTTGATATAACAGTTGTGCAATGTACTTATCAATGTTACTGCAAACGTTTTGTGTAAAGAATCATCAAAAGTTGAAGTCCCCATCATCTCCAAGCATTGGATTGATTGTATGCCCTTCTCTCATACACCACGCAAACATGTCGACACAACCACCACTGTTGTATGACTAAATCCCCACGTATTAATAATTTGAGAAATATTAATTAAGGGCATAAAAAGCATTTAAAGTTATGTAAGTATGATTAAAAGAAGTGAAAAGGACAAGTAAAAATAATTACATGATCACCCGATAATATGGGTGAATTTAAATAAATAAGTAAACCCGATAACATGGGTGGGTGATTAATTTAATAAGGTTATGAAAAGGTGTGTGAAGGGGTGGGACCCTTTGAAATATTATAAATAAAATGGAGAGGACCATGGATGGGAAAAAAAAATTAAAATGGATAGAAATATGTGGATTGGCAATATTTGTGTAGACATGACTCAATGAATGATATGAAAGAATTAATGGGATGGAAAGAATTATAAAGTTATTGAAAACAAGGTAAGGAATAAGACCATAACACTTTGAATAGCGGCGAGACGGGGTCCACAGAGTGGGTCTAAGGGGAGGCACAAAGTGCACTCCTTGGTGTCCTGGTTAGGGCTAGTGTATAATACGAGTTCGTATCTAACCCTCGTTGAGTGTGGTCCTAGTGCCAGCTAATTTAGGAAATATTGCCTTTGAAGAGGTTTTCCCATATATGTATCTCAATTTAAGTTATCAATGAAAATTTTTAGTTTTTAATGTTTTTCTAGACTGCCTGAAAACGCCAAGTACGAACCCCCCGTACCAGGCCTGATACATATCAGGTGCAGATGCACGGGTACAGTTTGGGTATGTTGTGGGTACGTATTGACATGGTTTTTGTTTTTTAAGTGCAAATAAATAAATAAAACTTGAGGGCTTTGACTGGAATTGAACCTTGGAAAGTTCGTGTGAGATTCAATATTGCCAATAGGCTCCAAAGGGTCAAGAGAGATGAAAAGGACTTCATTTGGTTGACTTACTATTTGGGGATTTTCTTGTTGCTCCTCATGGGTCCTCTATTTTTCAGTCAATTTGGAAGGCATGGGAACAAGTGAAGCACTTGGTGGTTGCGCAGCCTATCTTCTCTTCCTTCGCATTAGGTGCCAAGCCTACAAATCGATTTCGTTGAATCAGAAATATAATGACAAATCCTTGCCTTGACAAGAGGCTGCTCTGCCCTCCTTTGGTTTGAGAAAGGAATTAAAATATTTCATGACTTGTACAGATTTGGGAAGTGGATGGAATGGACAGACCTTAAAGCCTTCTATAAGCTTCCTCAATCTCAGTTCATAATGTATACAATGCTCAGAAATGCTTTCACAGTTCCCTCTACTGGACTAATTATGGATGATGAGAATGACTTTTGGGATACTATGAGGTGGCTCAAAGGGCCCCCTCTCCAAGAGGCTACCTCCAAACAACTCTTTGGAAAGATTGCCTTCTCCCCAAACCTTTCCCTAGGCCTTAACAATAAGTGGAATGTTTGTAAGCCCGTTAGTAGATGGACTCATAGATTTAATGTTGTGTGGTCTTCTTGTATTCACTCAAAGAAATCTTTCTTTAGATGGATTCTGATTCATAATAAGCTTGTTGTTTTGAATATTTACTTTACAAATTTCCTTAATTAATGAATTTTATTTTAACAATGTGGAACAGATCTAATTAAACATAAATGCAATAATTGAACTGCTATAGTATAAACCAGAATTTGGAAATAAGCATGTGACATTTTGGCATCAGAGCCAAATGTATCCTAAAAATGATTAAATGTTGTGCTCTATACAGTAGTAAAGCGATGATACTTTTGTTTTTTTGGTCCATCGAATCATTTCTAACAAATTGCTCACATAGAAATCAATCAAACTCGATTAAACTGGATAAAACAACCCCATATATTTAAAGCCATTTCTCCAATATAAATTAAAACAAGGTGTTAAGGAAATGTTATAGACTTTTATATCAATTTTATAAGGGGGCTATAAATTTAAGATCGATATCAATGTTACACTTATGATTCTTATGGATACAATGTCAGTTGACTCATAATGTCAGAGACAAAGTGAATACCTAACATACACAAGAATTTGCATGCACACAATTTATAATAGAGTTCTGAAAAAAAAACATAAAATGAATGATTTTATCTTAGTTTTCGTTAATAGTTTAACTAATAATTTTTGACATGTTGGCTTTTTACATTAATACCTAACCCTTAGAATTTGGTGTTGCATCAATATCATAGATTTCCTTCTTCTTTCTATAAATTCTTTCTAATGAGTTTTTAATATTGTTTGTGCTCCTGCACTATTTGTTACTAAAATGATTGATACAATGTATCTATGTATTTATTATAACCGATTTAATAAGCTTGCAAGGAAATACTTTACCTCTATAAATACTTTACCTCTATTCGATGATTTGTTATATCTATTAGTTTTTTATGACTTTGATGCATGATAGTGCTACATAGAAAACATTGAATATATTTGTAGCCAAGATCCACTACTATTTGACTAATCACTGTTGTTTTGAACTGTGTTACAAATACACCCTGAGCTACTGAGGTCACTAGCTAATTAACACGGGGAGAATGCTATATGACTAAATCCCCACATATTAATAATTTCAAGAAATATTAAAGGTAACAAAGAGTTGTAAAAAATAATAATTAAGGGGATAAAAAGCATTTAAAGTTATGTAAGTATTGGTAAAAGAAGTGAGGACAAGTAAAAGATAACTACAAGATCACCCGATAACATGGGTGAATATAAATAATTAAGTAAACCCCATAACATGGGTGGGTAATTAATTTAATAAGAATATGAAAAGGTGTGTGAAGGGGTGGGACCCTTTGAAATATTATAAATGAAATGAAGAGGACCCTCAGTGGGGACATAAGATGACATGGACAGAAATATGTGGATTGGCAAATATTTGAGTAACAATGACTCAATGAATGCTATGAAAAATTTATGTGATGAATATAATAATGAAGTTATTGAAAACAAGATAAGGAAGAAGACTTTGACACTTTGAATAATGGCGAGACAGGGTCCACAAAGTGAGTCCAAGGGGAGGCACAGGGTGCACTCTTCAATTTGCATTTGATCTTGTTTGTTGAGTGTGGACTTGGCTCCGGTTGCCTTAGAAAAATTGTCATTCCAAAGAAGCATAATCAAAAATGTACTTAAATTATTAATAAAAGTTACATTTTTGTCTCGATTTTGTAGAAATCTATAGGAAGATTATCCCATCCTCCTCATCTCAACGATCATAACGCCAGTACCGTCACTCGGATAGGGGCCGGTCACAATCGGGCGAGAGAACCTGTCCGGAGAGACCCAGAGACCCTAGAACTATCTGGGGCCCTCGAGATCTATCTATCTATGGGGCATCGAATATAACCCACATGTCCAATCGGACTATGAGCTAAAGGTCTTTTGACTTTCGTCTGGGCCATGGCGGCCAGTGCTCCTGGGATCATGGGAGCAATGCTGCGGAAGAAGAAGATTTGCTGCGAGAGGGTCAAGGAGGAGTTTGGTTCATTCATGGTGGTTCATCCATTCATCAGTCATGGCTGAGAAGTTTTACGGTTTCCAAGGTTAGTTTGGTCGGTGAGTTTCAAGCCCCCACCAACTCGTATGGGGGTTTGGTGGGAGTTCCCGCATCTCGTAAAGGAGTAGCCCAAGCTCTATTATTTGTCCTTGTATTATATAAATTTGATTATTTATCATTAAGAACAATATGACATGTCATTAATATTATTTTCTAAATTTAGCAATTTATATGTTTATTGTATCAAATTTCTATTGGGAACTGGGCAGCACATCACAACCACTGGTTTTTTTTTTGCATTTTGATGGGAGTTATAGTTTTCCCAAAATAGTCAACAAGGCCTAGAATGTCAACCATGCAGACATAATGATCAATTACAAGCATAATGCTTTAATAACATCCATGCCATCGAAGTATTTGCACCTATCAACCACTAAACTTTCATGCTGATGAAACTTACATGGTCAGGGTATGTCTCAAAGTGCCTCATTACTACAAAGAGTTAGAGAGCATCCTTACAAAAGCCATTATGTGCATATCCTACAATCATGGCATTCTATAAGGCAACATCTCTGAATCATTTTTGTTTAACAGTTCACATGCCTTTTGTATTCTTCCAAGAGATCACATTTCTTCCAGGAAACTTTTTGTTGAACAATTCACATGCCTTGTGCATGCTTCCACATTTTGCGTACATATCTCCTACGGCACTTGCAGCCAAAACATTTGACAAAAGTCCCTTCTCCATTACGCATTGGTGGATGTTTATAACCTGTTTCAATGCTCCTATTTCATAGGCAGTGAGTAAGCTAGCAAAGATGAGCTGATCAAGTTGAATCTGCTCTCTATGACATCGTCTACATGATTCATCGTCAAAGGAAATGTGAAGAACAAATCAATACACATATCCAATTTCACCAGATCAGTCACCAATTTCTTCTCCGATTTCAATGTAATGATGTCTCTTCTTTGTTCCAAACGCAAAATATCCCAACACCCTAAAAACATATATATAATTAGTCCTTTGATATGCCTAGCTTTGGAAGGACAATGTTGGGTGGATGGCTGTTATAAAAATGGTAGGTGTTAAACGTAAACCTTAACAAATCCCTTGGATATGCTAAATTATTGGGCAGATTTTCATCTTGGCGTTCCATTACTCTTTATTATTTTGGTTATGGCTTAAAGAGTTCCACCTATTTCCTAAATTTTGCAGAAGAGGACACATTTACTCTAGTGAATGGTTTCCAAATTAAAAGAAATTGCCTAAAACAAAAGCTTTGAAATAGTGTGGGAACAACACATCTTCAGCAACTATAATGAAAGAATCTTCATGTGCATAAGCACCAAATCAATGTAACCACCCTCTTGAGATGTCGCCTTCATTGAAAGGCTACACAAAACCAATCCGAAAAATGCATCAAACCACAGTTTATTATTGAAATTATGGCGAGAATCCTTTTGCAGCTGCAAGTTGAGAAAAGTAATCAGGTAAATCTAGAGGACCTAAAATGCCCAACAAAAAAACTTATCGTGACTACCACCCTAAAAGGAACTACCAATCTCACTAAAATTTATCTTGCTCGAGAATACCACAGATAGCGGGAATTATAGAGGTGCATTTCACTTATGACAATATGTAGGAGCTGCAAGGATGAGGTGGTCGTGACAATTGTTTAACGGCTAAAAACTTTGTTGAAACTAGTAACATCCAAATAGGAAAGTAATAAAAAAGCATGTGTCTCTCTATTGTAGATAACGGGTAGTTATAGAGGTCTACCAGGGCACTTGCAACTACATCTAACAAAAATCAGCTTTCCATTATCCTATGGTGGATGTCCATTCCCTATTTTAAATCTCTCATTTTAGCACAGGCTGGGAGGATGCTGACAAAGGTTGTGGAGTCTGGTTTTAAAACTGCTAACTACATTTGCATAAAAGGTTCCAAGGCATTTTCAACAAAACCATTTTGTGCATATCCTGCAATCATTGCAGTTCATGAGACCACATTTCTTATAGGCATTTAATCAAATAGTTCACATGCCATGTGCATGATTCTACACTTAGCATACATATCTATGAGAGCACTTGCACCTACAACATGTAACAAAACCCATGTTTGTTCTCCATTACTCTTTAATGTAAGGTTGTGAGTATGCAAAGGTGAACTGATTGGGTTCGACACATGCTTGTTGCATTTGGTTTCAAACATCCTATTAATTACATGTGGGAGTATGCTAGTAAAGGTGAACCAATGAGAGTGGACACCTGTTATCGCGTTCGGCAAAACAGTGTCAGCACTTCATGAGGATGCTTTGCTTGTTTAATTTGTGGCATTCCATGAAATGACATTTGGTTGAGGTGTTTCTTTGAAAACCCGCAAAGAACACCATTTTGTGCATATCCTATAATCATTGCATTCCAAGAGACCATATTTATTTGAGGCATTTTGTCAAATAATTGACGTGCCTTGTGTATGCTTCTACATTTTGCATACATGTCTACCAAGAAAATAGAAACTACAACAGCTAACAAAAAAACCCTTTTCATTATGCTTTCATGGATATGCATACCTAGTTCAAAAGTTGTTTTATGGCACAAGCTATAGGAGTATCGTTACAAACATGAAGTGGTCAAGTTTCTATTTGTTGCATTTAGTTAAACAGTGTCAATGCCTCGTGAAGATACCCTCTCCATGGAAGTCGTGCCTATAAAGCCAAGCTCCTTCTCAAGCACCATGAGGCGTGTAAGCATGCTCACAAAGCTAAAGCAGATGACTATCACTGTCACCGATATAGCCTTGTCTCCGCCCTTCTCATCTCTACAAATTCTCATATCCTCCAAGCCATTGGATATGAATAACAATTACGCTTCATGTATTATGGAATGGTATTCAACGAAGGCTTTATAAATATTGAAATCCTATCGGAAATCCTACCTAAAATCCAATCGGAAATCCTATCAATCAACAAACCCATTGCATTTTTCAAAAAGGTTATGATGCCTTCTTAACAGACCCATTTTGGTTGCATTTGGTGAAGCAGCGGCAATGCTTTATGAGGATGCCCAACTCCTCTGTACACTACATACCAAGAAAGGTTGCCAAAAAACGTCTGCGGGAAAACACCGCAGGAATACAAATGTTTTCCGATAAAAGGCTCCTCACAATTGGAGACTTCCAGTGTAATAACAAAAAATCGTATGGACATCCCACCTAAAATACTACGAGCTGACCCACACCTTTCTCGGTACACTCCTTATGACGTGCAATCAAGAAGATTGATGCACCGATGAGTCTGCAAGAGAGATCGTCGGTAACTAACAAATATAGGTGTAAACCTATATAAACACACTACATGCAATGGCAAAACACACTCTCATATAAGTCGCACGATTCGAGAAAATGTGAAAATTTAGGAATGTTTTGAAATTTCATGAATAATATTTTTTTGTGCTTTATCTTTTATGGACTAAAAATGAGTAATATGCATTTTTATATATAGTTATGTTTTGGACATTTCCATGCCATTTCGAAACCATAAATATTTTGAAAATCAACATTGCCGAGTTTCGGACCCATGCCCATTTCCGTTTCCTAGTGACATAGAAAATAAACAAAAAGCCAAATGATTGACGATATCATTGGAATGGTATAGTATTAACGTAGGATGCACGTATTAAGTCTCCTTGACAGCAGTGATAGTCTTCTTAAGGTAGTGGCAGAGTAGTATCAGCTGTAGGAAGAGTATAGAAAAAGAGTAAAAGGTTTTCTTTTTCCTTTTCTTGCCTTGTTTTAACATTTAGAGTTACATAGCAGTTTCAGTTATAGGAAGAGTGTAGAATAAGAGGTAAGTTTTTCTTTTCTTTTTCTCATATTTGTTTTAAGGTTTATAGAGTTAGATAGCAATTTCAGGTGGTTACAATGAGTTACAATGAGAGTCAAGGTTTTCTTTTTGTTTTTCTTGTTTTTGTTTAAAGGTTTAGAGAGGAGTGGATTAGTTTAGGGGGACTATGATTGAATTGGGTTAAATAGATTTAGGTTTTTAAGACTTTTGACTGGCTTATTGTTAAGGGTCCTCCATGGAAACATCTTGAAATGATAGGTCCTTCCATGAAATGGTCTAGAAACACTGTAGCCAGAAAGGGCTTGGCATTTCCAGTATTTTGGAAACAAATCAAACAAGGACCAAACCTGGATCAAGAATTGAGCCACTTCCAAGCCAAAAACAAGGAAGATTCCTATTGCTTCTTGCAACATGGCAAGGATTATTTCAGCAATTCCAAAAAGAGTATTTTCCCATCTTATGGAGCATAGATTCTTGCATTGTTCAATCCTATGGCTCTTGGGTCTTCACCCTACTACCCGGTAATAAGTCTTGTCTCCACTTTGTGTAAAGTGGCTCATTTCTTGCTACTGTAATATATGTTACAACTCAGAAGCATTTTTTTCAATTCTGCCCCTGAGGGAGAGAACTCTAAATCAACAGCCGTGCCAATTCATTTGACGTGAAAGCATACATTTAATTTGTGTCACAATGTTCACGAATTTCAATATAAAAGTTCAAAATTCAACAAATTCCAATAGAACAAAAAAAAATCCAAAATCGTCATTAAATTCATACAATATGAATTTGCTTGATTTTTGTTCAAAACCTTTTAAAATCTTTGACTGATCTTGATTAAAATCACAAAAAAAAAAAAATACTGTAGACACTAAAATTTGGTAATTTGTCCTTGTGCAATGCCATGTTTGACCATGTTCCCTTGCTAAGACAAATGCTCACATTCGAAATCTAATCTCCTCATCTCTCTAGATCTTCTACAACTTGCTTATCTTTACACTTTGCTGTCATTAATTTTCATAATATTATTTAATCAAAGCAGCATAAAACCTTTGATATTCGTGAAACAACTTTCAATTTTGGTATTCATCTCTTCAGTTCAAAAACATATGGAAGGGTCGAGATGTTGGGTCTGGTCTTGGCCGACCTATACGGTCCCGCCTCTTCACATCCAACAACTCGATTTCAATTTCAAATCCTTCTTTGGGTCATTTCATCTTCATATGGTCAACCTTATTAGAATATTTCACCTATAGAAGGTTATATAAGCAAGTCATCACTTTATAACTCATCTAGCACTCTTACAAGCTCCTATTGCAAATATCTTTCCAAAAGCACTCAAAGGGTTCCTAAATCTACTCAAATTAGTTGCACATCATCTAGGGCAATCCCTACTACAAGTCTAAAGCACTCAACCAGGTCAAAGAGTCTAGCTTCATCCATTTCCAAGCATGCAAAAGTCATAGAGCCATGTTTTAGCAAGAACAAAGTCACTCCAAGCATTGCACAAGAGTTTCAATCAACAAAGGGTTAGGTCACATAGCTGAGGCACACCACATCTCATTATTACCACGCTAGGTACATTTTATACTATGCAATTAGCTCGCCGCATTATCTTGGTGTCAAGAGACACAAGGGGGTTAGTTAGCTATACACACTTGCACAAGCACCTAGAAGAACTACATGAGGCTTGATCTCGTAACATGGGCATATAGTGCAGCACTTAGATTGGTTCAGCAGCTAGGAGTCGACCGCCGAGGGTAGCCCAACCTCAACCACACACAATTTCCTCCTTTTGGTTTGCTAATGCTCTAATGAAGGGTCTTGCGAGTGCTTTAGGGCTTCCAATTTGTTGCGAGTTGTTACTGAGATCATTTCGAAGTTGTGCTAGCAAGAGTGACATACAACGAAGATCATTTCCAGCCAAGCAAAACACACATGAAGTTGCATATCTAGACTATCAAAGGGTCCAAAACCATACAGCTCCAAGTTGGGACCGTACATCCTAGGTTTGGACCCCCTGCAGGATTTTTAGGTTCTAGAACTTGCACCAAAGCATTTCAATCTCTAATCAACCTGTTTCACCATCCCGCACATCCCAATCCTCTTTGTCCTACATTGAACAGCTTAGTCTATTTGAGCAAGTAATTATTGTTTGTCAATTGTTTCAAGTATGAATGCATTATTCTAATCGTATACAATTGATGTTGGAAGTTAATTAGATCAGAATAATCTATTTGTTGGAAACTCTTGCATCCTTTTTAGTTGTGTTATAGCATTCTAATTTAATCTAACTAGGGAGTAAACAATTACCTACACGATTTAGGGCTTATTTGTTTACCTTCACTATAACAGATTTGCAGCAACCCATTTATTTCTTGAAGCTCTACTCAAGTTTGTTGCAGCCTTGCATGCACAGATTTTAAATGAAACATGCATCTGTGTAAACTGTAATGAGATGTTTGATGGTTTCTTCAGGCATAATGATTTCCTTTTGAGATTGAAAAGCTTTCTGTCATATTCATGTTCAAAGGATTTGTTGGTTTGGGACATGATGTGTAAGAGCAACTGAGCTTGAGTTGGCTTGTGTTCCAATTTCCTGTGGAGGCTGGGTCTTCACATAGTGACCAGCATTGTGATAGTATTTAGGTTGTAGGTTTATAATTTTGGTATAAAATATTAACTTTAGGTTTTAGGATTTTTTTTTTTTTATAAAACATTAACATTATGTTTTAGCATATTAGACTTAAATTTGGGATATAAGTTTTTAGTAATATTTAGTTTAGCATTAAGTTATAAGTTTTAGTTTTACTTTTAGACTTTACAGATTTCATATTAGTATAAATTAAATAATATTTTAGGTGTTTTTAGTAAAGAATATTTTAGGTACATTAATTGATGTCATTAGAATATTTAATTAGATTTAATTTTAATTTTAAATTTAAATTATTAACTACTAAAATTGTAATTTTGTTATTAAATTCACAGCCGAACACGGACATGAATCTTGTGACATAAATTAATGCATTTAGTTGATTATTGGGTTTCCAATCTTTCATTTCAAAGGTTTGAACACTTCATCTTTGTCACCCAACTGTTTTAGACTCTTCTGACATCATTTTGACACCTCAGATGCCACAAAAGACAAGACAAACATTTCCAATCCTGGTGTTTGTTCACAATTTTAGATATCAAACAAATGAATTTTGAATTTATTTTCAGTGGGCACGTGAGACTATATGACTAGAATCTCCAATTTGAGTTTCAAGTCATTTTGACATCGTATGACTAAGTTGTGCCAAACCACTCCAGACTTATTTCACTATATTTTAGAATTCTAACAAAGGAACTTTCACCCAAAACTCGGTGGCCATCTTGGATAATGGATACTGTATGTGGGTTCCCTCTATTAAGCTCATGGCAATATGATGTTGGATGAATATTTTATGCCCATTTTACCAACTCTAACTTTTCAAGTCATGAGTTTGATCTATTTCAGATCAATGACTTTGGTGACGTATGGATATGAAATCAACCTCGAAGCAGAGTTTTATGACAGAAAAATTAAACAAAAAATAAACAGTAACAAAGACTGCAGAAAGGAAATGAACTGTCTATTTTATATTAAACTGAAGAAGATTACATGGTACATATAACCTCAAAGAGTGTGAACTAACTCCTATAAACATGCATCTCATGTAGACAACTAGCTGAAACAAATGCAAGAGATTGAATAAAATTATATTATTCAGCTAAAAATGCAACATCATAATCGTTGCTTTTATACAATACAATATATAATGCTCATAATAGACCCTATAAAATAGGATGAGCAAAACAAAGATCCCTATAATAGGTATATAACAATTTAATAACCAAATAGCATATGGGAATAACAAAGGATCTACCAAACATCCAATTGGACTAGTGAATTATTCCTAACAAATATTTAGACTAGTGATGACTAGATCGCTGACATAGACAAGCGCAATTACAACCTCCCCCTTGTCATTTGAGATAGATATTTGGATCGTAAGGACTCCTTCGGAATCCATGTTGATCAAGATGCTCATCAATCTTTATATACCAAGCTCAAGGAACTTGTTTGAGAACGTCACAATGATTCCACGAGCCTACATACCTTTTCTTCTTTGCCAAGTGTGACAAAACCTTCTGGTTGAGTCATGTAGACTTCTTCTTGTAGATTTCCATTGAAACAGGCACTTTTACATCAAATTGGCGGAATTTCCAACCAAACTAAGCAACCAGAGCAAATATCATTTTGTTAGTCTTGATCTTGGTTGTGGGAACAAATGTCTCCTCATAGTCAATGCCTTCTTTTGAGCGTACCCTTTTGTGATGAGCCTTGTCTTGTGCTTACCAATACTGCCATCTGCTTTGTATTTGTCTTGAAAATTCATCTGCAACCAAAAGGTTTTTTTCCTTGGTGAAAGATTTAGAAGTTGTCATGTGTTATTTTTCATCAAAGATTAATATTTTGCATTCATGGCATCTTTCCAAGGTTTTGACTCTAGGGCTTCCTAAACTATAGCGGGCTCAACAAATTCAACAATTGTACTCATCAAGGCCAAATTGACCTCTTCTCGAGCCATACTATATGTCTCGTAGTCTAGTGGTGGATGTGTTTGGGCTGCCATCATCTTGTAGCACATTTGTATACCGTTTTGGCATACAGTCAACAATTCCTATAGGTTGTGGAATTGGAGGACATGTTTGATCATCACCATCATCACTATCATTGTCATAGCTTTGATCGCCTTTTGTATTGTCAACAGGACTGATATGTGCATCAAATAAGTGTGTGGAGGGTGGATTAGTCTCACCCTTCTCATCAAACTTAACATCCCTGCTTATA
The DNA here is from genome assembly GCA_018340775.1 of Taxus wallichiana var. yunnanensis. Classification (NCBI taxonomy): domain Eukaryota; kingdom Viridiplantae; phylum Streptophyta; class Pinopsida; order Cupressales; family Taxaceae; genus Taxus; species Taxus wallichiana. The sequence continues at coordinate 601,490,914 of CM031235.1, forward strand.
TATATTTTTCTAGTTTTTGGATCCAATAATTTGTAACCCAATGTATCTTCATTGTACCCTAAAAAAATGTATGGTGTGGACTTGTTATCCAATTTTGTTCTCTTCTTCTTAGGGACGTGCATGTGAGCCTTACATCCAAAAACACGAAGATGAGCTATTGATGGTTTGTGCCTTAACCAAGCTTCTTGTGGAGTGACTAATCAAAAGGTGCGGTGTGAACACTATTCAACAGGTAAACTATTGTTTTTCTTGTTTATACCCAATATGTTTTTGCCAAACTTGAATCTTCAATCATACAACACACCATTTCCATGATAGCGTGGTTTCGTCTTTCTACAACACCGTTTTGTTGTGCAAGTATGTGATGGAGTCAGCCGACGGCAAATACCACGCTCGTTCAAAAACGTTGAGAATTCATGACTCGGTGTATTCCCCCTTGATCTAAGTAGACAATTTTGATTTAACGATTAGTTTCAATTTCCACGGACATTTTGAAATCTAAAAGTTTGGAAGGCCTAGTCCTTTGTCGTAAGGCAATCCACCCACATTTTGCATGAGTAATCATTAACAAAGAGCATAAAATATTGAAACCCAACATAACTAGGCGCATTCGTTCACAAAGATCAATATACACTAGATCTAACTTGTTGGAAGTTTTGAAAGTACTTTTGCAAATGGTGCTCTATGTTGTTTGCCTACTAGACAATTGGGGCAAATATATGTATTTTTCTTCGATGGAGAAGACCTTTCACCATGTTAAGATGATCGAACATAGCCGGGCATCTAAAACTCAAGTGCCCGTATCTACGGTGCCACAAATTAATTGAGTATAAATCCCTTACAACTGCTTGACTATTTTTATGAACAAAATCAAGTTGGAACATCTTACCAACCCCAAAAGCTCATGCAACAATCTTTGAGCTTTTCGACTTATTTTTGATAAGGCGCATCTTTTTCCATCTTTACGGTCAAATTCAACATTGAGGTTGTGTTCTAGTAGTTGATTGACCGAGAGTAGATTCTTTTTGAGTCTTGGGACATATATGACTTTAGTGATCTTACAGTCATGTGTGCCAAGTGGTAACGAAATGTCACCAATGCCTTGGACACAATACGACATATCATCACCCAAAGAGACATGGTTTCTAGTTGGGGTATCTCTCATACTATATAACAAATCTTGTCTTCCAATCATATGAAGAGTTGCACCCTAGTCAACATACCAAATAGAACTCTGTGAAGTGGACGGCTCCCGAGATTGTTCGGCATACAAGAAGTCCTCATCAATGGTATTTCTTCTTGTTTGGAAATGTTGCCTTGTTGTGGCTTCCTTTTCAAATTTCTCTTTTTTGTCCCTATGACTTATTTTGTTGTCCCTGTGATAACTGTTGATTATTGAGCTTCTTGTTGTTAGAAGAGCCCTGTTAGTACACATTGTACCAACAATCTTTCAAATCATGCCCTTTTTTACAAGAAATTAGGAATTATTTCTATTGTTTGTTCCCTTGTTGATTCTACTAATTACATTGCTTTTGGGATTGTTTCATGGTTATTTTCCCTTTTTGTTGGAAGCAAAAGCAATGTTCATTTGCCTCCTCTTTTGCATGCATGGAATCTTTTGGTTGCAACATGTTGACCAATTTTTCAAATGTTGGTTTTTGACCTGTGACATTCAATGTAGTAACAAAGATTATATAGAAGGGCAGTAAAGCTCTCAAGATTATTAGTAAAAGATAGACATTTGTTACTTTCTCTCCCAATGCTTTGACTTTGTCAAACTTGCATTATTGATCAGCATCATTGGCAAGCCAGAGGAATGTGCCTTCAGCAAGCCATATCCTCAAACTCCATATCTGTTATCACGTTTGTTTTCCATGCACCATAGTTGTCTCCTCTTACGAGCTATGAATCAAGGAAAAAAATTAGACCTTTTCGGCCATTTTTGCAAGCTACAAGAGATGGAGTTTCTTATCATTCCAAACAAGTCGCTTTTCTATATATCGTCGAACGATGTACCACACGTCTTGGTATATGTGCCCTTCCTATATACCCATTTGTACATAGAAGTTTGTCCTATCAATATATTCGGCAATACATGACAAAGATGTTAACATATGTGAGAGCAAAGTAGTATGTGGTACCAAGACACACGTGAAAGGAATTCGTCAATCAATGACACCTTAGTGGCCAAAACCACATGTCATGATTTACGCTAAAGCGATCTTGGTAAATAGGTGACAGCTAGATGGTTCAATGAAAATTTAGCTAACCTTATTACTCCTCGAAGATTTACAGGACGATGCCACGGACATTATTGTTATAGCTATACACGGTGTTAAATGTAGTAGTTAATGCGCGACGATATGACTGTAAGCATGAACCAAATGTTGCGTTAATACCAAATGTTGTGTTAGTGAGAAAAAATCTCAAACTTTTACCAATTTTACAGTTTGCAAGAACAATTGTAGCAGACTTTAAAATTTACAAAAAAAACAATTAAGAGAGGGAAAAAATGTCCCCCCTCTAACAAAAAAATAAAAATAAATTTAACAAATTTCCCTAGAAAAAGAAATTTGACTAAAATAATATGTTGGGGCGGGGGACGGATTTGATCCCTTGACCTCCTCCCTACCTTTGGTTTTAAGTTTTAACCAAAATTATGCTTTCAAATGGGTTACGAACCTGTCAGTATACATATAGCTAAATTTCTATTTAAAGATTGTTTAAAGAAGCTTTAAGAAAATAACAATAAAACACACCTTGTTTTGACCGCATGGTGAGTTGGGAGGATGTTGTGTCGAGTAGTTTGGAATGCCACGTGGAACATGAGGTGGAGCTCGACAATCATGGGTTGGGTGTTGTTAGTCGCAACATCCAATATAATACCGTTATGGGTTTCAAAGCAAATTTTGGTTTCAATGCCCATTTCATTGAGCTCATTGTGTTACTTTGAGTGTGAGCAAAGTAGACTTTGAACATCATGTGGGAGGTTGCAGACCTTGATGTAAGTGAGTCAATTTGATCTAAACATTGCCAATGCAAACCGATGTAATGCAATGTCAAGCCCAACACAAGCTATGTTTTGACATCAATGCAAGCATTCTATGCATACATGCATCTGCTAGGTTCGCCAATGTAGACAATTGTTTATGCAACAGTGTTCAATCCGCATGCAATTCAGGATCCGGGTCTGAGTCTGTCTCTTCAGCAAGTTGGGTTTGTTTCCAAAGCTAAGTCTACCAATGACAATTTCAATGCAATAGAATAAACTCGACTACAATGCAAACTAATGCAAATCATAAATGTAATGCAGATTTTAATTGAGTTGAAGCTAATCCCTAATGAATGTGTACAACTTTGTATGGTTAGATGCAGAACTGCATATAAATGTTGTTCCTTACAAGTGCCACATTGGAGCTTGCACTCAATGGCTTGAAATGGTAATTTGGGCAATGTGTCGCTAATGAGGCTTGCACGTATATGCTCCTAAAATGTCCTTCCTATTCCAGTAGGATCAGAGACCCGCTCTAATACCAAATGCAAGAGCTTGAATAGAATTATATTATTCAACTAAAAATTCAACATTGTAATAGTCGCTTTTATACAAAATAAGATGCTCATAATAGACCCTATAGGATAGGAGAGCACAACAAATATCCCTATGAAATAGGGTTATAACAATTTTAAAACCAGATATGGGCATAGCAAACTATCTACCAAACATCCTAAATACTACATGAGTTGTTCTATACCACAACAAAAATTAAGACTAAGGTGAATTATTCCTAACATTAGACTCCTAACAAACTGACAGGACTGGAAGTAACACTGCCAGCTCTTCTAATGAACCGCCAACAAGACACTCATAATAGACCCTATAGGATAGGAGAGCACTACAAAGATCCTATGAAATAGGGTTATAACAATTTAAAAACCAGATATGGGCATAACAAACCATCTACCAAACATCCTAAATACTACATGAGTTGTTTTATACCGCAACAAAAATTAAGACTATGGTGAATTATTCCTAACATTAGACTCCTAACAAACTGACAGGACTGGAACTAACGCTGCCAGCTCTTCTAATGAACCGCCAACTAGACACTCATTTATTTCTTCATTAATTCTAACATTTTATACCCACTTACGGTATCTCATTCTTGATGAGGTTAACCATGGTTAGCTACACTAAATTAAGAACACACATGAGGAATAACGCGGTCCCTATAGGCACTCGAGAAATAGGTGTTAGTTGAATACCCCTAAGATGATAAAGGAACATAAGTACAGAGATGACATACCAAAGCGAGACAAGGAGAGATGGGAAATATATACACCCCATAATCAAAACACCCTTGATTGCTATACAAATAGCAGTTGTAATGAAAGGAAAAGGAAGTCTTGGGGTGAAGTGAGGCAGATGCCTCTAGTTAATATGAGATTTGGAAATGGATTTTACAGCCCACACATACTCATCATAACTGCAGCTTACAACACCATATTTGGTATGCCAAGTGCGAAGGAAGATGGCAACCTGGACTTACCTTCCGCAATTTCCAATCACTCCCATTCATAATTACAATCTTCATCTCCCTCACTTGGTTTATTCTTTGGTCTGGACCTGCAATTCAGAGTTAAAAATCCACAGTTTTCTGTATTTCGAGGATGTGGGGATTCTATAGGAATCTTTTCACTTTATGTTAAGTTGATGGCTTCCACGAGCAATTTAATTGGATTACTGATTTTTTTGGTGAGATTTGTACTCGTGTGACTCTAGTCATTACTCAAATTGACCTACACGAGTAGTCATTACCCTAATGACATTTTTTTTCCTCCAGTAGTTTCGGAAAAATTTACAAGGCAAGGGGACCCACTTTAATGCACAAGCACCTAAGTTGCTGAATTCCATGGAGAATAAATTTTGTAAAAAAAAATGTTTCTACAAAAATCAGCCATAAAATTCATGATTAAATTGACTACAAGAAGTATTATGCTTGTATTTTAGATTAAATATGCAAAAAGAAAGAATGAACTTCAATGAATTCTAATGAATTTCAACAAATTGTATCAACAAATTTTTCAGTCATATTTGGTATTCAGAAAATTCTGACTTTTTACATCAAATTCACCGAATACACTTACTTAAACAAGCACCATAAGCATTTATTAGTAAGGGAAGGATGGTGAATGTAATTCACCACTTTAGACTCCGTACCCTCTAGCCTCTTTCCCCATTGGCAAAGCTTTCAGAGTGTGTGGTGCCTAATAAATCACCCTCACCTCACAGTTGTTACCAATGTGTGATTAACCTGATTACAACCCAATCATGTATTTTATCTTAAGTTGTCTAGTTTTCCATTACTGTTACATTGGATAGAGACTCATCATCAGAAAAACAGCAGTGACAAATGACCATCTTTATGAGACTTGAGAAGAAAATCAGAAGCTGCAGTTCAATAAAAACAACTGCAAGAGGTTAAAAACATGGAACCACATGGCAACGAAGTTATTTTGGAAGAATGTGACTTAGCTTTGGAAAAAATGGAATGGCCTTTCTTTGGAAAGTAACGGAAAAACTTGTGGCAAGAAAACTGATTTTGCTCGGGCCCAGATGGTCACTGGTACTGCAAAGTATTTTGTTATTGGCACTAATAAGTATCTGCAAGGAAAATGGGAATTTCAGCATAAAACCACCCTGGAAATCTGGTAGACCGTCAAAACTTTTCTGGCTGCTTAGAGTTAGGGCATTGCTACTGCTTTGAAGGATTTTGTGGTGCATTCAGGGAGAGAGGAGATCACTAGAACTAGCCAAACATGTCATCAAATCTTAGTATCAACACAGCTTTATCTTTTTCTAAAAGGTAAGTGATTCCAGTTTTCTTCTCCACCTAGAGAGTCTATAAGGGTTTTTGATGGGCATAGTGAATGTATCCGTGTAGATCAGTTTGTAATTCCCCTCCCGTTCCCGCAATGTCGACTACACTTGTGTTAGCTTGAGTTGGTCCCATGGTGTGGTCGAGTTCACTTTCAAGAAGCATAACTTAGATTAGTAAATGTGGTATCAAGAAAAACACCAATTAAAGATTGATGTAAGATTTGCTTAATAAGGTTGTTTAACCGCTAGGTGCCTTAACTCGCACGGAATCAGCTGTTCAATTTTTTTATTATATTTGGTAAAATGAGGGTTTTGGCGGGGACCCTACCCTATTACAAGGATCTACTATCTAGATAATTCCATAAAGATTTCATGAATCAAAACTAGACCAAACATCAAAAAGCGGCTAGAGAGAGAACAGAAACCAGCACAAAACTAGTCAGAAAACAGCACAAAACCAGTCAGAAAACAGCGCAAAACCAGCTCAAAACCAACATAGAGGCAAACAGAGTGCCAAAACAGACAAAACCAAATAACCTGCCATCCACCACATCAAGACCAATGCTAACTGATGAGAGTAGACCAACTTAACCTCTCTGTCCTGAAGATCATACCAATAATCCTTGAAACCATGTTCACCACTCAGGACCGAGCTGCCCTTCGGAGTAATCATATCAAATCTGAACTTTGCTTCTCTCACGGATTGAGGCATTTATGATCTCAGGAGGTGCATTGTCATTCCCAATCCAGTGGTGAAGGGTCTCAGAATTCACGCCAATGTTTGCGCACAAGTCAGCCACATGATTGCCTTCTCTAAAAGTATGAGAGATTTCAAAATTTGAGAAAGCCCTTAAGATGAGAATAGAGTCTTCAATGATTTTATTGATGGTCCAACTTGAGGGGGACTTACTTTGGAGGAAGTTTAAGATATTCATAGAATCCCCTTCAACCCAAAGATTAGAGATGTTCAAAGTTTTTGCAAGTTGGATTCCCTAGAAGGCAGCTAACACCTCAGCGTAATGATTGGTCTAGACCCCCATGTTTCCAGTGTAGGCTGCTATGAGGTCACCTTTATCGTTCCTAATGACTCCTCCCCCAGCTCTGCCAAGGTTTCCCTTAACAGCACCATCGAAATTTAGCTTATAAAGGAGCTATTCAATTATTGTAACCTTTTTATCGGGGTATTATCCTCTCGAGCAATATGATGTTGTATAGTTGATACTAGCGTATGTTGCTAGCTTTGAAGGTTCCGCCTATGTGTTAAAAAAACGTGATGTTATTACATGGTTTGTGTATGGTGACCTCATATCAAAGAGACCTTATGATAGTTGATAATTACCTTATGCTTCAAAAAGTTATCGATATGAAAAGATGCCTTTGGCCCGTAGGAAATCATTGCATAAATCGGTATGTGTTGTTGTTGAATAGTATAGCTCTTATGCTTACCATACGGTGTTTAGTACATATATAACCAGTAACCATAATATCACATTAGTGATAGTTGGACTGCCTTGACTAAGAATAAAATACAAAGATTATAAATTATGTGGTGTGTTTCTTATTATATTGATGAATCTGTGGTGAACTATCGACGGTCATTATGACCCTAGTGTGTTTTGTTTATAATAACTTGGCTTCTTGGGGACTTGTAGAATAGTTAAAAATATTATTGTCATTGTTATTAAGGTACATGTTTGACTTGGTTATTGCACTATAACCACCTCCTTGAGCAGTATCTTCATTGGAATCCATCCCTCATAAGTTGTGTGATTGGAATATGATTGTTTTGATGGAATATGGAAAATGAAGATTGTTTTGTTGATGATTGGAAAATTAGATGTTTTGACCCATGACTATTATAATGTTTAAAAGGGAGTTTTGCTCGAATTATAGGAATTATATAACATTATCATTAGAAAGGTATTATTGTTTAGTGGATATTGTTGTTTGTTTGCTTTGGTAACATTGTAAAAGGCAATATTGCTTAATCGATTGAAGGTACTTTTTTAATTGAAAATTGTGTTATTGTCGCGAACATTAGATTTGATTCGAGAGTGCAATATTACATTGTGATTGTTTTTGCATTTGCGCTTTCGGAGTTTCAGCAAGGGTACTCATGAATCCGGCATTGTTTATCCAACCCCTTGAGCCTCGCTAGCCATTGTTATAGCAAATGATGTTTTAGTTGAGATGGCAATTGAAGATAAAATATTTTTTCTTTTACTCACCTTCATGGAATCATGAATGATTCCGGCATTTTGCTTAGTGAATTCGGGAATATTATTATAGAAAAAAGGGCATTATTGTTGTATAAACCATTATTTTTCTTGTCATTTAATTTTTTTATTTATTAAACTATCTTGTGGAGTTTTAAACACCTTCATTTGAGAAGGGTCATGAAACCGACCTGCACATTATATGGGATTTTTTTTTAAAAAGGTTTGGAATCCGTTTGTATATGTGCGCTTTGACTTTTGGGGAATCATTTTCACCTCGGGCACTTGGAGAGGAGAAGGGCGAGTTGAAACCCTAGCTAGATTTTTGAGGATGCATGGAGCTTTTGTTTGTGTTTTTGGGAATCCAAAGGTCATTTTGGGCATGGTCGTCGTTGTTGTTCACAGGCATGGTTATTTTTTCTCAAATCTTGCAAAATCTGTTATGAGTTTAAGTGAGATATTGCTGGTATGAAATTTGCAAAAATGGGTTTATTTCCTTTGGATTTGTGGTTAAATTTTGGACAGCAAATGGGTATATTTGTATGCACGTATTTTATCTCTCTATCTTGCAAAATTTGTTATGGGTATGAATAAAAATGTTGCTGGTTTGAAATTGTAAGAATGGGTGTTTCTTTTCTCTGGTTATGTGGTTAAATTTGGACAGCAAATGTGCATATTGTATGCATAGATTTTATTCCTCTAATCTACCAAATCTATTATGGGTATGAATAAAAATGTTGCTGGTTTGAAATAAATAAATATATATATGTATATGGTTTTTGTTTGCTGGTCTAGCTGATAAAATGAGTTATATTCCATTAGTTGAATAATAATGTGTCTCTCTCTCCCTCTCTTTGCTAGAATTTGTTTGGCCATGATGGCACTTGAATGGAACAAAGTGCATGGAAAAATATTGTCTATCTCTCCCTCTCCTTGCTGGAATTTGTTTGGCCATAATGGCACTTTGTTTGCTGGTCTAGGTGATATAATGAGTTGTATTCCATTAGTTGAATAATAATGTGTCTCTCTCTCTCTCTCTTTGCTAGAATTTGTTTGGCCATGATGGCACTTGAATGGAACAAAGTGCATGGAAAAATATTGTCTATCTCTCCCTCTCATTGCTGGGATTTGTTTGGCCATGATGGCACTTGAATGGAATGCAGTGCATGGAAAACTATTGTTTATCTCTCCCTCTCCTTCCTGGAATTTGTTTGGCCATGATGGCACTTGAATGGAGCGAAGTGCATGGAAAAATATTGTCCATCTCTCCCTCTCCTTGCTGGAATTTGTTTGGCCATGATGGTGCTTGAATGGAGCGAAGTGCATAGAAAAATATTGTCCATCTCTCCCTCTCTTTGCTGGAATTTGTTTGGCCATGATGACACTTGGATGGAATAAAGGGTATGGGAGTATTTTTGGGTCTCTCTCTATTATCCCTATTATTCTGGATATGATATAAAGTGGAACAAAACATTATCTCTCTCTCTCTCTCGTGCTTATATCAGTTTGGCCATGATGGCACTCGAATGGAACAAAGTGCATGGAAAAATTATTGTCTATCTCTCCCTAACGTTGTTGGTTACTTTGCACATCAAAGTTTATGCATGTTTTAAGAAGGATAATCATGCCAGTTTATCTTGAGCTGAGCCAATATCTGTTGCACATACTTGAAAGTTAGAGGAAATGATGCTTTCTATTTTATCTTGAAGAATTCTTCTTGCTGCAGTGAAACTGGATTAAGGAGAATGTTTATGAATTTTTAGGAAAAAAAGGGGGAAATACATTCATTTCATTGTGATATGTACTTTCATAAATTGAAATAGAAAGAAGGATCAATTTTACTTGTTTGAGAAGTATATTCTGTTGTAACTTGCATGGGATTCATTTAAAACATTTTGGCTTTGACTGTTATGTTTGTGTATGGATGATCCCACTGCAGGACTACTGATTTGTATAGTTACTAACTGTATTGATTGTTTCAAGTTTCTTCTAAATGGGGGTTTGATATACCCTGAGTTTATGGTATGATGGTCTCAAACCCATTATGGGCTGGCCTAAATGATAACATAATGTTATTTTTTGTTAAGGTCGTTATTGGATCAACCACTTTCTATTCCATGTTCTGTCCAGAACTGATGATTTAGCAAAGGCTATCATAGTAAAACTTCTTTGATCAAAATGAGGTCCTTAATGCATATCTTGCCACTCTAACGTTCACCTGTCATTAGTGTATTAAACTACTCCATGGAATTAGTGTCGGTACAAGTTAATCCGGTTAAATCTGTATTATGTTATTAAGGTTAATGATTCCTTGCGATAATAGGGTTGTGTTGACTGCGCCTCTTTGAATTACAATATAGTTACAGTCAAGTAGTACATATGTGCATTATGCAACTTCATTATATATCTAAATGTTTTCATTCTAATTCTTACCCTTCAAGTTGTACGTGTAATGAGCCCCATATTGTCCCAGAAATAAGATAGAGGACAATGGGATGAGCATAAATTGTTAATCTAGGAAAATGGGACGAGCATAAATTGTTAATCTATTTAATGAAAATAGAAATGGAAAAATGTGAGTCTATTCTTGGAAGATAAAATAAAGCAAATAAAGTTATGAGAGGCTACATATGTATATTTGCTTTAGGTAATTTTGTTGTTTTAGTAAAATAGGGCAAGGATTCCTATTTTGGGAGAATAAAGAATAGATTGCTTTAGTATGAGGCAAAGATGGGCTAAGTTTGGAGAGTGATCCTTTGTTGTTAGAAGATACGAGAGATTAAATGAATTATTGTTCTGCAAAATCTAATAGAGGTTGTAATAAACCTTATAATAATAAATCTATTATGAGCTCTGGACCATTTCTATTGTCAGCTCCGAACCATTTCTATAATAGCTCTGGACCATTTCTATTACCAACTCCGGACCATTTCTATTAACAGCTCTGGACCATTTCTATTGTCAACTCTGGACCATTTATATTATAGCTCCGGACCGTTTCTATTACCAGCTCCGGGCCATTTTAATTGCCAGCTCTGGACCATTTCTATTGTCAGCTCCGGACCATTTCTATTATAGCTCCAGACCATTTCTATTATCAGCTCCGAACCATTTCTATAATCGGTTGCAGTCCATTTCTACTAGTAGCTTTGGACTTGTTACTAGCTAATGACAGGAACAATGGTGACTGAAAAGGTCAACAGATGGTAATCTAATTGTGTTCCTTGTGCGATTGTTATTAAGATAGAAAAATGAAATAAGTATAATGGTTAAGTCATTGTTTCGCATGCTACGTTTTGGTTTCAGCCAAGTAAACATTCTTGGTTCTATATCTTTAAGAATATCGACAAAATTGCTAAACAAATCCAATAAGGCAATGAATAAAGTTATGGGCAGTACCACAACACATCATGAGAAGATCTATCTTGGGTACTAAATGAAAAGGGATGAAGCTTTTCGGGTTCAAATAAAATTGATAAGTAACTTTATGTCTCGCCGACATGGTAGGTACATGCGAGACACGAATGTTGTGACAAGAACGAAAAGACGTGATTATAAATTGTAACCTTGAGTAACGAATTAAGGAGAATAAACTTTGTCGTGACACAGGGAGTAACACAGTTATTGCAAAAATGCAGGGGAAACCATGAAAGAGAGGGGTTGTCAGTTAGGGTTATTGTTTATAAACTTAGCATCTGGAAGAAGACCTGAATTCTCTAAAAGACCTGGTCAGTGATTTTATGGAAGTTAAGATGGTCCATGAGAAAATGTTGATGCCTAATAAAAATGGAGGATTCCATGAGGGCTAAAACAGCCAAAGCCAGACTCCACAAACCAGTCTTGTGGGAGTAGAAAGTGATGAGACGGACATCATTTCCCTACTACATCTCAGAGATGAGTTACACACTCTAATAGAATGGGCTTGCCAATGTATTCCTGATATTTTCAGCATAATTGAACAAATGGTTCCTAAGGGGAATGATAGTGCCAACAGAGGAACCCAAAGTGAAAGACTGCCCCTGGCAATTGGGATAACACCTAATTAATTAATGATTGTCTGTAATTGTTGAAGGGATCTTGGTAGTGGAAGTTTGACTACCGATATGCTTCCAGGTAATGATGTCTTCAGCAATGACTGTATTGGGATTCTGAGAGTTTGTTGGATTCGATATGGCTAGAGGCGCATAGGAATGAATTGAAGTCCTCTGCTCGCAATCATTTTAACGGAGCAAAGTTACAAACTTATGTGACATTTGATTTAGAAATTAGTAGTTCCAATTACTTTTATTTTAATAGTCTTAGCAGTGATAATAGCAATTGGTAATTTTGGTGAATTTCTTGGCACCACTCTCATTAGCTTTGCTTATTTGATTTATGATGGTCTTGACGGAGGGCTTTTATGATTCCTTTGGATTTATGAAAAGGACAGAAGCTGCTCTAAGGTCTCTGGAAAACCTCGAGATTCAGAGAACCAGAACTCTGCTTTTTGGTCTTAATTTTGATGGAATATCAATAAATCATGAATCATGATAGACTTAAAAACATACACACAGCTTGTTGGAGAAGAATTTTAAGCAAAGATAAAATCTTCAATAAATCAGGAATCCATATCCATTCAAAGTTTAAACACCCTATTACCCATATTGTATCCAGAATTCATTGCATATAGTTCTTGGTTAAAACTCATCTACAACATATCTGCCAAACAAAAATGGCAGAAATGAGCAGAGAGGCACAAAAGGCAGCAACCAAAAGTAAACAATTTCTTGTCATCGTGTTATCTTGATAGGATTCCAGCACCTAATTCAACAGGGACCAAAACATTCTTTGGGAATAAACAAAATGTTTTCTCGTATGCAGTATTTTTTTGATGCATTCAAACTCTAGTCTGAGGATGCTGATAACTGTTTGTACAGCATAAGCAAGAGGTGATTAGCACCCAGCTAAAACTAGCTAACAATGTATTCTGCAAATACTCAAAAAAGGTGTTCTGGCTACAAAGTTTTGGGCCGTGATCTAACAGTTGAAACTGGCGCCACCATGCATAAGAACCAAGTACAGACCTCAACGATCATAGAGCCCTTGTGTGCATCAGTGTGTTGAATCTTCAAGCTTACCCAGAGAAATAATTGGAAAGAAGGGATAACAGGATCTCATAACCATACCTCAATGGAATTTCAATAACGGGAGTGTTTGCCCAATGTTCAAAAAAGTATCCATAGCAGCCAAGCATAATATCCTAACACAAAATGAGCAGAATTGCTGAAAACTTTGTAATTAATTATTGCATGTGCATGGCACCCTAGTGTGCTAAAATTTGTGTTCCAACTTCACAGGTTCTAAACAACAAAATAGCCACTAGGGAAAGTAATCTGACTTTAGGAGTTGCTAATCAAACAAATAGTTTTAAGAAGAAAGCCGTGGTAGTACTGCATATATCCTTCAACGTTGGGAACAATGATTCTAACTTCGCCATCAATTTTACATGCTCTAAAATGGTAAAGGTTAACATCATTTCAGTTGACGGCTCCACAAAACACCAATTACACCTATTAGAACCTCCTCGTGGAAATACGAGGGATTCATTTATCATTTACCTTAACTGTTATTCAAATTTTGTACCATTATGCTTCCGCCTGGCAGTCAAACATGGAGTAAACTAGCTAAACCTTGCCAATCCACCCACACCCAAAGTGCAAAATTCTACTAAGTATTGAAAATCAATTTTGTCCATCTGCATAGACAGAGTTTGTAGTTAACTAAGCTATTCATGCGTTATTAACTCAAGCAGGTATCAATGTGTGTAGAGAACACTAAGGTAACTGAATAAACGGGCAAATAACCAGTTTGCCCAGCACATTTACTTCAATTCTTCGTTTCGCCTTACCTTTAAAGGGCACTACGAAAATATAACAGGAACTGTTCCTCTAGGCTTTTGCCAGTTTACCATGAACCAGCTAGAATTCAAACCTAGAACCTATCATTTCCTATTGGGTGCTCTACCACTGAGCTTGTGGTATGTGTGTATAATGTTCCCAACACATTTTTGCAGGGTGACTCTGTTAGGCTAAATTCTACTCAAAATTTTGCATGCAAATCCCTGTGCACGGCTGTATGACAAAAAAATACATTTACTTAACAAAAATACGTGTCTGTCTGCCTGAGTTCAAATCCCGTCAGTTAAAGAGTCCTCGTGTAAATTCGGGAGTTTGACTCTGTTAAAGGCTACAAGATGACTCTTTAACAGCTATACAATACCAAACAGCGCTAGTACCCCCATTCGCAAAAAAGCATTTTTACTAAAAATAAAAAACATGTTTAAAGGCAAGAGAGTGTAAATAAAAAAACCTCTGCAATTGAAGGCTTCCAGAAGTGGAAGAGGTGAGGTGCAGAGGCAAAAGTTGGTGCTCTTTCGAGAAGAAAGCGCAGACCGCATCTCAGAGCTGCTGCCATCATATTTAAAGTTTAATGCTAACAATGAAACCCTCCTCCCTCTTATTATTCACTTCACCATGTCATCGTATGCAGCAGCGGCAACCCACGACTGGACTATTTTAAGGGAGTAAGAAGACAACATTCTCACTTAGCGTTTTCTTTACTTTCGCTTCCCGCGTATAAATGTCGGCGTAGAAATAGGGTTCTCTGTGCGGAGTGCATTGCGGACATGGCCTGAAATTTGAATACCGCTCGAGTTGCCTTCCCACTTCTAGGTATACATATTTGTTTTTCCAAAGCTGTATCTATTTATTTATTGACCTTGGTATCAGGTGGCATTGAAATTCTCCACATTGGAGCAAGCATGTTCTCCAACAAAAGTGAGAGTTCGCCACATCATACTTTTGTCTTTTTAATTCTCACTAGCACTAGCAATCGCACGTGAGGTGTGCGATGTCAACGCCGAAAGAGAATATTGGCGGGAAAGGAAATTGAGAAGGACAACAAAACATTATGATATATCAAGCAGGAAAATGAAAAACTACGAAGTGGTGAAAATTGGAGCAGTAGAAAATTTCTGGATTGCAGAAGAAGTGGAGTAGTTTGAAAGGGAAGGGTCATTGGGGACTAAGGGGGGAGTGTTAAGGACGAGGGAATGAAGTCTGGATTTCTCTTGTATGCTTGACTGCAGAAGAGGTGTTGAGGACATTTTTTGCAGGGAAGATAAGGAGAGAACTCTCCCTCTAGAATTTGGTGGAATTGGAACACGAGAAGGGTTGTTGGAATCCCATTGGACCCCGTGTACCGCTCAAATTTGACGTCGATAAATAAAGGAAAAGTAGGTAGACATAACAAATTTTCATCAACAATGTCGATGATAGAGCCAATAGTACCATTTACAAGACATGTTTCAACCCACAAATTTATGGAATGCATGACTAGCTGGTTGACAAAATATCAACATTGACAACGTTGACTCTATATTTAACATTTAAACTTTATAAGACATGCATTGACTTTGACTCAATAACAAATGTGAGAAACTTATCTAATATAGCTACAAGCTATTATTAAATAATAGTTTTGACACACACACATATTTTTACACTAAGAAGATGATAAAATATCAATAAAACTAAGATCACCTATTTGAGTTTATCAAGCTATAAAAATAAGACTAAAACTAAACTCTACTTCGACCACCAATTTACATGAAACTAAAACATATTAAAAATCACAAATAATTTTTTGACAAAGATTTAGAATGAAAATGAGTCACTGTGAATGGACTTGTATATTACAAAAATGACCTCTTACATGGGTTGATTAATTGATGTGGAGATGAACACATACAATGCAAGTCTTTAGAAATAGAAGATTCAAGAATGGTACCAACAAAATATGGCTCCAACTGTTAGAGCTTATATGGAGGCACCAACATGATATGGAAAATAATAGATTTGAATCAAGATTCATGTGGGACATGTTGGCGAGTATAGGAATTGATTTTACATAGGATTTGAGGTGATAGGTAAGGAAACCAATGATATCTTGGATGCGTCCATATAATCAAAACGCAGACACCGATGTTGGCCCAATGCATATATGTGTCGCAGGAACATATGAAGACTTGCACGCTTGGTGATGATGCAGAGCAGTAAAAGGATGGGCATTGTCGTCATCGGTTGCACGTGAAAAGAACTTGTCATTCAAGAAACTTAATGCGCAAGCTCATGAGTTCATGCGCAGAGTGCAATGGTTCAAATGAATACACCTGCCCAATGGTCAGTGTTTGTGGGTTTCACGTCGTCACCGCCATTAGTGTCGTTGTCGCAACAGTAGTTGAGCAGTTGCAACACAAAGAACCCACGGTGGCCTCCACATTTGTGACAAAACCCTTAACCGACGAATTCAGGAAAAAAAATCTCAAGCAGGCAAATGTAAAAAATGATTTTTTTCTTAGTTCGAGAAGATTTAATTGTTGAACCATTGCTTGACATGTGAAGGATAGATGTGAGTCCGCGCTTCGTCGATCGATTCATCTCGCACGTCCATGTCTCGTCAGGTATGAGAAGGGGTGGAGCGTTACACATGTGCAAACGCCTTTCTACATAATGAAATTTTAGGATTTGTGAGTTATAGATATTTTAGATTTATCCTCATCCTGTACGTCGTTATCTTTCTTAATAGGACAAGTTTAATGTGAAAAATTTAAGGTTTACAGACTCAAGACACATTTTAGATTTATTTTTAAGGGCATTCGATATAGACATTCCTTAGATTAATAACATTGCGGTTGAAAAGATATAATATTTCGAGAGAAAGAAAGTAATATTTTAATTACTTTCTTCATCGTATTTTTTAAAATAGCATGACAGTACAACAATAACAAAAAGACATTTTGGCATTAATACTTATAAGTATCCTAAAGACTTTAATTTTAATGTAGACTTATGATATTAACAAAAGTGACACAAACTATGAAATACATGATTGGAAAACTACTTCCAGTTGTTATCCAATGATGGTGAATGTTATATGGTCAACGGTTTTATGATGAATTGTCTTGCCATACTCTGTGGTGTCTCTTGCTTTTTTGCGTATTGTAGAGACAACTTTACCAAATCAGTGTTTAAGAGTGATGTGACTTCCTGAATGTTGTCGGATCAAAATAAAAATTAATTTTATCTTCTGAAAAAGTAATGATAAGAATCTAAAGGAGGAAGAGTTGGATATTATATATATTTCTCTTTAAAAAAATAACATAATCAACAAGATATTCTAAGAATTAGAGAGAGAAAAATAATATTTACATTCAAGTATTAAGTATAGAGTTGTCCCGTCTAATGGATATTGTTCATGGAGATATCTATTTATTTACTTTCAAAAAATTATCCTAAACCAAGATGTACATATTCCAATTTAATATGAATAAAAATACCTAAAATATGCATTTAAATTATGTCATATTAGCCTGTAAACAAGTACACATAATAATGGTTCGAGGTTAAATCATAATATATAACCAATTAATAGATATCTTATGATTGATAAATTACATATACCATGGTTATCCAAACCATTTCAAGGTGTAAAAATAGGGAATTCACAAAGGAGTGCTACATTTGGAGTAAGAAATAATAAATAATCAGTATTGAAAATATTTTGTAGTTAAATATAAAGAATCATGATGGTTTTTTATGAAAGATGGATTAACGAGATAGGAGGGGACAATTAATTATATTTTGGTTCATCTTGCAGACCTCTATGGTGTCACAACAATTGCAGGAAAAGCCATATGTTGTTTTACTGGAGTCAATGATCTAGGAGGATTAAATCTATGCACAAAAGCTGCAGTAAATGTATGTCATACAAACAATTCGTATTGTTAGTTTCTATTCTAAGAGCTTCCTTTCAGAAAATGTAGCACGACATTGAAGAACTGAAAAATCTGGTGCCAACAAGATAAATTGATACATTTTTGTCCAAAGTAGAACCATAATGCTGAGGTGGGGAAGCGACAGGTAAAAGAAGTTGAAATTCTTCATAACTTTGTGAGGGAAGCAGATATTTATTTCATCAGAGATGGACAGACGACTTTAGTCCCTCAACTTAATAGATTTTTTTCATTATATTGTGAGCAAGAATACTCAGTCACAAGATACACTTTTCAATTTTAAGCTGAGGTTGTTCATTAACATACTGGTGGAAGTGCTGGTAAAGGAGAGGTGTTGGATTACTTTGGATTGGCACTGATATCTTACGTTGGAAATGTGCAAGGGAATGAAGACAATGTTGCTCCTACAACCCATAAACATGTAAATACTTGATGCTAGTGGTCTTACATGGCTTGACCCCACATGGTTTGAAAACTGTTACATGTCTTCTGTTATTGATGTGCCTTATGACTTGACATTCTTACTCCGATATTATGTTAGTTTCTATTTTTTGGACTGGATCAATGTTCATAAACTCAGACAGAGTTATCTACTTTTTAATTATTATTTTTTATGTATCTCAATTTGTAAGGAGAGGTGAACTTACTAATATTTTGACAAGGAATTGTCTTAATTACTCTTAATTGCCTAGCTAGTGCAGGTTTATGTAATATCGTTGTCTATCATTTGTAGTGACTTGACTGACTACTCTGAGAAGTATATTCGAATGTATGTAAAGGAAAATTCGTTGCTTACCCTGAACTTCTCCACAGCTTCAGGACATTGTGTAAGAAAATATATGGCAAACGACATGGTCTTGTCTGTAGTTTCATGACCAGCAAACAATAGAGAAATAATGAAAATGACAAGCGATTTCTTGTGAAAGATTGTCTCCATCAAGAATCCTTTTCAGAAAATAATTATGTTTTACTCCATCAGGACTACATCTCCTCTTGTCAATTATTTTACATATCTTGCCTATCAAATCCCTCCTTGCCTAATAATCCAAGCAGGCTAACACAATATTAGTTAAAGAAAATAGGTGATAGTGAATTCTATAATAGAGGCCTTCGAGTTCAATTAGAAGAATGTGAGAAGAGTTATAACCTTCATTGCTTTTAAATATGCAAACCCTGGTATCTTTATTGGTAAGGATATAATTCCTCCAATGAAAGCACAGAATATGGGAGCCATTTCATTTATTTCATCTTCTGTTTAAATACCCAGAAGTTGATTTGCCATCAAGCTGATTTCTAGCTGCATGGTGTCTACATGATTAGTGTCACCAACCAATCGAACAAAATCACATATACAGAAAGAACTTGTTGCAACTCTAAAACTCTAGATTGTAAAGTTATTATGATTCCCTTCCTATTCGTATGTCCATAAAATGGAAAGAAGGAAAATTAAATGTAGTTTTCTTGGATTTTTACATTCAACCTCAAAGAACATCTGCCTATCTTTCCATGTACTCATTGTCTTTTGTAGAATGATCTGAATATCTGTGATAAAATTGTTTTTCACCTTCTTTGAAGTCATTAGATTTACAACAATACCATGAATTTTCTGTGAAGGTCGCCATGAATGGAAATAAAGCCTTTCTTCCCTACCATTCCAAGTCTCTAAAAGATTGTGGATAGCCTGCTCTGAACAACCTTCCTTCATTTTGTAAGATATATCTATTGAAGCTTGGATCTGCAGACATGACAGTACGCCTTCCAAAGAGCCTGCAGGAGAAGATCTTTCCATACCTACAAAATTCAAGACATATATGAAAGTGCCCAACATTAGAAATAGTTGAGAACATGAAATGCTAAATATGAAACTCTTCATTGCATTTTGAATTATATCCAACCTTTTCACAGAGTCTTCAACAAATGATGGAGGGTGTGAGCCTGATACACTTATATACTCAATCTAAGTCAGAACTGCCAAAGAAAAAAACAAGATACCCAAATAGTTAAGAGAATAACAGATAATTTCAATAACCTTATCGAGGATAATGATTTAGTGGATCTTGAGTTAATGCAGGTGCTCTGCACGTGATGTAGTTAATGCAGGTGCTCTTGTGGGTAGCATATGGCATCCAGAAGCCTCAAAGGCCCTCAGGAAAGCATCAAGCTCAATCTGTTTGAATCACAACAATCACTTCCTCTGAAATATAGTAAAAACCCACATACTCCCTTGCAATAATAATAAAACCCATATGGTGAAAAAGAAAATTTAAATCAACAGGGATGGATCTTGATCCAATCCATGACCTCTACCAAAAAATGTTTTGCTCCTGCTTTAATCCAATCCATGGCAGACCAGGATTCTATCAGTAAAACCACAATGGGTTTTGTGTTTTTATTTTCTAGAAATAGACGTCTTGAACTTTTATCATTAGGGAAAAACAAAATTCACCATCTTAAACTCACAGATCCAAGATTGGTGAAAGGAAAACACTTGCAATTAAATTGACCCCTGCACCCATCGGACGAGGAAAACATCAGAGGCGTGTAACAAAAAATCCACAAGCCCACAAAAAAAAAAAAAAACCTTTCCCACAAATCATATTTAAACACATAAAATTTGTTTCTTCCAAAACTTGAAGTGGGTTTCATCGTGTCACGACAGAGCTACTCGTGGGCTCATCCGCTCCAGCATAGGTAACATTCCACAAGGTTTACATCTTTGGTCTGTGTTTGAAATAATGAGCTCATCCGCTCCGCACAGGTATTAAAGATCGGAGAGTGCCTTTTCGCAGATCAAATCAAAACGTCATGTACGCGGTCCGTTCACACAGCAGATGCGACCATATAGAGCAGGGAAGACCATACATTTTGAACAATCTGAATGTCATGTTCCTGTCCTGCATGATGGGTGATGGAGGAGAGGGCACATGTACATTGCTCCAGTGCACATTTCATATCTCTTTCCCACCACATGGATGGCTGATAACCAGCCGTACATCGTCGACCAATGCATAGTGTGCGTTGATTTGTCTTAGAGTTGTCAGAGGAGGGGCAAGTTTCTCCCAGAGAACACGCCTTTCGGCGTAAATATATCTGGAGAGGCTTTTTTCCATTAAAAATAGAGCAGGGTGTGGATAGTGACAACTTGCATTTACAAGGCCGAACTCAATATAGCAATGTTTCAGTAATTAAATATAAAAGCGGAACAGAAAACAAGTCAAATAACCACTGAAAGAAGCACAAAACCACATACAAAACAAATTCGAGTAAACATTGGTTTTCATAAACATTGTAAAAGCTATATTTATTAGATACATTGAATCATCAAAGAAGGAAGAGCTAAAAGTTGGGAAACAAGAGATATATAAACAGAGAAATATTTCAAAGTTAGATTAGGCTTTACCCAATAGTACATTAGAATAATAGACAATTTAATAGAGAAAATAACTGGCATAAAGTATCTGAAATCAAGAAGCAACAACAACTTACTCCGTAAGCACCAGAAGCACAAGGGTTCTTTGATAAACTGCATCCAACAAATGTATGGGCGGTTTTCAGAGTCAGGACTCGGTATTCATCATAAACCCTCAAATCATCTACCCACAGGCAAAGATCCAATGCTCCTTAAATGCCCTTGTGATAATAAAGTTAGAGTCTGAAATTTCACACATGCAGTATCGGCATATGAAAGCCTCTTCAAAAAAGCATGACATTGTTTTGCTCGCCCATTACATGCAGACCCAAAGAACTCACCTAAACTCCTGTTTGAGTTATCACTGGAGTAGATTTGTATGAAAAATCAGAAGCTACATACAAATATCAACTTTAAAGTTTTAAACCCATAAAACTTGATAACTAAAATAATTTAGTTATCCCTGAATAGCTTTTATTAACTTCATGTGCATCCGGTCTAAGGAGAAACTATAAGCTTTACTGATGCATTTAAGCCTTCTTCACACATAGATATTTCCAATCTTTAACCACACGATGCAGCCCAAGAGCAACCTTTTGAGAACTACAACGAACTTATTGCTGAAACTATCCAAAAAACAACGTTGCACTGATATTATCCCTCGCAGCATGTCTCTGTACTTCCAAAAATAAATTGTCTAGTTGATTCTCAAAATGTGGGCAATATTTTATGAGCTTCCTCATAGTACATACTCCGCTAACACGTTTAAGTCTTGCAAAAATCTACCTTATTTGGCTTCTTTCCGTGTTTCTTTTGGCTGGGCGATGTGTGCTTCGAACAAGCGGTATGACAGTTTCAAGGTAAACGATGGTACTAGGTAGCAGTCAGCAGGTTGTCAAATCCATCATCAACTCAGCGCGCTACATGTCAGACGGAAACCTCCTTTACAAGGAAACTGAGCCACTGACTGCTACGCTTATCACGCAACCGCTTTTGGTATCCGCATTCCTCCATGACTCCATGATCCATCCAGTGGATCCCATGAGGCCGTATTCGTCGACCGATTAATCTCCGCCATCCGTGCCAGTACCTGTTGTCAAAAGGGCCCGGGCTTTCTAACTTAGAACACGCCTTTCGGTGTAAATGTGCCATTATTTCAGATTTGAAATTGTATAATGGGGCAATGCATACATCATAAACAAATCACATAACCGGACATGTTTTTTTTTGGGTTACATAGGGAGAAAGAGAGAGCACATGATACCTATTTAACACGAACAAGTTTTGGTTTCCATGTTGAAAAAATAAGAAAAGTGTTACCTCGATAATTCAAACACATGAGGAGTGAGGCACTTACTACTTAAACTTTTTCTATTGATCCGTTATGTGCAGGGGTGTACATCATAGTCATAAATATGGAATAATGAGCCCAGCTCATGCAAATATGTACCTTTGGAACTCAAATCCCAATGCACATTCTTAAAATGCTTCCACTGAATTTTTTTTGGAAGCCTTGGTCGAATATTCTTTAAACAAAGAAATCCCTATTTCAATGGTTATTTCATGCAAGAGATTGAACACATGAGAGATTCAATGCTTTTAAACTAAATTGTGGAACAAATTTTTTGATATAGTTTTGCAACCACATCTCATAATCCATTATTACAAAATAAATTAATTTGTTAATTATATATATAAGATTTCAAATTATATTTATATAGAGTAATTTATAATATTTGAGTTAAGAAATGTGGGTTTCATAAATATCTATGATATTATATATATGTCAATTTTTTATTTTTAAAAATATATATTTGATATCAAACGGGTTGTAGTTTAATGGGTTGTAGGATGGTATAAATGATGTTACCTAACCATCCACTAAGATATAAATCTCACGAGATACCAAATAATTGGGGATGAGGTAAGAAATGTGGGTCTCATAAATATCTATCATAATATATATGTCAATTTTTTATTTTTAAAAATATATATTTGATATCTAACGGGTTGTAGTTTAATGAGTTGTAGGATGGTATACATGATATTACCTAACCATCCACTAAGATATAAATCTCACGAGATACCAAATAATTGGGTATGAGGTTAGTATTGCGTCCCAAATGAATTTGACGGAATAGAACCGTTCCATCCTTGAAAACTAAACATAAAATTATGTACACCCAATGAGTGCAAGTTTCAAATTCAATCTATCTACATATCTATATCACATTTCAATCACTTTCATTGTTAGAGTAGGTATTTACCTTAGCTCATGTTCACCTAGGTACATTATTTACCTTTATTGTATTTATCCTCACCCACTTATGTGTGTGGATATTTCTTTTGTCTTATTTAGATATTATGAGATATTATCTAGTTGTTAGATATAGTTCTTTTCTTGATCTATGGTATTGACTAGATCCTTGATGTCTAGTTCTCTCCTAAATCTATGGTCTTGACTAGTTCTTTGATGACTAGTTATTTCCTTGATTTATGCCTTGATCTACGACCTTGACTAGTTATTAGATTGTTATTCCTTGCATATTTAATGAGGCCCATTCTCAATGTATGTGCATTGAGTTCCATAATAATATATGATATTCTTTGCTCATTTGTTTGCAAAGGTTTTATGTAAAGCTATTCGCGCGAATTACTTTCATCTTATTGATTGTGGTGTTTTATTAGCATCTATGTTTTTGGCTTGGTACGATTTGGTTATTGTTCCTTTCATGGTATCGAGTGGTGATTCTTTGTTGTTGACATCCGTCTGTAAGTTTTATTTCGCAAATAAATTATTTGTGTATTTATATAATTGGGATTTGGTCGTATTTTTTTGTTGCGTGCATTTTTATGCAAAATGCAGAGGCTTTCATTGGATTCGGAAGGTGTGAAAACCTTAAGATCAATCAGTAAACTCAAACCCAATTTTGAGGCGATCATTTCTTTTGTGTTTTTTAATTTTTGTAGAGAAGCACACAGTGCGCCTTAGGATTCAAGCCAAAAAAACAATGAAAAAAATGATAACCATGGTTCGCTTAAAAAAACCATGAAAGGAACGATAACCAGATCGTACCAAGCCAAGAACACAGATGCTAATCAAACACCACGATCAATAAGATGAAAGTAATTCCCGAATAACTTTACATAAAACCTTTGCAAACAAATGAGAAACAATATCATATATTATTATGGAACTCAATACAATACATTGAGAATGGGCCTTGCTTAAATATGCAAGGAATAACAATCTAAGAACCAATCAAGGTTGTAGATCAAGCCATAAATCAAGGAACTAGTCATCAAAGAACTAGTCAAGATCATAGATTTAGGAGAGAACTAGACATCAAGGATCTAGTCAATACCATAGATCTAGGAAAGAACTAGTCAATACCATAGATCAAGGAAAGAACTATACCTAACAACTAGATAATATCTCCTAATATCTAAATAAATAAAAAGAAATATCCACACACATAAGTAGGCGAGGATAAATACAATAAAGGTAAATAATGTACCTAGGTGAACATGAGCTAAGGTAAATACATACTCTAACACCCCCCTCAAGTGAAGCTAGGGGCCAAAATAGAAGTGGCATGTCCACAATATGAGTCCCAGCAACTAGGTCTGATGAGGTACTCATGTACAATAACTAGGAAAAAAAGGGACACCACAAGGTACCCAAAACTAGTAACAACAAAGTAAAAAGAGTAAAGACCCACTCCAAAACATCCTAAGAAGCTCGGCTCAAAAAAAAAAAAACTCGTACAATTTGAAGAATTTTTAGTGTGCATGTGTGGTCCGAATTCACTTTGCTCGATCAAAAACTCAAAAACAATCGACACTGGGTTTCACTGAGAATAGCTCCATATAAGGAGGTCATCATGAGTGATGTCGAAAGTGTAAAAAAATACCAAACATAATTTGATCAATCTGTTGCAAATAGGTGTGCCACGATCCAAGAACAAAACCAAAGCAACAAGGCAAGGACACAAAATTTAGAGTGTCACGATCCAAGAAAAGTCAAAGTAACAAGGCAAGGACACGAAACACGAAGAAGCATGATCAAAGCACCACACCCTCCCATACTGCTGAATGGGTGGAGTGACACTACAAATCTATGAGTTACCCAAAATCAACTACTCAAACACCGACAAAATAACACCGAACTTCACAGAATAGATCCCCACAAGAGATACATCACAACATGCCAAAAGTGTCAAAAATATAGATACTGAAACCTCTCAACAAATAAGAGAGATACACTACACCTGCTAAAAAAAATGCTCAAAACAAGAAGCATCACAATGCAGAAGGTATAAAAAGTGGAGCAACAAGCCGAATGGTGGAGGAGCCATGCCTGTAGAGTCCTCTCAACAAATGCCTATGTCGCCACCACAAGTGATCAGATATCCACCCCAAATCAACATGGATGGATGAAGAAGATGCATGTATATGACTTGGTGCAAAATGCACAATGGGTGCATGTAAAAGAACATCAGAATGTGTGTTAGGTTGATCATGTTTGATAACTGAAATATCAAGTTTCTCAAGCCTAAGTGAAGATGTAAAACTCATGTGTTGCTCATGATCCTCAAAAAGAGTCGAGTGAACAAAAAAATGAGCTCTGTCAATGTGTGATCCCAATGAAGTATCTGCTCAAAAACCAATGTCATGACGAGAATTCCACTTAACATGTGGAATAGAGGAAACAATACCCTGTGAATGTCTGCCAATGACTCCACTAGTGAGACCCATAGAACAGAGCATGCAAGAACTAAATGCAGTGGTATGCTTCTTAAAAATCCATGCAACTGAGCAGTAGGATACACAACATGTGGTACTGTAATAGGCACAGATGTGGAAGAACATGTAGTAACAAGCCTCACAGGTTTAGAAGCATCAAAAGTAGGTTTAGGCTCAAAGACTGGCAGATCAATGTCAGTGGGTACAAGAGCAACAACTACAAGTGGACTAAGAGTATGGATATGGTTGTCTACAATATGATGGTGATGTTGTAGGCTAGCAAGTTTGTTCTACAGGAGTGTATTATTGTATCATTATCGTGAATGATTGTAGAAGAGAATTTCGCTTCTTGAGTGATCTATTTTCTTCCACAAATTTTACAATATCCTCTTGAATTCCACATACTTCAGAGAAAAGCATATCATTCTTAGAATCTCAATGGAAAGAGCGAGAAAAAAAAGCAATTTTGCAAAAATGGCACTCAAAACCAAAGTTCCGATAAAAAGTTACAAACTTTTTTAATATTTTGCTCTATTATTTATTATAGTTACTGCTAAAGCAAAATAAATTATCATTTCCTTCACCACACAAATAAAATTAGAGGGGTCAAGCTAAGCACCTACTAGTGGGAATCACAAGTTTTAAGCCCTTATATGACCATACCATATGACCAAGGGCTAAGGATTTTAATGGGTTGCTTATTATGGAACTCAATTAATTTATTTACAAAATAAAACCTACGAGACGGATGTCAACAACAATCACCGGCTCGATACCATGAAAGGAATGATAACCATATCGTACCAAGCCAAGAACACAGATGCTAATCAAACACCACGATCAATAAGATGAAAGCAATTCGCTAGAATAGCTTTACATAAAACCTTTGCAAACAAATGGGCGGTAATATCATATGTTATTATGGAACTCAACGATACATTGAGAATGGGCCTTGCTTAAATAGGCAAGGAATAACAATCTAAGAACCCGGTCAAGGTCGTAGATCAAGCCATAAATAAAGGAAATAACTAGTTATCAAAGAACTAGTCAAGACCATAGATTTAGGAGAGAACTAGACATCGAGGATCTAATCAATACCATAGATCAAGGAAATAACTATACCTAACAACTAGATAATATCTCCTAATATCTAAATAAGATAAAAGAAATATCCACACACATAAGTGGGTAAGGATAAATACAATAAAGGTAAATAAAGTACCTAGGTGAACATGAGCTAAGGTAAATACCTACTCTAACACCCACCCTCAAGTGAAGCTAGGGGCCAAAATAGAAGTGGCATGTCCACAATATGAGTCTCGGCAACTAGGCCTAATGAGGTACTCATGTACAATAACCTGGAAAAAGGGACGACGCAAGGTACCCAAAACCAAGAATAATAAAGTAAAGCGAGTAAAGATCCTCTCCAAGGCATCCCAAGAAGCTCGAATAAAAAAAAAATCGCACAATGTTGAAGAATTTTGGTGTGCATTGTGGTCTAAATCCATTGCTCGATCACAAAACTCAAAAACAATTGACACTGGGCTCCACCGAATAACTCCATACAAGGAGACTATTAACAAAGTGATGTTGAAAGTGTAAAAAAACACCAAGCATAATTTGATCAAGCTGCTTCAAATAGGTGTGCCACGATCCAAGAACAAAAACCAAAGCAACAAGGACACAAAATCTAGAGTGTCACGATCTAAGAAAAGCCAAGGTAACAAGGTAAGGACATGAAACCTGAAGAAGCACGATCAAAGCACCACACCCTCCCATACTGTTGAATGGGTGGAGTGATGCTACAAATTTGTATGAGTTGCCCAAAATCAACTACTCGAACACTGACAAAATAACACTGGACTTCACCAGAATAGATCCCCCACAAGAGATACTATCAACATGAAAAAGTGTTGAAAATACGAGATACAAAATCTCTCAAAAATAAGAGAGATACACTACACCTGCTAAAAAAATGATCAAAACAAGAAGCATCACAATGCGAAGGTATAGAAAGTGGAGCAAGAGGCCGAATGGTGGAGGAACCACACCTATAGAGTCCTCTCAACGAATGCCTATGTCACCGCCACGAGTAATCAGATATCCACCCCAAATCAACACGGATAGATGAATAAGATGTCTGCATATGACTTGGTGTAAAATGCACAATGGGTGCATGTAAAAGAACATCGAGAATGTATGTCGGGTTGATCATGTCGGCATACCTAAAATATCATGTTTCTCAAGCACGAGTGAAGGTGCGAAATCATGTGTTGCTCATGATCCTCGAAAGAGTCGAGCGAACAAAAAAATGAGCTCTGTCGATGTGTAATCCCAATGAAGTATCTGCGCTCGAAAACCAATGACATGACAAGAATTCCACGTAACGTATGGAATAGAGGAAAAAAATGTGATTTTATTTATTCGGGTTTGTTGGATTTCTTGAGATCTGTACTGGGGTTTTTTCTGTTGCAGTGTATTTGTCTCGGTTTGCGCATAGGAAGGTTTTGGATCTTTCCTTTTTTGGCAGGGGTCCACGGATGCTATGCACATTTTTACTATTTCGGGAAAATCCATGAGTTGCTTTATTATCGGTGATAAAGGTCACTATCTATATAGTTCGAGAAATCATAATTATCGGCAATATAGTCACTATCTATATGGTCATATGAGGGCTTAAAGCTTGTGATTCCTACTAGTAGGTGCTTAGCTTTAACCCCCTCTAATTTTATTTGTGTGGTGAAGGCAACAACAATTTATTTTGCTTTAGCAACAACTACAAGAAATAACAAAGTAAAATATTAAAAAGTTTGTAACTTTTGATCGGTAACTCGGTTTTGAGTGTCGTCTTTTGTAAAAGTGCTTGTTTTTTTCTACTCTTTCCATTGGAGTTATTTATTTTGAGTCTTACACTATAATTATAAAGTGCCAAATATGGAGGAGTGTTGTAATCAATTGTGGGACGCAATTCGGGTGAGCTCGATGTCCTAAACTTACGGGAGTTGCATTTTGTATCTATCATGGATTACGAGAATGATATGCTTTTCTTTGAAGTATGTGGACTTGAGGATATTTTAAAAGTTGTGGAAGAAAATAGATCACTCAAGAAGTGAAATTCTCTTCTACAATCACTCATTCACGATAAGGATACAATAATACACTCCCTACAGAACAAACTTGCTAGCCTATAACATCACCATCATATTGTGGACAACCATATCCATGCTCCTAGTCCACTTGCAGTTGTTGCTCTTGTACCCACTGACATTGATCTACCAGTCTTTGAGCCTGAACCTACTTTTGATGCTTCTAAACCTATGAGGCTTGTTACTGCATGCTCTTCCACATCTGTGCCTATTACAGTACCACATGTTGTGTATCCTACTTCTGTTCAGTTGCATGGATTTTTTAAGAAGCATACCACTGCATTTAGTTCTCGCATGCTTCGTTCTATGGGTCTCACTAGTGGAGTCATTGACAAACATTCATAGGGTATTGTTTCCTGTGTTCCACATGTTAAGTGGAATTCTCGTCATGACATTGGTTTTGAGCTAGATACTTCATTGGGATCACACATTGACAGAGCTCATTTTTTTGTTCGCTCGACTCTTTTTGAGGATCATGAGCAACACATGAGTTCTACACCTTCACTCAGGCTTGAGAAACCTAAGATTTCAATTGTCAAACATGATCAACCTGACACACATTCTGATGTTCTTTTACATGCACCCATTGTGCATTTTACACCAAGTCATATGCAAGACATCTTCTTCATCCATCTGTGTTGATTTGGGGTGGATATCTGATCACTCGTGGCGACGACATAGGCATTCATTGAGAGGACTCTATAGGCATGGCTCCTCCACCATTCGGCCTCTTGCTCCACTTTCTATACCTTATGCATTGTGATGCTTCTTGTTTTGAGCATTTTTCTTTAGCAGGTGTAGTGTATCTCTCTTGTTTTTAAGAGATTTTGTATCTGTATTTTCAACACTTTTTTCATGTTAATAGTATCTCTTGTGGGGGATCTATTTTGGTGAAGTCCAATGTTATTTTGTCAATGTTCAAGTAGTTGATTTTGGGCAACTCATATAGATTTGTAGTGTCACTCCACCCATTCAGCAGTATGGGAGGGTGTGGTGTTGATCCTGCTTCTTCGGGTTTCATGTCCTTGCCTTGTTACCTTGGCTTTTCTTGGATCATGACACTCTAGATTTTTTGTCCTTGCCTTATTGCTTTGGTTTTTGTTCTTGGATCGTGACACACTTATTTCGCAAACATTAATCAAATTATGTTTGGTGTTTCTTTTTTGCACTTTCAACATCACTCGTTGTGATCTCCTTGTATAGAGCTATTCTGGTGAAACCCAGTGTCAGTTGTTTTTGAGTTTTTGATCGAGCAGTGGATTCAGACCACAGTGCACACCAAACTTCTTCAGCATTGTATGAGTTTTTGAGCTGAGCTTCTTGGGATGCCTTGGAGCGGGTTTTTACTCTCTTTACTTTGTTATTACTGGTTTTGGGTACCTTGCGGTGTCCCTTTTTTCCCAGTTATTGTACATGAGTACCTCATTAGGCCTAGTTGTTGGGACTCATATTGTGGACATGCCACTTCTATTTTGGCCCCTAGCTTCACTTGAGGGGGGGTGTTAGAGTAGGTATTTACCTTAGCTCATGTTCACCTAGGTACATTATTTACCTTTATTGTATTTATCCTCACCCACTTATGTGTGTGGATATTTCTTTTATCTTATTTAGATATTAGGAGATATTATCTAGTTGTTAGGTATAGTTCTTTCCTTGATCTATGGTATTGACTAGATCCTTGATGTCTAGTTCTCTCCTAAATCTATGGTCTTGACTAGTTCTTTGATGACTAGTTATTTCTTTGATTTATGCCTTGATCTATGACCCTGACTAGTTCTTAGATTGTTATTCCTTGCCTATTTAAGCAAGGCCCATTCTCAATGTATTGCATTGAGTTCCATAATAATATATGATATTCTTTGCTCATTGGTTTCTGAAAGGTTTTATGTAAAGCTATTACGCGAATTACTTTCATCTTATTGATCATGGTGTTTGATTAGCATCTGTGTTCTTAGCTTGGTATAATCGGTTATCGTTCCTTTCATTCATTTGCTACCATATAATTTAATTGTAAATTCTTATTCTAATTAAAAAAAAGTCACAAGTTCAAAGTACATGTATTTAATACACAATATTTATGAAGGAAAAAATATTCTAAATCATAAATTTGGTGAACATGTATATTTATATATTTCTATGGGTGAAGGCTATTCTCCCGATAGAATGCACCTATGCCTATAAAAATGACATCCACTCATCTCCCGCATACGTGTCGCGCCTTTATACTTAGTTTTTGTTTAGGTTTTTTTGGTTGAAAAACACATGTTTAGCTGCAAAAATTTGGGATTCGACCCTATGACCTCCTATTCGCTAAGGTACTGTCTTACCAACCAAACTGTAGCCAAACAACTACAACTATACATTGTCAAACTCATATATTAAAAAAATCTGCCTATGATGTGACACCTAGCCGTGGACTCACCCATATATGAACATGCATGTTTTTCATGGGAGCATGCATGTTAGATAGTACATTATATCGAGAGAATAGTCGTCGCCATTTCTATGTATCTTGGTGCAAGATAAATAGCAAAAATTCAACTCCCAATTTGCTAAGGTCAAAACTATCCAATTAGAAAAAAAACACAAATAATTTTTTTAATAATTTCTGATTTGAACATGTGGCGAAATAGAGGTGGGGTTAGCTAAACTGTGCCATCTGACAGTCATGGAAATAGTCAAAAGGCCTAGGTGAAATTTAGGTTAAATGGCAAATATGGT
The DNA here is from genome assembly GCA_018340775.1 of Taxus wallichiana var. yunnanensis. Classification (NCBI taxonomy): domain Eukaryota; kingdom Viridiplantae; phylum Streptophyta; class Pinopsida; order Cupressales; family Taxaceae; genus Taxus; species Taxus wallichiana. The sequence goes on from CM031235.1 coordinate 601,522,862, forward strand.
AAATGTGGGGGTGCCTTTAATTAATGAAAACTTTTTCCAACCATGAAGCTTACCTCTCACCTAACGGTAAGAAGTCCACGTGAGCCTTGGTAAGAGGAGCTGGCAGGTTCACCTGCCAGTCAGACGAAGCTCCATCCGCAACTAACCCCATCGAAATTGTAACCGCCTTCAATCACCGCCTCCCACGACTACTCGCCAGGACAAAGAAGCGCAAGCAATTTCAGGTATCAGATTTTACATTGGTTTTTCATTATACATATATTGATGTCATGAAAAAAATATAAACGACATGTTAATTTCCGTAAGACTGATTGCGATTGCAGACTGTGGAGTTGCGAGTTCGAATGGACTGCGAGGGGTGCGAAAGAAAAGTATACAACTCCGTTAAAAATATGAAAGGTGAAGCGTCTGCAATTGCATTCACTAAATTATAATCAGTGTATATATTTCAGTGCAGAATTATGGGATTAATAGATATAGAATGGATTTGCAGGAGTGAGAACGGTGGAGGTGGATAGAAAGCAAAACAAGGTAACGGTGACGGGTACGTGGAGGCGAATAAGGTGTTGAAAAGGGTTATCAGAAACACCGGTAAAAAAGTAGAGATGTGGCCATACAAGCCATACAATCTGGTGTACTATCTGTATGCTTCGCAGGTGTACGATAAGAAGGCTCCTCCTGGCTACGTAAGGAATGTAGACGCCACATTCCCCAATCCTCAAAGAACAGACGAAAATTACACATCCCTTTTCAGCGACGATAATCCCAATGCCTGTACCATTTATGTGGCTTTGTAGTGAGTTGCAGAGATTTATTCGTCAACCGATTAATCTCTGCTTTGTCCAGTGCGTACCTATTGTCAGAAGGGCCTAGGCTTTCTCCATTATAGACACGCCTTTCGGCGTAATTAAAATTAATATAGATATCTTAAATACATCTATTTAAAATAAAATACACCAAGAGATATACATCCTAAGGCACCTATATAATTATGTAAGTGTAGTATAAACACACCAAAAAATAACGATTAAAAATATATAATAAATGTATTTATATGAAATATATTAATGGATATCAATTTCAAAGTTCTTAGGTTTGATTTTTTACATACCTATTTAGTCAACAACTTCATTAAATTCTCTATCAATTTCTCATTGATTTGTGGCAAATAAAATCATTTAGCTATGTGATTGTGTCGGTCTCAAAATATATATTCAAGGAAAAAGACCCAAACATTCTTTGCATAACCAAGATATTACTATTTTTTAATTGACTTCTCCAAAAAAATTATATATATAAGTGACAGTGTAATCGAAGTCAAATTTATGAATGAACTGTCACATTACGGTCAAATGAACGTCAATTTTAATGTCAAACATAAAATTGAAAATTGCACTCTATTACAACCTTATATGCCATTCGCAGAATGCCTCTTGACGTAATTATCTTTTATGATTTTTTATTTCTATCTCATTAAAACTAGTTATCGCCCCAGAAGCGGTGAAATGGAGATATTGATAGGGATGCATTGAAGAACTTACACTTGAAGGAGTGAAACATTGAAGGAGGAAGAGAGGCGACAAAGAGAGATGTTGAGGGGGAGAATTCCAAGAGTGGGTAAAATGTTGGGGGTAACGAATGTGAAACTCTTCTTTCTTCCGAGAAGACAAATATGAGCATCTCATATCGAGCCAATGTATTAGTTGAATTTTATAACCACAAAACATGGTAAGTCAAGTGGTTTTGCGCCATCTTTATATACCATTATCTTAGGCCATTCTCCATGCTTGTGCTAACAACAACAAATGTCAAGGGCAAGAGTTTCCTTGTGGACCTATATTTGACATCGTCTCCTCGACATTTTAGGTTCTTAACACTCATTAAATTTGAAGCATTGTCATGTGTATAATCTTATGCCTATTATTTTGAAATTTTCGTGTTATGGGGTTTTGCACTATGAAGGACTAGTGAAAGAAGATGAGAGAGAACAAAGTGTATGGGTATTATCATAAATATTGTAAGGAATTTATATAAAGTGAATGCACTATTGTTGATCCATTGAATGCTATTTTCTAATATTATATACATAGTTTCATGAAGGATTTGGTAAAAGAAGATAAGAGAGGATGGGTATTTTCATAAATATTTTAAGGAATTTATATAAAGTAAATGCATTAATTGTTGATTCATTAAATGTTATTTTCTAATATTATATACATATTTTCATGACGCCGTACTTTCGTCAACTTCACTACTACTAACAATGTTATCGTCGAGGTTTGAACACGTGACTTGACACTAGGCCTATTATTTTTTTGTTTCTCGAGTCAAAGACATGGATTTTACCACTATAGTTAAGGTTTCTATATTCTATATTTATCCAAATTAAATGCACTAACCATTGATTCATTAAATGTTATTTTCTAATATTATATATTTAATGATAGGAGGAAAGTTCATTTCAGCAACACATAAATTACAATCAACAATTATCAATGCTATATTCTAAGAAGATTTCAAAGCAGATCCCATGAAAGAAACTAATCTAAATATGATTATTCTAATATTATGAATTATATGCATTTTTCATGAGGGTTGTGGCTATTCATGAGACTTGTTGTCTTTTAGATATGATATTAAACAATGACATATTTGATGATACAAGATTTAAGAATTTGTGCCCTTTATTATTTTTTTAATGAAGCCTCTCACACGCGGAATGAAGTGTGCACACTATGAATAGAGTCAAAAGGAATCCAACAAACAAAGTCAAGTGAAATGGTCATCCTAGTTGACATCCCTAGACAACTCAAATCCCTCTACCATCTAGCGAAGGCCACATACACACATAACCCTTAAGAGAATACATTATTGTGTAAACATATAAACAAGAGATTAAGTCACAAACACATCAAATTAAAAAAATTATGTTGATGATAAATTATTGTATGTTTCAATGAGACATTAAAAAAATCAATCAAACCGTACGCTAAAATAATTTGGCGTAATCAATATCATGCTACATCGTTTAATTGTTTGGCCTATAATTTTGATAAAAGGATTGTTTTTTCAACTTCATAGGCTATGCGAGAACACAACATACTCTAATATTCATGTTAGTGCTCGCACAATTTCATCGAATCCAATAAAGGAAGAAGCAACACTTTTCAAGGAATTCGACATTAAGCGCTACAATTTCATTGGTGCAAGACTTGAGAATTTGTTTCCTAGATAATATTTTCGATGACACCTCTCATGTGCAATTCAATATTCATACATTAGGAGCGGATTCGTAAGAGATCACACAAACGAAGCTAGGGGAGATTGTTAGCCCAATTAAAATAACATTGTTACATCATCATAAATTTTTAAGTCAATACATATTTCATTTTGTATGTGGAGAAAGTGGAGTTTATTACAATTATCAAGACCATTTTGGGCATGTTTATTTTTTTAATGCCCAAAAACTTAGCTAAAATGAAAGACAAACAATATAAACACAACAAACCTTTCTCTAAGCTTTCCTTTGCAAACCTCAATGATAAGATTGTTGAAGTATTATACTTGTAAAATCTTTGAATGGTTGGATTGTGGGTGCTCTTAACTATTCTCCAAATGAAGAAATGGCAATACTATGAGAAAATTTGGACACATGGAATGAAAAGTTGAATAGCAATTTTGGAAGAGGTTGGTTGCGATTTCATAAAGCTTTTAGGGGTCATTGCGAAAGGATGTGGCTTATTTTTATAGAGGCTATGGAGTGGTTGAAAGGTTGTTAATGAAGTCATCAATGCATATTCTTAAAATAGCACTAGAGGAGGTTTGAATGAATTCATTATCCATTAAGGGGCAATGAATTTTGTTGGCAATAAGTTTACATCCGAGAAGGTTGTTATACGTGCAAATTTGTTGCTTCCACCTTTGTAGGATTCGAAGTGGAGTGGGAGTGGAGAGACTAGAATGGTGAAGTGGAATTTAGGTGGAGGATGAATAAGAAAATAAATTTATTTTTATTTTAAATAACCAATTTAAGTAGCTATGAGGTGTGAGAGAGGAAATTAACCATTTAATTAAATGAATGTTTAATTAAATTAGCTAAAGGGTGTAGGAATTAATTTAATTAATTCCAAAAGTATAATAAATTAATTTAATTAATTTTAAAGGGTATGATATAATTAATTTAATTGATTCTAAAGGGATGAAATTAAATTAATTAACTCCGAAGAGATGTAAATAGGATATGAATAATCCAATAATATGCTAGAAATAGGTACACAGTTTTAGGGTTTCTACATTTGCCCCTCTTTAAAGTGTTATTACAAAGTAATAACATTTTAAAGATAGTAAACATGTGTAGATCGGTGAGCGGATGGTCTTAATATGCCCTAGTGAAGCATTTGGATGCCCCAAAGAAGCGTGAATGATAAGGGGATGTAATGAAAACTTAGCTAAATGAAAGACAAGCAAGATACACACAACAAACTTTTCTCCAAGCTCTCCTTTGCAAACCTCAATGATAAGATTGATGAAGCCTTATACTTGTAAAATCTTTGAAGGGTCGATTGTGGGTTTTCTAAACTATGTTACAAATGAAGAAATGGCAATGCTACGATCAAATTAGACACGAGAGAATACAAAGTTGAATAACAATTTTGGCAGAGGTTGATTGCAATTACACAAATCTTCCAGTGTCATTTGCAAAGGATATGGCCTATTTTTACGAGAGGCCATGGAGTGGTTGAAATTTTGCTAATGAAGTCATCAATGTATATTCTAAAAATAACATTGGAGGAGGTTCAAATGAATTCATTATCCATTAAGGGGCAATGAATTTATGTTGGCAATAAGTTTGCATCTTAGAAGGTGGTTGTAAGCGTGACTTCGTTTCTTCCACCTTTGTAGGATTCAGGCGTGGAATGGGAGTTGAGTGACTAGGATAGTGAAGTGGAATCTAAGTGGAGGATGAATAAGAAAATAGATTTATTTCTATTTTAAATAACTAATTTAATTAGCTATGAGGTGTGAGAGAGGAAATTAACCATTTAATTAAATAAATGTTTAATTAAATTAGCTAAAGGGTGTAGGAATTAATTTAATTAATTCCAAAAGTATAATACAATTAATTTAATTAATTATAAAGGGTGTGATAGAATTAATTTAATTAATTCTAAAGGGATGGAATTAACTTAATTAACTCTGAAGGGATGTAAATAGGATATGAATAATCCAAGAATAGGCTAGAAATATGTATGTATTTTTAGGGTGTTTACATTTGTCCCTCTTTAAAGTGTTATTACAAAGGAATAGCATTTTAAAGTGTAGACACTAAATCACGTACTTTGGGTATATTTTTAGTCCTAATCACATACCACTATTTGTATGATTCCTAAGCGAGAAAATTTATGATTGACTATGTATGTGGTCATCTTTGCTTGCTTTATGTTTCCTCTTTTGGTCTTACACTCCTTCTTGCCCAATCTATTTTTTCATACTTCGGCATTTCTCACTCTAGACACCAAGCACCGGCCTAGGACGCCTTGGCGCCAGAGCCATCGTCCCCTCGTGCGCCCGACCTCTTTGTATTTTGTTCACATCTTTTGGGTCCTTTCTAACTATTTGGGCATCTTAATTTTTACTAGTAAACCTTTTAGTGGTTAATTACAAAATTCAAACAAGGGAATCATATAAATATAAAACTATGTGATCATAATAAAGGACCAAGCACTAAGCATTAACTATCACCACCTAAGGTTGCATCCAAGAGAATTTTAAGAGCATTCAAGCATCCATCTAGCTTCACACAAGGGACAAGGGACTATATTTCGCATACACCTTTGCATAGGAGAAGTTTATTATTTCATACACACATCTATCTACATCTAGCTATTTCTTGCTATCAGTGACATGCACAAGAGTCACCTAAGGCACGATTTCCACACACAAACACAAAACTACATTGGATCGAGATGTAGTACAATGCTCGATAGTAAGTTCACTTTGTTGAAAACCGAGGAGAGTTTGACCCCTCATTTTGCATTTTTATTTTTAGGATTTGAAATGGTTTGATGGTTTTGCAGGTGCTTCTTTCTTATTTCAGGTTTCAGGTGAACTACAACGAGGTTCAATGAAGTAAAGGCGATTAAAGACGACAACTAGAAAACATTTTGTGACCATGTGAAATTGGGTTCCGCAACTTCCGAGCGATCCACAGTGCCCAAAATAGGTCTCTAGCGCCCCAGTGCCCCCGACCCTCAATAGGTTCCCTAGTCCAGGCACTTCCAACACTCCAGCATTTTTTGGTCCGATTACGACACTGACGAGTTCTTGTTCCAATGATTTTCCATCTCAAAGATACCCTTGAGATTATTATGAATCAGCTAAGTCTTTTTATCCCTTCATTTGTAACTAGGGTTTCATATTTTCTAGCTTATTTTGCTTGGGTCAAATCATGTACTTGATTGTTCATATCATTGTGTTGTTAGATAATATAGAATTAGGTATTTATTTATTTCAATATTTTCTTAATCATTTATTGAACTGTCTCATTCGAATACTCTTGGATCCTCATTTTTCTTCTTTCATGGCTTCTAAAGATCCTTAAGTCCCCTTGATTCAATTACTTCAAATGCACCCATCTTGAAAAGATGCTCTCCAAAGATTCGTACACAATATTTACCTCCCTCTATATACACCACCTACTTAAGTCAGTGTTATCTTCGATCATATTTCTGATGACTCTCTTGGTTCTATTTCCAATCAATCTATTTGCAAATCAATTCAAGTGTTACATTCTCTATTTTAAGAAAAATTTTAGGTTATGGAATCCACGATTACTTTTCTTAAATCTAAAATCCTATGTCTTAAGGACACTTCTCTTGCTCATGTTTTTTCTTCTTCTACATCTCATCCTCATTCTATGTCTTCTACATGTGTTCATATTAGTGATCCCCAAGTATTATCGCTCCTTGCACCTCTAAGTTTTTATCTCAATACTCATCAACAAGATATTCTTCTGCAGCTCATCACTCGCTTGAGTTGATCATCTTGCCATCTAATAATTGTTATCCTCTTCATCAGCTTGCAAAATATCAAGGTCATCCATATTACAATTACCATTGACTCTACATAGACAAATTGCCCACCTTAAGCGTTATGGCCTTATCTCATTTATTGCACAAAATAACTCTACATGTTCAACTCCAATTACGACATCCCAATGGGTTCCTAAATCTAATTCATCTATATCTGATGAGCATCATGCCATCATTACTCAATTTCCTTATAACATAGTCAAGCGCCTCTAAACAACTGCCTCTCAAAATCAATTTAACACCTCCTCCTCTCAACTTATCTATAGTATTACCAAGTCAAACTACACAACCACCTCTCAACATCGGTTTATCCTCTTCTTCTATCGAGTCTTTTCCAGCGTTATCAATCTCATATAAGGTCCAACCAATCACTTTTGTCAAATTAATTACTCCTTCTACTGATGGCCATGACACATTTCAAACTCCGCCACCATCACATGGTCTTAATGTTGCTTTTACCTACCATTGTCCCGATCTTTTTCTAATCATGACACATATAACACTCTCCCACAATTTCATGGTACCTCTCATGTAGCCGCATATATCTTCACCATTATACACTTGGGGGCATCATTATTAGTCTTCCTCCCCTTCTAGCATAGTAAGGTGTCTTGCATTTCTATTTTGTTCACTCCACACTCCGCATCTAGTCTCTCACATGCATCTTACACGTCTTGATACATCTGTATCGTCATTACCCGATGACACACTCTCATTCAATGGTTCACACTTGACTATTGAGGGCATACTATACACATGAACCTCACACACTACACACTTCACACATTACACATTCATCACATATCTTTCTCGCACCTTTGTTACACATCATACACACTACACACTACACACTCTACGCATGCATGCCATATCTTTATTACATCTACTTATACATGTTACAAAGTAATTACCCTATGATGCACTCTTGTTCTACAGTTCATTATCTATTATTGAGGGGCATGTATAAATGAACCCCACCACACTCACTTACTCTATACACTCTACGCTTTCACGGTCACATCTTTCTAGCGCACTCACTCAAACCATTTCCGATGATGCACTCTTGTTCTATGGTTCATTCTCAACTGCGAGGGGGATGTATAAGCGAACCTCATCACATGCATACTGTTCACACTCACTCAATGGGTGCGTTGTTAAGATCACAACTCACAATGCATTCCATTCCACCGCATCTCGCAACATGTTGCATATCTTGGTCACATTTATGTTTGCTTACTTATGCTTACATGTCCACTTTTACACGTGCAAGATGAATATATTGTATTCATTATCTTTCTATAGATACATACATGTTCACTTGAATTTCTAGTTATGATCGCAAACTTTAGACAGATTGTACACACAACATGGATGCTTCGTGCAATACCTTTTACAAGTCCCAAAACAGTTCATGGGGGCATCCACTTTCTTACATTACAGGTGTTATTGTTTCAATTTTCATAGGACACCACTATATCGGAATATAAACGCTTTGACATATTGTATATCTTTTCATCATGTTAACGGGTGATTCATGTGCAACATTTTTCTTACTGAGTCTACTTGCTTCCATGGTTTCTCGATTCCTTGCTTGTTTTTGTTTTTGTTTATCTGCCATTGTTTACGAGGCTTTGCCCTATGTCTTGTTTGTTCATTGTTTGTATTCTTATAGTCACTACAGACTCGATTGTTTTGCGACATCGTGAGTGATGCCCCATGTTTTCAACCCACTTTTCACGGTCTACATTATCTTTTTGTGTGTTAGCTTACACATTGTCTGCAGTCGTTGTTAGCTTACACCTTGTCTTATACATGCGTGTTTATCTTGTTTGCACTAACACTTGTTTCCAGCCAATTTGTTGTTTCCACATGCCTTGGTTCTACCAGAACATTCCCTCCCTCTATAGGGCATTAATTACTGATTGATTAAGCTAAATGTGGATTTATGAGCCTAATTTGATTGTTATTGGAACAATAAATAAATAAATAAACAATTATGTACATAAGTTAACCCAAGTAAACTAAGTAATAAAATGTAAAACCCTAAGTGAAAAGAGAGGTTAAAAAGCCTTAGCTGGTTCCTAAAGATCCCAAAAGTGTAAAAAGCTAGAAAACTTGAAATTCTGAAGCACTTATTGTCCCACCAAAGCTCAAAAAAATGCAGATATGGAGGAATAAGCTAGACTGGAGCACCTGGAGAGGTAGATGGGTGCTTGTGGGTGCCCTAGCCCTATTTGCAGAGCCTCGTGTCTATGAAAATGCCTAGGGAACCTCCTATGAGTAGTCACGAGGTGTTTTTATTGTTCACCTTTAGTCTCTATGAGGTTGCATAATGATTTACGAAGTCGCTCGGAAACTCAGTAATGAAGCAAGGACCTGCAAAACCCTCAAAGAGACATCAAATCCTAAAAAAGAAAGATGTAAAATGAGGGGTCAGGTTGTCCTTAGCTATCCTAATGGTGATCTTATGACTGAGAGTTTCACTACATCTCAGACCCAATGTATTTATGTGTGTGTGTGTGGAATTGTGCCCTATGTGGCCCTTGTGTGTGTCGCACTTGATAGCGAGTAAGTAAGCTAGATGTAAAGAACTATAATAGATGTGTGCATGGAATAGAATGAACTTCCCTCCTATGAAGTTTATATGCAAAATAACTAGCCCTTATGTCCCTTGGATGGTGTTAGATGGATGCAACAAAGCTCTTAGATGTTTGATGGATGCAACCTTAGGTGGTGATAGTTAATGCTTAGTGTTTGGTCCCTTATTATGATCACATAACTTTATATTTAAATGATTCCTTGCTTGAATTTCCTAATTAACCCCGAAAAGGCCGACTACCAAAATGATAGACCTGAAAAGTGTGAACAAGGTATACTGAGGTCAGGGACGCCCAAAGGGGACGAGGGCACCTAACACTAGTGTCTTAGCTGGGCGCTGGTGTCTAGGATGATAAATGTCGAGGTATAAAAAGGTAGACTGATCAAGTAAGGGTTCAAGACCAAAAGTGGAAATAGAAATCAAATAAAGGTGTCCAAAGACATGGGTTAATTAGTACTTTTCTTACTTAGGAATCATATGAATAGTAATATGTAATCAGGACTAGATAATTACCTAAAGTGCATGATTTTGTGTCTACATTTGCCCCCACTTTATGTTGTTGAGTGAATGCTTGATAACATAAAGTAGATAAGAGATGTGTACCTAATAACCATGCAAATCGATGATGAAAGTGTGCTGAGGACAAGACAAAGTGTGGAGTGATAAAAGTGTGAATCGTGGATGCTAAGGAGGAGAAAGTACAAAAAGTGATGATGAAAATGACCCTAGGGCAGAAACGCATGTGTAGATGTCACGATTGTACCTGTTGTTGATGTTGATGTGATTGATGTTGTGATGATGTGGATGTAATGTGACTATTGCTTCCCATAAGGACGGACTGCAAAAGAGAAGACTGAAAAAGTATTCAAATATGCATGTATATGATTGAAATGTGTAAAAATTATTTAAGGAAAGTATGTAAAATATGAAAAATGAAAAAAGGAACATGTGCACCTAATCCGTGATGAGAAAAGGGTGTATAAAGGATCCTAAAGATATGGTAGACGAATGAGTTTTTTGGGTGATCTCACGCCAATTTGACTGGCCACGAGTTTTTGGGGCGATCTCACACCAAGTCATGGAAGAAATGTAGGAGAAAAGTTTGGTTTTATCCTCCAACCTTTAATTGCTTCTTGCAATGTAGGACACCAATGCGAGATGATGTGTAAAATTTAAATAATTCAAACAATTCGATCCAACATGAAAGTGAAAAGTGTTGTGTAGTACATACATGCCGAGTGCCAAGGATTGTGTGCCCTGTAAAAGCCACTGTGTGGAGTTCTGTAGACTATGTTGAAATTCTAAATACTGTATAACTACCCCCTGGTCATAGGTATCCAAGAAGGGTCGGGGTGCTCAGTGCTACTTGTCCTAGTCAGGTGCTAATGTATGTGTTGTACTAAGGACCCAAGTCGATCGATGATACTGTGTTGTACCGATATTGTGTTGTGTTGAAATGTGATTGTATTATGATGTATGGGGTGAATGATTCACCCAAATGATGCCACCCTCGTTTGGGGTGCATGCAACATTCGTTGAAGGAGTATGCGGCCCAAAAGAGGACCAACCACTATGATGAAATTGTGCCCTACAGGGGGGAGGGAGTGTGCTTGGTAGAAACCAAGGTGCACACAAACAATGTGGTTGGGAGACAAGTGTTAGTACAAGCAAAGGCAAATACACATGTAGAAGACAAATTCAGACAATGTGTAAGCTAAGACGCAAAAAGATAATGTAAACACACAAGAAGACAATGTAAACTGTGAAAATTAGGTTGTGAACATGGGACATCACTCACGATGTCACAAGACAATGAAGGTCGATGAAGCAAAAACAAACAATGTGCACACAAGTTAAAGGGCAAATGCCAAACAATGTAACAGACAACTATGGAAGCAAATAGTCTTGCATAACAATTTTTTCACATGAAGCACTTGTTAGCATGTTAGAAAGATAAAAATTATGTCAAGGCATGTATAATCGATAAATTAATGTTCTATGAAACAATAACACCTGTAATGTATGAAAGTGGATGCCCTCAGGAGCCGTTGTGGGACTGGTAATAGGTATTGTGCCAAGCATCCATGTTGCGTGTATAGATCTATAGAATATGTGATCATAACTAGAAAGCAATTGAATGTGCATGTGTGTATGATAAAGATAATGACATACAAGATATCTATCTAGCATGTGTAATAAAGTGAACATGTAAGCAAAAGTAAGCAAGATTAAATGCAACCAAGATATGTAGTATGTTGTGGATGAGACATAATGGAATGCAAAGTGTGAATAATAGGAGCAACATGCCCCCTAAGTGGATGTTTATGTATACTGATGAGGTTCATTTGTATATGTTCCCTCAAAGTGATCAAGAATGAACCGTAAATGAGAGTGCGTCATTGGGAAATGGTTTGACCGTGTGTGTGATAGAAAGATGTGATCAATAAACCACCAAACGTAGAGTGTTTGAGTGAATGAGTGAGCGATTGAGCATGAGAGTGTGATGGGGTCCATTTGAGATACAAATCCTCAACGATCGAGTATTGACCATGGAACTAAAGTGCGTCATAGGGTAATGAGTGCAATGTGTAGTAGTAGATGCAAAAAAAAGATAATTCGTGAACATGTAGAGTGAATAAGACATGAAAATAATAGAGGCTGCGAGAGAAGATGTATGATGCACGATGTGAAGTATGTAGTGTGTAATGTCAAGTGTGTAGTGTATAGTGTGCAGTGTGTGAGGTTTATGTAGATAATATGCCCTCAACAGTCACATGTCAACCAAATCATAAGAGTGCATCATTGGGTAATGACGATACATAAATGTTTCAAGACGTACATGGTGTATGTGAAAGTCTAGATGTGACATGATGTAAATATAAGATGCATGTCGATGTGGGGGGGGGAGAAATATCTGTGATGTCCCCCCAAGTGTGTGATGATGAGTATGTTATCCGATAAAAGTGAAATATGAAGGTCCTCCACCGATGCTTGTGGAAATAAATGTGTGTGATCATGCTATATGAGTGATGGTATATGGGATAGACATTATGTAGGTGAATAAAGTTTATATGCATGTAACCGATGAGTATGCAATGGGTACCATTGTGTAACGAAGTGTGGAGGTGATGGAGATCTATGTGAAGTAGAATGTGAAGGTGATGAACACCTATATAGAGTAGAGAATGAAGGTGATGGACACTTATGTGTAGTGAAATGAGATGTAAAGTATGTCAAGATGAAGGAACTATCCTAGTAATGGGTCTAGACTGATGTGATTGACTAGTAGATTGATGAGACTGTGTAGGTTGTGTGCGAACAAGAAAGCTAGTCGTAGTATGTGCTTCAAAGGCCACAAGGAGCTAGATTATCTAGTTGATGCAATAATAGCCTCAAGAGGAGGATGCGGCCATGGAGTAGATGGTGGAACACCATTGATAGAGATGACTTGGTTGTTGTGAATGAATTTCAAGCATAAATGATTCATGGAAATGATAGCTTGAGTTTTGTGGAGCTAGTGAGACCTAAGATCATGTCACACCCTTCAAGTGATGGTGCCACAAGAAAAGGCACAAGCATGGTGAGAGGCTGACCGGTGACTAGGAGCTAAACAACACCATATGAGTTGGGAATTGGATATGAAATTTGTGATAGTAGATAGCCAATAGCAACAAGGAGTGCAATGGAACATGCGTTGATGGGACATGATGGATCAACTTTAGTGTTATTGATAGAAATGGATCCAATAGAAAGCTAACTAATGTGCAAGTGATCAGAAGAGAATGTAGCATGATAATCATGATTGGAGAAAGAAATAATTTGTGGAGAAATATCAGCATGAGAAACTAGGAAATCAAGAGCCCCGATGTAGGAGGAGGCATTGCACGATATGTATGATTTGTCGATGAGTCAACTGCTTGTTTGTCATGTTTTGGCTAAGGATTGTTAAAGATCTTGAGCTTGTGATTTTCATTGATTGGTTTCGAGGTCGTAGGCTCTAGAAGCTTGAGTTTGTTACTATTAATAAGATCTTGGATGATAGTGCAAAGTTTGAAACACCTATCTGTAGAATGCCTAACACATTGATGATATTCACATCGAAAGTTCTCATTTTAGTTTTGACCATTAGGACGAGATGGATCCAAGTTGAGAGGGGGGGCATAATAAGATTAATCTCAAGAAGTTGTTGTAAAACAAGATGGAGAGCGATAGTCAACTTTGTATATGTACTCTTAGGTGGTTGCCATTAGATTTTTGTGATGTTAGAGACAATGTTAAAGTGTGACCTTAGCTTCAATAGGTTTCGTGGTTGGTTTAAAAGTTTATTTATTTTGAAAGCATGTAGAGGATGAAGCTTGTTCCTAATATTTAAGCTTGCATATAGATAAGAGTTTAGTTTCATGTAGCTTGAGAGTGTGACAAAATTGATCAAATAATGGAGATGTTTCAAATAGAATACTCTCTTAGAGAGGCAACAATAAACTTTGAATGAATAAGTCTTGAAGTTCAGAGTCCGAAAGCACATTAGACATCTTAGCTAGGTTGTATTTATATCGTAAGACATAATCCGCTAGATGTTTGTTGGATCCTTGATTAAGCTTATGCAAGTTGGGAATATGAGATCTTAGAGCTGATATTGATAGAAAAATGAGTAAGAAAAACATAAATGCGGATGTGTGAAAGATGTTCTTGAGTGGAAGGGTAGGTCATAGAAGCAACACATCGCATAATCATGAAGACTGCGAGAAAAGAGCTTAGCTAAAAGAATGTGATCATCCATAAAATCTAGAAAAACTACATGGAATGCTCGGAGATGCTCTTGTGGGTCACCATGCCCATTGAAAATGGGAAGCTTGGGGATGAAAAAATTAGGAGGAAGCAAGTAATCGGAGATGGCAGGTGTGAATGGAGTGTGTAGTAATAAAGTGGAATCCAAAGATGGAGATGCATGAGAAGTAACATGTTGTAATTGATGAATTTGTGCTTGAAGGTCTTGATAAAGGGAGGATAAATCTTGAGTTCTAGTGGAAGAAACTTGCCACGTGTGAGAAACAAGAGGTGGAGTGAAGTGGTTAGTGGGAGTAGGGACAAAAATGGGGATGGTATAAATGGGTAGAAGAGTAGAAGTAGGTGGTTGAGTAACAATGGAGGTGGGAATAGCGATGGAAGCATTAAGCTTTGCAAGGTTGGTGGCTTCCTCACGAGTAGTGAATAAAAGTAAGTCTAAGTCCTATGGATGCTCAACAATATGATCATTAAGGTATTTAAGGTGGGATTTAGTGATTTCGTTATAAGATGAAGCCATAATGATAAGAGGATAAGAGTGCCAAGGATAAGGTGGATTTGAAGATCGTGTTCACCAAAATGATTAAGATAAATGTGGATTTATGAGCCCAATCTAATTGTTATTGCAGCGGTAAAATAAATAAACAATTAAGTACATAAATTAACCCAAACAAACTAAGTAATAAAATGTAAAACTCTAAGTGCAAAGAGAGGGTAAAAAGCCTTAGCTGGTTTGCGAGAGATCCCAAAAATGTGCAGAGGGAAAAATGGAAAATCCAAATCACGATTGTCACACTTTGAAGCTCAAAAAATGTAGATCGGAGGAATAAGTTGAATGGGGGTGCCTATGGGCACCCTAGACTTATTCTCGGGTGCCAGGTTTGGGAAATGCTCAGAGGGAACCGATTAAGCTAAAACATGAATACACAAGTCTAATATGATGTTATACTAGTAGTAAATAAATACAATAATGAAATACATAAATTATCCCAAACAACTAAGCAATAAAAGTATGAAACCCTAAGTGTAAAGAGGGTTAGAAGAGCCTTAGTTGATTCACATAGGTTGCTAAACTATGTCGTAGTGGAGGCCGAATGAATAGAGATGGAAAACCATCACACAAGAGCATGGAAAATTACGGATCTACAGGATTTGACTGGACTAGGGAGCACGGAGAGGGACAGGGGTGCTCGCAGTGCGATTCTAGGCACCCGAGTCTTTGGAAATGCTCGAAACCCTAATTCTTAGGGTCATAAGATGTTTGCTAATGCTCGCCTTTTGTCGCTATGGATTCACACAATGATCACTAGAGTTACAATAAACCTACAATAAAGAATGAACCTGCAAAACCCTCAAATAAACATCAAATCCTTAAAAACAAGATGAAGAATGAGGGATCAGATTGTCCTCAGCCACCATAATGGTGGACTTACAACTGAGTGTTACACTACATCTCAAACCCAATGTACTTATGTGTGTGTGTGTGTTTATAGAATTGTGACCTAGGTTATTCTTTTATCGATCGCACATGGATAGCGAGTAAGTAGCTATATGTAGAATGTAATAAATGTGTGCATGGAATAGAATGAACTTCCCTCATATGAAGTGTGATGCATAGACCAACTCTTGTGTCCTTTGTGATGGAGCTAGATGGATGTAATGGAGCTCTTAGATGCCTTTGATGGATGCAACCTTAGGTGGTGATAGCTAATGCTTAGTGCTTGGTTCCTTTGTTATGATCACATAACTTTATATTTATATGATTCCCTTATTTGAATTTCATAATTAACCCCGAAAAGGCCGAATACCAAAAAGATAAGATTCTCAAATGAATAGAAAGGACCCAAAAAGTGTGAGTAAAGTACAACGAGGAGAGGGACACCTAAATTGGATGAGGGCACCTAACACTGACATCCTGGTCTAGGTGTTGGTGTCCATGATGACAAATGCCAAAGAATGAAAAAGTTAGACTGAGAAAACATAGGTGTAAGACCAAGAAAGTGATAGAGAGAAAGAAAGGTGGCTAAAGACATGGGTTAATTACTATCATTCTTACTTAGGAATCATATGAATAACAATATGTAATCAGGACTAGATAATTAACCAAAGTGCATGATTTTGTGTCTACATTTGCCCCACTTTATGTTGGTGAGCGGAGAGCTTAGAAACACAAAGTATATAGAGATGTGTACCTGATATCCATGTAGATCAATGTAGGAGATGTACCGAGGGACTAGATAAAGTGTGGAGTGATAAAAATGTGAAGCGTGGATGCTAAGGAGGAGAAAGTGCAAAAAGTGATGAAAATGAACCTAGGGTGGAAAACGCATGTGTAGGTGTTATCATGTACCTATTGTCAATGTCAATGTGTGTGATGTTGTTGTTGTGGTGATGTTTGACTACCGCTTCCCATATAGATGAACTTGCAAAAGAGAAGCTGACAAGTAGTCAAATACGCATGTATATGATCAAAATATGTAAAAAGTGTGTAAGGAAAGTATGTAAAGTGTGAAAATATGAAAAGGAACATGTGCACCTGATCCATGATGAGAAAAAGGTGTAGAAAGGATCCTGAAGATGATGTCGATGTGTGAGTTTTTTGGGTGATCTCACACCAATGTAATGGAAGAAGTGTAGGGAGAACATGCGGGTCATCGCCAACCTTTAACAACTTCTTGTTGTGTAAAATACCACCGCAAATGATGTGTATAAACACGTCTTAAAAGACTGTTTGCCCTATAAATTTTGTTGTGTATATTCCCAGTCTTAAAGGACTCTCGCTTACTGTCAAAATCCTCTGTGACATGTCGAAGAACTGTGTAATTGTCCCCTGGTTACTAACATTCCAAGAAATATCGTTGTATTGCCCCTGGTTTCGGGCATCTAGGAAAGGCCATTGTGCTAAGGACCCAAATTTGATTCGAGACACTGTCGAAACTTAAATTGTGTTGTATTGGTATTATGTTATGTGTAATTTTATATGGGGTGAATGATTCACCCATATGATGCCCCCTCATTTGGGGTGCATGCGACGTCGTTGAAGGAGTATGTGGCCCAAAAGAGGACCAACCGTTGTGTTGAATTGTGCCTTGCAAGGGGAAGGGAATGTGCTTGGTAGAAACCAAGGCACACACAAACAAGTGGCTAGGAAAACAAGTGTTAGTACAAGAAAATACAAACACTCATGTAAAAGACAAAATGTAAGCTACGTAAACAATGTATAAGATAATATGCAAGTAGAAGACAATGTAGACCATGAAAAGTGGGTTGCAAACATGGGACATCACTCACGATGTCGCAAGATAATCAAGGCCATCATGGTCATAAGCAAGACAAGTGTGCACACAAGACAAAGGGTAAAGCCCATAAACAAGAGCATACAATGACAAGTAATGGAAAACAATGTAACAAATAACCATGGAAACAAATATTCTTGCATAACAAATGTTGCACATGAAGCACCCGTTAGCATGTTAGAAAGATAAAAAGTATGTCAAAAAGTGTATAAGCCGATAATGTAAAGTGCTAAGTACAAAATGAAACAATAACACCTGTAGTGTATGAAAGTGGATGCCCCAGGAGCCGCTATGGGACTAGTAATAGGTATTGTGCCAAACATCCGTATTGTGTGTGATCAATTTATAAAATCTGCAATCACAACTAGAAAGCAAGTGAACACGCATGTGTGTATGGAAAAGGATAATGACATACAAGATATCTATCTAGCATGTGTAATAAGATGAACATGTAAAATCATAAGTAAGAAAGAGTAAATGCAACCAAGATATGTAATATGCTTTATGGATGAGATGGAATGGAATGTAGTATGAATGATAGGGGTAGTGTGCCCCAGTGGATGTGTATGTATGTAATGAGGTTCATTTATTTATGCCCCCTCAACAGTCAAGAATGAACCGTAAACGAGAGTGCGTCATCGGGAAATGGTTTGAGCGATGTGTTGTATGTAGAAAAGAGTGATGGTTGTGGAATGGTAATGCATTGATGATATTGTATGTGACATAGTGAATGAGTGTGGTGTGATGATTTAGCCTAAAGTGTATATCACTAACACGTGTGATGATATAGCACAAGGTGTATATCACGAAAAGAGAAGAACATGGTGATGGTAGAAAACATGATTATGTAGCACAAAGCATATATCATGAGATGTATGGATAAGATGCTAGAAAGTGGTGATGATTTAGCATAAAGCGTATATCACGATATGTGTGAAGAAGGTGATGGCTAAAAATGTCGCATAGTGTGATTAAAAAGGTTGATTGATTGATTGTGAAGATTAAAGTGTAGAATGATGTAGGTGTGATGATGTGAGGTTCACTTTTGAATGAGACCTTCAATGATCACGTATGAACTATTGGACTAGAGTGTGTTGTCGGGTGGTGTGTTGTGTTGATTGTGTGATAGATAAGTTGATTGTGTATGTATTGCCCAATAAAAATAAAAATTATAAAATAACGAAAAATTAAAAATAGATGGAATGTGTGGGTTGGTGGGTGAGTGGAGGGCTGGTGTGATCGAGGAGGGCCAAATTTTGTCAATGTGCGGTAGGTATGGAGAGCGACCTGCAGACATGTCATTTTCCTTTCCCTAATTTAATACAAGCACTTTATTTGAGAACCCGAGGTGATAACCACGATGAACCTCAAGTTAATGTTGTAAATTTAGTAGTAATTAGATGGGCGACAAGTGCGGGGGCTGAAATTTCATAATTAAATAAATAGAACATGATGGGGAACCTTGCTAAAGGGAGCTCTTACTAATAACCATACTAAAATAAGTTCCATTCGGGTTAAATCGGCCTTGCGAGTAGAGATAAATTTGTATCCCTAATATCTTGTCATCTTACTATATACAAATTGATCGATCTGGACTTGTATCTATGTCTGAAGTGGGTTCAATTGTCTCTGAGATGAAAGGAAACTTCTGCCTCTTGTTGCTTTGTTGTTATATGAAAAAGAAGAAGAAGAAGAAGAAGAAGATTGAGGCTGAGGAGGGGCTTCATTGGGTGTAGGTGCAACTGTATTTGTTTAGCTTCTTATGCTTCTAAACACCTATGTTGCATACACTTTAACCTTTGCAACACCATTCTCTAGGTATTCGTTAGATACTAGTTCATTTTCCTCCTCTTTACCAATTATTTTGAGTACGATGGATGGATTAAGACTTTGGAAGTTCCTTTCTTGCTATCCCACATGCCTCTGCAAGATTAGTCTCTTTCCCTCTTCCTTTGTGTGAAAGCCTTTGTTTTTCATTCTCAGCTTACTTTCTCAACCGTAGGAGCAGGGCATGTAAATGCTTTACAAAATTACTTGAAGAAATGCCTCAGCTAACTACTCAACCGAACAAATCACCTTTTGTGCCATACTACTAGCATGTACCAAAATAAGAGCCGTAAAATAGGGTATGGGAGTCAGTCAAGCACAAAGAGAATGAGGGATTTTCCAAATGTCTTAGTTGTAAATGAGTTGTTAGTTTGTGTGAAAAGCGAGGAAGCATGGCAAACCACAAATATGTTACCGGAATGCCTAAAGCTGATGCGGTCTCATTAAATGCGAGGATTGCGAGTTATGCATAAAAGGTATGGTTTTCCCTTTTTCTCTTGCACTAAATTTCACTTCATCATTTCTAGCTTTTTGGAATTAAAATTTGAATGATAGGGAACATGATTCCAACACATGACAAATTATTTCCTTAACGTGAACTGTCAAAACATAAAAAAATCTGATCTCAAAATTCATGCACATGGAGCACCACACATACATCAAATCCAAAACTCCTAGCATGACTCCTGGTAATGTGGGACACCATGGGGATCCTTAACTAAGTTGTTTGAAATTATTTAACGCACTTGAAGTTGAATTTCTAACCCCACTTAGCTTATCAGTCACTTGTAGTGACGTGCTCATTTTAATAAAACACGATTGATTCTAGCTTACGGTTGCCACTTAGTTTGAGAAAAACTCAAAACCATTGCCACCTACCTCTAGACTACCAACAAGAGAAACATAACCCACCTTCATTTCAATAAAAAAACCTTCAGAGACTAGTTTTGTAGGTGGTTTTGGGCCCACCGATCCTTTGTGTGATAAAAGTTGTTAATGCAATTACGATGACTAACCCCGAAGTTACCCTTATAATATGAGCTCTGCTTGTTGTAATCAATTTCATTCAGACACGATGAATTCTCTATATATGGGGGAGTAAGTAGGAATCATCAAACTTCATGATCAAACTTAAAATGAGTGTATTTAAGACCTAGTTTGTAAGCACTTTTGTTGTTTTGGTCAATTTTCTCAACTTGCTACTTTAGCTAGAATCTCCTTCTAAGAGTCTCGTTTGACTTCTAGCCATGCGTGTGACCTCGTAATACCGTCATAATTATATGTAGAATATTTTTGATCTTTTATCTCATATGAATGGATTTTGAAATGTATGGTGTTTTCTCTCTCCCCCTCTTCTCTCTCCAAAAATGACTACGATACTTTGGTTGATTTGAAAATGTAAATGAATTGGGAAATGTAAATTAGTTTGAAATGAAATGAAAATGGACATGAAAGGAAAATGGTTATGATATTTTGAATGGAAGATAAAATGTTTCTTAAATTTCTCTCTCATCCTTAATCTCTCTCTCTCTCTAGTACCAAAATGTTAAGTGAAAATGAATGTGAAAGTGTGAATGCATGAGAAACAAACTTTGTCTTCTTATCTCTCCCAATCTCTCCCTCTCTCTTCTATTTAATTGAAATTGTTTGAAATGATGAATGTGTGGATTTATGCTTGAGTGTAGGGGATTTCCATACCAGTTCTAGGACTGAACCTATGGTGGTTACAAGTACCCAAAAATAGGAGAAGTAAAACAACACTTGTATCTTTTATTAGCATGTTATCTGAAGGAAATGTAATTGTTTAGAATATTTCAATGATATTGTTATGAATAGAATGTATTATTTTCATTATTTCCATGATGTATATGATAGTGTTGTGTATTGGGAAAATGTACTATTTCATACATAGTTGTACTTTTTCTTGTTTGACAAATGTTACTCTTAATCATAATTGTGTATATTTTGTTAAGTAAATGAAGTTGATTGTATCATGTTACTTTGGAAAACATTTTCAAAAATCCTTTCTTTTAGTGTAAAAATAAGTATAGGAGGATGAAACTAGAACCTTGTCATTTAAAATGTTTAGTGTCGTCATAATTTTGGATATGATTGTGCTAGTAAAATTGTTGGCAAATAATTTAAAATGGCGTGTTTTTACCTATCTGCTAGTGTTGCATTGACCTAGGAAATCACTTAATCTTCAAAGAAAAATATCAAATTACATTGGTGTGTTTTTCATTTTGAGTGGAAGTAACAAAACAAACATATATCTTGAAATATTTACCTTTGTTGAATGGAATGATCCTCTCTAGTAAGCCTTGAGTTATGTTGGCTCCAAACATCTTTCGTAGTCCTAGAGACTTAGAGGTACCATATGTGTTTGTGTGTTCCTCCTTAGGAACCTAGTTGAGAGCATTCACATGGGTATGAAAGTGTGTAAGATGCCTTAGTGTGAGGCATAACGTCACTTTAGTGGCATACAAGATGACATGTTGAGCTTGAAATCTCATGGTTTTTTTAGAGACTAAACAACATTAGAAGTGGAATATAATGAACAGTGGTTGGGACCACAAGGACAATTAGGTTATGCATTAATGCACTATTAAGTATTTTAATTGTAAAGGAAAATTTACAACTTGGCCTTGTTTGAGAACATACCCTTGTGATGTCGGCTTAATAATTTTAAGTACCATGGAGATTTCGCATAACTTAATAAATCTTTCTTATGATGTGAAAGTGGATGTCAATTGATCCACGTGAGAACAAGTGATTGAGTAAACATAGTTTCTCATTTGAGAATCAAAACTTAAAATGTGTACATATTAAGATAATTCAAATTAACAATCGAGTGATATAATTTTATTGGCAGTCAAATAAACGAACCAAACCTAATGGAACCCTTTATAAGCTAAGCTGTTAAATGAAAGTGATAAAATGTAGTCCTAGAATACCTCAAGTGGCATGAAGGCTTTGCAAGATAGGGACATTTGATTACTCTAATTTTGTCTTGTGGTAGGGTGTAGAAACCCTCAAGTACTAATGAATGTAATATATCAAGTGACCTCTCATGATGTTAATGGAAAAAGGGGCTATGATGTACGATTACCAATGATTGTAAATATTTCTTTAGAAGGCTTTTGAACGTGTAAACTTTTATAACTTTTGCATTTGAACCCCTTTTGTCCCTCTTAGATAAATGTGTCCCTTAGTGTGTAGTAGCGGATTACCATGTGCTTCTCGTAGGGTGTAGTTTCCCCCATCCATGAATGCTTTTGAAGTTAATAGATCATGGAGCCTCTCTTAAGGGTATTGGTGAAAGAAATGCTAATGCATATTTACTAAACGATTTAAATAGTTCCTTGGAAGAAATTTGAAAAACATATAGTTGTTGGGTTGTCTTGCTTGTTATATGCATTTAATACTTGAGTGTTTAAGAGCAATGAAATGATTTTTTTTGTGCAAGGTCACCACTCCTTGTAGTCATGAACCCCTAAGTGTAAATTATGTGTCATTTGAATTACAATTGTTCTAAAACAATGTCAATAGTGAGACCAAAGTACGATGTAAGTGTAAAGAGTATAAGAGTTAACGAGATTTTGGGTTAGGAATAATGTCATACTTGAAGTCCTTATAACTTAACTAGACATTTTCATGTTGTTAAAAATAAATATGAATTGCTCTTGGTGAGATCAAACTTTCGAGAAAACATAAGATCAATTAAATATATAAATAAAATTTCATGAAGTGAAAATGTTGAATTGACTCAAACAAGTTATTGAACTATATCAACTATAACAGGAAAATAAAGGTACCATAATGGAAGGATGTTTATGGGAAGAGGTATCTTGAATCTAAATCTCCTTTAAATCCTAAGATTTCTTCCTTGACTTCACGTTAGTTCCCCTTGTGTAACAAGGGTAAAATTTAAACATCGAATAAATGTTTTGAGAAGCAGAACCTTAACATAAGAATGAGAGAATTAGGAATTTTGTATGCGTTTGAAATATGGCGAATAATTATTTAGTTATGGAGATTATTGTAAGGGAGAAAGAGCCAAATTAAATGATCGTATTGTAAGTTGAATGTTAAATGAAATTAAGAATATGTAGGTGGAAAAGGAGAATTTATCCTTGCACGATAAATGCTCTTGGAATTTTAATTGTAACTAAGATGTAACCATGGTAATGATGTGTTGTGGATTTTCCAATCCTTGGGTCCCTTTTGTGGTTGGGTCATTGCTAGTATTTGTTCATTAGGGAAAGTGTGGCATTGATGTGTATATGGTGTTATCATGTTGTCTATGTGGGTTGATGTTTTGTGTAAGTGTATTATGTGATGTTAAGTTTCTTTATTAGATCCCATGTGGTGTTGTGTAGCGAGCATTTAAAGACAAAAAAATTATTCGGATAATTTTACTATTGTATTTTGGTGTTGAAAATGTGGGCATTACATGTTCCAAAAGAGATTGTATGTGAACATGTGAAGTGTGTGTTGTGTTATGTTGAGCATGTAGGAGAGAGATGTGTCATGTAAGCACCAAATGTGTAATGTGTTATGTATATGTAGGTTGTATAAGATGTGTTGTAGATGTACAAGATATTTGGATTGAGTGTTTTGAAGACGGGTGTGTTATATGGTCTAAGAAAGGTATATCACGAAAGTTCTAAGTGTGTAGTAGGTTGTAAATATATCGTGTTGAGTTTGTATTTGATGAATAAGCATAATAAGTATGTTTTTTGGGTGTTGAATATATCGCGAGTATGTTGAGTGTAAGGTGATGAATATATGTATATTATAAGATGAAGTGTAATGTGTGTGAGATTCATGTATATAGGATGCCCTCAACAATCAAGTGTGAACCAAAGCACAAGAGTGCGTCATCAAGTAATGATGATACATGCATGTATATGAAAATCTAGGTGTGAAATGATGGGAATAGAAGATGCATGCCGATGCTAGGGGAGAAATAAGCATGATGCCCCCAAGTGTTCCAATGATGGAGATTTATGCAACGATGTGAGAGGTACCATGCCATTGTGGGAGAGCATTATATGTGTCGTGATAAGAGTGAGGGAAAACACAATGGTAGGCCGAAGCAACAATAGGACCATGTGATGGTGGCGAGAATTTGAAATGTGTCTTGGCCATTAGTAGGAGTAGTTGATTTGACAAAAGTGATTGGTTGGAGCTTATGTGGGATTGATGACATTGTAGAAGACTTGATAGGAGAAGAAGGTGGATTGATTTTGAGAGGTGGTTGCGTAATTTGACTTGGTAATGTTGTGGATGACTTGAGAGGAAGAGGTGTTGCACTAATTTTTAAAGGAGGTTGCTTAGGTTGACTTGGTAGTGTCATAGATGCCTTGAGAGGAGGGAAAGTGAGACTAATTTTGAGAGGCGGTTGCTTGACTTGAGTAGATTACATAGGTGGCACTTGAGTGATAGAAGAAGAAACATTAGAAGTGATGACTTGATGCTCATTAGACATAAATAAATCAGATTTAGGAACCCATTCGGATGGAATAACCGGGAGGACCATGTAAGAGAACGTTATGCAATGAATGAGATAAAACCTTGATGCTCAAGATGCTTGATTCTTCATTGTAAAGCATAACAATAATTGTCATTATGTCCATTGATTTGATGATAATTGCAATATGGAAGACCTTGATATTTTTGCAAGCCGATAAGGAGGATAACAATGAGTAGATGGCAAGATGATTAATTGATGAGTTATGAGTTTCAAAAGAATGTCTTGTTGCTTAACATTGATTACAAACTTGAGAGGCGCGGGAGCGGTGAGATTTGAGGTTCACTAATATGAGCACATGTAGAAGATATAGAATGAAGATGAGATGTAGAAGGAGAAAAAACATGAGCCCAAGAAGCATCCATAAGATGTTGGATTTCAAATTTTAGAGATGTAATTATGGATTCCATAGTCTAAAATTTATCTTAAAATAAAAATGAAAGTCTTGAATGGATTTACAAATAGATTGAATGGATTCGGAATCAAGAGAGTACTCATAAAGATGATCGAAAATAGCATTGACTTGAGTATGCAACATGTCTATAGGTAGATACAGTCTCTAGGGCTTTTCGGAGAGCATCTTTATAAGATGGGTGCATTTGAATAAATTGAATCAAGGAGACTTGAGTGCCATTAGGAGCCATGATGGAAGAATAAGAAATATTCAAGAGTATTCGAACACGGGTTCACCAAAATGATTAAGCTAAAATGTGAATAAACAAACATGATTCATGTCATAGTAGCAATAAATAAATGCAATAATGAAATATAGAAATTATCCCAAACAACTAAGCAATAAAAGTATGAAACCCTAAGTGCAAAGAGTGTTAGAATATCCTTAGCTGATTCATAGAGGTTGTTGAACTGTGTTGTAGAGTGGAGACCGACCGATTAGAGATGGAAAAATGTTGCATAAGAGCATGGAACATTATAGATCTGGAGGATTTGACTAGATTGGGGAGCCTGGAGAGGGACGGGGATGCCAACGGGCACTTGGGTATTGATTCAGGGTGCCTGGGTCTTTGGAAATGCTCAGAAACCCTAATTCTCAGGGTCATAGGATGTTTGTTGATGCTCACCTTTTGTCGCTATGGATTCACACAATGATCACTTGAGTTGCAATAAAATTGCAATAAATAATGAACTTGTAAAACCCTCAAATAGACATCAAATCCTAAAAAATAAAGATGCAGAATGAGGGGTCAAACTGTCCTCATCTGCCATAATGGTGGACTTACAACTGAGTGTTGCACTACATCTCATAACCAATGTAGTTTTGTGTGTGTGTGCGGAATTGTGCCCTAGGTTTCTCTTATGTTAGTCACACATGGATAATGAGTAAATATCTAGATGTAGAATGTAATAAATGTGTGCATGGAATAGAATGAAATTCCCTCCTATGAAGTGTGATTTATAAAACCAACCCTTGTGTCCCTTGTGACGAAGCTAGATGGATGTAATTGAGCTCTTAGATGCCTTTGATGGATGCAACCTTAGGTGGTGATAACTAATTCTTAGTGTTTGACTCCTTTATTATGATCACATAACTTTATATTTATATGATTCACTTGCTCGAAGTTTGTAATTAACCTTGAAAAGGTGACTACCAAAAGATAAGACGCTCAAATGGCTAGAAAGGACCTAAAAAGTGCGAGTAATGTATAAAGAGGAAAGGGGTGCCCAGATTGGACGAGGGTGCTTATCGTTGGTGTCCTGGTCTGGGTACTGGTGTCCAAGATGAAAAATTCCAAAGAATAAAAAAGGTAGACTGAGTAAACAGAGGAGTATGACTAAGAAAAATGACAGAGAGAAAGAAAGGTGGCCAAAGATATGGGTTAATTAGTACTATTCTTACTTAGGAATCATATGAATAGTAGTATGTAATCAAGACTAGATAATTACCCAAAGTGTGTGGTTTTGTGTCTACAACAGTTCAGCTGTCGGTCCTCCTTTGGGACGCATACTCCTCACGATGTCACATATAACCCAAACGAGGGGGGTATCATTTGGGTGAATTAGTCACCTCATACAACATTCTACGATCATAGTTCATCACATTCAATACACAATCAACATAGCCTTTAGTCTCAGCAATGACCCAGATCCTGACTTGGGTCCTCACCACAACATAGTCACCGGGGCCCAACACCGAGATAGTAGTACCTAAGAGCCCTTGACCCTTCCCGAATGCCTATGACCACGGGGTAATTACATAGATTTTCTCATTTTAGTTCAGTTTTTGGTAGTTTACACAACGACTTTTATAGGTCATACGAGTCCTTCAAAGCACTTGGCATGCATGCACTACATCTTATTTTCTACTTTCACGTTGGATTAAACATGATTGGATTTTTACACACCATCTGCAGTGGTGTTCACAATTCGAGAAGCAATCAAAGGTTGGAGAATAACACTAGACCTTTCTCCCTACACTTCTTCCGCACTTGGCATGAGATCACCCAAAAACTCACACTTAACACAACTGGCGTGAGATCGCCCAAAAACTCATTGTTTTAAAACATATTTAGGATCCTTTATATTTATTTTCACTCATCATGGATTAGGTGCACATGTTCCTTTTTCATTTTTGCATACTTTTACACACTTTTTACACATTTTGATCATATATGTATTTGACTACTTGTTCATTCTTCTCTTTTACAGGTCCGTCCTTATGGGAAGCGGTAGTCACATCAAATCACATCATCAATCACACAACAATCAACATCAAAAATAGGTACAAATGCGACATCTACATATATGCTCTCACCTTAGGTTCGTCATCATCACTTTTTCTCACTTCCTCTTCTCTAGCTTCCATGCTTCACATTTTTATCACTCCACACTTTTTCTTGTCTCTCTCGGCACACTTTTCACCATTGATCTACATGGTTATCAGGTATGCATATCTTATCTACTTTATGTTACCAAGAATTTTCTCAACAACATAAAGTGGGGGAAAATTTAGACACTAAATCACGCACTTTGGGTATATTTCTAGTCCTGATCACATACCACTATTTGTATGATTCCTAAGCGAGAAAAGTACTAATTGATCACTATCTTTGGCCATCTTTACTTTCTTTCTATTTCTTCTTTTGGCAAGTTTTATACAATTTTTGGGCTTTTGAACATATTTGAATGTTTTTGGATTTTTGACTTGGTAAAAGGGTACACCATTTGAACTCATGTTCAAACAATTATAAGCATTTCATTCCATTGGAAGAATGTAGATGATATAGTGATAGGATATCTCACTCCACTCGTGACTCCATGCAACTAGGAAGATGTGAGGGCTCACCACTGAGAGCCAAGAAGGATGTGAGAACTAGGAGAATAATGATATGAAAATGAAGATGAAGGATGTCAAGACACAAGGTGTAATAATGATCCATTTGGGAAAAATGTGACTCATCTCCATCAAGATTACCTAATCGATTCCAAGATGATTTCACTTTATAAATACATTTTGACTAGACTTAGATCCATTGGTGGCCTATTGATTGACAAGATCCGAGTTGAAGGAATTGTTGTCTCTCTTAACATGAGCAACTTCTTGGGATATGTATGATTAAGAACTTTTGATGCAGATTTTCTGAAGGATTTATTTTGTTCAATTTTTTAATTGACCCCTTACATCTTGCTCCCAAAAAAATTATATTGCAAAGGGTTAATTGATTATTTTTCCTTCGAGAATAGATATATGCCACGAGAAAGAAAAGTGGTTATCGAAGATGATCTAGAATGATCAGTAGGAGTGTCATCAAATAGCGATATTGTTGAACTGTGTTATGAAGTTGCGAGATTTTTTCAAACATTTTCGAATGTTTTGATTTTTGATCTATAGAATTTTTGATTTTTGCAAGTTTTATATTGTTTTTGGTTTTTACAAATTTTATACTATTTTAGGGATTTTTGAACATATTTGAATGTTTTATGGATTTTAAAACATATTTGAATGTTTTTGGATTTTTTACTCAGTAAAAGGGTACACCGCTTAAACTTATGTTCAAACAATTATAAGCATTTCATTCCATTAGTAGAATGTAGATGATATAGTGATAGGATATCTCACTCCACTCATGACTCCATGCAACTAAGAAGATGTTAGGGCTCACCACCGAGAACCACGAAGGACATGAGAACTAGGATAATAGTGATATGAAAATGAAGATGAAGGATTCCAAGACATAAGGTGTAATAATGATCCATTCGAGAAAAAAGTGACTCATCTCCAGTAAAGATTATCTGACTGATTCTAAGATGATTCCTCTTTATAGGTTTTGAATAGACTTAGATCCATTGGTGGCCTACTGATTTACAAGATTTGGTTGAAGAAATTGTTGTCTCTCTTAACATGAACAAATTCTTAAGATGTGTATGATTAAGTACTTTTGATGTAGATTTTCTGAAGGCTTTATTTTGTTTGATTTTTGTAATTGAACCCCTACATATTGCCTCATGTCACTAGTAAGAGGCAAGGGCTCAACACCGAAGACAAAACGTAGGTGAGTAAGGATACCTACCTCCTTTCCCAGTCTCATACTACTAATAAGAAGTATGGGCTCGTCACCGAAGACTATGAAGGATGAAAGGTGTAATGATTGATACATGTTTTTTATATTTTAGATTGAGTTTCCTTGTATGTTTATATTGTGCTTGTTGGGAAGGAACGTTTTTCCCTCAAATCTCAGCCTCATGCGACTAGTAGGACACAAGGGTTCAACACCTTAGACAAAGATGGATGGTCAAAATATTTGGGTAAATAAGTTGAATGCTTTTGTTTAAGAGAACTTGTTTGAAAGGATGATTTTTCATCAGTAAGCTTCTAGACAAAACCATAGGTAAAAAGATCTGGAATGGTAGAAACCATAACAGGATGAGACACACAATGCCTAAGATGAACAATATTAACCTGTGTTGTATAAGAGAAGAATGTGGAGAGATGAAGATGTCATGATTAAGATATTTGCCAATGGATGAAATAATTAAAATTGTTTGTTAGATGAATTAACTATGTAAGCACCTCCCCTAGTGTGGAGAGTACATGTGGATAATATGTTTTTGCTTCTACATTTTTATTTTTCGTATAGTACATTGATGATGGGTTTGATATGGATTTTTATTCTCTTTTTACACTTTTTTATTTTTATGAGTTTTTATGGAATAAGGTTTATAACGGAATCATTTAGAGAGAGGTCCATATTTAGGAAAGTTGAATGGTCTTGATTTATGAGACTTGGGTGGACAAGGTCCAAGTCAATGGAGTAGATCAAAATATTTTCAATAAACTTATGATTTGATTGGTCCTAATTTATGAGACTTGGGTGGACAAGGTCCAAGTCAATGGAGTAAATATAAAGGTTATTGATGAACACGTGACTTGATGATTCATTTAAGAGACTTGGGCGGATAAGGTCTAACTCAATGGGAAGAAAAAATGACAGGTCTTGATGTACGATACTTGGGAGGACAAGATCCAAGTCAATGGGTATGTGATTGGATAAGTTTTTGATGAGATCAAAAACCTATGTGATGTTAGAGGCAATTTGTCGATGTAGAGAATACGTTGAAATTCATATTCACCCATGAGTGGAATGATGTGAGGAACAAAGGATTGATCCCTAGATGAGCATCTGAGGCACCTTGTAGGCTTTATAGAGTAAATATTCGATGTTGTTGCTTTATTTATAAACATTATTTTGATTGTATGATTATTGATGAACGCTTTAATGTGTTGGAAATTGGTGTTGGGGATGTCAATAGTCAAAAGGTCCCATGTACCAAATGATAAGATTAGATTGTTTGACAACATATTTATGATTATAGCTCGAAATGGTTGTGTGAGGATACCCTAGGAACATGTACCTCATGGAGTGCACACATATATTTGTCTTGACATGTAGGTATCATCGTTGATTGTTTAATAATGTTTTGTAAAACATAAGAATACTCTGCATTAGATAATTGTCATGAAACATTATTAAATTCAAGATTGATCATTTGAAGTATTATAGACATAGAAGGCTATGTTATTGCAAGTGTCCAAACTTCTTGTTGTTATGTCTCAACAACAAGACTAGGGATGTCGGGCATATGATATAACATTGAAAGGATATAATCAAGCTCAATGGTTCTTGATGATTGACCCTCTTCTTTAGAATCTTCATTTATGTCATGGATTAGAAAGGAGTCTTGCATCATTTTCAAGTTCCTGTTCAACGTTTGAAGATAGTGTAGACAAAAATCATGCACTTTAGACATTATTTAGTCCCGGTCTCATACTACTCTTTAGAAGGTTTTTGAGTGAAGAAAGTACTAATTAACCCCCATCTTATTTTATTTTATTTTATCATTCGATCTCTTACACCCGCACGCCTAGTCATCTTTTGTCATTTTACGTTATTTTAGCCTTGACTAGGGCACTTAGGCTAGTATTGGGGCACCCATGGGCACCCTGGTCCACCAGGGGTGCCCCAATCCTTTTTAACTTTCCGTCACTTTTTGGGCACTTTCTAGCCATTTCAACTTCTTATCTTTTTGGTGGTCGACCATTTCAGGGTTAATTATAAAATTAGATCAAGATAACCTTATAACTGTAAAGTTATGAGACCATAATAAGGGATCAAGAACTAGTAACTACTATCATCCACCTAGAGTTGCATCCATTTGGAGGTATTTTACATCTATTAGCTCCATCACAAGGACACGGCTGGTTCATCTGCATCACACAAGCATAGGGGTAGGGATTCTATTCTATTCCATGCACACATTCTATTACATTTTCTACATCTAGTTATTGCTTGTTGCTTCACAAAGTACGATTGACACAAGAGCACCTAGGGCACATGATGCACACACACACATGAAACTACATTTGGGTCTGAAATGTAGTGCAACGCTTAGTTAGTAAGCCCACTATTGTGGGCAGGAGAGCTCGGCCCGACCCATTCATTTGCATTCTTATATTTTTAGGGTTTTGATATTCCTCTTTGGTATTTTACATGTCTTCTATACATCCGGTATTATCAAGCAACACCTAGCGTAATGCAACAAGTCTAATGCGATAAACAATGAGGGTTTAAAACCACCTGTTAAACATGTAAAACTTGGTTTCGAACTTTTACATAGACTGGGCACCCATTTTGGAGACTAGAGCACCGCAGTGCCTCGATTCCTTTCTGTGCACTCAGCGATCAGAGAATCATCCGAGATCTATCCTTTTCATGAACTTTACATAGTCATTCTTGCTTCATGTTCCTCCATTCGTTTCGTGACACAATTTAGATCTGTCTCGAATTAGCTAAGTCTTTTCCTTGTTTTTCTCGGCATATTAGGTTTTCTAATTTCATTAAATTAGTTGCTTGGGTCATTTTCCATACTTGTTTATTACATTCATTCACTATATTTACATGTCATTCTATATTATATTAACTACACCATATCCCCATTTTAATTTAATCTTTTTGTTGAACCCGACTCGCTCATTCACACTTCTAGGTTCTTCATTCATTGCTTATCATCCTAGGGTTTGGTCATCATGAGTATCTCAATCAATGATTATTTTCTTACAAATCCTAATTTACTACATAGAGTCTAACATTTTCTGACTACTACTTGCATTCGTGATGACGTGCATCCAGAACCGGTTTATCAAGCATTTGTCGATGTATTCTCCTCACACATAATATTCAAGTCTAACCTTCCCATTGATGTTAACACTTTTGATAATGACCCACCTCTACATATCATATTTCATATTCATAATGTAGTTGTTAAGCACACTTTGATTGATAATGAGTTTGAACTTAACTTGTGTCCTATGTCATTCTTTGAAGTTTTAGGTGTTTCGCTCATGACATTAGCCCATCTAGTATTTCACTACATGCTTATGATGGTTTTTTCTATCCATGTCTTGGTCACTTTACATTGCGCATCATGTAGGTCTCAAGACTGTCCATACTATATTTTTGTTGTTGATTTCCCAGTCTCTTACAACTTTCTCTACTTGTAGGCCATGGCTTCATGCCATGCAAGTCGCCTCACTCTACCGTACATAATTGTGTAAAATTATTGCATGAAAGTATTGAGTACACTATTTTTGTGACCTGACAATCCTATCCAATATTGCAACCGGCTCCTAATACCAGTCTTACTATTCCACACACACATATTACAGACAAGCCACAACCTAGGAAGATCCACCTCACTTACCACCACTGGAAAACACCATTTGCGTGATAGATGCAATTTCTTCTATTCCACTTGCTACTACTACTGCTATGATTCCTTATCATGGGCATGTCCTATCTATGGATGTTGCTCTATCACCTACACTTTCACATGTACCACCTACATTAGCATGCCCACCATTCACTTGCACACTCTTCATGAATGAATCATACTGGGAACATATTCCATTTGATCCTACATGCGATGAAACTATATGCACACATGATAGTTTGACTTGACTAGGTTTTGTTTTTGAGGATCTTTATCCTCCTCCTCATGATTCTCATCTCTATTATGGTTTCATCACTATTACTTTGCTACTTATGGGTTACATGTCTTTCATCTTATTGTCTATCTATCATGCACTCCTCATTCTTCACCACTTACATTAGGGAAATCATGGCTTGATTATATTGGGGGCACTCTCAATCTCAATCATATAGACATATCTTTCCCTATGCCTTTTGGACGTATCTTCATTTACAATAGCTCTTTTCTAGGTTATACAAAAATCACTCATTGGTATGCACATGGTTGTCCACTTCCCCATTTACTGATGAGGAATATGCCATGGGTATGTACAACTTACACCTCAATGGATCATTACGTGATCAACCAGACACTATTGCTTATCAAGTCACCAATGCTTATCCATTTGACTTTGATCCGAAAGCGATGATCTTCTAGATGATATCACATGATTTGCATTCTTCATCCTCTATACTTGGGGGACATAACATCTCACACACCCCCATCACATTAGCATTATTACATCTCACATTCTTGAATTATCATTCATTCACATCCTTACACATTACTACATTACACTCCTAGCGCTCGCGCATACCTCATCTTGCATAGTCATACATACATACGTTATCGCATCGTCATTACTCGATGACACACTCTTGTGCTTTGATTCACACTTGAATTTTGAGGGATTACTACACATGAACCCCACACACTACACATTACATTATTACATTGCAATTCATCACACATCTCACATCATACATCATACATTCTACAACATTTCGATCATTGCATAGATGTACATCATACATTAAACTAGTCTTTATTATACACTTCTATTATCTACACCACTCACATTATACCCTCTCGCATCTTACATATTGCATTACATTCTACACATTGCATAGTTACGCATCATATATATCATTTGGTCGTCACGTATACTACATTTTCTTTTATGCACTACACTCACTACCATATGATGCACTTTAGTTCCTCGGTCCATACTCGGCTATCGAGGGTTTACAAATCAAATGGACCTTATCACACTCACATGTGTCTCATTTCGACCTTCCATCATGTGAAATTCCTAGGTTAGTGACATACGCTATAGGCTAAATGGTCACCTACTCTATCATCTTATAGTGGTATATGCTTTAGGCTACATCACCACTCCCTTTTATTCATCTTGTAGTGGTATACACTTTAGGATACATCACCACTCCCTTTTATTCATCTAGTAGTGATATACACTTTAGGCTACATCATCACTCCTACATTCATCTTGTTGTGATATACGCTTCGGCTATAGGGTTCACACATGCATCATTTCTAGGTCACATTTTATCAACACACATACACATTCATCACAACGCATTAGACACAACACACACATTTCGACCATTTCATGATGACACACTCTCGTTTATTATTTATTCTTGACTGACGAGGGGGAAAACCAAATGAACCTCACTACATACATTTCTATTCACTCGGGGCACGCAGATGCTATCACTTCATTTTGTATTACATTCCATCCATCCACAACATATTATGGTTACTTTTACTCTTTCTTACTTTCTCTTATTCATGGTCGCTTTATTACACATGCTAGTTAGATTACTTATATGTCATTTATCTATACCATCCACACATGCACATTCATATCTTTTTCTAGTTGTGATCATAGATACATGTCTCTTACATGTAACATAGATGCTCACCTTCTACCCTTCCTACACTGGTTGTTGGGGGAATCCACATTTTCTCTCACAGGTGCTATCATTTCATTTTGTACTTAGCACTTTACATCACTTGGTTATACACGCTTTTGACATATTAGTTATCTTTCTAACATGTTAATGGGTGCTTCATGTGCAACATTTGTTATGCATGGATATTTTCTTCCATACTTG
This sequence comes from Taxus wallichiana var. yunnanensis, assembly GCA_018340775.1. Lineage (NCBI taxonomy): Eukaryota > Viridiplantae > Streptophyta > Pinopsida > Cupressales > Taxaceae > Taxus > Taxus wallichiana. Next base: position 601,558,393 of record CM031235.1, read on the forward strand.
TTTGTTATATTGTCTTGCTATTGTTTTTTTTTGTATGCGGGCCTTTCCCTTTACTTGGCATGCACACTTATTTGTTTTCAGATACGACCATGATGGCCTTTACATGTATTGCTACATTGTGAGTGATGTCCCATGTTTGTAACCCACTTTGTGTGGCTTAATTTGTCTTCTTGCGTGTTTACATTACTTTGCTTGGTAGCTTTTACATTGTTTACATAGCTTATACATTATTTTCTATATGCATGCTTGTTCATACTAACACTTTTATTTAGATATCCTTCTTGTTTGTGCATTCCTTGGTCTCTACCAAGCACATTATTTCCCCGCAAGGTAGAGATTTACAACGTTCCTACAGTTGGTCCTCTTTTGGGGCCGCATTCTCATATCAGTGACATCACATGCACCCCCAAATAGGGGGGCATCATTTGGGGTTTTACATACGCACAACGCTTCAACACTTGTTCAATTCAGTGCACTTTCCACTCTTGACATTGTGGGTTACATACATTGAGTGGATTCAGAGACGGTCTACAAACCCCGCACACAACAACTTTTACAGGATATAGTGTCCTTAGCATTCAGGATGATGTAGTTACAGTGGGAGGTTACAATGGGTGTGCCTCCCTACATTACTTCAGCCAGTGGCATCGGAACACCCAAAAATACAATACATACAGAGATCTCTTCACACACATTTAGGGAAGCAGTTACAGGAAGGAGAATAATGTAACTTTCTCCCTACACTTCTTTAGCCAGGGTGGCATGAGATCGCCAAAAAAACTCATAGTATAGGATATCCTTCTACACTCTCTTTCTCAACATGGATCAAGTGCACATGTTCCATTTACACTCTTTCATTTGTGTATTTTACATTTACATACTTTTACATGTGTCTTTTACATTGTGTTTTTACACATACATACATACATATTTGACTACTTGATCATTTTCTCCTGCAGGTCCAACCATATGAGAAATAATTAGTCAAATGGGGCAACAACAACAAAAACAATGTAGAAAACAACACTTCATGGTAGCACACACCATACTAACCATGCATGTACATCACACACATCAACAACTACACATGCATTTCGCCCTAGGTTCACTCTCATCACTTTTTTTTGCGCATTTTCATCTATAGTTTCCACACTCCATCATCTTTTTGTCATTCCATGCTTTGTCTAGTACTTCAACATGTTTCTACATCACTCTACATGGATTATTAGGTATGCATCTCTATCTACTTTATGTTACGAGATCTTTTCGCTCACCAACAAAAATGGAGGAAAATACGTACACAAAATCATACACTTTAGACATTATTTAGTCCCGGTCTCATATTACTATTTAGAAGGTTTTTGAGTGAAGAAAGTACTAATTAACCCCCGTATTTTGGCCATCTTATTTTCATTTCTTTTGTCATTCCATATCTCTTGCACCCGCATGCCCAGTCAAATTCCTTTTGTCATTTTGTGTTATTTTAGCCTTGATTGGGGTGCCTAGGTTAGTATTAGTCACTACTATTATCCACCAAGATTTGCATCCATTTGGAGATCATTTGCATCTATTAGCTCCATCACAAGGACAAGGTTGGTTCATCTCGCATCGCATTATCATAGGGGAGGGATTCTATTTTATTCCATGCACCATTCTATTACATTTTTTACATCTAGTTATTGCTCGCTACTTCAAAAAGTGTGATTGACACAAGAGCACCTAGGGCACATGATGCACACACACACCAAAACTACATTTGGGTCTGAAATGTAGTGCAACACTTAGTTAGTAAGCCCACTATTGTGGTAGCTGAGGTCAGTCCGACCCATTCATTTACATTATTTTTTAGGGTTTTGATACTCCTCTTTGGTATTTTATAGGTCTTCTATACATCTGGATTATTAGTGACACCTAGTGCAGTGCAATGAGTCTAATGCGACAAACAATGAGGGTTTCAAACCGCCTACCAAACCTGTGAAACCTAGTTTCGGACATGTTACACAAACTAGGGTGCCCATTTTGTAAACAAAATTGCTTGCAGATTCCCTAGTCCCTTTCTAGTTGCTCTAGTCTAGAGAATAAACCCAGATCCATCCTTTTCGTGACCTTTGCACAGTCGTTTTTGTTTTCTGTTCCTTCAGTTATTTTTGTGACACAGTTAAGATCTTCCTCCAAATCAAATAAGTCTTTTCCTTATTCTTCTTTCATATTAGGGTTTCTAATTTCATTAAATTAGTTTCTTGGGTCATTTTCCATACTTGTTTATTACATCCATTCACTGAATTTACATGTAATTCTAGATTAGATTAACTACACCATATCCCCATTTTTAGTTAATCGGATAGTTATATGAAACGCTTTCAATTTATGATTGCACTAACAAAAGAGAATCTAGAGGATAGATTGATTGGTTTTGGTTTATAGATACTTGACCCTTGTCGTCTTGATCTCGTTGAATTTTATCATGTAAAGAATTTTGGACAACATTCAATTCTTCACTAGAAGTTGTAGTAGTTGACGTGTTTTCAATTTCGATAGCTTCGTTGTCAATTTCTATTTCAACGACTCCATCAAGTAAGTCTTGAACATAATAGCAGAGACTTGAGAAATGATTCATAGAATGACCTTCAATGCGGTGGTATTCATAATATTCTATTTCTTTATACCACTTAGGCTTGGGTTCCCATTCATAGAAGGGTCTTGTGGTTGAATATTTTATCACTTTAGCCTTTTTAATTAATAAAAGACACTAGAGAGATTTTTTTGAGATGTGTAAACCGACGTTTGACTTTGCGCGAGTAAGTGCCTTTGATAGGTTGTATGATTGGCTTTTTGGATGATTTATCATTAAGTTGGCAAGCCAGTATAAAAGATTTGTTTCATCATCCCATGAAGTTTTTTGAGTAACTTGTCGTTTGATGTCTTGTGTGAACCCACCATTGTAGTAAAGGTAAAGACCTAGAGTGAGGAGGCGGTTTGACTCAACCCTTAGCAAAGTGAATGCTAAGATGGAAGAGGTTGGAAATGAAAGGATCTTACTCAACCCTTAGCAAAGTGAATGCTAAGATAGAAGAGTTTAGAAATGAGAGGATCCGACTCAACCCTTAACAAGGTGAATGCTAAGATGAAAAAGTGTAGTGACGAAAATTGATTAATTACTCAACCCTTAACAAAGTGAATGTTAAGATGGAAGAGTGTAGCGATGAAGATCGATTAATTACTCAACTATTAATAAAGTGAATGTTAAGATGGAAGAGTTTGGAAATTAAATATTGACTCAACCCTTAGCAAAGTGAATGCTAAGATGGAAGAGGCTTTATGTAAGGAGGGCCTCCAAACTTAAGTTGGCTTGGTTAAGGAGGGGCTTCCTATAAAAGAGTTATCTCCCTAAATTCCAAAAGAGTACCCGAGCGAGCACGATATACTATGTCTAGTTGTCAACTTTACTTTACCCCTCTTGATACAATAAGCTGAATTTTACTCTACCGAAAGGATTAAGCGGGGTCATCACTATGGATAGTTTTGGTTCTAATCCTCACAAATGCATGCTAGTTAAGTCGGTGGGGATCCCTTTCGTTGGCTAGTTCACTCAAGGTGTCAACTACTTTGGGGTTCATGTGGTACTCCTTAATAAAGAGTTTCTGGCCCCCGTCCACATACTTCCCACCTTTGTTACATTGAGAGGAGGAATAAAGCGTCTCTGTGAAAATTTAATTAAAGAGAGTTTTTAAAGCGTTTAATAAAAGACAATGATAAAAATATTTGATTGATTATCACAAACAAAGATAACTCGCAGTTGGTAGATTTGATTTAAAAAACAAACTTCATAGAGACTATCTTGCAAGTAATGAGTTACAATTTCTCCCGAAGTAAACACACAAGAGAAAACATAAAAATAAAGTCATGCTTATGATTTACAAGATCAATTATAGAAGTGTGAGAAAAGAGTATATGCGCGAGCTTATCAAGATTAGATTTACAAAAACAACCTCCTGAAATGAAATAAAATACCCCGAAAGAAAGTTTAATAAGTCCAAAATATCCTCCAAAAACAAGTTAATGGTAAAGAAATGTCTAATAACACTTAAGAGTTTCCCATTTGTCTTATTTAGTATAATTCGATAAAAAAAATTTAAACTAGGAATTAATTGCTAAATAAACCTTAATTAATTAAAAAGTTGATTAATATAATTTTGAAAAAGAAAAGAAAAATCTAGAGTAAAATAAATTAAATAAACTTAACCTAATTTTAAATGTGAATCAAATTTAGGACCTTTAAAGAGGGGCAAAGGAAAGAAGGAAAACCCTAAAATCTTGATGATGAGTAAAGGATAGGGGTAAAGGCTCGGGCTTAGCTTGGTGAGCCGAGTGTAGGTGGGAGGAACTTTGGGCTCGGTTTTGTGAGCCAAGTCATGGTCGAGTTATAGGGATCAAGCTCGGTCACAGTGAGGAGAACTCAACCAGATCGGGGTGAGTTTAGATAATCTCGGATTTATGAGATGGATTAAAAATATAACTTCTCATGGAAGGGAGGTAGGGGTATGTGAGTATGAGTTGGACTCGAGATCAACTCTATGTTGGTCGTCAAATAGGACTTTTAAGAAGAGCAACAGTCAGGGGACAAGAAGTCCCTCCTCTTTAATGGGAGAGGTTCCCTTATTCAGAAACGAACTTATTTACAAATATACAAAACATGATTTTATGGTTGAACTTGGATATTACGAAAGTGTTTTCCACAAGGATCATCAGTTACAAAAGGACTGAGGAAAGGGAATACGAGGATGAGCAGAAGAGCAACATGCAGAATTATAGATAGCAGAATAATCCTTTATGTATACGAAGTTGCAGTGAATTTAAAACAAGATCGTTTGAACAAGATGAGATTACCAGACACAAAGTTCTGTAAATAACCTTCTTCAGATTCATTAATCAAGGACACAAAGTTCCTTCTTGGTTATACAAGATCACTATACTCGCAATATTTGAAAATATGCAACCAGTGAGACTAACAAACTAGAAACAAATGATCTTCACGAAATTAAATGAAAACATAGAGATAACAGAGATTAGATAGACAATGAACGGAAAGCCCTTTTGTATTGATTTCTTTATGATCTATTTACACTTTTAGAAAATATGCCAAGTTCTTCCTCCTGAGAATGGCGTAAAGAAGGCCATTATATAGCTTATAAATCAGTTACTTTTCAGTAACCGTTTCTTTTAACCAAGAATAGTTAAGGACTGCCAACCGCAATACCTCAACCTTTTACAAAGAAAACGGAAAAGAAAGGGAAGAAGAGAAAAGAATGGGGAAGAAGACAGGTGGCCGATCACTGAGAGGGACCCACTGACTTCAGAATCCGCTGCCTGAATCTCTTCAACGCCTCAGCTATGTCTCTGCCATGGGAACTGACGTGTTGGCTGCAGACTGAGTCCAAAATCCTCAGACACTTCTCCATCTCTTTATCAAACTCGACATGAGTATGATAATCTTTATTTGCTTCTTCAATGGCAGATTGAAGAGAGCAGATCTCCTTCATTTTTTCTTTGGAGATGGAGCTTTCCTTGAATAAATTGTCTTTTACAAAAGTTCTGAACTGAGCTTTGATCTCTTGTAAGGAAAGGGAAGCACCAGAAGTTTCATCTTGAAAATGACAGTGTATATCTTTGAAAGCAGAGACCACCAGTGTCTTGAAAGCTTCGCCCTTCTGCCAGCTGTTCTTCATTTCTGCCAAAGCCTCCTCCAAGACTCTGATCTTCCAATCCACACTGTAGACCCAGGACTTCGACAGATTGTCCTTTGCATCATCAAAAACTTTATTCGCCAACAAAATGTTCTCTTCTGTCTGTCCCATAAGGCGAAGGTCTACTATGCAACTACTCCAGATTTTGAGCTCTTTATCCATGGTATTGATAGTGGAGGAGAGCTTCAGTTGCACATTGCTCACCTTTTCGTGGAGTTTGAAAGCTTCGCCGATGAAGTTTAACCCAAAGAACAAGCATGTCATCCACCATGGCTTCAATAGCTCTCGCCATAGACATAATACTTGTGCATATCTTTAATACTTTGCACTTCATCTTGGCTTAGGATTACGGGAGGTGGGAGAGCGATCGCAAGGGGGTAGGGTCCAAAACTTTTCCTTAGACAAAAGGGACTTGATGAAACCTGTGAGAACTTGGGCCTGTTCTTCCAACTGTTCAATAGTTTTCTGGCCCTTTTCTACCCTCCCAATGACTCTTGTGACTGTTTCCTGGAGGTTGTGAATTTCACCTTCAGGGGTAGACTCTCCCATTGGGATTCTCGAGAGCTCCAAGTCAGATGCCTGCAAGTCCTGCTCTGATTTATCCGTTGTAGGCTTGGCAATCTCCAGGAATTGTTGACCTTGAGCATCAGACACTATTCTGGAGGTGACTTTGGCTTTCTTGGCACGAGAAGGAGTGGTGCCCAACAAGGCTGCGACAGCATCAAAATTTGATCCCGAGCTTTGAGAGGAGAATTTCCTCTTCCTTTTGTCGACCAAAGGTTGCACCCACGCGAAAGAGGAAGAGGAATCAGCAGGAGGGGCAAGGGGACCAAGAGACAGGGAGCTCATGACGCTCAAGGTCTGTGCAGCTGTTGACTCGAGTTGAGATGTGAGCGGGGCACTGGAGGCAATTGTGGTAGAAGAATCAATAGCACCTGGAAGCTCAGTGCTCTGGACTTCTTTATCTTTATCAGCTGGGTCTTCAGGAGCATTTGCAGGGGTTGGCATTTCACTTTCTTCACTTTCACTAAGAACAATGATGTTCTCTGGCCCTATAGGCAAATTTGCCTGTTTTTCCTGGAGATCTTCTTCCACAGGTTCTTTCTTTACTTCTTTGAGTTTCTTCTTATATACCTGGGTGGATGAGGAAGGAGTAGATTCTGCAGGTCCCTGAGTTGATGAGGCAGGAGGGGTCTTCACTGGTGTCTCAGACCTTGGAATAGATGCTTCTCTTCTCGGTGTTGAAGTGTCCTTAGAAGAGGATTCTCCTGAATGCCTCCTGAACTCTCGAACTCTCCTGTCAAACCAGACCCTAGTCCTGACTAAAACTGGAGCAAGGATCTCAGCCAGGTCGTCCCTCTCTTTCCTGTTCCAATCCACGTCCTCTAAAGGAGTGTGCTTAACCACATTTTCATACTCATACGAGTATAGATCAGAGTTGTCATCCTTTAGCCCTTCAGGAACTTGATATAGGCCGAGTTCTTCAATTAATTGCAAGGAGAATCTGCCATAGTGCCTCCTTCTAGCCTCAAAATCATCAGCACAATCAGCCCAATAGTCTTCTGTATCAGCTCTGTGATAATATACTATTTTGATGTTCTGCCCAATGAACCTCTTCAAGTCGAAGCAAGTCCTTGGCTTCAAGAAGTGAACCGTGATGGGAACCGTGGCTCTTTCTACATTCTCAGTGCATCGAGGGTCTGTTTTGCGGGTATAATTTCCCAATGAGATGGGAAAGTGTAAACCAGTGATCCTCTTATCCCTGCAGGTTCTGTGTAATTTGTCCAATTGCCTGCATATTTCTATCAAGGCCATCCTATCATTACAGAACATGGGCAGTCTTAGAGGGGTGCCCTCATAACCGGCAAGCCTGATATAAGAGAATTTCCTGAACTGGATGAAGTAAGCACCGTAGTGCGATATCAGAGTCATAGCTTCATCAGAGAATCTCCTGGCAGTATCGCCTTCGAGCAGCCTAACCACGTACATGGTGAAAGCGTCGTTGACCCTTCTGAAGTTACGATTGCTGGTCTCTAGGGTGAACTATGGGCAGTATGCATATATTGGATCATCTTTGTGTTCATCTATGTAAGAGAAACCAAACCACTGCCTTGATGCTGCCAGAGTGTACATCAGGTATGAAGTCATATAGAACTTCTTTGTTTGCTGCACGTTGGACAGCTGCTCTGCCAAATTCATGCTAATGATCTCCGCCCAGTTGATATTCTGTGTTCCCTCGCATACCATGTTGATGAGCGGGCACATCCAGAAATGGAACTCATTGGTGGAGGGCAAGCCCATAACCCGAGCCAACAGAGTTATGAAATCAGACAACTCTTCATTAAAATCTGCCCGCAAGAGGGTTTTGGTCAGACGAGAAGCTCCTTTCTTAGGGTTCTTCAGCCAGGACTTGGCAACCCGTGCTTTGTATTTGTCGTTGTCCTGATTGAACAGGGCCTGTGCTTGATCCCGGGAAACGACTATGGCATTATCCGTCTCTGGGATCCTCAGAGCAGTGCTAATGGCGGCAGCATCTAGTTTGGCAATGAGTTCCCCGTGTATATTGGTCAATTCACTCGAGGCGGGGTCGAAGTGAGCTCCGCATGAAAGCACCAGATCGACACCGCACCGAGATCGGGAAACCGCCAGCAAAGGCCAAACCACTGTCGTGAATCATTGCTGCCATTGGAGTAGGGTTTGTATCTGCAACCCTCGCCCAAAAATCACCGAAGTCGAGATGTCGAGCTTCACTGTCTCCAATGTTGAGAACGACAGACTCTAGTGGTGAAACTTGCTCCTGTCCCTGGAATTTGATCTTCATACTGATAGTAGTTGAGAGAGAATTGCAATCTAGACTTGGGAAGGAATTGTGCAAGAAATTAGTTTGCAGGGTTCGAGCAAGGAAGCTTTGTGAAAATGTAAAAGGGGGTCCTTTCGTTATATAGCCGTTTTGGAGAGAGAAAGGAAATCAATGCGCATTAAATTCATATCTACCAATTTGAAAAGCAACATATTCGGGTAGAGTGGGAAAAACTAAGTATGAATGGCATTTGGTTCGCTTGGGACATGTGAGACGTGAATGCGCGAAACACGCGGCTCAGCCGATTCGGGCGAAGCAGGGAGAATACGCACAAATGCGTTTTGGGACATTTGGGACGAAAACGCGCGAAGTACGCGGTTCGGGCATTTCGGTCGAAAATGGGACAGAGCGTACTTTTGAAATTGGGACATTTGGGTCAAGAACGCGCGAAGTACGCGGTTCGGGTGTTTCGGGTGAACTTGGAATGACTTGCACTTTTTTACTTGGGACATTTGGGTCAAAAAGTTCCGAAGTACGCGGTTTGGTCAATTCGGGCAAAACGTGACAGAAGGTCCAGGAGTGTTTGGGACATTTGGGACAGAAATGCGCGGAGTACGCGGCTCTGGCATTTCGGGTGAAAATGCAACGAAGGGGCCCGTTTGAAACTGGGACATGCGGGACAAAAATACGCAAGTACGCGAGAAACACACAAAATGACCCAGGAATGCAGATCTGTTACAATTTCTTGACTTCTAACATTTTCAAAGACGACAGAGAAGACATTCAAAACTCAAAATTTTGAAAATTTACTTTAAGTGCGGGAAATTTTGAGTGGACAACACTCTACAAGCCGAGTTGTAGGGTTTAGAGGTTGGCCAATAGGGTGTGGATGTCGAATGGATTGTTGGAACGTGTAGAGAACTTGATATCAAGATAAATGACGAGGTCAAGGAGAGTGGTTCATGCCGAGATTGAGTGTTGAAGATGGCTTGATCAGTTAGGTTGGCTTGATCGACATGGTTTGGGAGTTGAGTTTCATGGGAGGAGAATAGATCGGAGGAGAGGAGCTTCTTGAGTTGGAGACATGGTCGTGGAGCTTAGCATGGGCATGGTGGGTTATCTCGGCTGACCGACAGGGTTTGGGGTGCTTGAATGTATAGGGTCCAGATAGAGGGAGCTCGGGCGGTGATGATCGACTTGAAATCAAAGGGCGTAGAGAAGGTTAGTTTAGTGATGGGGATGATAACTCATTGAGTTTTATATGAGTCAAGGAGGGAGTTATCAAATCGATGTATGGTGTAGCTTGATGCATGGGATGGTATCTCACCGAGTTAGTTTGACTCGAATGAAAAAGAGAAACATGATGTAGTGTAGCAGCTCGGTGAGTTATCTCGGCTCAAAACCCAACTCACCCAATGCAACAAAATACATCTTGATGGGTGGAGCTCATTTGAGTTAGAAGTGAGTTGGGGAGGGAGCTCGTGTTAGGGCTCAAAATCCACCTAATAGAACCACTACTAAATTTTTCTCGTAGCTATCCATATATGGAGACAAAACAACTAAAACCTACACAAATACCACAAAATAACAAAAAACATCAAAACTTCCCACTACACAAATGTTAATAAGATAATGCCAAATTTTTACAAGGGTCAATACAGATAAAAATTTCACTAAGAAATAATAACAAATAAGAAATCAAGATTAATAGAGTGCGGGTTCGTTGCACATTGGGGTGTGCCAGAATGTAAACAATGAAAAAATTAGCTAAAATGAAAGATAAACAATATAAACACAACAAACCTTTCTTCAATATCTCCTTCAGAAACATCAATGATGAGATTGATGAAGCATTATACTTATAGAATATTTGAATGGTTAGATTGTGGGTGCTCTAAACTATTCTCTAAATGAAGAAATGTCAATGATACAAGAAAATTAGACACTGGGAATGTTAATTTGAATAATAATTTTGGTAGAGGTTAGTTGCATTGCACAAAGCTTCCATGGGTCATTGTAAAGGATATGGTATATATTTTTATAGAGGCTATGGAGTGGTTGAAAGGTTGTTAATGAAGTCATCAATGCATATTATTAAAATAACACCGGAGGAGGTTCAAACGAATTCATTATCCATTGAGGAAATGAATTTCGTTGGCAATAAGTTTGCATCGAGAAGGTGGTTGTATGTGCAACTTTGTTGTTTCCACCTTTGTAGGCTTCTAGAAGTGGAGTGAGAGTGGAGTGACTAGGATAGTGAAGTGGAGGATGAATAAGAAAATTTATTTATTTCTATTTTAAATAACTAATTTAATTAGCTATGTGGTGTGAGAGATGAAATTAACCATTTAATTAAATTAACTAAAGGGTGTAGGAATTGATTTAATAAAGTCCTGAAGTATAATAGAGTTACTTTAATTAATTTTAAAGGGTATGATATAATTAATTTACTTAATTCTAAAGGGATGGAATTAACTTAATTAAATATGGGTGATGTAAATAGGATATGAATAATCCAAGAATAGGCTAGAAATAAGTACATATTTTTAGGGTGTCTACATGTAGAAATAGGTGCACGCAGTGATAGGAGCAATTGAAGGTATAACGATAATAGGTGCCAATGATAAAGGATCTTGTGGTGGAATTCTTGAAATAGTGATAATATGACTGACATGTACAAAATTAAGGTGCAAGTGAACTATGGATGGTACAACTTTGGAAACCCTAAGACAATAAAATGCGCAACTATAGACCCAATAATGAATGACATAGAGATATTGAGAGGCCCAACAATGATAGGAAGAGTAACATGCTCATGAGAAGTAGGATATTAACAAGTCATTTGACATAATGGAAATATGATACCTTGCAGGAAAGATAATGAAATTGTATTACATTTATAAGTACGATGTATCATAACATTGTTAATAACATGAGGACCAATAAAAACATCAATGTGTAGTCTATGCGATGAAAAAGAGGCATGAAAATCAGCATCAGTAAAAGTAATGACAGGTGGAGGAAGATCAATAGTACCAACAAGAAATCCAAGAGGATGATATGAAGATGAAGGAGGAGGAACATATGATATGCATGATTCAAAGAGGATTCAAGAGCTGATTTTTCATGCTTAAGTAAAGGGTCATTGAAGATTTTAAGCTTGCCATTGTCATTGGTAGATTTTGGAATAGAAACAGTAGACTTAGGAAACTCAATATCATGATTGTCAATCAGATCTTGGATTATATGTCTAAGCTTGAAAAATTTATTAGTAGAATGAATATTAAATATATGGTAATAACAATGTGCATTTTCATCAAATTTGTTACCACGAGGTCTATTAGGATTGAACTCAAGAGGATCCGAGAAAGAAATTATATTACTTTCTAGGGGTTGGCCATTTTGAACTGTGACTAACAAGCAAGGAAGCAGAGGTTGAACAAACGTCGGGCAATATTCGTCTTACTGTTGCGCCTTCACACGGCGTCTTACGGTTGCGATAGCCACACCAATCAACCTATGGAATTGCTGTATTAACTTGTGTTTACAGACGGCTGAAACTTTCTGAAATTATCAACTGTATATCAATATTCTGTTCGAGAACTTATCTGTTAATCAACTCTGAAATGTCCTAAGAACTTTAACCAACTCGATAGATAAAGTAGATATAAAAAGTCTAAAGCGTCAGTCTACATACAAGTTTGCACATGTAGGTTGTGTTCAAATAGGAATCACTCCGTTGTTTAGAAGAGGTCTAAATGCTAGTATTTTGTGTTGTTTGATGGACCTTAGATTTGATAATTTTAAGGACAGTCTCCTCAGTAGCCATTCAAACCGGTCTCCATAATGGACCCATTTCCTTCGAGGTTTACCCTAACTATCCCGTGTCTCTCACAAAAGATGACCTCCTTCAAGATGTCTTAAAGTTGCATTTAGCCACCACTGGTCTCAACATGCGCACAGGATCTTGTCCACTGGCCATACATTACAAAATCATATACAGACTGGTTAACACCATGTACCCAGCTGTGAAACATGGCGTGTCCAAGGGCAGTAGCGTGGTGACACACGTTAACTTGGAAAGTCAAAAGATAGAACCAGAGTTAATCTCCTGGTCAGACATAAAGGTCCCAGAGAATGGACCTTAGCAAAAAAGTTTGTTCAATCAGCCAAACCCATTAGAAAATGCTACCTCAGTCACCGAAAATAAAGATAATGTGACTTTGAGTTTTAGAAGAAATTCTGATGTTGGTATGTCTAAAAAGCAGTTGCCTAGAAGTAATTCTGTCGCCTCTACATCATCATACTTCACTGTTGGTGAGTCTTCTAATACACAGAATGAAAAAGAACAGACAGAAGAAAAGTTGTTCTTATGTAGCCATAAAAGTTTGACACATGATCCCTCCACTGATTTTCTTTGGTGTTCGGATTGTGAAAAACTTGTAAGTCAAAAGTATGCCCCTGTAAATGGGCCTACTATTAACATGGCTTCTACTAGTACAAAGGTTTCTTTTCCCATTACAGAGCAACATGAGCTGATATCACCAGATCAGACCCAGAAGGCAGTCTTCTGGTATCAAAGGGCTGTGAACAAAGAAATAGAGCCATCTGAGAGCTCTAAAATGATAAACTGGACAAATAAAGCTTTACTTGTTGTCCATGAAGAAGTTCAAGAAACTTCTACTAAATTGTCTGCTATGGAAAAAACCTTACAGGCAATTGAATTAAGAAAAAAGGAGATACTGCAGGTGCACTCAAATTGTTAGCTGGAAAATTGATAGCATAGAAAAATCTGTTCAAAAAATAGAAACATTAGCCCAACAACAGCTTCATAATGTTTCTGTAGAATTACCAACTAAAATAAATCAGTCAGTAACTGATTTAGTACAACCATTGGTAGATCATATTGTTGGTATAAAAGGTACTATCAATTCCAGAACAATACAGACAAATGAACTGATAGAGTCAGGTATCTCTCAGCTTCAAGATGAGAATGAAAAGACTCATTCTCGCATAGATCAGATTCAGCAATGCTTAACTCAAGAGCTTCCTAGAATTATTCCTAGAATACAGGAGATAAGTCAAAAGCTAACTCCTAGAAAAGAAGGAGATTGGACTAAAGCAGCATCTTGGTCTGAAGTACAAGAATTAGCCAATCCTTCTGTAAAAAAATCTTATAAGGAAGTTTTAGAAGAATATAAACCCTTATTCTTTAAGGATAAGAATGTCAATATGTTAAGCATACAAGGAACAGCTGAGTCTCATATTGAAAATCCAGAGTTTGAACCCCAGTCTTTGATGAACAAATGGGTGAAACATCTACTCCTGGATTTCAAGCAGCCACTAAGATACAGACATTACAACCTAACTTCTATAGGGTTGAATGTAAATCTGTTTCAGAGATCAAAGAATTAATCCATGCTATGATTGGTTGGGGTAATACCCAGCAAGAAACTTATGGAAGAACTCCTAGAAATATTGCTGCTACAATAGCCAACGGCTTCGTTGGTGTGCTAAAAGAATGGTGGGATCTAGTTCCCAATAAAGAAATGATATTGCAGGCTGGTTTTACAGGTCTAACAGCAGCTGTCATCAAAGAATTCATAGGCAACATTGATGACGACAAAATGATGAATACTGCAATGTTCCTCCGGGCAAGACTCTGCGACATGACTCGCGTCAAAGAATACCAGTGCTTCATGCAGAAGCTTTACTACAGCTCAGGAAACATCAATGACGAGACCATGCGTCTTCGTTACATTGAATCATTTCCTCCATACTTTTCCACCCAATATAAGAAAGCAATGCATGGTATGCGTACTTCTGAACTTAGTTTTGGTCATATTAATCAAATTATAGATCAATGTAATGCCAAACTATGTAAAGACAAGTGGGAGCGCAAACAAGCGCTTAAGCACCAGAAAGCCCTGAGCAATACTTTCTGTGAACAGTTCTCTCTGGAACCATTTGGGTGTCCAGAATTAGAAATTCAGTCTTCCCGACGAAAGTCTTCTTGTAAAGACTGTCTTTTTCAAAGGGGAAGGATGTGTGGAAAAAGAGAAAGAAATCCAAAAGGTATAAGAACAAAGAAATTCAGGGATAAAAAGCCCAGAAAAAAGTATAAATTCAGAAGATTTAAGCATATAGGAAAGCAAGGAAAGTTTAAACCTACTTGCTACATTTGTAAGGAGGATCACTATGCAAATCAGTGTCCTCAGCGAGATTCTGCTAAAGGTAAAGCCAAAATAAATGCTTTATCTATAAAAGGCATAAATGAAGAGGAATATGCTTTTATTTCTGATTCTGACAGTTTTTCGTCAGATATATCTTATGCATCCATAGAAGGTGAACCCTGCAATCTGATCCAACAAGCATCAGATGACAGTGACAGTACTGAAGATAGTGGGTATAGTTCTGTTCCCTCTTTTGCTAACTTCAGTATTAATATGGTTTCAAATTTTGTTCACCCTATGATACCTCCAAGCGCAGATCTCTTAAGAAGACAAATGGAAAGTCTTCAGTCAGTATATGAAAGCTGTCCCCCTTGGGATACAGCAAGAAAGATGGCTCTGAGCAAGGAACTCAGAGATCTTCAGGATCGTTACATCAGACAGAATGAGCTTGAACAAAGCACTCTACAGAGTCAAGCAGAAGAACAGTCTGATGAGCCCTTTGAAGCCTTCCCGGTCAGACCACCGTTCCAACAGAGGATCAGGCAAAGACAGATACCCACCAGGGGTAGGTCAGGACCTTGGAGAGGTCGCGGCAGAGGAACCAGTCCTCCTGTTTATTCTTCATATGAACCAGGACAATCCTCTACAGATCCAGCTTCAATGGAAGTTTACAGAACCTGGAGAAAATCCAGGATTGAATTGCTAGAGAAGGTAATAGCAAATGCTACAGATGAATACAGTAAGCTCCTAGCAGAGATAGAAAAAGAGAAGACAGATTCTGGAGAAAGCCTTGAAGAAACATATCAGAATCTGACAGAAAGAAAAGAGAGTGCAAAGGTATGTACTTTAAGTTGCACTCAAAACCCTTTTATTGCCATTACAGTTTGTATACCTCATATCAAACCATATGTTTTAGATGCTATGGTTGATACTGGTGCTGAGATTAGCTTAATCAGCAATATGCTATTCCGCTGATTGTTGGGTTAATACCCACACTAAAATCAAGTTTGACAAACGGGAAGTCATTTGTAAAAGCATGGCAAGGGTTAGTATAAATGTTGAAGGAAATTCTATTGAAATAGAATTTTATCAACATAATATGGAAAACTATGACTGTCTACTTGGGGTTGATTTTCTACAAAAATGTCACACATTCAGTATATCCCAAGATCATATATCCTTGTTTCAGCCTCCTGTCAAAATTCCCAGGAGATATTCATTTCAGTCTATAGTTCCTTTACCTCAAAAGGTAAAATCTTAACAATACTTGGATCCATAAGTCTATATCAAATTGCTCTGTAAGTATAGAAGAAATTATATCTAAAATAAAACAGAATGTATGCAGTGAAGATCCACATGCATTTGTTAACAGGAAAAAACATTATTGTTCCTTAGATCTGCAGCTAGTCAAGAACAGTGATGGAAATGAAGTTGTGCCCAGATTCAAGGCACATCACAGAGGAATGCCTCCTGCAGAAAGGAAAGAATGTCATGGTGAAATCCAGAAATTGCTGAAAGCTGGATTCATTCAAGAATCTAATTCACCATGGTCTTGCACTGCCTTTTATGTCAATAAAAGGAGTGAGCAGTTGAGAAACAAGAAAAGATTGGTAGTGGATTATAAACCACTCAATAAGTTTATTGCTGCTGTCCAACACCCAATACCTGCCAAAGATGACATCCTCAGAAGAATCAAAGGATCGAAAGTCTACAGCAAGTTCGATCTAAAGAGCGGATTCTGGCAGATATTCTTAAAAATGAAGACATGTATAAACGGCATTCATTGTGCCAGGTGGACAGTATGAATGGAAAGTGCTTCCATTCGGATTGAAGACAGCCCCATCCATATTCCAAAAGATTATGGATAAAATATTCGGTGAGTTATCAGATTTCCTCATTGTTTATATTGATGATATTCTGATCTTTTCTAAGTCTCCTAAAGAGCACATAACTCATCTTGAAAGATTTTATGAAACTGTGTATAAAAATGGGATCTGTCTGTCCCCTTCAAAAATAGAAGTCTTCAAAGAGGAAATAGATTTCCTCGGTATTAGAATTAGTTCTGGTACTATCACTATGCAGCAACATGTTGTAGCCAACATCCAGAACTTTCCTGATCAAATCCTTGAGAAACAGCAATTACAACGTTTCTTAGATGTGTAAACTATATTGCTGGTTTTTACCAGAATATAGCCGCTGACAGAGTACTGCTTAACAAAAGACTCAAGAAAGATGCTCCCAGTTGGTCTCAGGAGATGACACAAGCAGTACAGAGAATAAAGAAACAAGTTCGTGAGCTCCCAGCCATGTCTCTTCCAGGACCTGGCATGAAAATCATAGAATGCGATGCCAGTGAGCAGTTTTGGGGAGCTGTTCTCAAAGAAAAAGCTGAAGATGGTAAAGAAAAATATGCAGGTTTGCTTCTGGTGCCTTTCAAGGTTCCGAATTAAATTACCATTCTTCTCATAAGGAATTATTGGCTGCAAAGAAAGCAATCAAAGCTTTCTTATTTTTTGTTCAAAATGAATCATTCATTCTTAGGTCAGATCTTAAAGATTTTAGAAAAAGATTGAATGGTGGCGATCCAGCCAATAAGACTGCATTTAATAGACTCCAAAGATGGGGTCTTTGGTTTGATAACTTTGAGTTTTCAGTAGAACATATCTCTGGGAAAAATAATGCTCTTGCAGATTTTGTAAGCAGAGAGCTAAATACTCGCAAAGACAGTTGGGGTTACACAAATCTTTCATGAACCCCATGGAACTATCTGGGATCACAGACATGCAAAGGCCCAGATTGATAGTTTGGTCTTGAATGATAACAGATGTCTCAAGAAGCTCAAACGCTTCTAATCTCAAGGGATCTCATTTCTACTCAAGAATATGCCATGTCAGAAACTGAATGTAGATTCTACGATCCAGACATTCCAGGACGCCTGTATCATACACTTCAAGAACCAATGATAAAATGTTGTCTCCATTGGCAATGGAGATCATTATATGCTGTGGAACAACCAGATTTCTTACCAGTCGAAGGTCTCAGACTCAGACAACTGATACCTAGAAAGGACACATTGTGGCGGTTCGAGTTTTCAAGGATGTGGACTGAAGAACATCCTTTGCATTATGATCGTGGAATCGACCTCCATCTCTGGGAGACAGGAAGTATATCTCATCCCATTTTAAATACTTCCTATTAAAATTTCTTCCTACTAAATTGTCTGACTCTCCTCTTCTTAATGTGCATCCTGACACTGCAAGGAACATACTAATCCAGTGTAAAATTCCATGGTTCGTAAAAGCACATTATTATGTAAAAATAAATCACAGGAATCTTGTTGAAAGACCTAATGCAACCCTGTGGAGGAGAGTATTGTTACATCACACCATGGTGATAAGGCCACCTGCTCCAGATCAAGATCTACGAATATTGGATCACTACTTGTTTCCCACAAGGCCTCATTTACGACCAAACAATGACGGAACAGCTCACCTGTCCCGTGTCTGGCTTGAACAACATGAAAGAGGTCTTCCTGGAGCTCCTCAACGACATGATAGTACGTCTTCATCTGATGATGACCCTCCTGGTCCCTCAGTCCAATACGATAGTCCGTGATTCTCAGTGCGCCTCGCACTCATTTCTATCATTGCTATCATGGCAGGCATGTTGCCATGTTTGTCGGATAAGATTCCATCTTATCCTTTACTTTTCTTAGTGCGCTGGTTTTTGGCTATACGACAGGCCTGTTGTCGGTTGTCTTTGATAAGATTCGTTCTTATCTTTGCTTTTGTCAGTGCGTGGTGGACCCATGCCTTTAATAAAGCTCTCGTGAGTGGGCTGTACTCATGGAATCTTACTGGTAACCTTTGTCTTCGGTTATCCGGTTTCCGGTCTTAGGTCATCCCGGTGAAAAGCCTTGGATCGTCTATAAATTAGACTTTCCATCTCATTCACTACATCGGGTTTTTTAGCGAAAGATACATCGGGTTAGATTCAGAAGGATTAATAGAAGGATAAAAGATTGAAGTCCGGCATAAAGGAGTCCAGCTTCCAGTTAAGAGTCTTGTGAGTTAAGATGTTTAATTCAGTCCATACTCTAGTTTCTGTAAATGGTGATTTAAAGTTTATAAATATTGATGAGTTTTCAGAATTTGAAGATGTATTTGAGACAGACGATGTGTTTGATATCGTTGTTATGATTTTAGTTGATTTATTTGGTGAAGATGCCGAGATCAATATTCTGTTGATATTTGGTACAAATTAAGTTTCTGAGATTTGTAGTTCTACGTTCTTGTTGGTTATGAGCCATATGGATGTTGGTTTAATAAAATTGTGTAAAGCTTAAAGTTGGTTCCGTATCGAGCTTAGAAGTTTTGTAATAGAGATAAGAATTGGTATCGAGCTTAGAAGTTTTGAAATAGAGATTAGAATTGGTATCGAGCTTAGAAGTTTTGAAATAGAGATTAGAATTGGTATCGAGCTTAGAAGTTTTGAAATAGAGATTAGAATTGGTATCGAGCTGGTTAAAGTTCTTAGGACATTTCAGAGTTGATTAACTGATAAGTTCTCAAAACAGAATATTGATATACGATTGATAATTTCGAGAAAGTTTCACCATCAGTAAACACAAGTTAATACAGCAATTCCATAGGTTGATTGGTGTGGCTATCGCAACCGTAAGACGCCGTGTGAAGGCGCAACAGTAAGACGAATATTGCCCGACGTTTGTTCAACCTCTGCTTCCTTGCTTGTTAGTCACAGTTCAAAATGGCCGACACTTCTCCGCGATCGTCCACTGTAGAATCTGAAGAAAGTCATTTGATTAACTTGTCTGACGTCTTCTCTGTCAATGAAGATATTAGTGTGATAGATGAAACTAGTCCCACTCCTGAGTGGAAACTTCCCAAAAAGGCATATAGTGATGTTTATTCAAAGCTCAATAGGTTTCAGTTATTAGCATCTCGTATTTAAAACTAGGGAATCAGTAATCCAAGTAGCCCAAAGTAATAACTGTGAATACAATATACCTCTGATAGATAAAGCAGATATAAAAAGTCTAAAGCGTCAGTCTACATACAAATTTGCACATGTAGGTTGTGTTCAAATAGGAATCACCCCGTTGTTTAGAAGAGGTCTAAATGCTAGTATTTTGTGTTGTTTGATGGACCTTAGATTTGATAATTTTAAGGACAGTCTCCTTGCAGCCATTCAAACCGGTCTCCATAATGGACCCATTTCCTTCGAAGTTTACCCTAACTACCCCGTGTCTCTCACAAAAGATGACCTCCTTCAAGATGTCTTAAAGTTGCATTTAGCCACCACTGGTCTCAACATGCGCACAGGATCTTGTCCACTGGCCATACATTATAAAATCATATACAGACTGGTTAACACCATGTACCCAGCTGTAAAACATGGCGTGTCCAAGGGCAGTAGCGTGGTGACACACGTTAACTTGGAAAGTCAAAAGATAGAACCAGGAGTTAATCTCCTGGTCTGATATAAAGGTCCCCAGAGAATGGACCCTTGCAAAAAAGTTTGTTCAATCAGCCAAACCCATTAGAAAATGCTACCTCAGTCACTGAAAATAAAGATAATGTGACTTTGAGTTTTAGAAGAAATTCTGATATTGGTATATCTAGAAAGCAGTTGCCTAGAAGTAATTCTGTCGCCTCTACATCATCATACTTCACTGTTGGTGAGTCTTCTAATACACGAGAATGGAAAAGAACAGACAGGAAGAAAAGTTGTTCTTATGTAATTGGAGCTTGGTAGGTTGAGATACAACATTAACAATAGGCTTAGGATCACTAGGATTAATTTTGAAGGTTGAAGTGTTTGGGAACTTATTAGTAGGAACATAAAAATATTAGCATTGTATTTAAGTTTTCCCAAAGAAAGTAACTTGATCTCTCTACTTTTTAAAGTATGACATAGTTGATCAAAAGAGTGAAAATAATCAAAGAGTACACACTCTTGTAAAGGAGGTAATAGGCTTTGGATGAAAATATATTGCAATTTATATTCATCCAAGACATTGTTCATTTTAGAAATATTAGTCTTATAATGCAACACATAGTCACTAAGATGCTCATTAGTTCCTTGCCTCATTTTGGCCATTTGTGCATATGATATCTTTGTGCCAATATTCATAGAAAATTGAGCTAAAACATATTTGCAAGAGGAGTAAAAGATTGAATGGAATGCAAAGGAAAATCGTAAAACCATCATAAGGCATAGTCTTATAAACTCTTAGGGAACAACTTGGTCAAGAGTGTGTCATCACAAACATAATCCAAACATGCAACATGAAATGATCAAAGGTGATCTTGGGGATCTCCATGGCCATCAAAGAGAGGAAACTTAGGTGAGGTAAAATTGGGAGGAAGTGGATAAGAAGAAACCTTGGGTGTAAGAGGACTATGAAGAAGAAGCGAATAATCAAGAGATGGAGAAGAAGAAGAAGAGGGTTATTGCAATTGATGAATTTGAGCCTATAAATCATGATACAAAGACTCCAAGGCATGGGTTCTTAAAGAAGTGTTGGGTTGGATATGAGAAATGAGAGGAGAAGAAAGATGAGTGTTATGTGTAGAAATAGGAATATGGCTAGTAGAAGCTCCCACATTGATAAGAGGGAGGAGAGTGGAATAGAAGATGTGGTAGCCATAGTGGGGATAATGGGGGTATCTAGAGGGGTAGAGGAAGAGATCCATTGGGATTATTCGAGAGCAACAAAGAGCAAGAGATCAAGATTTTTAGGATGATCAGCAAGGTAGGTATTTAGGTCATTTATATTTTTAGTGGTAAATCCATGAGAGGCACTAGCCATGATAGTTATAGAGATCCAAGAATGAGCATGTAAGGATCGGGTTCACCAATTGATTTAATAAAATCTTAAATCTTATATCAGAGGATTGAGATCAAATGAATATAATAGTAAGAAGTAAGATCTAGTATGCAAAGTATAAGTAAGTCGTAAGATAGGAGATGAGAATGAATTAGCTTGTATCGGAGATGCGGGTTGATTCTCAGTCCGGAAAATAGGTTGAGAAAGTTGGATTTGGAACGTGTAGGATCTACTGCACGAGAAATTGGTATCCGGGACTTCTTCGACATGACTTCCTACAAGAGGATAGGAATACCTCGGGTGTTAGTGTCGATTTAGGTGCTCATGTCTTGGAAATATATCCACTTATGTTCTTTTTAGGGCTTAAACTTGGTTCCTTCCTTTTGTTGTTTGACACTTTAGATCCATCGTAGGGTTCTTGTATACACACTTGTTCTATAAAAACCCTAACAACCTGCACAAAACTCAAAAAAACATTATATGAAATAAATAATGCATATACTTGAGTCGACCGACCTTGGTGGTCACCCTAATGTAATATTCACCGAGCTTTCGCACTACATTTCAAACTCTATGTAGTTCTTGTGAGTGTGTGATTTGAATTGTGTCCTTGAAGCTAGGTTTCCCTTGTGCCAGTCACACCAAGATAACATACTACAACTATTTTACCCCCAAGATAAATGTGTGAGATGGAATTCAGAATAATCCCTCCTATGTAGTGAATAATGCAACCTAAATGTAGTCCTTAAATGTTGCTCCTTGCCTAAATAGTAGATAGTAAGTACTTGTGGTATTTTTAGAAACCTAAATATGACTACACAATTTTAATACTAAAATTTCACTATTTATCCTCTTTCCCATCATTTTGTTATAGCTAGTGGTTTTTTCGCTAATTAACTAAGCTATTGAAAATAACCTAACACCAAGTAGATTCATAACCTAGTTAATTTAAGCAAAAACATCATGATAAAGCCATGAAAGGAAAAGCTAAACTAATATGCATAAAAACATGAATCAACATTAAAATGCAAACCTCTCCTTTGATTTTTGGATGGGCTTTAGATTGTAGATACTTCCTTTATGAGCTAAACACAACTATGCACGATCAAAGGATTTCTCCAAGGAAGAGGAAGAGATCTCACCAATATGGCTTGATTGCCATTTTTGGTTCTTCTCTTACTACTCTTGGCCAAGTAAAAGGGGATATTTACTTGATTTAATAAGCTTTCCAACATGAAATTCTCTTCTCAAGTGTAAATGTCTTGCAAGGACATGGTGTAAGTTGAAACATGGTGTACTAGGTTCTTTATATAGCTTTCTAGTTTTGGAGAAACTTGCAACCTAGTGAATGTGGGATAAAGGGAATGTAGAATTAGAAAGGGATAAGTATGATTATAAGAGATTAATTAAAGATTGGAAACTCATGGGAGTTGGGGCAATTTAATTAATCAACTAGGATTAATTAATAGGCCAAATTAAGATTATAAAATCTATTTGGAGATGATTTAGAGGGAAATTAGTAGAATTTGAAGGATTTGAAAGAGGATTTAACCAATAAGAGGGTTTATTGATTAAATAGAAGATTACAAGGCTTAAATAATCAATAATGGTTAATTAATTAAATAAAAGAGGATTCTAATTAACAAAGTGTCATTAATTGACATCTAGGATGGGGAAAGGCTAGTTAATTAACAAGTGCCATTAATTGATTGAGACAAAGGGTAATGTTAGCTAATTAGCATAAAAACTAGTAATTATAACAAAATGACAAGAAATATGATAACTAGTGCAATTTTAGTATTAAAATTGCATAGCGCATTTATGTGTCTACAATATTATCTCCTTATTGCCCTAATAATAGTGAGTAATTCATGTATATATATGATTCCCTTGTTTGAATTTCATCATTAACAATGAAAATCCGACCCAAAGTGATAAAAGAGACTCTAGAAAAGACACCAAATGATGTGGCAATTCAAAATCAAGAAAAAGAGGGAAAGGAAAAATGTGCCCAAAGGAGACAATAGTGTGCTGGGAATTCCGTAGAAACAAAATCATGCACTTGGGTATATTTATAGGTCCTAAACACATACCAACATTCATATGATTCCTAAGTAAGAAAACTAGTAATTGATGATTGTCTTTAGCCTCTTTTCTTTGTTTCTTGTTTTCCATTTGATCTTACACACCCTACAACCCAGTCAATATTTTACTTATTTATCTTTTATGGCACTAGAAACTAGCACCCAACTAGGATAGAAGTGCCTGTGAGGCCCCTATTCTCTCTAGGTGCCCCTGACCCTTTTCCACCTTGCTCACTCTTTTTGGGTCTCTTTTAACTTTTGGGAATATTTTTCCCTTATGGGCCAGCCTTCCAATTGTTAATTACGAAATTAAAACAAGGGAATCATATAAATACATAATTTTATGTTCAAAATCAAGGACCAAGTCCTAAGAACTATTATTGTCACCTAAGCTTACATCCAAAAGGCACCTAAAGCACTCTAAAACATCCATCTAACATCTACTCAAGGGACAAGGGCTGCATAAACTTTGTATACACAACATAGGAAGGGGAAGTTTATTATTCCATCCACACATTCTACTACATTGTTACATCTAGCTACAACTTGCTATCAAGTGCACTTGCACAAGGGCATCCTAGGGCACAATTTCTACACACACTCACCAGAACTACATGGAGTTTGAGATGTAGTGCAGTGCTTGGTTGTAAGTTCACTCTCGGGGTGACCGTCAGGGTCAGTCCGACTCCCCATATTGCATCTTTCTTTTTAGGTTTGATGTGGTTTGTGGGTTTTTACAAGTGAACTTCTATTTTGCAGGTTACATGTATCATCGATGACCATTGTGTAATTATTAGGTGATCAACATAGAGAAATTGTGACATACTTGCGACACCACGGAAATCAAATCTCGAGCATTTATGTAGTCACAGGCACCCATAAGAGGTCTTTAGCACCTAAGCACCCATATCCTACCGTCGGCACCCGTGTCCGACCTTATTCCCGTAGCTTAGAATTTACATACAACATTTGAGACACTCTTCCCAGACTTCTTCAACACTTTTTCTAGGTCAAATCAATCTTAGATGGGTGTGGAAATAAACTAAGTCCTTTATCCTTCCTCTTTGCTCGGGGTTTCAAATATCACATCTTGGATTTCTTGCGTCATTTATTCATTTCTTCATTTATACATTATTGGTTCAATAATGACTATGAAATATTTAAATTTAATTCAAATTAAATTAAATCATTTGGTGAAACCGATCATTCAAACCCTACTTTATGAGAATGTATCAAAATCTATTTCCTTCTTCTAAATTCATGGATCAATCTTCCTATCCTTCTTTTACTCCAACCAAGGTTTCTGGCATGGCTATTACTACTTCTGATTTTATGTAAGTTTGTACTCAATATCCTCCTCACTTTGTTACTCCAATATCTGATCTAACCATCAATGTAGTCACCACCTGTCGCACTCGTCCTCCTACAAATCCACCCATTTTTGTCCCACCACCTATCACTTATACAATTCCTACCACCACCTCTAAGGGTTATGACATCATAGAGAACTTAAGAATACAATAGCAAAAATATCTCTTTATGATCTATTACGCAGTGAACTTGATTTTCATTATACATTAGAGGTTGCCCTTCATTCTATTCACATTGAAAGAAATAATTCATTTATTGCATTTACACACCTCATTCAATCTCTCAAAACATGCCACATGCTATATATTTTAGTGATGAGGATATCCCTCTTTATGCCACTGATGATCTATTTGCACCTTTTCTCATCACCACTACTATTGGTGCCATCTCAGTATTAAGCATGTACTTATAGACAATGGCTTTGCTATAAACCTCTATTCTCTCTCTCCTCAGGCAAATAGGAATTACTAACAATATAATTAAAACATCTTCTCAAGTTACTTGTATTCTTTGTTATTGATGCCACATTTCAATATAATTGCTTACTTGGTAGTCCCCTGGATTCATGCCATGCATGTCATCCCCTCTACGATTAATCGATGTGTTAAATTTCTACACGACTACTATGAACATACCATTGTTGTGGACCATAACCCATTCAAGTTTTGTCACATAGACCCTATCACCGCCATGCCCATTCCTCTAGCTCAACGGATTCCATATCACAAAATTAGTACATATGATGTCAGTCAATCTAGTGCTCTTACTCCTTCTCGCTACTTATCCATACACTCCATCCTTTCTTACTCATACTACGATATCCTCTCACCTAACATGTCCATCCCTTTGGCTCCTAGCTTACCTATCATAGTTCCTCTCAATTCTCTATCTGGTTCCACCCCTAAAAATATTCTTGATAATGCCATACAAAAAGATAATGTTAGACTAATGATTTTGATGATGAGGCTAATGTCGTAGAGCTTAATTATGACACATTAACAATCTTAACTTTATTCTGTTGAAGTTGATGACTCCTACTTCTAGGATACTTTTTTGTTGCTATTAGCCTTGGTGAATTTCAATTCAAGAAGCTTCCTCCATACACTAAAGACTTGATTCCTTTCCAAGGCATTGTACATACATTAGATGTTCTTTCACCTGTTTCATCTCCCCAAGTCCATTCTACTTTGCACATGGATCCCTTCACATACATTCTCTTCATTGTAACTCTTATTGGCCTCATGTTTCATTCAAACCTACTTTCTCGAGATTGTTTACACACATGATGACTAAGATTGGATAATATTCACAATTATTGATCTCCTTCCTCCACCTCACCCCGATCACTTATATCATGGACGTGTATTCATTATTGCTACTTATGACCTCCACATCTTCCATTTGTGGTATTTCTTGCATACGCAATCCTCGTTCTTCTCCACTCATACTTGGGTTGTCTTGGCTTGTTACATTGGTGGCACATTGCATCCAAATCATACCGATATCACATTTACCATTCCTTTCAGCCGTGTCTTTATATGTAATGACTCCTTTAGATATTCTCAAAATCTCACTTGATGGTATGCACATAATTGTCCTCAAATATTGTTCACCGATGAAGAATATGCAATGGGCATGTAATATTTATGCCACATGGGCTCTCTATATATTTAACATCACACTATTGTTTACCAAGTCTTTGATCTAACTCCATTTGGCTACAATCTGTATTGTGACAATGATGATCTTTTAGATGTTTTTACTTTATCCTCCCCCTCTTTGCACTTGAGGGCATCATGATTTCATCTCCCCTTTAATAATTACCAATTCTTTCTATTCTCTACACATACACATCACACACCGTGCTTTACACCTACTCTCTCGTACACATCTTGATACACACCATGTATCATTATTACCCTATGGCACACTCTAGTTCCATAGTTCATACTTGACTGCTAAGGGTATAAATCTAAATTAAACATCACCACATTCACTCTTCACACTCTATTCTTCATGATCTATCTTTTTAACACACATTCTCAAACCATTTCCAGATGACACACTCTTGTTATATGGTTCATTCTTGATTGTTGAGGGGTATTTTACAAATGAACCTCATCTCATACTCATTCGCATTCATTAGGGGGAGTGCCGCTCCTATCACATTCACACATTTCATACCATTTCATCACACTCATACATTGCATTGTATATCTCGGTTGCACTTACTCTTGTTTACTTATACTTACATGTACACTTTGTTTCCCATGTTAGACAAATACTTAGTATGTCAATATATTTTCTATATACACATGCACATTCACTTGGTCTTTTGGAGTGAATTTAAATCTCTTACAGGTTCTTACATGCTGCAATGATGCTTGGCACTATACCTCTTACCAGTCCCATCGAGGCTCCGGAGGCATCTACTTTCTCACACATTACAAGTTCTATTATTTCATTAATTTACTACTTCCTAACATATTACTTTCCATTGGTACATACATGCTTTGACATACTTTTTATCTTTCTAACATGCTAACGAGTGCTTCATGTGTAGTATTTTCCTTGCAGTACTATTTTCCACCATGGTTGTCGATATATTTTGCTTGATATTGTATACCATTGTATGCCATTATTTCATGAGCTATGCCCTATATCTTGTTTGATCACTATTTGTATGTTTTTGGCCACTTCAACCCTGATTTTCTTATGACATTGTGAGTGATGTCCCATGTTTGAAACCCACTTTTCACGGTCTATCTTGTATGTACACTCGCTTGTTACATTATTTTCTATGACATGCTTTCTCTTTTTACTACTAACACATGTATCTAGCCACTTTTTTGCACGTGCCTTGGTTTTAACCTTGTACATCCCCTTCCTCCTTGTAGGGATAAAGTTTAGATCAACATCAGGGCCTCTCTTTTGGGCCACACACTCCTACTGCTGTCACATGCACCCCAAATGAGGGGGCATACATTGGGTGAACAAATCACCCCATACAACAACTCATAGCTACAACATAGTACAATACAACACAAAATCGTAACGAGGAAAACAATTATAGTAACGACCTAGAATTTAACTTGGGTCCTCAACAAAACATAGAAACCAATGACTAGACACATCTACTAGGGCCAGGCGCTAATGTCTTGGGGGTAGATGCACTCAGTTTCTCATATCAACACAGTCCACATAAGCCTTCGAGAGTGATTTACATTATCGCGCCGGCCTCAAACACAGAATGCATGCAATCTCCTACAATCTCCTTTAACCAGAACAATCAATATAATCGAGAAAAAAATTAGGGACAATGGGAATAAAACAAGTACAAATCATCTACAAGTGGTGTTTATTAGGCAAAGTCATAAAAGGAGAGTAACACTAGACCTCTCTCCCCAACACTTGATCTTTGGCGCGAGATCACCCAAAAAACTTGCACTTGGCATGAGATCGCCTAAAAACTCACATTTTGCATGAGATCTCCCAAAAAACTTACTCTTGGCATGAGATCACCTAAAAATGTGCTCTTCACAACATTTTCATGACACTTTTCTATCCTTTTACACTATTTTACATCATGTGCACACTTTCCTTTTACACACTTTTACATCTTTGTTATTAACTAATTTTGACTTTGTAAAATTAATAAAATGTGCAAATTTTAAAAAATCAAAAGTGTTATTTCACGTGATTTATTACTCTCGTCGTGATCGTCTTTTTCTCCCGATCGTTTTGGTCTTCGTTTCGCCCATTTTGGGTGAGAACTCCTCCCGCAAAGTCACAAACTCCATTAATAATTAATTAATTGATATTTAATTAATTTTATTAAATTTTGGGGTTTTTAATTAAATAAATATTTATAAAAAATATCAATGATTTTTTTGTTATTGCTTTGTGGGAAATAAGAATTCCACCTCCAATCGGGATTGCAGATTGGCTTTCGCATGTTGAATTTTTTTTTCTGGCAAAATCTTCTTTTTCTCCGCTTATGGAATTCCTCCTACCGATTGCCAACTTAACCGCATGGAAAAATGGAAAAAGATCTCCCAATTTCCCACATGGGTAAATAAATGGGAATTTCCACCTGCTTTACCATTTCCATAAGATGATTAAGTTTTTTCCCATATTCCCTGACAATTAATTCCCACTACCCGAAGAAGGGGAAATTGGTTATTTCAATGGAAAGAAATAAACGGTTATGGGAAGCTTCTTTAATCCTCTTAATTTTTCCTCTATGAAAGACTGTTGGAAAAAGTCATACAAAGAAGCTTCGAAGATATTTTATTTCCAATTTCTTCTTTTTTCCCAGTGTGAAAACATTTTCCGAGAAATATTTTTCCAAAGGTTCATAACACATTCTTCACAAACATTGATTCTTCCCTCATTCCAAGTAAGCTATTGAAATAGCTCCATCAGGTGTGAATGTGAAGAAATTTTAGAGATCCACGCATGCAGAGGGAAGCTCACGCAACCAAAGGCAAAGAACACATGCACGTTGTGAGAAATAAAAATCATGGGTTTTTGTTTTGGGTAGCTATCCACATTGAAAGGAGAACTAATAGTTTTCAATGCCAAGAAAGAGGAGAAACCAACGCCAAGGTGAAGACTACTGCCACACATTGGTTTAATGAATAAAAATCCATGCAAAAATAAATAAGTTTTCAGCAAACGTACAACAAAGAGGAAGAAAAGCCAAATAAAATAATCTCATGCATCAGCTTCACGTAAAAGAGGCATAATAGCCACATATACATTAAAGAATCCAACACATTCCATATAAAAAAGAAAGGCGCTTCCACGCATTGCGAAAAGAATAGGCAGTCCAAAAAAAAAAGAAGTTCATTCATCCATGTCGGGGAAAGACAATAATCAACACAGGTTTTGAGAAGAAAGAATCAGTATTCATGCAAAAGAAAGATACAAGTTTTTCCAAATGCATTGAGGGAAGAATAAAAGTTTCCACGCAAAAGAGAATAAAAAAATACCATGCATTCACCAGGCTGATTAAAGAAATGATTTTCAACACAAGGTAGAGATTATTTTCCACATATCAGTCCAAAACGCATTACCGATATATATCAACACAAATAAAAATGAATTTAATGAAGAAAACGATAGATGCGGAAAGAATGTGCCGTGGGTTGTATCATTGAATCGATCAACTTTGGAGCTTGATATCTTGATATTGAAGTGGATGATTTCGTGAAAAACCAATAATTGCCCACAATTTTACTCATGTTAAGGTGCTTACATACTCATTTGAAAATGCACAACACCTCATTTGATATTTTTCACAAAGCCAAATAAAACGCAATTCATTTGATTTTTTCGCCGCGTGCATCTTTATTTGACTTGTCGGAAGGCCTACTTTGAGAATTTGTATTTTGGGCCTGAGTGATTATCGAGAAGAACGGTTTAGTTTTTTGAATTCTCCCCAAATTCATGTACTCCTTTTCCAAATTTCAAATTCACAACACCTCGTTTGATATTTTCACAGAGCCAAATAAAACACAATTTGTTTGATTTCATTGTGCGCGCAATTTTCAGCTGTCAAGGAGATTGACTTTGAGGGTCGATATTTTGAACTCGGATGATTTTAAAGAGAAAAGGATTGGTTATTTGAATTATCCCCACCTTCATATACTCCCTTTCCAAGTTGTAGATGCCTAGGGTGACGTTTGGTATTTTTCCCAGGCTAAAACCAAACGGGATTTTTGTAGTTTTACACCTGCATTTTCCTAGCAGTTTCATAAGAGTCAACTTTGACCTTTAATATTTGACTGAATAATTTTATTTGGGAAAAAACCCTCTGAAAAATAGAATTATGGAACCTTAGTAGACTCCCTCATCCAACGAGAGCTTCTCAGAACAAGATTTGCTATTTTTCCCAGGGTAGTTTCAGAGACAATTTGTGCAATTTTGTCAGAAGGAAGTAATATCCTGAAATCACGCTTATGTCACAATCATGTCATATTCAAACAAAAAGATGTTGCGGTATGGGTTCCAGGTCATTCTACCCACCCTGACGTTCTATTCAAATTATGAGAACATCGCCGATACCAACTTGGGACATGTCGACGTAAGTTGGTTCTGCGATCACATATCAACCAAAGGCGAGTCACAATTTTTCGACGCTTGTTCCAAATTGGTCATCACTTGCATGGATACACTATGACACCTACATAGTGTGGCGATTAAACTCCAATGACTCAGAAGTGGAAGCGACCTCGACTTGTGAGTTCTCAGTCTCGTCTCTCGTGGCGCATGCACTTCTCAATGACACCAATGGGTCACCTTTGACTTCTCTCGTATGCGGTATAGGTCATAGTTATTAGTAGAGGTCTCTTCAGAGTCAAAATCCATTGTTATCAACAGAAATTGATAATGGGAGAAATTTTTCTACATCAATTATCTTCACTTAATTGTTATATGGATCTATTCATTGACATACCAAGACCAATGACAAGTGCAGTTGTGAGGATCATTAAGATAAGCCATTTCATTCAAGTGTGTCCTGTCAACTTTCGGTTAAGTAACGGGCACGATACTTCATCAGATAGTCTTAAAGTTGGAGCGTTCTCGGGTGGATGATTGTGAGTGAATCATAATGATAACACTTTGGGATAGTGAAAAAGACGAAAGACATAACTTCAGGAAGTGGATTGTAATCTCGAATCTTGGAAGATCTTCCCAATCGTGAAAGATCAAGAGCTAGATTCTAACAAGCCAAGGTGGTGTAATGACTATGGTCTCACAATAAATGAATAATTCACCATGGAAAGGTTTTCGGAGCATGTGGACAATTGTGTGTAATTGTGAATGCGAATGCGAATAAAGACAAAATTTCTCACACCAGGATGTTGCTCAAATAGAGAGGTGGATGAATTGCTCAAGTTTCAAGCTCGGCTCTCTTGTCATCTAGAGGATTGCGGAGCATAGTCAATGAGTTCATTCTTGTATGATTGGGATAAAGAATCTTAGTCCAATGGATAAGGCACTGATCCTAGGTGTCTTGATCTAGGTGGCATGTTGTTGACTAGGATGTCTATGTGTGTGTCCAAGTCATTTAAGTGGGGTCCACATGTACCCATTGCTTTTATTTATGTACTTTTCTTAAAATTACTTTAAAATTGTTATAAAGTGAGGTTATTGTTAAACTCACTTTTGACAATTTTGATAACTAAGTGATTTCTATTTTTAGTTGTTTTTAAAAAGTTGGTTGAAAAAGTCAAATTCACTTAAGTGCCTTATTTAATGTGCATGTAAATCCTAACTACTTTGTAACCAACTTTTGGGTTATAAAAGGAAGTGAGGGGATCATTTGTAAGGGGGACTTTGAGAGATGAGAAGAAAATACTTTTGTATGTAAGCTTTACTTCAAGGAAAGAAACTTTGTGTTCTTTTGAGAAGATGTTTTGGAGCTAATGAAATATGAACTTTATATCCCATTCATTGATATCTTGTAACATTTGGTGTTCTTATTTTCATTAGATGTTAGTGTTTGAATCTTACATGCAAATATTGTCTTGGATCTTATTGTCAACTATATTAATACACAATGAAAATCTTTGATTATCTACTTGCTCATGCGTGTTCCCTTTAATCGATTCTTGTTTAGCTAACTCAAACCGCGTTCTATTTGTGTTAGTTATTCATCGTTCTTATTCATACAATATTAGGCCCCGATTTTACCTAACTCTTACATGTTCCTTCCATTCATTCCTTTCCATTCGTTTCCATTCATTTCCTTCATTTCATTTCATCTCCCTCATTCAAATTTCTTTCCATTGATGTTCCAAAACACCCCCACATACAATTTTGAATGTACAAATGTAAATACTATTTTAGTTTTCAATAAGGGAAGCCTCACCTTCATCGAGGAGGGAATTTGTTCCCTACTTGTTGCATGTCATTTGCATGCGTGTAAATCCATATGCTAATAGTTTTTGGCAACTCTATTAGGGATTCAGGAATCGTTAAGCAGTGATTGGTTAAATCTTTATGACTATCCCCTCTATAAGAACTCCAGTTCTTCAACTGAATCTTGTGCCCAATGAAGATTTTCAAGGAGACATTGTTTCCAAAATTTGGATAGTAGCTTGGGAAAACTACAAACACTTGCAAAAATTTGTGGCTATTGATAGAGCCATTGACATAGAAATATACATTGAAGACCTTAGAAAAAGAGCACCCGCACTTGTTGCCAGAAGACCTCTTGGACATGTGTTGATTGTTGTTCACCGACGTGGCCCTCTTCCACTAAGGCAATAATCTGTATGACTATTATAGGTAACTCACCTATCTTGTAACCAAATATTCTTTTTGCAGATGCTCAAGAAGACATATCCTCATATTTGAGGCAATCTACTTTGAAAAAGCACACGGACGACTATCATTTTCATCTCACCGCATCAATATTGGATAACGAAGAAAATCAAGTTGCGAGAGTTGTTAAAGTATTTCAGGTGCAAAGAAATCAAGAAAGAGAGCAAAGAGAAATGTCTAGAGCTGATCAACACATGCCAATGATCCCTTCATAGTAAAGATTTCAAACTGGAAGGAAAGAAGTTTACACGAGGAGAAAAAGCTAAAGGTCGATCCAATCCCATTTTTGATTTTTAAGGAAAGTTTGGTTTCAAGTTATCTTCTCCAAGGAGGAACACTCCCTATGAATCTGTAAGCCTTGCATCAAGTCTTGAAAGAGAAAGTAAGGGAGGAATCACTACAAGTCAAGCATTTGTTCTTGCACATGTTATTTTACCTTCACATAACACCTTTCCCAAGATGGTAGTTAACGTACCATGGGGAAATGCCATAGGCCCATTGGTGTTACCAGCTTGACATGACCTCCCACGAGGGTCGAGGAAGATTCTTCTTAAGTTCGATGGAGATGGGAAGACATCAAATGATGATCACATTTCCACCTTCTTTGCTGCATGTGAAGTTTTGTCAGTAGAATATGAAGATGTTTTTTTCTCCTCTTCATTGAAACATTGTAAGGCATTGCCATGGATTGGTTTCATCATCTCCTGAATAGATGCATTACAAACTAGAATGATATGAAACCTAAGTTTGAAGACATGTTCAAAATGATAGAAGATGAACATGCCCTTCTTGCCTAACTATCTTAGGTGAAGAAAGAGCCAACATAACCCATGAGGAATTTCATGGCTAAGTTCAACAAAATGGTGAACAAATTTCCTGCCAGAATCCACCCAAACCTTGACGAGAAAAAATGTTTCTTTATTAATGCACAACAACAGAAGTGTGCTATCAACTGAGAAGGGATAAAGTGGATACTTTGGAACTTGCTCAATCCTTGGCCATAGAAATTGAGGATGACTTAATCATGGTGGGAAAATTCAAGAAAAATTCCCTCAAGGGAAAGAGTCAAGAAACCCCCAATGCTTCTGAGACCATACTCACTAAGTTGGCTAATGATGTGCTAGCTTTGAAAAAGTAAGTTTCTCAAAATAGTAAACTTGCTCCTTAAAAAGACATACCAAGAAAAGGATACATTCCCAACAAATCTAGAATTGTAGGCACTTTGACGAGGCTTGCTATTGAAGTGACTCCCGTAAATAACTCAAAGTGTGATGTCATTGAAGAAAGCGATGATGAAGTTGAGGTCATCAAAGTTGATGAAGAAGAGCCAGACTCTAGGACATTTGAACCTGAAGTCAAAGATCCTGAAGGAGAAAGTAATAATCATTTCTTTGAGTACCATTTAGAAGAAGAAGATGAATACGAAGAAATTGTAGAAGATATGAATAGTCAATCCTTCATTGTCTTCACACGCTCTCAAAAGAAGGAGAAGAGTACCACTAAGGTGGAAGATAAAAAGAGCTCAAGGAAGTTCCTAAAGAATCTAAAACTAAAGACACTTCCAAAGAATCCAAGACAATTGAGACTCCTAAAGAGTCTAAGATGACCGAGGTTCCCAAGGTCAAAACTATCTTAAAGTAAGGAGGATCTTTGTCAAGTCAATCAGTTGATAAATCATATATGAATAAAGTTTCTTCTTCCACATCAATATCAACCAAGCTCAAAGCAAAGGTCAAAAGTATGCCATCATCAAGTTCAAAAGAACTAGTATTTGAGACATCAAGTATTATCATTTTGCCCAAATTTGATATCATTGATCATATCAATAAAATTAAAATTTCCATGACACAAGCAGAGTACTTGAAGTCCAATAAGGATTAACTTTAGAAATTGGTCTAGTTTATCAAAGGCAACTCTACTGTTCATTCCTCTAAAGGAATTCTAAAAACTCCAAAAGATGGGAAGACTCAAAACATTGTGGTGGCCACTACACCTTCAAATGAAAAGATTGAACCTTTCTTTGTGTCCTTTCTGATCAACGGATGCAAATTAAGTAATTGCATTATAGATTTTGGAGCCTCGGATAATGTGATGCCTACAAAAGTAGCACATGCTCTTGGGTTGACTTGTATGAGAACATTTAGATCTTGTTACTCCATGGAGACAAGACAAGTTCCTCTGATTGGGTAGATTAAAGACGCTCAAATGGTTTTAGCTCAATTTCCTCAAAAGTGAGTCAAGGTAACTATTCTAGTTATCAACATTCCCACTTCATATGGTATGTTGTTGAGCAAGAAATTTTGTAGAGATCTGGGTGGTGAGATTCAAATGGACTGGTCTCATGCCATGATCCATATCAGTGGAGAAATGAAGAAGCTAATACCAGAAACTTAAGCAAAGTTCACTGTAACGAAAACCGATGATCCTCGCACATAGGTCTTGTTTCAAAACTCAAGTATGGGTAATTATATGATGACTACAGAGGTTCATACACTTAAGGTCACTTGTCAAGACCCCAATGAGATCTGGACTCTTGAGTTTGATGGAAGTTGTTGCTCAACAGGTTCCGTGGGGAGTGGTGCTTATATCTCCCAATGGTAAAATGTTTCCTTTTTCTTACAAACTCCAATTTTCAAATACTAACAACACTGCAGAATATGAGGCATTAATCCTTGGCCTCCAAGTTGTAGAAGAGAAAGGGATCAAAAATTTGAAAGTCTTTGGAGATGCAGAATTGATTGCGAAGCAAGTTAAAAGTTAGTTCAGAGTAAAGAATGATCATTTGAGACACTACAAAAATAAAGTGTAGGACACGATAGAAATCTTCGATGCTTTTTCCATAGGATCCATCCCTCATGAAAATAATGATAAAGTAGACTCCCTAGTAGTCTTGGATTCATTGATGATCCCTCATTCAAATTTTGATCAAGAAAAATACACCATTGAAATGGTTTTTAGGCCAAGTGTTCCTGACAATGCAAAAAATTGGCAAGTCTTCAATGATGATCAACAAATTATTTCCTTCTTGGAAAAGAGAGATAATTTTGAACAATTGTACTTTGAAGGAAGTGATTATGCATTTCAAAAATTGACAACCTCTCCCATTTAAGGAGTTGAGAATGAGGATCCTGGTGATGGCATCATTCAACTCAAAGGAAATAAAATTCCAAAAGGATTGGTTTCACTTGAAGAACTTTTTGATAAACATGACATGTTTATCAAAGAGAAAGAGCAGGTAGGACCTACAAATTCTACTGACTATGAGCAAGTTAACATTGGTACCAAGGAAAAACCTCACCTGGTCAACATCGGTAAGTGTTTCTCACCTGAGGAGCGCAAGAAATTTATAAGCCTCCTTACCAAATATTTGCACTCTAAATTAGAAAAATTTATATAAAATGAATCGTAGCATTCGAATCTAGTTTCTAAAATACTAATTTTTGTAAAAACGGACAAGTTTAGCTATATTAAACACTTAAAATTATATGACTTTTTTTTTTTTGAAAAAACTTATAAGATCAGAAAGTCCGTTTGCCCGCATTTTGGATGACCAAATCTTGTTATTTTTTTTTCCTTTGGTGAAATGTTAGATGTAGTTGTCTATCTTGGGATGGATTTTATTTTGTATTTTTTTAGCAATATTTTTTTTTATGATTTTTTCCGTGAAAGTGGTCTGAAAATATTTAGAAAATGGAGCGCTTTCCGTTTTGCCCGCCATAACTATATCAAAAAATATCGAAATCAATTTTTTTTTAAGGTGTATAGAATTTGTCCACGCTTGGGATGGTATAATTTTTATCATATTTTGATAAGCGAAACAAAAGTTACAGTCTTAAACGTAGACATGAACATTCACGAGAAAAATTGTCTTAAGGACCTATTGTTAGTAATAAATTATAAAATGATATTTATCTTATTCTATTCACTTTAAAAACAATATTTTTACAAAGCTAAGAGTCTACCCTACGTGATGGCACCATTTTTGTGAAATGTTTTCAGTTTTTTAGCATGGTTCAAGTCTTTGGAAGAGTAGATTTGAGGTTTTTTGACCTTTTGCACTTCATAATGACCTTCTATAGCTTTGGTTGGGGAAAAACAAAGATTTTCCGAGGCTTAGGTTCGGCAAATACATCCGCGATCGCGGTTTTTGTAAAATATGAACGCGCTTTATAAAGCGCGCGGTTTATAAACGCCGTTTTATAAATCGCTTTATAAATCATATTTACACACATCCCAATGTCCGAATTACCATGTGATTTTTACTCTCTGACCTTACCGCATTTAATTATCATGAAATTTTGTCTTTTTCCGTGCACGTTTTTTTATCACCGAAAGCAAAACATCATGGGAGACAAAAACGAAGTCAAAAAGGAAGTCATTAAGTAAAAAAACACCTGATTTAATTAGAGGCCAACAAAATGAAAATGCCGAGTGAATGCGGAAACTTCGTGAATCTAGAAGAGGTTCATCTTCAATCCCAACTATCAGAAGCAATGAAGAATTAGGTAATGTTTCTACCACAATGTTGAAGTTGAATTAAATACTCGTGATGAAGAAGTTTTTACATCAATGTCAAGAAGAATTAAATACTCATGATATAGCAAATGTTGAAATCAAGGAGACAATGAAAATGTGAATAAGGAAATTCATGTTGAAACTATAGACAAGCAAAATTTGACAAAAACACCTCCTAGGATTTTACATAAGAAACCTAATTTTTTGATTGAAATTGATGAAAACATTTTGAAACCAATGTCTGACAAACTTTCTGAACGACAAATCAGAAGAAAAGCCACTGAAATTTGGGATAATCATTTTGAAATTTTAAATGATTCCCAAAGATGTCAGTTGTTGGTTAGTTTGATGAAATTGATTAAAATGAGACCTACATTAAACACCTTAGGATTGACAACATCTAACATACGTGGTCAAACCTCTACAATTGTTGAAAACCTTCATGATGCATATCACACTGTTGGTGTCAAGAGACGCACTAGGGATAGTAATATTGTAAGCGCCGTGTACTTGCTACTAGTGTTGTAAGTGAATCAATAAAAAACAACGCTTGATTACGCAAACAAGTCGAATGTTGCAAGTTAATCGAAAAACTCTAATGAAAGCAATTGAAAGACGTAATATCCTTCAATCACTCAATAATGTCGATTTTTGGGCATTTTTTGCTAGAGCACCGCGTAAGGACAAAAATAATTTTGATGCTATAAGAGAAGTTGTTATTAAATTTTGGCATGATAACACTAGAGTTTCACCTAATACAAGAGATGTTATAAAACGGAGAGTTGGTTCTACTAATCGTGAACCACATCCAAAGCATTTCTTAGATATGACTCAAACTCAATTTTTTCGTAAGTTTGAACAAGAGAATCTAGAAATTAAAATTAGTCAACGTTTTTTTGAAATGTTGAAACCATTCTATGTGAAAATCAACCATGCTCGCACCACTTGTTATTGTAGGCAACATGTTGAATTTGCGATGCATTATGCTAAATTTTTACGTATTCATTCTATTTTTCATTCTGAAACTATGTTATCTGAATGTGGTGTTCAAGTTCCACCAATATCTTCTAGGGATTTCATTCCTACTATATTTTGTGAAAAAGAAGTTGGACAATTTTTTTATAGTCAGGATTGTTTAGATGGAAGTCAGAAGACATGCATGGATTACCTAAATTGGAAAGTCATCCATGAGCAAATCAAGGTACAATAGACATAATTTAGTTGAATTTGATAAATATAAATCAGTTGCATACCAGTTGAAAGATGGAAAAGAGTCGAAACGGTGTGAGCTAGTTACAGAACAAATGCCCATTTTTCAATTTATGAGAAAATTTAAGGATGAAATTGTTTATGAGTATGCGAGGCATACACATAGAGCTCGATGGTTGGATGAACAATTCAAGATATGCAAAGACACATTTCCTATGGTACTATTGTTTCAAAGTGGTCGATTTTGCAGAGAATTACACATCGCAACCACAAATGGAGGTTCAATCGCAATATTACAACTCAAGACAAGTTGCCATTTTTTGCATATAAGCATTTCTACATTCTCCGACAAGAGACAGAATGATCAAATTTTTTAAGAGAGTACCACTTTTATATCGTTGATGATCGTACTCATTCTATCGAATTTGTGCAAGGGTGTTTCCAGCTATTTTATGGAAACTTGTCCGATAGGGACATCCACTTCAAACAACATTATATATGGTCGATAATTGCACTTCTCGTTTAAGAATGCACGAATGTTTTATCGATGAGCAGTAATGCATGTCAAGATGGGTGTGCAATATATTTGGAGTTTCACCGAGGTCGACATGGAAAAGGAGAGCATGACGGGCAGGGGCATGTGTGAAAAGAGCTCTGCAAGAGAAGAGTCAAGTACAAAGATGGTGCTAAATTAAAAGATGCAAAGAGCATAGTGGAATGGTGTATCGACAACATGGCCCGAGGTTCTCAAGAAAATTCCACAGCCTTGCAGATATTTTTGGTTGATAGAGGAAAACATATTGCTAACTACGAGGATTGTATGACACTCACCGGGTCCAAGTGATATGCACTCATTTTATAGCTCGACGCTACTGTGGGCCGTATGGACAAGAAAGTTGACATGTTTTTGTGCATCTTGTATCGAATTTGTCACCGCGAGTGTGATTCACAAGAATGGGTGGAAGGATGGATTTGTAGGCCTCTAACTCCGCTTCCTAGTTATCAACCTCCACAAGCATTACAACTTGTTTCGCAGATGAAGTTACAACATCCAAGGACTTTGAAAAATTTTGATTTTCAAAGTGCGACAAGGTATTTATCCAGCTTATTTATTTAATTTTTGTATTGAGTTATGTCCATTGAAATTTTAATATGTAATTTAAATTTGAGTTTTTCAACCTTGGTTATTTTTTTTGTAGAACATGTGTTTGCATAGAATCATGATGTAAGACAATGAAGAAGGAACAAACTATTTCTTATGTCGTTGTGATCGAGGAAAGAAAGAAGTTGACTTCTCCTATTATAGATGGCGAAGAGATCGAGTATCCTACATGTGGTCGGGTGGAAGTTATCGAACTTGGCTTCGACGGTATCCATTAAAAACTCCTCTGTTTGGGTGTTTGAAGACTTTGAGACACACAGAAAATACTCCTATATTCACATCTAGTTCTAGCGACAAATATTCAATTGTATAGATATCGAGGAAGACCTAATAACAAGATTCTTCGAAGGTTCGAGAGTCGATCATGAAGCAATCTTGTCTCGCTATTCGAGTAGATCCGATCCCGATGGTTCATTGGAATGAATTTACAATGCTCATGTCTGTATATATTTAATTTCAAGTTTATAATATATATATATATTATATATATATATATATATATATATAATTTTTTTAGTTTAAAGATCTAGATTTAAAAGTTTGAATATATTTTATTTTAAATTTGTGTATTTTGTGTGTCATGTATATAGATCTAGTATATGGTTTTGATTTGAAACTTAAATTTCTTTGACTAACAATTTTATGTTTAGGTTAGTGGTGCCAGAAAAGCTTCCACCTTCACGTGGTTGGTATCGTTAGTAGAGAATTTTAAATTCTCGAAGCTAAGAGAAGCTTGAACATTGTTTGAAAAATTTGTAAATTTTGAAAAGTCAAGTTTGTAAATTTTGAAAATATTGTAAATTTTGAAAATGTTGTAAATTTTGAAAAAGTTGTAAATTTTGAAAAAGTTGTAAATTTTGAAAACGACTCCTCTAGGTGCCACGGAGTCCGAGTAGTCACCCGTCGAATTTGAACGATATTTTGGTCTCAGGGCTCTTAAGGGACTACGCCCGAACGAAGTAGCCCTAAGCAACGACCCTTTCACGCACCCAAAACACCGCCTCTAGTAGCGTTCACCAGCCACCCGGACGTGTGTTTGACAGTGCGGTTCGGTGCCACACGCCCACCGTTTGCAAAATACAAGCGTTTCACAACCTTACACCGGCTCCAACTACACTATTTCGCGCATTGCATTGCAAACATTAGGACAGCGAGAGCACCGAAATGAGAAGGAAAAAATGAGAGAGGCTATTGAGAGGGTCCGTATGCCGAGGTGCCAGACGACGAGGCCCTCTAGTGCCATGAGTCCGAGTAGTCACCCGTCGAATTTGAACGATATTTTGGTCTCAGGGCTCTTAAGGGACTACGCCCGAACGAAGTAGCCCGGAAGCAACGACCCTTTCGCGCACCAAAACACCACCTCCTCTAGCGTTCACCTGCCACCCTGGACGTGCCGGCGCAGGGTTCGGTGCCACGGCCCACCGTTTGCAAAATACAACGTTTTGACAACCTTACATCGGCTCCAACCGCACTATTTCGCGTTTGCAAACATTAGACAACGAGAGCACCGAAATGAGAAGGAAAAAATGAGAGAGGGCTATTGAGAGGGTCCGTATGCCGAGGTTCGGATCGACGAGGCCTCTTAGGTGCCACGGAGTCCGAGTAGTCACCCGTCGAATTTGAACGATATTTTGGTCTCGTGGCTCTTAAGGGACTACGCCCGAACGAAGTAGCCCTAAGCAACGAATTTTTCGCGCACCAAAACACCACCTCCTCTAGCATTCACCCGGCCACCCGATGTGCCAGCGTAGGCGGTTCGGTGCCACGGCCCACCGCTTGCAAAATACAACGATTTGACAACCTTACACTGCTCCAACCGCACTATTTTCGCTTTGCAAACATTAGACAGCGAGAGCACCAAATGAGAAGGAAAAAATGAGAGAGGCTATTATAGAGGGTCCGTATGCCGAGGTGCCGATCGACGAGGCTCTCTAGGTGCCACTTGAGTCCGAGTAGTCACCCGTCGAATTTGAACG
The DNA here is from genome assembly GCA_018340775.1 of Taxus wallichiana var. yunnanensis. NCBI lineage: Eukaryota > Viridiplantae > Streptophyta > Pinopsida > Cupressales > Taxaceae > Taxus > Taxus wallichiana. Next base: position 601,600,611 of record CM031235.1, read on the forward strand.
ATATTTTGGTCTCGTGGCTCTTAAGGGACTACGCCCGAACGAAGCTGGAAGCAAAGACCCTTTCGCGCACCGAAACACACCGCCTCCTCTAGCATTCACCAACGTGTCAACAGGCGGTTCGGTCACCACACCCACCACCGCTTGCACAACCTTATATTTGCTCCAACCGCACTATTTCGTGTGTTTGCAAACATTAGGACATGAGAGCACCGAAATGAGAAGGAAAAAAATGAGAGAGGCTATCAGAGAGGGTCCGTATGCCGAGGTGTCATTAGACGAGGCCTCTCTAGGTGCCATGAGTCCGAGTAGTCACCGTCAAATTTGAACGATATTTTGGTCTCGTGGCTCTTAAGGGACTACGCCCGAACGAAGTAGCCTAAGCAACGATTCTTTTCGCGCACCGAAACACCACCACCTCTGTAGTGTTCGCCAGCCACTCGGATGTGCCCGTAGGCGGTTTGGTGCCACGGCCCACCGCTTGCAAAATACAAGCACACAACCTTACACCGGCTCCAACCGCACTATTTCACGCATTTGCAAACATTAGGACAGCGAGAGCACCAAATGAGAAGGAAAAATGAAGAGGCTATATAGAGGGTCCGTATGCCGAGGTGCCGGATCAGACGAGGCCTCTCTAGGTGCCACGGAGTCCGAGTAGTCACCCGTCGAATTTGAACGATATTTTGGTCTCATGGCTCTTAAGGGACTACGCCCGAACGAAGTAGCCCGGAAGCAACGACCCTTTCGCGCACCGAAACACCACCTCCTGTAGTGTTCACCTAGCCACCCGGATGTGCCGACGTAGGCGGTTCGGTGCCACGGCCCACCGTTTGCGGCGTTTGTGACAACCTTACACCGGCTCCAACTGCACTATTTCGCGCGTTTGCAAACATTAGGACAGCGAGAGCACCAAAATGAGAAGGAAAAAAATGAGAGAGGCTATTGTAGAGGGTCCGTATGCCGAGGTTTTGGATCAGACGAGGCCTCTCTAGGTGCCATGGAGTCCGAGTAGTCACCCGTCGAATTTGAACGATATTTTGGTCTCAGGGCTCTTAAGGGACTACGCCCGAACGAAGTAGCCCGTAAGCAACGACCCTTTCGCGCACCAAAACACCACCTCCTCTAGCGTTCACCTAGCCACCCAGACATGCCGGTGTAGGCGGTTCGGTGCCATGGCCCACCGTTTGCAAAATACAACGTTTGACAACCTTACACTGGCTCCAACTGCACTATTTCGCTGCCAGCAAACATTAGGACAGCGAGAGCACCGAAATGAGAAGGAAAAAATGAGAGAGGCTATTGTAGAGGGTCCGTATGCCGAGGTGCCGGATCAGACGAGGCCTCTCTAGGTGCCACGGAGTCCGAGTAGTCACCCGTCGAATTTGAACGATATTTTGGTCTCAGGGCTCTTAAGGGACTACGCCCGAACGAAGTGAAGCAACGACCCTTTCGCGCACCGAAACACCACCTCCTCTAGCGTTCACCTGGCCACCCGGACGTGCCGGCGTAGGCGGTTCGGTGCCACGGCCCACCGTTTGCAAAATACAGCGTTTCCTTATTTATTTAAATTAAATTACAATGACTTGGTTGTTATGTTATCTCTTGTTGTCATCTTGTCCTTGGTAGGATGATATACATCCAGGGCTCATGAATCTTATTTTCTTCCCATCCTCAATGAGGTCTTCAATAAAGTTTCTCATTTTTAAACATTTATCTGGTTTTTTTCCCTTGACACGATGAAAATCACAAGAGTCATGTGATCTCTATACCATCATGGTTTGGGTGCATCTCAGGCATAAGGAACTTTGGTCGATATCAACCATTTTCACCGCTCTAATTGTCTCAAAATCATGGATACTTTGTCTTTGACTTGAAAAAGTGTAATTTGGTTTGACTACCTCCTCACACCCCCATTAATTTTATGAGTTTTTTTATGTATACCACTAAGTTATGGAGGGATAAAATACTTATATTTCTCCAAACATATGTTGGGATATAGAAAAATATAGAATAGAAAATTATCTCTTGATTCATCCTCAACTTGACAAAATGAGCTTTAAACTTTTGTACTTTAAAATTCATAAACTTGTGTACTTTGAAATTCAGCTCTATGAGTGTGATCTAGGATGTGGTTAGTTGTATTCAGATGTGTATATGATAAAATGGACAAGTAAAGTGAAGTATTGTTTACAAGATTCCTAGATGCCCCTAATAGGTTAGTGTGTGTTTATATTTATAGGAGACCTTTGTGAGTTTTTCTCTCAACTAACCTAAATGTATAATCTAATTCAACTAATCCAAATGAAACTTTTGAAAAATTGGCCATTAAAATGCAATGGCATCGTTAATATGATGTAGATAGACCTTCATATCCATACATTTCTAGGACCTATTAATGTGTCTAGAGTATGACAAAAATTAGGTATGAGTATTTTAGAGGTCTAGATTGATGTTCAATAACATGTGCAGTGATTTTAGAGGGTTGAGCTAGAGATTGGTTTTTATCTAGTGGATATACGGTGCGAGATAGATCAAGAAGGCGCCTATGGTTGTTAAAACAATGCATAAATGAAGTGTATATCAAAATAAGTACAAAATTCTATATTTCCAAGTTCCCAAACCAAATTTTGGGTACTAAACATTTATATCTTAATGAATTCAACACTACATGACACTTTTACTATTGCATGCACCAATTAAATTACAACGGGCTTTTGATCAGAATATTTTAGTGAATTTTATATATTAAAGATATCCTAAAAATTGACACAAATACACATTATATCCAGCATGGTGTTCTATATGGCATGGCATGGTGTTATATCCTAAGTAAATTGTTTCTCTCATATTTGTTTATCAGATCAAATTTATAGCCTTACATCAACACCACTTTTTTGTTAACATAGTAATATAATTGGTTCATTGAGCATCCAATATTATAAATAAGGTGTGGAAGTTATGGAATCAATATAATAATTCATATTTTTAGAAGTGACATGTAAACAAAATAAAAAACTAGAGAAAAATAATGAGATGCTTAGAGAGAAAGTAATCAACCTACAAAAAATATCCAACATGTAAAACTACAAATGATTGAAGAGAGGGAGAGAAGCAATATGCTAGCCAATATAATTATTAAGGAAGTCAAAAACTATAAATAAAATGAAGATATACTAATTTAACCTAGTAAGACGATTCCTAGAGGATGAAATTTTATGAAAAGGAAAATTATTCCAAGTTTGCAAGCCAAGAAAGGTGAGAAAAAAAGAAGAGCCAAAAATATGCATGTAATTACAAAATGCAAAGATGAAAAGATGCAAATTATAAGAGGGATAAAAAGGACTTTTATTAGAAAGGATCTAACGAAGATATGTAATAAGAAGAAAATAGAAGTAAAAAAGAAAAGTGAGATTACGTGGGTCAAAAGGTGAATAGGCACTAAAAATATAAAATCATGCACTTAAAAATTTATGAAAAAAGTGATGGGGCCCACCTAAATCATTATTATAACTATAAATCACCATATGGGACTTGGAAATAATACAAGTTATCTTATTATTATCCTATTTACACATTTATTGACTATGCTTAAAGCATCTTTCTCACTCCCAAATTCTAAGTCCGCCATTTCATTACTTTTTCTTCATATTGGTACCTCAAGAATCAATGCACGTTATACATAGCACATCTCTAGACTCTCAGCAATCCACTTTCTCAGAGTTAGCAATAATACCAAAATAACCAAAATAAATATGATTTAACCAACACACATATATATATATATATATATAAGAATCAAATAAAGTGTGCTCCAGACGCGCACGTCTCTGAAAATATATATGTACATGTATAAGTTCATAATGTATGTATACATCTCGAACTAAGCACGTGTCATAATGTACATATGGGACCACATGCGGTCGCAAAAGGCTATATATATATACAATGGACTGTGAATAGATACTCATGACCACATATATGTGGCATCCAAGTGGACTATAAATCTACTCATGAAACATCTTCCCTCTCTTCGCCCTGCTAGAAGTAAAGACGTCCACGACTCCGGGATGTAGTGGAGGGAGATGCCACTACGGATTTCATCCGTGTGGTCCTAGGTGTCTCTAAACATGCCTGCAACCTAACCTGCACATTCATAAACAACAAGTTTTTAACACCCAAAATTTTAAAATACCTTCAAAATTTAGAAACTTGTACAATTTAGTTAAAATGCATGTGCAATCTTACCGCAATGTCATGATCCCTATCGATTTGTTGTTGACGTGTCGCAGGGACAACAATAGACTCACGAGGGGTAAGCTACATACAAATAATTAATTTTCAAATTAAATATTTCACACATATATATACCTACAAAATTTGATATTGTAGATTTAAGTTTAATAAGAAATAATGAACCTCCAAAATTTAACAAATTTAAAAAATTGTGTACCTCAGTTAGTGGATTTGCAGATGCTATGGCAAAGATCTACAAGAGCCTCCACACCGCATATGTGGAGGAGTCTCTCTAAGTCATAAGCTATACAAAAACATGTACAAATCAATTTATTAAAATCTACTTAAGAGCTATACAAAAACATGTACAAATCAATATTTAGTTACTCAAGAAAGAATAAAAATGTTATTAAATTTTATCTTCTATTTAGGCTAAATACATAGGATCTATAAATGTTAAAGACTGAGGCCATCTATCTTCATAAGATTTTGACAAACTTTTGTATTTAATCAAGGTAACCCATAGTCATCTTCTATGACAATTAGAGCATCATTCAAATTTGAAGGACTTTTAAATCTAACATCACTGCACTCAAACATATAGATCGATTTAAGAGTAGACTAGAGTCAGATATCCTCGTGGGCAAGTGTGTTGCAAATATATAGATTATAATGCACTATTTATATGTATTTGTGTCCAAAGGTAGCTGAGTTTGAGTTTTGGTGCACGAGCCTAGAGGATCTTACTTGTGACATTATCCCTTTGGAAATAAAGATTTTGATGGTAGAACTGGATTTAGAGAGGCTACCCATGGCTAGCTAAACCCCCACCACACGTAGGGGTAGGAGAAAGTGTGATGAAATATGGTGGAATCTCAGGAAGAAGATATATATATATATATATATATAGAGAGAGAGAGAGAGAGAGAGGAAATATGGCTTGAGTATATAATTTGAAGTGCGTGAATGGGAAATTACACAAGTGTGGGATGCTGAGGAGTCAATAGAGTTGTGGAGGATGATGGTTTACAAATGTTTTGAAGCTCTTATGGAAGATGAGGAGCCACAACATCAGGATCTCCCAACTTTTAGAAATCATAGTAGATATCGCCTTCAAGTTTGGATAAGAGTGCATTAGGTGAAAGAGTGAGGACCAAAGGCACACATCTGATCCTGCTAGCCACCTAGCCCTTACACATGGTGTTACATATCTAGAGGTAGTTATTGAGAATCAAGATATAGTCTAGGTAAATAAGTAGATATGGGAAGATATCATTTTACATCGATCGAGAAGTTCATCATACAAATAATATACCTATGACAAAGGCAAAGACGTGTCATTATTTTGGATGTTGGGAACATGTAGACCATGTGTATCCAGTTTAGTACTACAAACGAGACATAAGGGAATTTATCAACTGGCCCGAGAGGATCAAGAAGATCAAGAGGATTGGGTCAGTAACCACCTAGAAAAAATACTTATGAGATTTCTATTTCTGGATCTAGAGGATAGGGTCCACATCCATAATAATCACTTAATAATCCTCTTCACCTAAAGTAAGCACCTCAAGTCTATTATATGACATGTATCTCCAATTACAAAAATTATAGAGGTATTGAAAATGCAGCAGAGCATGTGTACAAGTGTGAGATACTATGGTATTCTAAGCAAATTACAACTTTAGATAGGAAGGAAAGTCAATTTTCTACTACTCTTCAAGGGAGTGTACATAGCTAGTATAGAAAGTATGACCCACATAAGAATGTAGTGTACTATAGTGCTTTGTGAACTATGTTTTTGGATGAGTTTCACATCCCATAGTTTAAAAAAAAGCATCATCACGCTCAATAAAATCAAGCAGGGATTATCAGAACGCATGAGGGAGCATGACATGTATTTTAATAATTTATTGTCCAAACTATCTTATGATGCTCATATGAGTTAGCATGCACAGTGGTTTATTGGAGGATTTCTGACCCCATTCAGGAGGGATTTATCTCATAAGATGTATGTGGATCCACACGAGGCTATAGAAGTAGTTTTTTATGATTATACGGTTGGAATTGTTGATACATAAGTGATCCCATTCTTGGAGGAGAAAATCACAGTCATGGCGAAGTAATTAGATAATTTATATGTAAACTCAACACATGAGATGTGTAGTGTAATATGGTACATAGATTGTGAGGTTGAGGGACATACTAAGGACAGTTGTCCATGCAAGTTAGTGCTTGCGTTTTTATGTAGCTGTTGTATGTATTTTATATACGTTGAGTATAAGAAAGTGAAACTCATGTACAGAGGTCCAAGAATTAGAAACAAAGTGTAAAGAGATTTGTAACTAACCTGCGTAAAACTCATGCGAGGCGTGCCAGTAGCTTCAGTTCCCTGAGCAGATGATGACCCGCCAGGCTCCTGTGTATAAAAGAGAAAAATATTAATACATGTACAACATACACGTGAAACAAATTATAATAATAATCTAGTGCAATTAAATGATTTATTAAAAATGTAAGTTTGTACAACTTGAAACTTACGTTTGAAACACGCCCAACCGCAGTAGCTAGCATGTCGACACCGGATGTTTCCTTCACCGGCTCTTGCTATTTAAAATAAAATAAAAAATTAGTTTTTTACATGTATGTACATGACGTACAATCATATATATATTAATATCTCAAACATGTGAATTAAACTATTGTACATATATATTATTTAAATTTATTTAAAATTTACCCGTGAAAGACCAATATCAAGTGGCTCTAGTTCCAAAAACATTCCCAAAGATCTCATCTATAGAAAAAAATCCTCGTGAACTAAAGCAAATGATGTCTCGCTCGAAGGCATACGGCACCACATGATCCACAAGTGGTGTGGTGCACTAGAACCGGCGCTCCACCAACATCACCGGATGCAACTGGGTGCTATGCCGGGTGAGAGTGTCGCTGAGCTCCTCAATGCATGCAATGTATCAATCTCCACAACCTCCTTCACCGTAGGAGGGATAATCAAGGCAAGTGGGGGTTTTGGGGCATGGGGGATCCTAGGCCGACCTACGCGTGCACTGTGTCCGCTCCAGTGCAGAGCCACCTCCTCGACCAAAAAAAGTCTCGAAAAGTCAAAATAATATGGGACCTCATTGAGCACGAACTCACAATATAATTTCTTCAAAAAATAAAGAGGAACCTCATTGTTGTTGATGGTGGATAATCAAAACCATCCACCATCGGTCCCAAAAATTGTTTTTGATTCTATCATCATGGCACCAATGGATCGGGAACCGTTTAAGTAATCGCAGGGGGCATTGGTTCTGTGGTCGGTAAATAATGCACAAATGAGGTCTTTTCCAATTTTTTTGTCTTTGGCGGACGCGCATGAGATAGTTTATCCGCATACCACCGCCTACTCACTTCTAAAGGTGTTCCATCTATGTATTTGGTTCAAGTCATAGACTGACTTCGCCAATCAATGTTTGCAATGTATCAAGCAAAGTCATGCGGGATGGATTTATAGCATGATTTTGTCTTATAGTTTGAATTAGGTTCTCAATGACAATTTTATTTTCTTGGATTCTTCCAATGATATTATCTTCGTGCCTCGTTGGCCTCGCTGGGGATGTAGGAGCCACAGGGGGCGGATCTATGTTTGGAGGAGGGTTTTGAGGAATGTTCTGAGGGTTTTGAGGAATGTTCGGTGGGTTTTGAGGAATGTTTTGACGGTTTGCACGAGCCCGAGCTTGCCGACCAACTGATAAAACAATAAAATTGTATACATAAACAAACAATTCACAAAACCCATGAAAATGCCAAAAAAAACCTAAAATGCAAAAAAAAAAACCTAAAATGCCAAAAAATGATTACAATCGGGACTTACCTCCTCGCCTTGGCGGCATGGTTGAATCTATCGCTATCCAGAAGTCCGATGAGCAATTTTGAGATAGTATTGAAAGTGCGAGTGAAAAACGTTTAGGAAAAGTCGCGGTTCGAAATGAAAAATGAGGAAAATAACAAGTCGCGGGACTGTTAAATTTTGTCTCAGAGTTCCGCGATCGCGGAACTAGGTTCGGTAATTACCGAACCTAGAATTCAATAACCACGATCGCGGTACCTTTATTTCGGGTTTTTATGTCCACGGAATTGTCCACCAACTTCGTGCACTTACCCTTCACTTATATTTGGGAAGGTGAAATTTTTGAGAAGGTTTGTGCTAGATTTTACCGAGCTAACCAAAGAAATTGCTGACATGATGAAAAGCAGAGAATCCTTCAAATGGTCGAAGGAAGGTAGAGAAGCATTTGAACAAATTAAGGGTGCTATCAAGGTAAAGCTTCTATATTGGTGTGTCCCAATTTTAAAAAGGATTTCATAATCTATTGCTACGCTTCCCCACACATGATCTTTGCCATCCTGATTCAACACAATCAAGAGGGAATCAAATCTCCTATTACATTAATGAGTTCTGTATTCAAGAAGCATGAACTGAATTACACTCCCCTTGAGAGGCATGCATACACAGTGGTTAGAGCCTTGAAACATTTCATATACTATGTATTGAACTTTCACACCAAAGTCTTAGTTCTAGAAACCACAGTTAAATCAATGTTGACACAATAAGAACCATGATCTAAAAGAGGTAACTAGGTCTCTAAGATATATGAATATGACTTATACATCAAGCCTACCAAGTTATTTTGAGGAAGAGGACTCTACCAACTCATCATAGAGAACAAGCCACGAGATGAATCTGAAGAAGAACCAGTTGAAGAAAGTTTACCACTAGTAGTTTTCGTCAATACCACAGATGAATGGTATTCTGATATCGCTTATTTTCTCACATATGGTGAATGTCCTGAGAACCTGATGTAAGGAAAAAAGAGCTATCAAATTGAAAGTTTTCAGTACATTATTTAGAACAACACGTTGTTCAAGAAAGGAATTGATTACATGTTCCTCAGATGTGTTGATAAATAACAACAACCCAGGTTGCTTGAAGCCTTTCACAATCATGCTTGTGGTGGTCATTTCTCTGGACCAATAACAACTCATAAGATTCTCGTGAGCACATTATTACTGGCCCACTATGTTTTCTAATGCTCAAAAATGGGTATCCAAATGTGAAGCTTGTCAACAATTTATCGGGAGACCTAAACTCGATAGCTTTTCCTTTAAAGCCGGTTGTCATTCAAGAACCCTTTCAACAATGGGGTTAGATTTCATCGGGTTTTGAATCCTAATTCTAGTGTTGGTCATACTCACGTGCTCATGGCAATGACTACTTTGAAGTGGGTAGAAGCTATTCCAAAGTGAAATAAACATCTACCGTAGTAATTTGTGACTTCATCAAAGAGAACATTCTGGTTCACATTTAAATTCCACAAAAGATCGTGGCGAACAATGCCTCAAATTTATCTTCTCAGAGGAGATAGGTTTTTGTTATGGGTAGGGAATATTTTTATCTCATTCATCAGATTACTACCCTTAGGAAATGGTCAAGCATAATCTAGTAACAAAAACATCATTACCATCGTGTGCAAGTTAGTAGAAGAAAATCAAAGAACTTGGCACAAAAAGTTATATGATGCATTGTGGGCTGACCGCATAACTCCCAAAAGGGCAATTAAAATGTCTCCATTCCAACTCTTATATGGAACGATGCTCAAATTCCCATCACATTGGAGTTACCAACATTACGATTGGCTCAAGTAGTTGACGATGAATGCTTCGCCAATGCATTGGATAAAAGGATCATGTTCCTAAGCAAGCTTGAAGAGCAAAGAATTCGAGTGGCAAACAAGATCGAGGAACACTAATCAAAAGTAAAGAGATTGTTCGACCAAAAAAACTAAGGAGAGACAATTTAAAATCAATGACTTAGTTATTCTCTGGGACAAGAGACGTGAACTGAAAGGAAAACATGGAATTTTGATTCACTGGGTGGGCCCTTTCAAAATCAAGCATTTCGTGGGGATAACACCTATTACTTGACATATTCAGATGAACCTCATTTGCCTCTACCCTACAGTGGGAAATATCTCAAGCACTATCAAAATTGAAAACGGGTTGTCCCCCATATGTACATAGGTAATTAGGATTTTAGTTTGTTTCATTTCCTATTTTTGGTTTCCTCTCTTTTGTCGTCCTATTTTTGTGCATCATCGTTTTGGGATCATGTTCATTAAATTTTTGGTCTGGGTCCGTTGTTGCATCCGTGAAGTCCTTGTCCCCAATTAGAGCAACTGTTATTAGCTAATTTTGACTTTGCAAAATTAATAAACATGAAAATTTAAAAAAATTCAAAAGTGTTATTTCACGTGATTTATCATTCTCGTCGTGATCGTCTTTTTCTCCCGATCATTTTGGTCTTTGTTTCGCCCATTTCGGGTGAGAACTCCTCCCGCCAAGTCACAAACTCTGTTAATAATTACTTAATTAATTAATTATCCTTTTATTTAATAAAATTAATTTTATTAAATTTTGGGGTTTTAATTAAATAAATATTTATTAAAAATCAATCGACAAGTTTTTTATTATTGCCATGGGAAATAAGAATTCCACCTCTAATTGGCGGGACTGCCAGATTGACTTTCTACACCCGGATTTCCTTTTCCGGTAAAATCTTCTTTTCTCCCTCCTTGTGGAATTTCTCCTGCTGATTGCCAACCCAACCAGATGACAAATGGCAAAAGATCTCCCAATTTCCCACATGGGGAAATAAATGGGAATTGTCAGCCTACTTTGCCATTGCCACAGGCAGATGATTAAGTTTTTTCCCATATTCCCCTAGCAATTAATTCCCACTACCCGAAGAAGGGGAAATTAGTTATTTCAATGGAAAGAAATAAACAGATTCGGAGAAGCTTCTTTAATCCTCTTAATTTTTCCTCTGTGAAAGACTATTGGAAAAAGTCATGCAAAGAAGCTTTGAAGATATTTTATTTTCAATTTCTTCTTATTTCCTATGTGAAAACATTTTCGAGAAAGATTTTTCCAAAGGTTCATAACACATTCTTCACAAACATTGATTCGTCACTCATTCCAAGTAAGCTATTGAAACAACTCCATCAATCGTGCCTGTGAAATTTTTTTAGAGATCCATGTATAGAGAGAAGCTCACGCAACCAAAGGCAAAGAACACATGCACGTTGGGAGAAATAAAAAGGTTGGGTTTTTTTGTTTGGGTAGCTATCCACGTTGAAAGGAGAAGTAACAATTTTCAAAGCCAAGCAAGAGGAGAAATCAATGCCAAGGTGAAGACTATTGCCACACATTGGTTTAATGAATAAAAATCCATGCAAAAATAAATAAGTTTTCACCACACATGTAACAAAGAGGAATAAAATTCAAATAAAATAATCTCATGCATTAACTTCACGTAAAAGAGGTAGAATAGCCACATATACATTAAATAATCCAATGCATTCCATATAAAAAAAGAGAAAGGAGCTCCCACGCATTGAAAAGAATAAGCAATTCAAATAAAAAAAGAAGTTGTTCATTCATCCATGCCAGGGGAAAGAGAATAATCAACACAGGTTTTGAGAAGAAAGAATAAGTATTCAGGCAAAAGAAAGATACAAGTTTTTCCAAATGCATTGAGGGAAGAATAAAAGTTTCCACGCAAAAGAGAATAAAAATACCACGCATTCACAGGTAGATTAAAGAAATGATTTTCAACGCAAGGTAGAGATTATTTTCCACATATCAGTCCAAAACACATTACCGATATATATCAACACAAATAAAAATGAATTTAATGAAGAAAACGATAGATGCGGAAAGAATGTGCCGTGGGTTGTATCTGTCGAAGTAATCAACTTTGGAGCTTGATATCTCGAAGCTGGATGATTTTCGTGAAAAACCAATCATTTCCCACAATTTTACTCATGTTAAGGTGCTTACATACTCATTTGCAAATGCACAATGCCTCATTTGGTATTTTTCACGAAGCCAAATAAAACACAGTTCATTTGATTTTTGCCACGCGCACTGTTTCAACTTGTCGAAAGGCCTACTTTGAGAATTTATATTTTGGGCTTGAGTGATTTTAAATAAGAACGGTTTGGTTTGTTGAATTCTCTCCAACTTAATGTATTCCTTTTTCAAATTTCAAATACCCAACACCTTGTTTGATATTTTTCATGAACCCAAATAAAACATTTTGCTTGATTTTCTTTGCGAGCGTACGTAATTTTCAGCTTGTCAAGGAGATTGACTTTGAGGGTCGATATTTTGAGCTCGGATCATCATCAAAAAAAAAGATTGATCTTTTAGTTCTCCCCACCTTCATATGCTCCATTTCCAAGTTGTAGATGTCTAGGGTGACGTTTGATATTTTTCCCAGGCTAAAACCAAACGAGATTTTCGTAGTTTTACACTTGCATTTTCCTAGCAGTTTCAGAAGAGTCAACTTTGACCTTTAATATTTGACTGAAGAATTTGATTTGGGAAAAAACCCTCTGACACATAGAATTTTGGTACCTTAATAGAATCCCTCATCTAGTGAGAGCTTCTCAGAACAAGATTTGCTATTTTTCCTAGGGCAGTTTTAGAGGCGATTTGTGCAATTTTGTAAGAAGGAAGTAATAGCCTAAAATCACGCTTCTATCACAATCATGTCATCTTCAAACAAAATGATGTTGCGGTATGGGTTCCAAGACATTCTACCCACCTCGATGCTCCATTCAGAGTATGAGAACATCGCCAATACCAAGTTGGGACATGTTGACGTAAGTTTGTTTTGCGATCACATATCAACTGAAGGCGAGTCACAATTTTCCCAACGCTTGTGAATTGGTCATCACTTGCATGGATGCACTATGAAATTTACATAGTGTGATGATTTAACTCAACGACTTCAAAGTGGAAGCGACCTTGAATTGTGAGTTCTCAATCTCGTCTCCTTAGCGCAGGCACTTCTCAATGACACCAATGGGTCACCTCTGACTTCCTCATTATGTGGTATAAGTCATAGTTATTGGCAGAGGTCTTTTTGGATTCAAAAGACATTGTTATTGGCAAAGATTGATAATGGGAGAAATTTTTCTACATCAATTGTCTTCACTTAATCATTGTATGAATCTATTCATTGACATACCAAGACCAATGACAAGTGTAGTTGTGCAGATCATTAAGCAAGGCCACATCATTCAAGCGTGTCCCTATCAACTCTTAGTTAGCAAGTGGGCACGATACTTCATCAACCAGTCTTAAAGTTGGAGCGTTCTCGAATTGGATGATCGTGAGTGAATCATAATGGCAACACTTTGGGATAGTGAAAAAGACGAAAGACATAACTTTAGGAAGTGGATTGCAATCTTGACTCTTGGAAGATATTCTCAATGGAAAAAGATCAAGAGCTGGATTCTGACAAGCCAAGGTGGCGTAATGACTACGGTCTCATGACAAATGAAGAATTCACCATGGAAAGGTTTTCGAGCATGTGGATAATTGTGTGTAATTATGAATGTGAATGCAAATAAAGATAAAATTTCTCACACCAGGATGTTGCTCAAATGGAGAGGTGGATGAATTGCTCAAGTTTCAAGCTCGGCTCTCTTGTCATCTGGAGGATTGCGGAGCACGGTCGATGAGTTCATTCTGTACGACCGGGATAGGTAGACTCTTGGCCCAATGGATAAGGCACTGATCCTAGGTGTCTTGATCTAGGTGGCGTGTTGTTGACTAGGATGTCTATGTGTGTGTCTAAGTCATTTAAGTGGGGTCCACATGTACCCATTGCTTTTATTTATGTACTTTTCCTAAAATGACTTTAAAATTGTTATAAAGTGAGGTTATTGTTAAACTCACTTTTGACAAATTTTTGATAACTTAAGTGGTTTCTATTTTTAGTCACTTTTTAAAAGTTGGTTGAAAAAGTCAAAGTCACTTAAGTGCCCTATTTAATGTGCATGTAAATCCTAACTACTTTGTAACCAACTTTTGGGTTATAAAAGGAAGTGAGGGGCTCATTTGTAAGGGGAATTTGAGAGAGGAGAAGAAAATACTTTTGTATGTGGTGTCCCAGATTTTACCTTGAAATCGAGACTACCCCATGTTAAAAAAATTTGTTCTTTTAAAATAATGGGTCATTTTGTGTGTTAATTGCCAGAAAGTGTCTATATTGTGTCAAGATATTCCCAGAGAGTCATATTAGCCAATTTTACCAAATACCCAGATGCCCGAAATCGTTATATTGTCACTTGGGTTTGCTGTGGAGATTTTTATTTAATTATTATGAGCCCTGTTTGAAGCAAATTGTGCTCTGGTTTAACCCTGTTGTAGTCTTACATGTCAATATTCCCATATACCAGTAGGGTTTCCACCAGGAATGAATCATGGACTTTATCTGTGACTTCTAGCAATGTTTTACATTTTTGGTGTTTTCCCGTTTTGTTTTCTGTGAAATTTCTCTAGGTCAATTCCTTTGCTGGTTCAGTTTGTTTTCTTACCTGGAGTATCTGGAGATCATCTATGGACATTATGCCAAAAGGAATTTTCCACAGAAGGTCTGGTTCTCTCTGAAAAGATGAAGTCATGCATGAAAAAAGCCTCTTCTGGACATGTCGCATTTTTGGAAAAGAAAGGTTTTAAGCTATGTAATGGGATTTTTGGTAGCAGCAGGCAGGTGGGAATTTTGTACTTGCCTGGTAGGGTACTTTTTTCCATGGAAGCAAAGTCACTTAAGTCATGATGGGAAAATTAGAGGCAACAGACAGGCGGGAATTTCTTACCTGCCTTGCAGAGTGAAAATTCCCTTTATATTATAAAAGAAAATCACTTAAGGCATTGATGGGAATTTCTTACCTGCTTTGCAGGTAAAAAATCCCATTATGAAAGTCAAGCGACTTAAGTGGATCATGGGATTTTTAGAGTTGCGGTGTAGGGTGAAAATTCCCATCAAGAAGTTGACTTATTATTTTTAAAATTGACCCTTGCATTAAAAAAGTGTGACCCACCTTGGGTGAATAGTCAATGCATTTAATAATATTTATTAATGTTTATTCACCCAATTTTGGTGCCCAAGCATGAGGAAAAGTCAACACATGATGAAAGGATAAAGAAGATTGGAAATAGAATTTTAAAATTAAATAAATTTAATTTATTTAATGCAGCCCCCTCTCATGCAAAAAAGTGCGACCCATATTGAGGAGAAATAATACTTTTTAAAGTATTAATTAATGGAATTAATTCCTATTTTTGGTGCATAAGGTCAAAGCACACTGTGAAGTCAATGTGGACTAGAAGTAGAAAGCTAAAATTAGATAAATTTAATTTATTTAACGACAACCATGAGCATGCAAAAATAGGCACCCAAATCAAGAGAAAAACATGTTAATTAATTAATCAATTGCACAGAATAGGAGAGGCAATTATTAATTATAGAATGGTGAAGGTTATATAAGAATGGGCTGCCATAATGATGAATTAATTAATTCTTCAACAAGGAAGTGCAACCCAGGCAATTTTGGTGCCCAATTAAGGAGGAATTTTGCACAGAAGAAGGTGTTTTTACTGCTAGAAGTCTTCAAAGTTTGGTGCCTAAGTTTGAAGGAGCTTGATTTAAGTCTGATCAATTGTCTACATAGTGGTACAAGTGCTCGGGTATTCATTACAGTGCTTACATAAAAGAAAGGGAGCTTAAATTAATGTCTAATACATTGAACATATCCTCGAATCGAAGAAATCTCCAGATCTACACCGATTGTAAAGAATTCCAACTGAATAAAAAGAAAAAGAGTTGCTCAGACAAAGATTGCTCTGGCCATGGCGAAACATGATGAAAGAAAATGATCAGCAGAATCATGCATAGCTTCCAAATTCAGATCCAGATCCATAATTGCAAAGGCTTCATCCTCTTGTTTCAAATGCAGCCCGTGAAGAAGTCAATGCATGGAGAATTCCTTCCAGGACCTTGTGCATGTTCTCCCAATCTTCTAGTTGAAGCCTTCATTGAATTTCCATTCACTTGGAGTGCTTTCTAGAATTTTTAATTGCTCATATGCAATTAAAAATAAAAATGATGAGTTATTTACGGTAAACATTACACTGATGCATGTACTAGAGAAGAACTACAAAAGCTTCAAGGATAAGAAGGAAGACAAGTCAAAGGCAATACCCATCAAGCAAATCATAGTCACTTGCTTCCAGATCCAGCCACTTCCAGATCTAGTTTGGTGAGAATCAAAGGAAAAAGAATCAGTTGCATGCAGAATATGAAAAAGGACAAGACTGCAACTTTCCTCTTTCTTCTTCTTTCTCTTATTTCCTCCGACAAAGTAATTGAGTGATCAATTAAATTATAAAACTTAAGTGATTGGTTTAAAAGCCATTACTTGAAGAAGTCAACTACTTGGAAATAGGTGGCAGACATGTAAAATAGAAGGTTCTATCTTCAGTTGCAAATCATGCATGTCATGCAAAGAGGAATTCCAGGAGGGAGATTGCTAGTTGTTTCCTTTCCGACTTCCACATGTGCCAGTTCACTAAAAGGTTCGACTTGTAATTGCCCCTCTACATTCTATAAGTAGAGGAAGAACCTATGGGTTAAAGGATCATGATTTGTAAGCAACATTATTGTATTCCAGACTTTATGCTGAAATCCCTGATAGCTATTTGAGGCAAAGGAATAGAAAGAAGCAAATTCTTGGAGAACTTTATGTCATGGTGCATTTTGTTTCTAACTTTTTTATCTCAAATTTACTTATAAACTTTGGGTTATTTTAGATCTAGATCTGAAGTTGCCTTTGCTTATAATTATATGTGTGTTATTATCTATTGGTTCTCAATTTATGTGCATGCAATCAACTTTGTAATATATTGATTGGGTTACACATCTTCCTATTTCTTCCCCTGTGTTCCTTCTTTAGATATTTCCTTTCTTTAACAACTGCTTACTTGCTGCAAAACTATACAACTATGGTTCATGAGCTGCATGGTTAAAGTAAAACCCCTAAATAGATACTAGCATATTTTATCAACAAATTTTACACGGAGCCTCGTCGGTAAATGAGGGAGATTTATCTTATGACTACCTAGGTTTTCAACTATGCAAAAATCTAGCCAACAAGATGTAAGCTTTACTTTAAGGAAAGAAACTTTGTGTTCTTTTGAGAAGACGTTTTGGAGTTAATGAAATATGAACTTTGTGTCCCATTCATTGTCTCTTGTAAAATTTGGTGTTCTTATGTTCATTAGATGTTAGCTTTTGAATCTTTCATGTAAATATTGTCTTGGATCTTATTGTCAACTATATTAATACGTTGTTCTAGTTAATAATGAACAAGCTCGATTATCTACTTGCTCATGTGTGTTCTCTTTTACTCATTCTTATTTAGCTAACTCAAACTACGTTTTATTTGTGTTAGTTATTCACCGTTCTTCTTTGTGAAATGTTAGGATCTGCTTTTACGTAACTCTTGCATGTTCCTTCCATTCATTCATTTTCATTCCTTTCCTTCATTCCATTCCATATCCCTCATTCACTTTTCTTTCCATTGATGTTCCAAAACACCCCCACATACAATTTTGAATGTACAGATGTAAATATTGTTTTGGTTTTCAATAAAGGAAACCTAACCTTCATTGAGGAGGGACTTCGTTTGCTCACTGTTGCATGTCATTTGCATGCGTGCAAATTCATATGCTAAAACATAATTTTACATTGTTATGCACATTTTCTCCTATTTATCATATACAAGACTTTGACTACATTCTTGCTCTTCTTTCGCAAGTCCTTCCTTACAAGAAGCACCAACAACAAGCACAAAATAGGTACAACACATACGCTTCACCCTTAGGGTCGGTTTTTCTTCCTAGTCTCCATTGCACTCATTCCATGCTTTACTTGTCCACTTGGAACATATTTCGCCACACACGTTGCATGATCATAAGTTACACATCTCTTATCTACTTTATGTTATCGAGTATTCACTCAAATACATAAAGTGGGGAAAATGTTGACACAAAACCATGAACTTGGGTACATTTCTAGGCCATAAAATGATACTATCATTCATATGATTACTAAGCAAGAAAACTAATAATTAACGAGTGCCTTTGGCCTCATTTATTTATTTATTGTTGGGCCTCGAATATGGGCTAAGTACCAAAAGGTATGTGCACACACAGGACCAATAAGAAGAGGGGCACACAGGGGAGAAGTGTGCAAGACAAGGGTTTAGGAGAAACTAGGGTGCGCAAGATAGTACAAAGGATCTAAGGACTTAGCCATATTTGACATTTTGGAGGCACTTGAGGAAAAATGTGACCGAATAGGCATGTTAAGTGGATAAGGTGTCATCCTAGAGGCTTGGTGGTCAAGGAAAGAATATTCTATGCATGGAATATTCTTAGGAAGACATCATTACAAAAGTGGAGAGCTCGAGAATAGAATAAACATGCACCATTTGAGGACCACTTCGACACTTGTCATCCGATTTGATCATGGGGAAAGGCATGGCGATGGGTATTGATGCTATAAGAAGAGATGCTTGGGTAGAAGGGAAGACACAAAGAGAGGAAGAGGAGAGACAAATGAAGAGATAAATGAAGATATGCATGAGAGGCACCAAGACACTTAGCATGGGAAGAGTGAAGCTCTGTAGAGAATATATTAGGTGGTCCTAGGAGTTGGGGTTCTCATTAGAGGACTGTAGCAATGTTATCAAGTCTAAGGGATGGGTCTGTAAGCTATTTGTAATAAGGGAAGCATATCTAGAACTTCTAATACATGAGTTAGATCTTTGTCTTGATACATTTGGTCTGATACAACCCTTTTGAATGTAATGTGGTTACTAATATTGTGATCAATATAAATATATGGCTCTATTCTGAATATCTGGTTCATGGGTGCAAACCCTAGTGTCTTTTCTTCATGTTATGAATCAGATATGTTCTTTATATGATGTTTCTCTTGTTATTTGCATGGGTATATAGATGTAATAGCTCATCCTATGCTTTTAGAACGAATGCATGAACATTTACTTTTCTACATCTAATCTTCTATCAATGGCAAGATCTTCTCACAATGCTCACATAAAGGAGGGGCTCGGTGCCCGCACATTCCTCAGGTGAGCACCTAGCACCTGCTAGGTGATAGGTCGACAAGCTTGGGATTAGAGAGTTATATTAAGAGTACATAAAAATGATTACATCTTGGTTCCATTTCTGGGACCTCTTTTCAAAGTTGTTGTGAGAATGATGCATGATGAAAAAGTGTTTGATGTGGGATAGTGTCTCGAAGCATGGTTTAAGAGCATGGAGGATGAGTTTTCTTAGATATTTAGTACTAGACTTGAGTTTGATACACGTAAATGGGTAGAAGAACACATGTATCATGAGTGTATGAGACCTTCTTTTATTGCTTTCTAGTAGAGTAGCAAATGGCTTTCAACATATGTATTTAGATCAAGTGGTACTATAGATCTTGCGTATGGACACAAGATGAGAATTAGAGGCGCAGGATGCTGACCTGACATGGATGGGTGCTGTTGATCATTGGTAGAAAAGAATGCTTGACCA
Source organism: Taxus wallichiana var. yunnanensis (assembly GCA_018340775.1). Classification (NCBI taxonomy): domain Eukaryota; kingdom Viridiplantae; phylum Streptophyta; class Pinopsida; order Cupressales; family Taxaceae; genus Taxus; species Taxus wallichiana. The sequence continues at coordinate 601,620,363 of CM031235.1, forward strand.
GCCTATACCCTAGAATACACTATTTCTATGCATTCTTGTCATGAGGTTGCTAAGTTTGAGTTCTTAAGGGAGCATAGAGAATCATTTTTGTGTGCTATTCCCTTAGCTATGAAGATCCTGATCATTACAATAAGTTTGGAAGCATTTCCTATGGTGGCTAAAGCTTCCACTTTGGCTAAAGCTTCTTTGAGCATTGGGCGAGGAAGCTAGGGTGGAGGAAGATGGTAGACATTGCGGCTGAAAAAGAGAGAGAGGAGAGACGACTGAAGTATAGTAAAGTGTGTGAAAGGGAGTTGGCTAGACAATGTGATGTTGCGGGAATGATGGATTTATGGAGGCATACGTTGTAGAAAGAGATTAAGGTTCACGCGGAGGATGTGGAGTTTCGACTGACGATCTGTGCTACCCAATATTGGAAAGCACGGAGAGAGACCCCTTCAATTTTTGATGAGAGTTCATTTCTTGGAGAAAGGAGAGCCGTTGACGCGCATCTGAACCCACCTAGTGACCAACCCCTGACACTTAGTCTTCCAAATCAAGAGATAAATATTAGTAACCCAATTGATATCGGTGGGAGTAACCAATCTGCACCTAGGAGGTATAATTTCTCATTTGGTACATCTATGGCTACATAATCATTCCTGTGTTTGGAGGAATATTGTCTGGAATGATGTTTGGGCAAAGTGTGAGTGCACAAATTTTGGGTATCGCGTCGGTAGGGATGCGAGACACACATCTGGTAGTAGTGTAATATCAAAAACCATTGGTGCACAGTTTGGTGGGATGTTGGGAACGCTGAGTGCGACCACTTCAAGCCCATTACCAGCTACAAGAAGTGGATTTAGAGGAGTAGGAGCTAGAGGACCTGGTGGATCTGGAGGATCTAGTGGATTAGGAGGATCAAGACCTGGTGGATCTGGTGGTGGAAGAAACACCGGAGGGAATCAAGGTTCTGGATCAAGTGGACAAGGGCCTCAACCACCTCAGCAAGTATTCTTTGAGATGTATTTACACCTACCAGACTACAAAGGTATTGAGGATTCTATAGAGCATGTACACAAGTGTGAGTTGCTATGGCATGCAAAGGGGATCACTACCTTAGAGTGGAAGGAAAGTTAGTTTACAATAATGTTGTAAGGATGTGTGCATATTAGGTACCAGAAATATGACCCCTATCAGACAATGGTAGATTACACTGTAGTGCAGAATGCCTTGTCTAGCAAAATTTCATATCCCTGAGTTTGAACAAAAGAGCATCAATGCTCTAAAGGAGATACAACAAGGAATGTTAGAGAATGTGTGGAAATATGACGTGCATTTTAAGACTCTCTTATCAAAATTGTTGTATGACATTCATCCCTCTCAACATGCTCAGTGGTTTGTTGGAGGATTGATAACACCCTTTAGGAGAGTGCTCTCACACAAGAGTTTCATAGACCCACACGAGGCCTTGGAGGCTACTCACGTGCGCCGAGGTTTTGGAAGCGTAGATACGAGTTAGGCCTTTTTTGAGGCTCGATTGCTGAAATGGCCAAACAACTAGAAAAATGATCTACGAACACAATGCATGAGACATGCAGTGGTCTATGGTGCATAGATTGTGAGGTAGAGGGGCATATAAAGGATAGTTTCCTAGGAGATCGGTACACGCCATGACAGTGGACTGTGAGATTTTTGATGAAGATCATGATGCAAGTAGGTGCCCACTATGCAGTGTGTGATCCATAAGAATGTATCTTACTACTACAAGATTTTCACCTCTACTACTCATGACACCAAGGATTGTAGATTGATTGACCAGATACATGATGCCATTGATATTGGTGTGCGCTAGACCAAACTCGCAACCAATTCCAAGGATGATGGTCATCACTATGAAGGATGCACATATGGAGGGTGCGTGGAAGAAGCTTCTAAGGAGGATTTTGTGGTCATGGCAATCTGCGGAGGAGGAAGAAGTGAGTTTCGTGTGGAACCCGTTATAACTATGGGCCATGGAGCACTATAAGCATGAATTCCCTGATCTGTTATAATGCTCATGGTGTGGAAAGAAACATAAGTATGAAGAGTTCCTAGAGCTCTTTGAGCATATGAGCCAAAGAACACCGGAAATATAAAGACATCGGGATGGTAAATATAAACAAGGCTAACTTACGGTGGATGCCTAGGGTGGCTCATGAGTTAGAACTAGAACCTATATTAGTAATGACACGAGTGGAGGATGCATGCGCCATGGAAGCACCAAGGCAAGAGACCACTAGTTATTAGAGAAGAAGTGGTACATGGAAAGTATCCGGACCCCCGATCATCAGAAGGAGGTATATCAAGAGACCATGGATGTGATCCGAAGTCTACAAGGAGGGATCCAATGCTGAAAGGAGTAGTCAAAGTAGTTAGAGCAAAGGAATAATGTAAAGGCTCCACGAGAAGGACCCGTATGAGGTTAGGGAAGTATGCAAAATGTTGAGGCAAGAGAATATAATTCTCTTGCTAGGAGAATATCATTCTCTTGCTAGGAGAATGGTTATAAAAGAGGGTACCGCATGTTGGAGGAGAGCGCAAGAGGAAGGTTCTCGCATGCTAATATTCCTCCACACAACCTTGAATTTGATAAGGAGATTATCTTGGATGCTATTGTAGATGGGTGGCTTCGAAAAATATTTTGATTGACATGGGCACATAAGTTAATGTTCTCACTCTATATGCTTGGCATTAGATGGGTAGGCCCCTATTACAACCATCTTTGAATGTGCTATATATGGCTAACAAGATGAAGGTAATGCCCATTGGTGTCTTCAAGGATGCTGCTATCACTATCCAAGGGGAAAAGTTCACTGGAGATTTCGAAGTCTTGGCACTAGCTGAGGTAGATAACTTTCTAGCATTGCTTGGGCGCCCCTGGTGTTATAAGAACAATGCTAACCTATAATTCAAAAAGGGGTACATAAGTTTTGAAAAAAGGAAGATTGGGTTATCATCCCCTTGACCAATGGGAAGTCATCGCCCTATACCGAGCCCTTAAGAGAAGAAGTTCTTGACAAGATCTATATGCACTCTATCAGGGACCCTGAGGTGATTGATCCTAGAGAAGGGGTTATTCAATTTGAAGATGCCTAGTCCCTGAGTGATACAACCAATGTGACATGTGAAAATTGGGTGCATGAGACTTATGATTTAATTGGATAACAATTAAGAGGCTCCGTGACAAGAGTAATAAGGGCACAATTAATTAAGTACCTGGGAGGAAGGAAATTTCCAAGCTATTATGGAGGGGCCTAACCTAAAATTTTCTTGCGAGAAATGGAGACCTAGTGGAAGAATGAGATCGAAAGAAGAGGGATGCTTAGCTATAAATTTATTGGGACCACAATGCGTTGGTGGGTGACACATCACGATAGCCTTCTAGAGTGGAGCTAAGTGAGAATTACGTTTTTCGTCAGGTTTTCTCCAAGCAATACACCCATTACAATACAAGACTACTATGGAAAGGAACCCGCATCATTTCACATCAAAGCATGTGAGAAAGCATGAATGGGAGGCACAAAGGCCTGCCACCTTCTTTATGGGTGCATAAGATGTATTCCACCTTAAAAGGTTGTGCGCACACATGGTACATTCACTCAGAGATGCGCCGACATATAGGAAATTGACAGAGTCGACAGGCCGACCTCCTTTAAGATTTTGAGTATCAGAGTACTAAACCATCGGTGGATAGGGCATTGTAAGTTTTTAAATGCCAAACGATGGGAGATTGTGTCATAACAAAAGATAGAGTTATTGGGTGAACTCGGGTTGGAACCGTGCCTTCGACGAGGAAGAGTCGGAAGAAGTGTAGTTTGAGCGTGCATGCATGGAGAAAGAAAAAGGGAATCTGGTCTATATGATAGATGGTGAAGAGGTAGAGAGTTTGAATGCCAACCATATTGAAGGTACGTGTGAAATTAGGGACAATGCTTTGATGAGCAAGCATGTGCTTACCATAAACCCCTGAAAATGAATAATGTCAACATTGGTTCAGAGGCTAAACCTAAGGAGGCCACTATTGGAGACTATTGGTCAGAGAAGGAGGTCTCGAAGATCATTGATCTATTACGTGAGTTTCAGGATTTATTTTTACATGGGTACCATGAGCTTAAAGGCGTTCACCACTCCTTGGGAGAGATGAAAATCAAGTTGAAAGAAGGTGCACACCCAATTCGGAAGAGGCCTTATTGAATGAATCTGAATCTTCACGTCAAATTCAAGGAGGAGATAGAAAAAATGATCACTTGTGCATCATTGAAGTTGTGGAGGAATCAGAATGGGTAAGCCCCATGGTCATCAACATTAAAAAGGATGGAAGGATAAGGATCTATGTTGACTACAGGGACTTAAATGTGGTATGTGTAATTGATCCTTTTCCAACCCCTTTTATTGAAGAAATTATGGAAGGAGTAAATTTGAGCGCGAAATCTATTCCTTCATGGATGGATTCTCGAGGTATCATCAAGTTAGAATTGCTAAAGAAGACCAAGAAAAGACAACTTTCACCACTGAATGGGGAATTTTTTCCTATACGGTCATGCCTTTTGGACTGAAGAACGTGCCTGCTATGTTTTTGCGCATAGTGGTCTAGGCATTTCAGGATTTTATCCATAAGTTTCTACAAGTCTACCTTGATGATTGGATGGTATATGGATTAGTGAAAGACCATTGTGATAATTTGAGGCTGATGTTTGAGAGATGTTGACAGTTGAGGATATCCCTCAACATTAAGAAATGTGTTCTCACTACTCCATTTGGGACTCTGTTGGGAATATTATATGTAAGGAAGGTTTGATAGTGGATCCCGCCAAGGTTGATGTTATTGTGGGGTCGGGGGAGCCTACAGTTAGAGCGCAAAGGCGCAGATTCCTTAGGCATAGGAGATACTCTTGGAAGTTTATCAAGGGATATGACAAGATCATCGTGCCGTTAGAGTAGTTACTAAAATACAAGAGTGCTTTCATCTGGGAGAGGCAAAACAGACATCATTTGAAACTTTGAAGGATAGGCTTGTCATTGTGCCCAAATTACACTTTCCTTCTTGGGATAATCCTTTCCATGTACATGTTGATGCCTCAGGGACAACCATTAGAGAAGTATTAGCACAACATGGTGATGGGATTTTTGATCACCTACTTTGCTTTGCAAGTAGGAAGTTGACACCGATAGAGCATAACTATACTACTATCGAACGTGAAGCATTATCGACGATTTATGCACTTTGTATAATTTTAGGCAAGATTCTGCTAAAGAACACCCTTCATATTTTATATGGATCACATGGCATTGAAGTACTTGGTTAACAAGCCTTTATTAAGGGTGCATATGCCGATGGGTCTTGCTATTTCAAGAATTTGAGTTTACAGTGGTTGTAAAGCCAAGAAAGAGTAACTTAGGACCTGATCATTTATCAAGGATCAACTCAGGGGAGGAAGACAAGAGCATTACGGATGCTATGCCGATGCACAACTGTTTAGGTTATAGTGCACACCCTCCGACTAAGAATATATTTCCATATTTCTCAAAATGTGCGTGGCACTAGAAGGAATGAAAACTTTGGAGAAGAAACAGTTAGTTATACGTGCCATGACCTACATGCTAGTTGGTGGAGACTTATACAAGTTAGGCTATGATGAGTTTTGCGTTGATGTGTGCTGGAGCATGAGTGTGTTGCAATCATGGAGGAAGCACATGGCGTAACTGGAGGGGGCACTATGTAGGGAATTCTAACGCAAAAGATTCTACTTGTAGGGCTTTGGTGGGAAAGTATCTACTAGGATTGTATTGAATTTTGTAAGGCCTGTGACCATTGCAGTGCCTTGGAAGGCCAAGAAAAAGAGATGAGATTCCCCTGAGACCTATAGCCAATGCATAACCATTTGAAAAATGGGCCATTGAATTTGTAGGACCAATTTCACCTATCGTGCGAAGGACTGGTTCACACTATATCATTACTTGCATTGATTACTTAACAAGATGGGTGAAGGTAGCACCTATAAGGGATTGTACAATGGCAAAAACTACTAGATTCTTATGGGAGAACATAATCAACAGGTATGGATGTCCTTTAAGCTTGACTAGTGATAAGGGTACATATTTTTTGAATGAAACAACCAAGATTTTGTTGGCAGAGTTCATGGTGGTAGCATACGATGGAAAAGTGACATGCGAGGATGATAATCGACAAGTGACCTTCCCCGTACCCGACCTCCCGAGGTCGTGCCGAGACAACCGGTGGTTTGAAATGTGGGTGACTTAGATGAAGTCACACTGGGATTATGGTCAGTTTTCTATGATAGAAAAGCTACAAGCGAGGATGAGAATCGGCAAAGCAACTTTCTTATGGCTAACCATGGGAGGATTAGTGACTAAGATCCGGTAGTGTGATCTCCTGGTAGCTAAAATGACAAATGGGAGATTTAGAGGCTATGAGTGGGTAGCATAAATTCCTAGTGATTTATCCTCCTAACTAGAATTTAAACGTTTAATCTAGTTATGAAGTCTCCAAATTAATTTAAACCGAAAATAACAATTTATACTACTATTGAAAGGGAAACTAATCTAAACAAAACATACGATTGAAACATTATAATTACAAGCAACAATTGAACTAATTTATACTAAAACTAAACAAGCGAGATAACCGGTGTGGTTATTCCCTGTGCGAGATGTGTGAATCTAAATAAAAGAAAGCTAATTAACTTAATTGAAAACCTTCAATCCTACCTCGAAGTGAGGAACAAATCATAGTTTCTCGAAACTATCATTCCCTACATGACTTCCTTGGCAATATTGAAAGTGAGCTTAATCGAAATAAAATTATTCACTACTTTATTTGATAATAACTTTGACAATTTAAACACGGAGTTTAATCGAGCAAAGGAAAATCCAGTTTTTGTTGTAGCTTGTCCCCTCAGAGTGATCTCTTCGTTCTTGCATGTTCACGTGAATCCGGAAAGAGTAGGAGTATAGCAACATCGGCAAGGGAAGACATCGGGATGATGATTACTTTGAAGTAAAAATGGCATGAAGCACAAGTAGGAGAGGGATGGCGCAAGTGAACTAGCTTGGCCTATGCGATTCCTAGCAGGGTCGTTGTAAGCAATGATGAAACAAAATGATAAACAAAAGGTACTCAAACAATGAATAATAGCAGCAGAGAAATACAATGAAGTACAAGTAGGAGAGGGATGGCGCAAGTGAATCGGCTTGGCCTATGCGATTCCTAAGCAGGATCGTTGTCGGTGTACAAAGTGAGGCATAACTAAATACTCGAATTCTAATCCATGCTAAAGATAAAATGATTCATAAAATAAATCTAGGGTGAGTATTGAAGACTAAAGCTCAAGAATGAAGACTCAGCACCAAAGAACCAAGACCATTTACTTGTAAACAAGCTACATATTTATAGCATTTGTAATGAGTAGAAGGCAAGTTCAAATTAAACTCTCCCACCATTAAACAAAGATAAATCATTGTTGATCGGAAAAAACATTAATGCATGCTCAAGTCGGCAAAGAAAAGCTAGTAAATCATGATATTTCACGCGGGTTGCGTCAAAAGAGCATTCTACGGAAAATGCGCACAGACGGCCCGCTCTAAGCGCTGGCGGTGGTTACAGGACCGCCGCCCTGCAGGGCGGCGGTTTCATCACTGAAGGTCAAGAGGCCAAGGAAAGAGGGAAAAAAAGGGAAAACAAAGGGCACGGGGGCTAAGTGGGGCATGCGGGATGTTAACGCATACTCCGAAGGATTTTCCGGATCCTGAACACCTTGTGAGGAGACCTGTATCATCATTGGGGTTTTCGTAACCAATTTCCGACTGTACAGTACATACAATTTTGGGTACGTACATATTGCCCCCTCGGAGAAGCATTTTAGCCATGAAGAGGCATAAAACGTTGGGTCCAGTATGGCGGTCCCAAAATGGGGAGTTAGAGGCTATACCTGACATGCCCGTGTGTCGAAATGCCGCCAACTTTCACATGCTTTTAAGAATGTATGCAATGGATGACAAGTGATAACAAATGTTAAACAGAATGTTTTTACTTTATTTGCTTTTGCAATGCTGATATGTGATGACAAACATGTTGTAGTTTTGAACTTTTGGCCTCTTTAGACAATGTCTGTGATTTCTTCTCATGTTGGCAAAACGTGATGAATGTATAGCGATAAAGAGATGAACTTGCCCCAATCCCAAATCCACGCAACTAGTAAGATGCGAGGGCTCAACACCAAGAATTGGGAAGGGCACAAGTTGTATGAGTTTGATTTGAGTGGAATGATGAGAGACAGACAAAACAAGAACAAGAACCAAATTTGGACCTATACACCCACCCTACTCAGAACTACTACCAAGCTTAGAAGGCCACTTACTTTTCAGTTTATCTAGACTTAGATTCATAAATGGCAACCTGGTTGACAAAATCTGGTTTTAAGGATTTGATCTCTTTGGAATTTGGATGTTTGGATATTTGCCTTCTTTTAACAGAATTTGACTTGTGTTTTTAGCATACCAAGATTTGTTAGTTTGTGTGACTGGACCCCCCACACCCTGCCTCACGCCACTAGTAAGAAGCATGGGTTTGTCACCAAAGGCAAGATACAAGCGAGTAAGGGCACTTCTTTCCTTTCCCAACCTCACATCACCAGTAAGAGATGTGGGCTTATCACCGAAGGTTGATGGGGCAAAGAAGTGTGTAAAATAAAATATTTTGTTTGCTTGGTGCTTTTGATTTCATTTGATTTTGACATTTCTGATCTATGACTTTGGGATATCCTTTTGTTCCAAGAGATTTTAAGAGGGATAGATGTGACACCAAGAAGCTTCTAGAACAGACCGTAGGCAAGGACAACTTTACCTAGTAGAAAGAAAGAGCAAAGCCAAGTATGCAGGTCTTGGTATGGTTTCCATCAATGTTTGTCTGTCAAACTTGATGAGAAGATTTGAAAGTACTTGATGATGTTTGAAGAGATGTGATTTGAATATTTTTGCCAATATCTTCAGAAATTTGTAACAGATTACTTAAGAGTAAGTTCATGGACTACAATATTTATGAAACGAGTGAACAAAATGAACCAACTAAATTACTAATGTAATGCAACTGCAACCATGTACATATGAAAATGCAGGTGGAACCATATGTCATGATGTCTAAGGTGAAGAAAGTTGACGAATATCGAATTCTTCACCCCTAGAAGTACACAGCGGAGAACCATTATCCTCAAATTTTTCATTTTCTTGACGAGGGCCTACCATTCTGGGTTTGAACTTACAACCCTTGCCCAGAGGTGTATATGTCCCATTATTAAAAACATTTTTCTGAAAGAGGCATTCGCGTACCTCTTTGTCATGTTTTTGAGAGATGGCATGTGGGTGAGCATGACTATGCTGCTCGACCTTCTCTCTCATAGTGAGCATTGTGTTAATGATGAGGTCTTGCCCCATGGATAGGGAAAACTTAGCTTTAGACACACATGGGTCGAAGCTAGACTTTAGAATAGGGTAGTGCCTAGAGATGGTTTTGATAGGCATCGTTTCAGTTTTAAATTGCCTTTCTTCATTTGTTAATTCTATCATATTTATATCTAGATTTAGGTCATTGGAGGGAAGAGATGCTATACCGAGAAGACTACCCATTCCTTGAGGTTCGAATGGGAGAAAGATCGGTTCATCATTCTCCAAGAGTTTCATAATTCCTTCTCGTGGCTTTAGTGGAGATTGTTTCCACGAAATTGACTTATCTTTATTTGTCTTTGCCACCTCGTATATTAAATCATAGGATCCTACCGATTTAGCATTTGTAGGAACTTCATCTCGTGTGGAGAAAATATCGGGTAGGGGTTGTGAAACATACTCCTTTGTCCGAGTAGTTGCATTAATTTCACATCAACCTCTAGCTCAACTAATCCCAAGATTTTGTATTACCATTTGAACCTAGGTTAGGAGCAACCTGAGAGTTGTCAGGAGTTGAGGCGTCTTGATTGTTATTTCTTATTATGATACCTTTGTTTTTCCCATTTGGATCTAACTTGTTATTGTTAGAATGATTTGGGAGAGGATCATTGAAGATCTTGAGAGGTGCATTTTGAGGGGAAACTGCCCCTGCAAAAGTATTTGGTGCTGGTGACACAGGATCTGCCAAGAACATATCTATGAAAAGTTGTTTTTGTTCTTCTGGCAAGCGTTGCATGAATTTATTATAGTCATGGCAAGTCCTAGTATCATGACCCCTGATTTTGTGGAAACCACAATATAGATTGGGATTATAGTTCCGTGGTCTTCGGTTTGAATCCTGTTGTGGCCCAAAGTTCTGATTGGGCTGTTGGTTGTTATAGTTGAAATTTCGAGGTTGTGGCCTTTGGCTTTGGTTTTGATATCCATCTGGGCCCCGAGCAAGGCCTTGTGGCTGGATTTGCTGTTGTGGAGGATGATTAGAATCCTCCGTATTGATCGCTGGGGTGAAGTTATTATTGCGTTGATTGTTAGTAGGTGCCGGGGTGTTCACAACATTTGGTCCTTTGACTTGATCAGTGAATCCATCTGTTGTAACCCCATGGTTTTCATTAAGGATATTGGGTCCTTGATCAGCATTCATTGTAGTAGGATAAGTTGTAGTGTTCTGGTTGGGGGCGATTAACCTCCCGTTTGCTCCATATGTCTTACGACCACTATCTATTGCTGCCTGGTCTATTCGTAGAGCGCTCTCAAGTACTTCATCATAAGTCCTTAGTGGGAACTTCTGGACTTCTTCCTTCACTTCTCTGCTGAGAGAATGAAGGAATAAATCACATAGTTCCATCTGATCCATGTTTGGAGCGCTTGCCGAGGAATAAAGGACTGTGCGCCACCTTTGGATGAAATGGGCGACAGATTCGTTATGTTCTTGCTTGATGTGTAAGAACTCCCTGATTCCTGTCCTTAATAGCTTGTTCATGTCGAAGGCTTTGATGAACTCAGACACGAGTTGTTTGAATGAATGTATGGAAGCCTCGGGTATTCTGTAATACCAATCGAGGGCAATGCCTTCCAGCGTTTTGGGGAATATTTTAGCAACAACCCCATCCCATGGGAGTAATTCTCGAATGGCTGTAGCGTAAGCTTTGATATGCGCATTCGGATCTCCCTCTCCTTTGTATTTGGGCAAATCGGGAAGAGGCCTTGGAAGCATAACGCTTCGTATGGTGAAATCTAAGGGCTCCTTCAAATATTCTGAATAAGTCCCTATCGCATATGTTTCAACCATTGATGGTGTCTGTTGAGGAGGCGGTGGCGGAATGGGTTGTTGATATGGCATAACGTACGCGTTGGCAGGGGCATAAGGCAACCCCTGTATTTGGGAAAACATGCCGGGAGAGGAGAACATATCCCCTTGTGGCGATTTTGAATACATGTTTAAGTACGAAGGGGTATTATCCAGGAATGGATTGCTCTGTACTAGACCTGGAGGAACAGTGCTAGCGATAGTGGGTCTAGTTGGCACTTGTTGTGAATACTGAGGAGTCATACCTAATGTGCCTGCTCCTGTGAGGAGATCTACTTGGCTAGGATGGTGCGGAGGATTGGAACTCCCTGTTTGTATGAATCTTGAATTTTGACTTGCTTGGGCAAGTTCTAATCCTCTAACCTTCTCTATTAGAGTTGAAATGACTTCGTTTGGTGAAGTCACGATATCGTGCCTTGGTGGCGTTTGTTGTATGCTATGGTTTTGCGGAGGTATGTGATATCCTGCTATGAACTGATCATTATCTTGCCAAGCATCTCTGAGAGTATTTTCTATACGTGATGGCATAGAGGTATTTTCTTGAGGAGATCTCTCGGGCTGTATTTGCAAACCTCCTACAGGTGGGTATATACCCGGGGAGCGTTGTTCACTCCTAGGATAACGTATTGAGTACTCGTCATCTAGAACCGAGTATGGGTCTGATTGTCTACTAATATGTGGTCTAAGTAGCATCTGAGGAGATGAAACAGATTCTCCAGTAAATGTCATATTGTTTGAGCCTGAAGGCTCTGTTTGTGTTTGAGCGAGTTGTTCCAACCCCTCTGCTTGGAAGGACGAGTTATATCTAGTCCTTGGAGTTTGCGTTGACAACTGACTAGTTGAATAGTTGTCGCCCCACATTGAGAGTGAGGGTGATGACTGTCTATTCTGTTGGGCATAATATGCCTCAAGACCCAGGAGGGGTCTGCCATATGCATCGAATCCCGACATATTCGGGGGGTATATGAATACCCGCAGAATAATGGGAAGGAGCGAAGGTGATTTGGATAAGATGAAACTTCTCAGAGAGAAGGTGAAGCAATTGTAAGGTTCACGTCGGGTTCACCAATTTTGTACGATGGGAAAGTGACATGCGAGGATGATAATCGACAAGTGACCTTCCCCGCACCCAACCTCCCGAGGTCATCTTTGAGACAATACCGGTGGTTTGAAATGTGGGTGACTTAGATGAAGTCACAGCTGGGATTATGGTCAGTTTTCTATGATAGAAAAGCTACAAGCGAGGATGAGAATCGGCAAGCAAATTTCTTATGGCTAACCATGGGAGGATCAGTGACTAAGATCCGGTAGTGTGATCTCCTGGTAGCTAAAATGACAAAGGGGAGATTTAGAGGCTATGAGTGGGTAGCATAAATTCCCTAGTGATTTATCCTCCTAACTAGAATTTAAGCGTTTAATCTAGTTATGAAGTCTCCAAATTAACTTAAACTGAAAATAACAATTTATACTACTATTGAAAGGGAAACTAATCTAAACAAAACATACGATTGAAACATTATAATTACAAGCAACAATTGAACTAATTTATACTAAAACTAAACAAGCGAGATAACCCGGTGTGGTTATTCACCTGTGCAGATGTGTGAATCTAAATAAAAGAAAGCTAATTAACTTAATTGAAAACCTTCAATCCTACCTCAGAAGTGAGGAACAAATCATAGTTTCTCAGAAACTATCATTCCCCACAGCTTCCTTGGCAATATTGAAAGTGAGCTTAACTGAAATAAAATGATTCACTACTCTATTTGATAATAACTTTGACAATTTAAACCTGGAGTTTACTGAGCAAAGGCAAATCCAGTTTTGTTGTAGCTTGTCCCCTCAGAGTGATCTCTTCGTTCTTGCGTGTTCACGTGAATCCAGAAAGAGTAGGAGTATAGCAACATCGGCAAGGGAAGACACTGGGATGATAATTACTTTGAAGTAAAAATGGCACAAAGCACAAGTAGGAGAGGGATGGCGCAAGTGAACTGGCTTGGCCTATGCGATTCCTAGCAGGGTTGTTGCAGCAATGATGAAACAAAATGATAAACAACAGGTACTCAAACAATGAATAATAGCAGCTTCAGAGAAATACAACGAAGTACAAGTAGGAGAGGGATGGCGCAAGTGAACTGGCTTGGCCTATGCGATTCCTAGCAGGATCGTTGTCGGTGTACAGTGAGGCATAACTAAATACTCAGAATTCTAATCCATGCTAAAGATAAAATGATTCATAAAATAAATCTAGGACTGAGTATTGAAGACTAAAGCTCAAGAATGAAGACTCCAGACCAAAGAACCAAGACCATTTACTTGTAAACAAGCTACATATTTATAGCATTTGCAATGAGTAGAAGGCAAGTTCAAATTGAACTCTCCCACCATTAAACAAAGATAAATCACTGTTCAGTCGGCAAAAACATTAATGCATGCTCAAGTCGGCAAAGAAAAGCTGGTAAATCATGATATTTCACGCGGGTCGCGTCAAAAGAGCATTCTGGAAAACGCGCACAAGACCACTTTGCTCTAAGTAGGGTGGCGATTCTGAGACCGCCACCTGTTGGCGGCGGTCACGAGACTCGCTGCCTGCAGGCGGTTTCGTTTCACATCAAGGTCAAGAGGCCAAGGAAAGAGGGAAAAAAAGGGAAAACAAAGGGTGCGGGGGCTAAGCGGGGCATGTGGGATGTTAACGCATACTCCGAAGGCTTTTCCGGATCCCGAACACCTTGCGAGGAGACCTGTATCATCATTGGAGTTTTCGTAACCAATTTACGTATCACAAGTACATACAATTTTGGGTACGTATAGTGGCCCATCATAAAATTACCCCACATCACCCATAAGCTAATGAAACTGCTGAGGTGTTTAAAAAAATTCTGAGTCACATGCTGACAATTTTTTTTGATGTGGGATGATAAGATTGGGATGACAAGGTATCAACCATTCTATGGGCACACATGACAACCTACAAGAGATTGAACAAGGCCACACCGTTTCAGTTGGTGTTTGACACATAGGCTATTCTACCGATTGAATTTATGCTACCATCGCTACATACTACATGCGTAAGAGGGTTAGGTCGATGAACAAACATTGAGGAAAGGCTAGACAAGTTAATGCGGTTTGACAAAAGGTGATCACTTGCAAGATGGGGTCAAAAGATTGAAAAGGCATGACAAAATGCATGTCATGATCATCATCTTAAAAACAAACAATTTGAGGTTGGGCTAGATGGTTTTGTTATATGATTCCAAGTTTTTGTGCCATCCTGGGAAACTGAAAGTCCATTGGTTAGGGCCATATATCATCTCATACATCCTTGATTCAGGTACTTTCCAGTTACAAGTGCTTGATGGAACATGATTACCAAGCCATTTCAATGGGAGTAGGTTGAAGCCCTACTATAAATAAGTCTTCCTTGTGTTTATAAATAAGGCAATATTGCCATTTAGCCTAGGATTTCCTTTTATGCATTTCTTTTCCTTGTGTTTCCCTTTCTCGTTGCTTGTTCCTTTCTTTTTGTGTTGTTGTTTTGTGCACCTTGTGCACCGATAGCCACTTATTTTTCAAAAGGTTGTGTATGCGCAGAGGACCGCGCATATATTTTTGTGTGGGGTGGAGTAATGCAAAGTAAAATGGAAGTCTGGTAGTAGAATTTGTGTTTCAATGGCCCATTAAAGACACGAAGTAGAGCATATGTAGAAAAGGTGGACATAAGGAATTTTGGTGTCAGGAGAGCTTTATAAAGACCACGTATAAAGGATGAGAAGCGCAAGAACAACATGAGGTAGGAGAGGAAAAAATTAGGTCAAGGACATAAGAAGTACCTTTGGCATTGCATGCACGCACGTGAGGATCTTGGTCGATTAAGGATTTTTACACACTAGAAGGTCAGAAGGGTTTTTTCACGCATGATTAGGCATGGGGGTAAGAGTGCTTAAGGTTGCTTTAGTGGAAAAATCCACCTTTATTATAAAAGTATGATGGTAGGTGACATATCATTTATTGCGGGAGATGAGAAGAAGCTATAAATAGAAGGTTGGGCACATTATTATTTACCTTGCATTTGTTATATCAAGAACTCTTGTGAACTAGGGCATCCTTGAGAAGTTGTGCGAAAGGAGATTGTGAAGATTTGAGTGTGTGACTAGTGTGATTTATAAACTAGGGTGGAAAAACAAGTACACGGGCATAAAGGAGAGGGTTGTTGGAGTTTTCAAAACCCGTAAGAAAGTACACCATCTTGTGGAAGGAAGGATTTTTCTAGGGTTAGGGTTTTGCAGCTAGGGCATGGGAGAAAAGGGATTCTTTCACAAAGGGAAGCCAAAAATTTGAGTAGAGTGAGGAAGAGAAGCAAGGAAGAGTTTGTGTTTTTAGTAACCCGACAAGAATATGACACCAAAGAAGGTAACCGTTTCACCGAAGAAGGGCAACGGAAAAGGAAACAAACTTCGCTACCAATTTCAACGAAGAGTGGTATGGGGATATATAATACCCAGAGATAGCGTGTTTCTCATAAAGGAATGGGAATCCCATGTAAGGAAGATGATAGTGAGTGATTAAAACCATCAGAAAAGCACCACAAAGAAAGATATGGTATTTGAACTGGTTCACCCGATAGACAAAAGGACACTAGAAGGGATGCCGATCTATGATGATGAGGTGAAGGTAAAATTGGAGAAGGTTGGGTTGATACAACTTTATGAGTTTCCCTACTTTGGCAAACTCGAGCGATTGTACCAATGGTTGATGTCTTGCGTGCATGAGGATCATTTCTACTTCACAAGCTAGAGGATGTGAATACCGCCTCAACTTATATATAAGTTTATTGGCCTTGTCTGCGAAGGGAGCCACTAGATGATGACTTGGAGGACAAGGAAGCCATTAAGGAGACAATCCAAGCTTATGATTATAAGAAGGGCTCACGCTACTTTGATATCTCATAAATCTCGACCCAATGATGAGGATGGCCACGCACTTGGTATCCAAGATGAATGGGCAAGAGAGGTGGACACAGATAAACAAGGCTTGGTTGAATGTGTGCCAGAAGATTTCGTGAAGGAACCATCTATAACCTGTCCACCTTCATTACAAAAGAAATCATCAGTGCCATGCATGAAGGAGAGAAGATCATGTTTGGAAATGTCCTCCTCACCATCGTCTTCTCAGAAATTGGAGTGCTTGATGGGCTAGAGAAGTTTGTATGGGAATATCTAGATGAAGACCCTTCCCCACAAAGAGATTTTAAAAATACACTTGTGACACCATGATGGCTACCCATAAGGTGCGCTTAGAGAAATGGTACAAGAGGATGCATGACGTGTTCGAGGATGAATGGAGGATACCCAAATAATTGCCAGCACTAGTACAAAGAGAAGTGAGTTTGATATCTACCAACATTTTTACATTGGTAGATTCACATTGACAGATGGGACCAAGAGCCCATGGTGTAAACTACCTTTCTTCTTCACCACACAATACTTTCAAGCAGGGGTCAATCAATTTAAGGAAGTAAATATACTAAGGTTCCACCTTAACGAGGTAGACCAAGACCACAACGAGCTGCGCAGAAGTCTAATATACCCTAAAAAGTGCACTTATGTGGAGAAGTATGTCTCCCACGAGGTGCGTATGATGAAACCCATGATGCTACTAATTTCAGGAAGGACCGCAACGAGGGTATACTTGCGCATTAGGCCCAAGTATGAGAAGGGTACCTACTTGGAGAATGATGTCTCCATCCTAGAAGACCCCCATTGGGAGGAAGAAGGCCACACCAAGGAAGAGGGAAAGAGAGGAAGTACTAGAGAAGAAAGAACCAAGTGTGTAAACAACATAATCTATGGGCACGCAGGAGTTAGGCACGAAGCCAAGCACATATGCATGAAGGAAGAAGTCCCCCATTAAGGAAAAGGAAAAATCACCTGAGGAAGAGGTGCAGAGCAAGAAGAGCCTCCTACATAAGAAGAATCACCAAGGAAGGAGTCATTTACTAAAGAAGAAGAGAAGGAAGAGTCTCCTATACTGGAATCACTAGTTAGGAAGAAGCAAAAGGTAGTGGAGAAGGAAAAATTAGAAGGAACAGAGAGCATGGAGGGCTCTGAGAGGTGAGAGAGATGATGACAAGAATTAATACCATCCGGTGTATGATATGCGTGACTCCAAGGATGAAGGAAATGAAGAAAAGAATGGGGAAGAGGAAGGAGCCCAAGGAAAAGGGGAGAGTGAGGAAGTGAATACTAAGGATCAAAGGACCCCAAGCCTCACTAAGGAGCAGATAGAAAATGCCACAAAAATGGAAGTAGGAGGCATAATCAAGGATTTTGTGGAGCAGGAGGTGGAGCGTAGTGCTGATGAAGTGCTCAAGGAGATAGAGGAGGAAAACATAGGAAAAGAGTTAGGGAGCATGGGTGGGGATCCCATCTTAGCGGTAAGCCTTCCTAAAACAACACACATGGGAGGAAAAGGTGTGGTAGTGGCACAGGATTAGGGAATGAGCTATGTCAATGATCCAAGTAAGGTAGTGCATGTGATTCTAGAGTACTGTGCCTAAAACCAACTCCTTGCATGGTATTCATTCAAAGAAGAAGGCACATACCCATGAACGAGGAAGATGCTATCTTAGGCATTTGAGTCCCATGTTGATGAGCCCAAGTTTGAGGTTAGCCAAGGGGGCGATGAAGATACCAGAGACCATGGGAGTAAACCCCCTAGTGAACACTCAATAGTTATCCGATGAGAAAGTTCATGAACGCCCTCAACAAGGTATCAGTTGAGGTAGAAGAAAGAATCTTCAAAAGGAATGACAGGGTAAGGTTCCTAGAGGAAGAATTGGAGAAGAAGAAAGAAGAACTTATTGAGAAGAGCAAGGATCTAAAGTAGGAGGAGCTAATCAATGCATAACTAAGGGAGGAAAAGGCGAAGGTGTGTGAGGTGTATAAGAAAATTGAAATGATCATGGACGCCATCACTTTGAAACACCAGACCTAGCACCACTTGAGTAGAAATACAAGTCAACCTTGTAATGCTTGGAAGACTTAACCCGTATCCTTACCATGGAAAGGTGACCACTCACTCTAGAATTAGCAGAAGAGGCATTGATGAGCCAGAAGGAGGACGAAAAGCAGAAGATCGGGGAGATAGTGGCATGATATTCTAAACTCCTTGCCGCTGTATAGACCGCCACGCATATGGTTGAGGCTGTGTATGATACTTGTGGTGATAGGGACATAGTAGCAAGCATACTAGTTGCTACACATGAGGGAGTTTGAAGGAATACCAAGAGAAGAATAAAAGAAATAGGGAGGAGAGGGATAAGATCCTAGCCGAGGTTGAAAAGAAGATGGAGGCAATCAAAACCTTGTAAGGTTTGATCAAGAACCGAATTAAGGAGTTGTATCCCTAGATCACCTATAGAATGGATGCGCTAGACGTCTGTAGCAAACAACTCAAAGGGATTGTAGATACGCTGAATGCTAAGGGTGGTGAACTAAGTTTTGAGGAGGTAAGTGCTCTAGTGGGTGACCTACTTCAATAGGCATAGGGTGAAGTAGATGCTTGGGAAAATATCGAGGTGAAAATAAGGAAGGAGTTCCCACTCCTATCAGTAATAGCAAGATCTTCGATTCTTTCATTTCTTCTATTCTTCATTCTTCCATTCTTTAAATCTTCATTCAAATTTTCTAGATCCCACCATTCGTTATTCTTTGAAGGAGTAGTATGTTTTCAAGGACGAAGAACAAGCTTAGTGTGGGGTGATGTTGGGCCTTGAATATTGGCTAAGTACCAAAAGGCGCGTGCGTGCGTGGGACTAGTAAGAAGAGGGGCGCGTGGGGAGAAAAACATAGGAAAAGGGTTTAATAAGGGTTTAGGAGAAACCAGGGTACGTAAGATAGTACAAAGGATATAAGGACTTAGCCATATTCGACATTCTCGGAGGAACTTTAGAAAAACGTGACTGACTAGGTGTGTCGAGTGGATAAGGTGCCATCCTAGAGACTTGGTGGTCAAGGAAAGAATATTCCATGCATGGAATATTCCTAGGAAGACATCATTACAAAAAGTGGAGAGCTCAGAACAGAATAAGCATGCACCATTGGAGGACCACATTGACACTTGGCATCCGATCTGCTCCTAAAGAAAGGCATGGTGGTGGGTGTTGATCCTATAAGAAGAGATGCTTGGGTAGAAGGTAAGAAACAAAGAGAGGAAGAGGAGAGATGAATGAAGAGATAAATGAAGATATGCATGAGGAGAGGCACCAAAACACTTAGCATGGGAAGAGCAAATCTCGTAGAGAATATATTAGGATGTTATAGGAGTTGGGGTTCTCATTAGAGGACTGTAGCAATGTTATCAAGTCTAAGGGATGGGTCTGTAAGCTATTTGTAATAAGGGAAGCATAGCTAGAACTTCTACTACATGAGTTAGATCTCTGTCTTGATACATTTGTTCTGATATGAACCTTTTGAATGTAATGTGGTTATTAATACTATGATCAATATAAATATATGGCTCTATTTTGAATATCTCGGTCCATGGGTGTAAACCCTAATGTCTTTTCTTCATGTTATGAATTAGATCTATTCTTTATATGATGTTTCTCTTGTTATTTTCATGGGTATATAGATGTAATATCCCATCCTATGCATTGAACGAATGCATGAAAATTTACTTTTTGTATCTAAACTTCTATCAATGGCAAGGTCTTCTCACAATGTTCACATAAAGGAGGGGCTCGACACTTGTGCGTGCCTTAGGTGAGCAGCCGATGTGCCGTTGGGTGATAGGTCGACGTGCGTGGGACTAGAGAGTTATATTAAGAGTACATAAAATGACTACATTTCTTGTTTTCCATTTGGTTTTACGCACCCTACATCCTAGTCGGTATTTTACTTATTTGTCTTTTATGGCTCCAAACACTGACTCCTAGCCAAGGCAGAAGTGCCTGGGCGCCCTTGACCCTTTTACACCTTACTCACTCTTTTTGGTTCTCTTTTATATTTTGGGCATATTTTTCACTTATGGGTCATCCTTCCAGTTGTCAATTATGAAATTCAAACAAGGGAATCATATAAATAGATAGTTATGTTTTCAAAATCAAGGACAAAACAATAAGCATTACTACTATCACTTAAGCTTGCATCCAAAAGGCACCTAAAGCACTCCAAAGCATCCATTTAGAATCCACTTAAGGGACAAGGGTTGCATCAACTCTACATACACAACATATGTAGGGGAATTTTATTATTCCATGCACACATTCTACTACATTGTTACATCTAGCTACAAGTCGCTATCAAATGCACTTTGCTGAGGGCATCCTAGGGCACATAAACTACATGAAGTCCGAGATGTAGTGTAACACTTAGTTGTAATTTCACTTTCAAGGTGATCATCAGGGTTAGTTAGACTCCCCATATTGCATCTTTATTTTTAGGTTTGATGTGGTTTGTGGGTTTTGCAGGTGAAATTCTATTTTGTAGGTTATAGGAACCCTCGACGACCATTGTGCAATCATTAGGTGATAAAAAATAATAATTGTGATATACTTGTGACACTATAGAAATCATATCCTAAGCATATGTATAGTCACATGCACCTATAAGAGGTCTCTAGTACTCATGCACCCTTGTCCTACTGTGGACGCCCATGTCTGGCCTTATTCCTTTAGTCCGAAATTTATAGAAAACATTTGCGACACTCTTCCCAACTTATTCAACACTTTTCCTAGGTCGGATCGGTCTCGAGATAGAGTGGAAATAAAATAAGTCCTCTATACATGATTGGTTTCGTAGTGACTTTGAAATATATAGATTTAATTCAAATTAAATTAAATCACACTGCATTCCTAATGGTAGTACTGTATGCGGGATGCTTGGAAGATATAATGATCAACACAAAGTTGGGTCACATGTCATCTAGTGTCCAAAAGTAAAGTGATCATTCCAGAAAAGTAAATAATAAGAGTGTGGGAAAGATAAAAATAATGAAAGAGTAAAACAAGTGTTATTAATGTCTAGTCTTATTCTTTGTAAGAATCATGCATATAATGACATACTAGAATCATTGATTTAAGTAGAGAGTGCATGATTTCGTGACTATATATGTCTTGTACAACATGCCAAAACTTAAAATAATTATTAATGCGATTGCCCAACACATTGGTGATAATAACTAAATTTTTACACCCTATTTGAATCTATAATTAGTATAGACATGCACAAGAAGAAGAATGATGTAAGGGTTTGTAATAGATAGAATATTATGATTTAATTGATTTACAAAATTAATCATTTATAATCAAAATAATACATTCATACATGTTATTATTGATAAATAATAAGCACTTAGTCAAATACATGAGAGGAGGAAAAACATAGTAATATATGGTAGAACAAGGAGGATTTGGATGTGCACAATGATCGAATAGGAAGATCAAAAATTGGAAATGCTTCGGTATATGTTTTGGAGCTGAAAATTAAACAAGGGTAGGACTATAAAATTTTTGTACGATGCTAACCTAATTTTTACACTTCTAACCTAGAGTGTATGGTCTTGGATCCTTTGATATTATAAATATATAACATCTTGTGTGCTTCACTTATCTGAAAATGGCCTTCTTTGTAAGATGCTCTTCCTTACACAACTTTGAGATGACTTGTAATCACATCTAACAAAGCTAAAACCCTTAAAAAATTATAGAACACTTCATTAGAGAATTAGAAAACCAAAAGGATAAAACATGTGTGTGTGGTTATAGTTAGACTACCCTTGGAAATCAAAATCCCAATTATTAAACCAATACAAGTGTTGCACTACATGCCCTCGTTGTAGGATCAAGACTCATGTAGTTCTTGTACATGCTTGTGCAAGTATGAATAATTAACCAATGCCTTAGGAGTGCCCTCATGTCTCCTAACACTAAGATAATGGGCTAATAATATAGTGTAGAATGTACCTAATATAGGAGTGCATTAGGAGTGCCCTTGATCCTTTGTTCCTTAAAACCCTTGAATAATCCTTGGAGTGACCTCTCTTGCTAATACATAGCTTTATGACTTTTACATGCTTGGAAATGAACAAAGCTAAACTCTTTGACTTAGATGAGTGCTTAAAACAGGTAGTAGGGACCATTTAAAATGATGTGCATCTGATTTAGGTAGATTTAGGAATCCATGAGAGTTTTGGAGTGTTTTTGCAATTGTAAAAGTGTTAAGTGAGTTATAAAGTGACATTGACTTGTTTATATAGCCTTTCGTAGGTGAAATATTCGAATAAGGTTGACTCTAGGAAAATGAAATGACCCTAAGAATATATTTTAATTGAAAACAAAGTTAGTGAACTTGTGGAGCCGACTCGTATAAGTTGACCAAGAGCAAACATCACATCCCGACGTAGTAGTACATTTTTGTATAGAGAAGTAAAACAACAAAACATAACGTTTAGACATGAAGAATAGGCGTTGTTTAATGGTTTTATCATATAATATTATTAGAATTGATGATAGAAGAGAGTGTAATGATAAAATTTTTATGGAAGAGCTAGAGAGATGAACTAACTGGATTTTAAATGTAAGCATTTGGGAAGTAAGAGGATCTATAGACACCAATTTTGGTATCCTTGTCCCTCATCTCGTACACTCCCCTTCATCGTAATTATTCACATACATACCTCTCTTCCCATTTCAATCCCCCTTTCCCTCCTAAAATCTCTTTATCCATTTAATTGGTATTTTCCACCTTAATATCATCTTAATTACACCCTTAATTAATCTCCCATAATCATCCCTGTTGGGGCTAAACCATATAACAATGTTACACAGATCTATAATCAGATAAAGCATACAAACAATGAATGTAGAAATAACTAGAAGATAAAATAAACAAGAGAAAGATAACACCAGATTTAACATGGTTCACCTAATGTGGGCTACATCCACCAAGAAACGACCAATATTATTATTCAATGATTTATAGAGGAAATACAATGAAGATTTTTTGTCTTCCAACACCTCATAGGATGTCCAATGGATTTTCCCTCACTCATCTACTCTTTCTTGCTCACCAAGAAAAATTACATGCAATTTTTATTTTATTTTATTCTCTCATACCCACATATAATGCATACATGGATATATATCTATTATGGGCAACTAACTATGATTTTACAATCAATAAATCATCTTTTTTATTGATAAGGCGGGTTAAAGGGACCCATTCCCTATTTACAAAAAAGGAGGCTCAACCTCAGATGTATAAAAAAACCAACCATAACCAGGTCCCACTGGCATATAAACAAAACCAGACATTATTCTATATACTAATACTAGGACCTGGACAAAAGAAACCTATTTTAACCATCATCTACCGATATATTGAGATCCTCGGTTGAAAGTCCCTGATCCATCATGAGCTCCAATTTAGAATCCACGCCAGGAGCAGAACCCTTGAGCTAGCCCTGCCAGAGGTGTTTGAAGGCATTACTTGCAACATCTCGGAGCTCCACCCACCAATACAACATAGGCTCCAGGAGGAATACCCAGAGTGCAAACATCTGGAAGCTTTATGTGAGCACACCCAAAATTTTTATCCCATGTGAAACCCACCAAGGACTGGGTGAATTCCAACAGAATCGAAAGTGCTTCTCTAAGTCCGTCATAGCCGCATCATCAACTCCCTGTGAACACAGAGCCCCCCAGCACACCGGCTAAGATACCGAGACTAAAATTAACAACCTCGTGGCAATGTTTTCAGAAAGAGGGTGCCAACCAGTAAGTAGCTAGATTAACTACCTCCACCTTTAAGGGATGTAGAACCATAATATTTTCTACAAAGATGGAAGCAATTCTGCTATTAATTCTCGACCACCCTTCTGCATTCAGAAAACCCAACCCTAACACCACTTTCACAGCCTCTAGATCCTCAGAGCTAGAAATATGAAATATTTTCTTCAGCCTACAGTCAGAGACCTTATTATGAAAGGCCATTTCCCTCATATCGCAAGACAACGCCAACAATGGAGCTCGAGGAGGATCCATAACAACCACAAGTAAAAACTGAACAAAAAGAGCCCCCATGCCTTAAGTAGCAATCCCATCCTTCACATGTGGGGAGAACTGCCATCGATTCCATAATTAGGCTCCTCCTTCAAAACCATCATATCAAGGCCCTCCCACGTAGAGCCATTAATATCAACCTTCTCCCCAAGAATTTTCTCAATACCTTTATTTGCTAGCCAGTTGGCACACTGATTTCCCTCCCTATACACGTGCCTGATGCTCCAATTATTAAAAAAGGAGAGTTGCCATAAAATTTTTTGAACCCCTAAGTCCAACTTCCATGAAAGGGCTCTTTTTTAATAATGGCATTAATGATTACCAAGGAATCCCCCTCTATTTCCAGATTCTCAATTTTAAGTGAGGCCGCTAAGGAAAATCCCTTACTAAGCGCTTGAAGCTCTTGAATTATAGGTACCCACTTTAAGCTTATAGGAAGCAACACCCACCAACTTACCCATGGAATTACGAATTAAGCACCCCGCACCAGAAACACCAGATTCCCCGGGCAGCTCCATCAAAATTCAGTTTTAAAAAACCAGGGGAAGGGGGACCATTTAACCTTTTTTCTAGCCAAGGAGGAAGGCACAAAAGATTTCAGTGCACCATCACTAGGTTTGATAATCAGAGGCCAATTTCTTTCAAGCATCCTATCTTGAGAAGTAAAAGGACAAGATCTCTACCAATTAGATGACACCACTTCCGAAATGGCTCCTTCCAGCTTGTATAGGACCATTTCCATAGAACTAGACTCTTCCCTAAAGAGCCACTTATTCCTTTCCCACCATAAACTCCAAAGGAGAAGCACAAGACTGCAAATCCATATGGAGGACAAAGCCCTCGAGTGCAAATACACGGCCGAGCCAGAATAGCGCCGGGAGGGAGGACGGTTAAACCCATAACAAATTAAGCTTGGCACACAACCAATTCCAACACTCCACTACAAAGGGGCAGTGTAATAACAAATGATCCCTATCTTCTTCTACTTTTTCGCATAAAACACACCTAGAGGGGCCCTGAAACCCAAACTTTTTCCTTCTTTCCTGAGTAAGAATTTTACCTTGGAAGGCCATCCAGGAAAAGAGGCCAGCCTTTGGGGGGCAGGGAGGTTCTAAACATTCTTTCCAAATGTTATCCTCCATCACAACATCCTCATGAAGCAAAAGATAACCCAGATGCGAGGAATACGACCCCGAGGAAGCAAAGCAGTCCAAACAATTTCATCTTGCTTGCTAGAGATCAACACTTGCCTATCCTGCATAGTAGACTTAAAATTCTTCATTACCAACTCCAAGAGCCCTAAATGATCAATCTCATTCCATAAAAAATAGAGGGAGGAGGTTCATCCAACTACCCATAGTTTGAGACACAAGGACCCCAATCTTCAAGTAGCCTCTCTTTAATTTCCTCAAATTCGGAACGTCCCCCAAAGTAGGGAACCCATTCCAGGGATCATCCCAAAAAGGATTTTTCACCATTCCCCACTTTCTAGTCCACATTGTATAAGAACAAAGACCTGCAATCTAACATGAAATTCCAAATATGAGAACCCCTAGGTGGGTTCACAATATGGAGAATAGATTCTGGAAGGGGGCTCCCAGATATTTCTTTTCAAAAACTTGACTGAGGAGACTATTAGGATTTGAAATTAAATTCCACACCATCTTAGCACCTAGAGCCA
The DNA here is from genome assembly GCA_018340775.1 of Taxus wallichiana var. yunnanensis. Classification (NCBI taxonomy): domain Eukaryota; kingdom Viridiplantae; phylum Streptophyta; class Pinopsida; order Cupressales; family Taxaceae; genus Taxus; species Taxus wallichiana. The sequence continues at coordinate 601,646,391 of CM031235.1, forward strand.
AATTTTGTAGGCCCAGATTAAGAATCCCCACCCCACCTAGAGCCTTAGGTTTTGTTAAAACATCCCAACTGATCAGCGGGATTTTCCTTTCTCCCGAGAGACCTTGCCACAGAACTTTCTCATCATCACCTTCAACTTTTCCAACACACTTTTGGGAAATTTGAGAATAGAAAACAAATACATGGGAGAGGCACTGAGAACCGATTTGATAAGATGCAATCTCCTAGCTAAGGAAAGCCATTTTCCTTTCCAAGAGTTTAATTTAGCATCCAACGAGGATAGCAAATCCTTCCACAATGAGACTTTACCCGAACCTTTAAATAAGGGAATACCAAGATATTTGACTCGGAAGGAAACCCTTTATGAATTTGAAAATATTCAGAATACGAGCTTCAAGCTGAGGGGAGACGTTGAAGAAGAAAATGCAGGACTTGAGGAGACTAACTTCTTGCCATGCATTTTTTGAGTATTCATCCAAAGTCCCCTTTATCTCTTTAGCTTCCCGAATGCTGGCCCTGCCAAACAAAAAGGTATCATCTACAAATTGCTGGTGGGATAGAGGAGGGACATTATCGTAATTTTCAATCCTTTGAGGCTACCCTCCACCATTTTCCTCTTCAAAGACCTACCTAAAGATTCAACAACCAAAATATAGAGAAAAGAGGACATCGGGTCACCTTGCCTAATGCCTCTGTTACTAACAAAAAAACCTTCAACACTCCCATTAATTAAAACCAAGAAGGAAGGGCCAGAAATGCAGCTGAAAATCTAGTCACACAACCCTTTAGAGAAACCAAATTTTCTAAGAACTCTTATGAGAAACCTCCAGTTGATCTTATCATAGGCTTTACTAATATCAAGCTTTAAGAGCATACCAGGGGAATTCGAAGAAGAAAGGGAGTGGGTCAACTCATGAGACAAAATAACTCCCTCCAATATTGATATATACCGGCATAAACCCGGTTTGTTCTTGGGATATTAAAGGGATCAGAACAACTTTCAAACGAAGGGCTATGGCCTTAGAAATAATTTTATAGGAGGTATTACAAAGAGAGACCAGCCTAAAATCTGCAAAGGAGGAAGGTTGAGGCAATTTTGGGAAGAGGCAGATAAAAGTGTTATTCAACATCTTGAGCACTGAATGGGACCTCCTCAAATATTCCATAGCTGCCCACACATCATAACCCACAATCCCCCAAAATTTCTAAAAAAATCCACAGGGAAGCCATTTGGGCCCAAAGCTTTATTCTTCTCCATGGAGAAAACAACTTTTTCAATTTCAGAGAAGGAGAAAGGCTTTAATAGGGCAGCATTCTGGGACTCCAAAATAAGGGAAGGGATACACTCCAAGAGGGAAGATTGAGCCCCATCAAAGGAGGCCACATCAAAGAAGGAGGAGAAGAAATTAATACCCTCATTGATAATATCCTTCTGATTAGTCAACAGATCCCCCTCACTGTTCTTAATCTCCAAATAAAGCTCGAATTCCTTTTGGATTTAACAGAAGCATGGAAAAATTTCGTATTCTGTCCCCATCCTTAAGCCAAAGCTCCCTAGATTTCTGCTTCTAGTAAATCTCCTCTTGAGAAGCAGCTCCCCTAAATCCCTTAGAAGAGACTTCTCCAGAGAAAAGTCCTCTTGATCCATCCCTTTAGCGAACACTTTTAAATTAAGAGCCTTCAAATCAGCTTCAACCCTCACTTTTTCATGAAAGATATTTTTGAAACACTTACCATTCCATTCCAGTAGATCTTTTTTCAGCCTCTTCAACTTCTGAGCTAGCACAAACATCTTAGAGCCCACCACTTGATAAGATTTCCACCAGAATGCAATCCATCCTTCCAAGGAAGCATCTCTAAGCCACATTAACTCAAACTTGAAGGGAGATTTGTGAGGGGAAACATCACAACTGATAACAAGGGAAATTGGAAAATGGTCCGATCCAGACCAAGGTAGAACAAAGCTTTCCAAAACTATCTTTCAGAGACCAATTAGGGAAAACCAGAAATCTATCAAGCCTTTTGGCAATATTACTAAAACCCTTTCTCTTATTACTCCAAGTAAACAAACCTGCTTGGGCTCCAGATCCAACAATGCATTATCCCTAATAAAGGAACAAAAGTCCAATTACGACTGAAGGTTTCTAACAATACCCCCTTCTTATCCTTACCATTAGTGATGGCATTAAAATTGCCACCCAAGATAAGCAAATTATCCCCCAGAGAAGAGACCGAGAGAAGCAAATCCACCCATAAATTTTTTTCCCCAAGATACTATTAGGGGCATACACATTAAATAAAAAGAAACTTAACTGGGAGTGGCGAAGGCTAACACTTACTAGTTGCCAGTTGTGGGATTGGGTTGTAGCTCCACCTTGACAACACCTTCCTTCCAGAGAATTCCAAGACCCCCAGAAGCTCCTAACGAACCCGAGAAGACCCCTTTCCAACCTTTGGCTGAGCCACTCCACATTCGCTCCGCTTTAGTGACTGACACCTTTGTTTCCTGTAGAAGAACCAACCAAGCCTCCAAGGAGAGGATATAACACTTAAGCAAGTGTTGTTTGTTAGAGGAGTTGAGGCCTGACATTCTAGGAAAATAGCTTCATTGGAAATAGGGAAGGATTTTCACCTTCCCGGATTCAGCAATGTCAAATTTTAGGGTGCTTTGCTTTCCCAACTCAACCTCCAACAGCGCAAGCTCCTGTTTAGATTTTCTACCTCTCTTACTAGCGGAGCCACAAAGGCAGATTCCATACCATCCTGACTGAAGGCTAAATTAGAGGGAGACAGATCAGGTACTAATCCATCAGAAGAGCAATTTCCCCTTCCTCCTTATCCCCTTCTGAAAAACTGGGCAATGCCAAAGCCAGAGACTCGTTATTTGAAATCCAACCATTAAGAGTTTCCATCGAGGAGGCCTGTCCCTTCACCATGCCCTCCTTGATCAAGGTGGCGAGTGCCCAGAATCCCTATGAAATTCTTGGTTTCTTTCAGAAGAGAGCGAGGTGTCAGATTCAAAGAAGGGCCAGAGATGGCCAAAACCAAGGCCTGCACCACTTTGGTAAGCCATTATTCCCACCAAGCTGAGGAACATGGGGAATGGAGGAATTTTTTAGAAAAAGCAAGCCATCCCCCATCTGGGATGAAGGCCTAGAAACCGCTTCTTTTTTCCAATTAGACGGGAAAGCCTTCTTTAAGTGACCTAATAAACCACAAGAGAAACAATGAAGATGCAACCCTTCATAGTCAATTGACTGTGATCTGGAACCCCTGTCAGTGGCCAGAATGACCAAGCTCGGAAGAGGGGAGGATAAATCCATCTCGACACAAATCGGGCTAAAGAATTTCTCCAAGCCAATAGTGAAGGGTTAAAAATATGAACCCACGATCCGAGGGTATTAGTGATCTCCTTTAGGGCAACCTGATTCTTGAATTCTGAAGGCAGATTATGAAAACTCAACCAAAGCGGGGCACTAAGAATTTTTTCCTTATGCAGATTAAACTCAGAGGACCACAGACGTAGATAAAGGCTCGAGGAATTAAGAAACCAGGTCCTCCTTTGAAGACTTTCTCTAGCAAGGCCTCCGAATGGAACAAAACTTGGAAGAAGCCATTCGGGAGAAAGAAAACTTTAGGCTTCCTCTCCTTGCCCCAGAACCAGAAGACCCAATTTAAGATTTTTCTCCTAGAAAACCTAGCCCCCACAAATTTACAATGATTGCTCTTTTAACACGAACATCCACAAAGTCCCTCCTAGGGTCTAAGGAGATTAACCCACACCACATCCTTAGACAATTTAAAACCAATCCCCCCACCTTGATTTCCTCCACCTCCTATGAACCACTTACTTCGAGCTCAATTGGATTTGAAGGGACCTCCTTCCCCACATCCAGGGTGGGCGAAACAATCCTTTGGCAGGAATCGACATCCACCAACAAATTTTTTAGAGCCGAATTCCCTAACAACCTAGCCAAGGACTTGACCATTGTGCCAAGGCCAAACTTAACCAACAACACCGAGACTTCATCCTTTGCCAGCTCCACACCATTCTTCTTGAACCACTCCACCTGCCACTTACTCCCGGTGGGATTCTATTTGCACCAGAGGCAAAACGCCTCGGGCAGGGCACAACAGCTGCAACCTCCTTTCCCGCCATGGAAACTTCCTCCAACTCGATTCAAAATTTGCAGGAATCACCACTACTTTGCTCCACCACCCTTATCTTAATGTTCATCAAGAAATAATGTTTAAAATAAGTGATTTATTCTAATTCTCATTAAAAAACAAAGCACTGTCTCACAGTAAACGCGTGCCGATTCGCTCGACCATCGTCATCACTACTTGACCATCATCGATCACATCGCTCACAACCAAAAACTTGTAAAAGCAAGCTTTATGTGAAGAAATTAGTCTCCATACTCAACAATCTCCCACTTGGAGATCAATTGCTGGACTGTAATGTGCATCACCATTCGTGGTTCCTTTTCCTTGGCCTGTTTCTTCCTCTTCAAGTCTTAAAATTGAAGACCAATAGAAGTAGAGTGAAGCTCCAACTTCTCCCTTATCAATGGATTCATTAGCATGTCTACAGGGTTCTCATCCATATGGAATTTCTCTAACTTCAGCTGCCCATCCTGCAACACCTACCATATGAAGTGATACCTCAGCGGAATATGTTTCGTTCTTGAATGAAATGTTGATTTCTTTGCGGATGAATCATGCTCGACTATTCTTGTATAATATAAAATCCTCTTTCTCTGTACCCAAATATTTCATGAACCTACTTATCCATATCATCTCCTTGCTAGCTTTTATAGCTATGCAACATACCCCGCCTTTGTAGTAGACAAAACCACAACCTTCGTAATCTCAAAATCTAGCTAACCGCCATTCCACCTATTGTGAAAACATATCTAGTGTTGCTCCTCCTTCCATCCAAATCTCCAACCATATCTGAATCAACATAGCCACATAAAAAAGTATCTGACCCTCCATAGCATAACTCTATGCTAGTTGTCCCTCTCAAATACTTGAGAATCCATTGGACTACTTTCCAATGTTTTTTACCTGGATTAGCCATAAACCTGCTCACAACTCCCACTACTTGTGAAATGTCTGGTCTAGTACAAACCATGTCATACATAAGAATTCCCTCTTTGTTGAAGTGTAAGGAACATGTGCCATGTACTCAACCTCCTTGTGTGATGAAGGACACTGATATTTTCTCAATTTGAAATGTCCAGCCATAGGTGTACTAACATGTTTTAAATTTTACATATTAAACCTTTCCAACACCTTATTGATATAAGCCTCCTGAGACAAATACAACTTCTTATTTTTCCTGTCTCGGTGAATTTGCATGCCAAGGATTTTCTTTGCAGCTCCCAAATCCTTCATTGCAAATGTGTGAGCTAACCTTTCTTTAAGTTTACCAATGTCCTGCATACTAGATCCTACAATCAGCATATCATCCACATACAATAACAAAATAACATAGCTCTCATTTTCAAGCTTCTTAAAATAAACACAATGGTCAAATTCACATCTCATATAACCATGTTCATGCATAAAACTATCAAATCTCAAATACCATTTCCTTGGAGGTTGCTTGAGCCCATATAGGTTTTTTTAATCCATACACAAGTTTCTCCTTACCCTCGACTTCATAATCAAATGGTTGCTGCATATAAATATTTTCCTCTAAATCACCATGAAGAAAATCCATCTTAACATCAAGTTGTTCTGAATGCAAATATTTTGTTGCAATCAAAATTAGAACAATACGAATAGAAGTCATCTTAACTACATGAGAAAAAATCTCATCAAATTCAATACCTAATTTTTGTGTAAATCCCTTTACCACAAGCCTCACCTTGTACCTTTTAGTCCACCCTCTTCTTCCTTGATCCTATAAACCCACTTGTTATGTAGATTTTTCTTACCTGCTAGAAACTTGACCAAATCCCATGTCTGATTTTGTTCCAAGGAGTCCATCTCCTCATCCATGCCATGCTCCCACTGCTCATGGGTATCTACCTACATTGCTTCTTCAAAGCTTTCTGGTTCACCACTATCAGTCAATAATAAATAAGAAAAGGAAGGTGAAAATCTCTCTAGAGGTCTACTTACTCTTTGTGACCTTCTCACTAAGATTTGGGGTGTTTGGGGCTCTTTCGTACTGTTGCACATTCATGTCAATCTCTATCGTTGATCGACGCTAATCATCCTGTAATTGACCATAGTTCCTTTGTTTGTTGATTGATGCCTTTGGTTGCCTTACCGACATCGGTTCTAGGAGTACCGACATCGGATCCACTTGGCCGCCTGTTATGAACTTGATCCTCGTTTGCCGATGCTGGTTACCTCGACCAATATCGGCCGCAGAATCGATGTCGATGTTTATGGATGTCTACTTTAGGTTTGAAAATTGATTTTCCTTTGAAATCTCATCAACTTGATCATGTTTAGGCACCAAAACATGATCCATGTACATTCTTTTTCATTCCAATTAATGTCACGACTTCTAACAATCTTAGAATATTCTAAATCCCAAAATCAATAATTAAAAAATAACTTGAGCCATAACCAATGAAACTACATCTCTTAGATTTAGCATCTAACTTATTCTTATTTTCTCTATCAACATGCATAAAATCTTCTGAGCCAAAAACTCCAAGAAAAGAAAAATCTACCTCTTTTCCAGACCAAGCTTCTTCTGGTATTCCATCACCTAGTGCTGTTGAAGGCCCACAATTGATCATATACACCACTATATCCACTACTTCTACCCAAAATTGAAAGGAAAGCTAACATGTATCCTCATGATTCTAGCAAGTTCAATGATTTTCATGTTCATTATTTCTACAAATTCATTCTCCCGAGGAGTTCTAGGAACCATTCTTTCTCTTCGTATTCCATTCATTGAACAATAATCATTGAAAGCCTTGTTGCAATACTCACCACCATTGTTAGATCTAAGGCACTTCAATTTTAAGTTTGTTTCATTTTCTACAAGGGCTTTCCATCTTTTAAAAGTTTCAAAAACATCAGATTTATGCTTAATACAATAGATCCATACCTTCCTTGTGGCATCATCAATGAAAGTCACATAATATTGGGATCCTCCAATAGAAGCTACCTAGGCTGGTCCCCACACATCTGAGTGTACAAGATCCAATTTCTGTTCCTTATTTGTTGACCCAACCTTGAGAAATCTCACTCTCTTATGCTTTCCAAATATGCAATGCTCATAGAATTCAAGATCCAATTGTTTCAAATATGATAACTTACCCTTAGCCTTTAAGATCTGCATTCCTTTTTCACTCATATGGCCTAGTTGATTATGCCACATGGTTGCATCTGAATCTATAGTAGATAACATAGAAAATGAATTAGTAACACAGGTAGACAAATATAAATTTCATACCTTCTTACCTCTTGCCACAACAAGATATCCCTTGGTAACCTTCCAAGAGTTGGTTGTGAATGTAACCACACATCTAGATTCACCAAGTTGCCCTACAAATATTAGATTTCTTTTGAGGCTTGGCACATGCCTCACATCTTTCAATACCCATGGATTTCCATTCTACAACTTTAGATAAACATCACCTTTACTAGTAATATTGCATGGCTCATCATCTCCTAAATAAACTTGTCCAAAATCACCCTGAACATAATTTCTGAAATAACCCTTATTAGGGGTAACATGGAAATAAGCTCTAGAATACAATAGACTAGAAATCATTCAAATGATTAGATATAGATCCAATTTCTTGCATCTTATAACTAAACAATTTTTTCATCAAATAAATATTATTCAAGCACTAGGAGTTTCATAAAATTTTTCTAAGGATTTCATCAACTCTGCTATGGTTTTGATTCGTGAAATTCAAAGCCATCGATGTTGTGGGCTCAATCTTATAGATCCTGAGTCTTCTTTGTCGGGAACTTCTATTTTTCATTAGTCATCGTTCTCTGTTGTCCATGCTCATCCAATGGTAAGTATATATCTTTCTGATATAAATAATCCTCCACCTGCATCTTCCATAGTTGATAATTACAATTGTCAAATTTCTCTACTTGGTATTTACTATCTTCTACCATTGCTCTGCTCCCACTCAATCAGAAAACCCTCTGTGAGTAAATCTTATCAACACACAAAACCTCCAAACAAATCTCTTGATACCATTTGTTGGGGTTAAACCATATAAAAATGTTGCATATATCTATAATCAGATAAAACATACAAGTAATGAATGTGGAAATAACTAGAAGATAAAATAAACAAGAGAAAGATAACACCAAATTTAATGTGGTTCACCCAGTGTGGGCTACATCCACTAAGAAATGACCAATATTATTATTCAATGCTTTACAAAGGAAATACAATGAAGATCTGCTATTTTTCAACACCTCATAACATGTTCAATGCTTTTCCCTCACTCAGCTACTCTTTCTTGCTCACTAAGAAAACTTACATGTAAAACAATTGCTATTTTCTTCTCTCATACCCTCATACAATGCATACATGTGTGTGTATATATATATATATATATAGTCTAGGAAACTAACTATGTTTTTACAATCAATAAATCATCTTTAAAACAAGTGATTTATTCTAATTCTTGTCAAAAAAACAAAGCACCTTCACACAGTGTAATCACACGATTAAGCATTTCGACACCATCACTTTGGTCACTTCGACCATCGCTGGTCACCGCTGCTCGACCATCTTTGGTCACTTTCAAAACTAATAACTTGTAAAAGTAAGATTTCGTGAAGCAATTAAGCTCCATATTCAACAATCCCTAATTACCATTAATTAATCCTAAACCATCATCTAACCCACTTGTCTTCCCTAAATCTCTCTATCTACCATCCCTAGGCCCTCATTCAATGATTTCACCTCCCTTTTGCCTTTATTTAATATTTTCCACCTCCCACCAACCCATTTATCCATCATAAGAAACCCTAACATGTACATACCTCCAAAACCCTAATCTCACTTCATAAGGGCTCATTGTCTTGAGCTCATCACCCTTCCACTACCCAAATGGATGGACCTCTCGTAATCGGCGATGACCCATCCGGATTGCCATCAAGCCTATAAATATGACCATACGCCTCACTTTTCATTGATGCAAATTTGGAGACTTCAAAATTTCTTGTGATCTTTCCTTCATCTCTTACTCATCTTTGGAATTGTTATCACTATCTTGGAGCTATTTTGGAGATCTTGTACCCCACCTTTGGAGAGTTGGAGTCTCTTTCTCCTTTTGCATGCTTGGATCCACCATTTTCATTTCGTCACTTTTTCTTATCAATATTTTGGTAAGATCATTAGTAATCCTTGATCCCTATCGCTAAATTTTCCCATCTTTATTTCTATCTATAGATTTTTCTTTTCACTCATATTTTTCCATCAAACCCTAGATCAATTATAGTAACCATCAACCCTATCTAGTTTCCTTTGACCCTATTCATATTTGTTTGGATTTCTAGCATTCATTACTACCAGTCATCCATTTTCTGAGCCCATAACCTTCCACATCCTTCAATCTTGTTATTCTACACACTTGCAGCTTCGATCCTAACCTCATCGAGATCTAGTCACCGCTAATTGAAACCATTGTTGTTGACCCTATCTAATAGTTCTCATCTTCCATTAATTTTCTTGCATCCTTTCTATTAGATCTAGATCCAGATCTTCTTGTAGTGTTCCTATTCCATCTCAGCCTCATCACCAACCCCAGATTTGCCTCCAAAGCCTTCATATCTACATTTTTCTATCATTGGTTGACTTGGTCTACTCAAGTGTAGTCGATCGAGCTCTGTATTGTTGGGTTACCATCAACCCACCTAAGTTTGATTTGTTATACATTTATTTAGATCAAATATACATTTCTACTTCATCTCTGTCATTTCAGCTTTCTATTTTATCTCGGATTCTCGCTACATTATATTTGGTGTTACTCATTTTATTTGTTATGATTTCACTCATATGAAACAAGTGCAAGAAAATTAGTTCAAAATTATGGGATGCTCGGTTGAGCCAACCCTTCTTTGGTGAGTATTTTCATTTATCTTTCATTTCCATTTTCTTTTATCCATATTCTACTAACCTCATAGGTAAGAGCGTTACTTTCTTTCTTACATGCACAATTTGCTTTGCTTGGACTAATTTGCTTGTTTCACAAATAAAAATAAAGAGGAAAAGTATCATCCGGTATTCTTCATTTTTCTCTATTTTCTCCTTTTGCATCATTTTTCCTTTTCTTGCTTGATTTCCTTCATCGAACATAACACTTCATTTTGGATCTAAAAAGAACCTTCATATTTGCTTGGCAATCTAGTCTAATTAGGGGGTTAATCCTTTACATACACTTTATCACACACATCTAAAACACATGCATCAAAACTACACATCTTAAACATATCCTTCCCAAGTGGAACTATTGGGATTTCATCACCTAATAAGAAAACAACCGCAATGTTCTAGCCACGTTACATTTTTTTGGCTATCGGTATATTGGCTAAGTGCCCGACACCCTTATTATTGCGGTGTGTGACATGCGGGGTAGGCCATAATATCGTGCCCCATACTTGTATTCATAAAAATTTATGCCTCACGTACCTTCATGTAAATCGAGGATTGCATCCAAAACTACTTGAAACCATCAATAGTTTGGCCTTTTCCTAGGCTCCTTCAAGCCCATTTTTATTTTCTTTTCACATATTTAATAATCAAGATAATAAAAAATCTATTGCGTGACTTGTTTTAAGTAATTAAAAATCAGCACAGTTTCTTGCATTATTGTTTGTTTCAAGTTAGTTATTACATGTTCCCAAGCAATAAAAATGGAACAAATCATGTCATCCAACAACATTCCTATTTCCACTATTTTTTCCAACCAAAATTCTTCCCTTTTTATCATTGTCCACCCCTTTGGTTGCCTCTTCCATGATTAATCAACCAATGGTTCCCATTCCTACTCTTCAAGAGTCTCAAGTCATTTAACCCATGTTGAAACCAACCCATTTCTTTATCAACACTCCATCCCATCTGGACCAACTACACTCACTTCCGCCACCTCTATCACAGCTTTTAGACCTCTTACCATCCCTCGTGGATGTGTGGAATTCCAAGAGCTTCTTGATGCTAACCCAATTCTCTTCATGATTACCTTATTTTAAAATATACCAACTTCCTCTTGACGGACCCCATATTCAACAAATTTATGCTTATCATTCCCATCTTAAATCCACTCAAGTCCTCACATCACAACTCATCGTATTCTTCCCTAGAGCTATGAATGAACTTTCCATGGTGCAACATGATCTTGATCCTCACCAATCTTCCTTCGTAATCCCTCAAAATCACCAAACCAATCAATTGGTGGTCCCCATTCCCCCTAATTTGTCTCACATTAACACTACTATCACCTCTTCTATCCCTATCACCTCCTCATCCACTACAGTTATTAGTGCTCCTATCTAATCATCACAAGAGTCTCATTTTCTTCCTCCTCCACTTGAGTAACATAACCTTACTTTACCCCTTATTTCCACTACGATCACTTCATAACCCCATCCTTCTGAATCAACCCAAACCCATCAACCTCCTCTTTGAGGTGTTTTTTTATATACTTCCCAATCAATCTACTCAAACATCTCAACCACCCATTACCTACATTCCAACTCATCCCATACTAAACCAATCTAATGTCCCCATCACTCAAAAACCAACACAATCCCATCAATCTTACCACATCCCCATCTCTCAACAACAACCTATATCTCAACCCATTCAATCATAACCATTCAATTACATTCCCCCTTATCAACCACTTCCATCAACACCTACTCATCCTCAAACATATCAACCTTATCCCTAACCTAACCCATCTACTTCATACATACCACAATCTCATCCTTCAAATTCTCATCCCCATACATCTAATGATCCCATGCATGATTTATTGAGTAGAATGGATAATCTTGAAGCCACTACATTGGGATCCAAAACCACCTTCTCATATGAGTAGATTTACAATGAACCTATCAATCCATCAGTTCTTGTAAAGCCTTATCCCCCACATTGGGAGTTCCAAAATTCTCTAAGTTCAATAGAAAGGAGGACCCACAACAACATATTTGTGCCTTTAGGTATGCATGTTATCTCATTGCCCATGATTAAGATCTTATGATTCGTACATTCCCATGTTGTTAGCTAGACCCGTGTTGGATTGGTATAATGGCATCCCACAACATTCCCTATTTTCCTTCACCCAACTCGTGTAATTATTCCTAGAGCACTTTTCAATCAATATTGCACATAAAATCACCATTACAGATCTCTACACCATTAGACAATTTGATGATGAATCTATCATGGATTTCATCACATGATGGCATGGTATAATCAACCAACTACTTTCTCTCTTCCACGAGACTCAACTAATAAAACTTTTTCATGGTCTTGTGTGAAGCATATTTCCTCTAATATTCAAATAGAATTATTTCAAACCTTTGAAGATGCATTTACCATGGCTTGTAAACTTGAGCTTCAATCCCTTGAGAAAGGCCATTTCAAAATGTGATCAAATGAAATCAAGCCCAAATTTTGAATCCTCCACACACGGTGACAAATTTAAGAATGCATGCTAACACCATCGTCATCAAATATTCCTCGACATCCACTTCCCACAAAAATCCTCCATAAAGAGATCCTAGACCACTTCCTAACTATACCCCTATCGAGGAATCCTATAGTTCCATATTCGATAAGATGATGGTGGTCCATCTTATCCAACTTCTTCCCATTCAATCTTTTGATGAATTATGACCCAAACTAGCATGGTATTGTGAGGAGAATTATTGTAAGTATCATCAAGTCTATGGTCATGACATTGAGAAGTGTCACACTTTTAAAGACCTTATCCAAAAACTCATAGATCGTGGTGACCTCCAAGTGGATAACCCTAATGCACCACCTAATTAGCCTCTTGACATCTTCAAACAACCTTTCCCTAATCATCCACAAATAATCAAACTCCACCCCCCACATCATAGACACCTAATGCTCATACAATAAATACTATAAACCAAGATCCAACACCATCACCTACGCCCATCATCTCTTCATCCGTTGCACCCATGTCTATTTCAGACTCTTCTCCCATGCCCATAACTTCATCAACATATACACCCATCTCTACACCTATTATATCTACATTGACTATGTCCACAACTACCACATCCACATCGATCCTAATTACACCCACTTCCCCATCCATATATTCCATGTCCTCACATATCACATCTAGTCCTTCACCTATATCTACCCCAACACCCACCTTAACATCTTCATCACACACTCCTACATCCACACCCACTTCCACATCAATCACATATGCTACTATGACCATACCCACATCAACATCTGAATCTATATCCACATCCATAACACCTCTCAAACATCTACGATAAAAACACCCCTACTTAATATAACTAAAAATGATACTCTTTCCCCATCTACAAGTCCAATCATTCCTACACCAACAAATCCTAAACCTATACAATCTACAACCCCTTTTGATCTCAAGCACATCATACAAAAACAACTTCCACCTTCAATATCTACATCTACAACACAATCTCCATTACATGGTTCTACCTCTATAGACCCCAGTTAAAATTATCATCATTCCTACCAAAGGAAAATCCTCACAACCAAAGTCTAAAAATCTTAGCATACCCATTCAAAAATCCCTTACACATCCACACAAAAAGTTAGAGCTCCCTCCTCCCAAGACTAACCCTCCTAAGTAATATAAGGTCACATCACCACTCTTAGGAGCATCTCCATCCATCTTAGGGCCATGCCCTTCATCTAAGACCCCCATTATTAACAAATCCAATTCAAAACAATCTAATCCTTCTTCTAAATCTAACCCCCTTTAAAATCATCCACATCCCCAATTATCAAATTAGAATCCAAGCCATCTAATTCATCAATAATCGAAACTAAAACCAAGATATGACCATCATCTTCTCCTACTAAGTCCAAGACATAATTAACGGCTCCCATAAATTCTCATCGACGAAAACCATCCCTCTTACCTTCATCCTTCATTCTCAAATCCACTTCATCTATAATCTCTTCTTCAAAGACCCCATTGGTTCCTACACAAAAATCATCCAATGCTTACTTCAAGCATCCTCAATCACCCTCCCCCTATTAAGTATTTTGATTCAAGTGGCCTAAGAACTTCATGGTTAGATTCTAATCTCATTTGTACATATCATCGTATCCTAAGAAATGATACCAAAAATTGTAAGGCCCTGAAAATTACTATCCATAATCTTATCGAAGAGGATGATCTTCTTGTTAAAGGAGATCCCCCTCTTCCATTAACCGATCTATCTTCTCCACCCCATTCTTCATCTAAAAAGTCTCTAAATATCCTCATTCATCGCTATCCCTCCTCCAAACACAACCTCTCCCAAAGAAGGTCCTCCTCTTTTTATCAATGTTGTTTGGATTGCCACTCAATCTCACCCACATGATTTTCGACCTCCAACCCAATCTATACCCAAAGTTGTTGTCATCGCTCCCTCTAGTGAGCCTAATCCTCCTCTTTCTTCATCAAACGCCAAAGTATTTATCTTAGGTGCCCCACTACTACTACTATCCAACAAAGTATTCTAAACCAACTTCATCAGGCCCCAGTCAAGATGTCACTCTATGAGTTAGTCTAAAGCTCCCGATAATAGAAAAACTCTCATTAAATCTCTCAAGTGTATCCCTACCTCTAGCAATGAGACTTAATATTTTGTAGACCTTGTAGGAGAACTCTTCGCTTCTATCGCCATACATTTTGACAATTATGAGATTCTAGACATAACACTCGAAGATCATGACCTTACAATTTTCATCATTGTGTGTATCAATGAAACATTTATTCATCATATCATGATAACCAATGAAGCCAACATAAATATCATCTCATCCCACACCTTTGATAAACTCAAACTCCTAAATTCTTTTATCTCCCAATAACTCGTAGTCCTTCGTGCCTTCAATGATTCCCATGCTCCCACCGGGGCACGGTCATTCTCCCTATCCATGTTGGTGAAAAAATCCTTTATGAGGTCTTCTATATCATAAAAGGGGAGTTTCAATACAATATCCTACTTGGGTGACCATGGAATTGTGTCATGCGCTATGTTCCTTCCACCCTTTATCCTTTGCATTAAGTATGAACACGAGGGGAAAATACTAACTCTCCTCATAGAAAATTCTCCATTCAAATCATGTCACATGACTTAACGACCTAAAAATGTTCTCATCTCAAAACAAGACTTTTATAAAGAATCCACTAGCTCATACATTTTTGCATCTAAGCTTCCCAGTGATGACTCTCATTGTCTCTTGTTGGGGAGTATCGCCTTCTCACCCTTAATACTTTTCATACATCTCATCATTATGGTAGACCAAAAAAAACTACAATGTATCAACCTAATGTTGGGGAAGGGATATCATTTCATTTGGTCTACCCCATATTCATACCAATCTTATTTTTGGTGGTATCTACTGCCCTTCTTCTCACATTGATGCTCAACCACACACCAAACCTTATACCAATGTTTTGACTTTATTTACAATAAATCCTTTGCCTAAAAGTATTGATATGGAGGATTTTAAGGGTGTTGAGTTTCCCTAAATATCCCTAAACCATTGTAGGTATGTAGAGTATCTTGAGATCTTTTCACAATAGGTAGAACTCAAAAATGGAGCTCGACGCAAAAAGATATCGTAGGTCAAAGTTCAGGTTGAAATTGGTCAACTTGGTCAATAGTTGAATCCACAAGTGACACATGAAAATTTTGGGAAAAAGGTGAAAAAGGTTAAGTTTTTTTGTTTTGACCTCCGGTCTTTGAAAATGGTTAAAAATTTGGTGGACCCCACTATTTACTGGCTGGGGGCCCTAAATAGGAGGTGTGCCTTTACCACCTATTTAAGAGGGGTGCCTTTACCACCTTTTTATTCACATTACTATTATCATTTTTATGATTTTATATGCCATATATTCTCTAACATTTCCCATGTGGGATTATTATTATTGTAGAATTATATTTTGCATTGTAGGACACTATTGTGCTTTACAGAGCTAAGGCGAGCTATTACTAGATCGGTGGGGTGATCAACTCCCAACTGAGTTGATCACGGTTGAATCTGTAGTGTTCGGGATAAGTCCCATATAACTTAGGATCAGTTTTGGCTCAGTCCACAGGGCAATGCATATGACTCGGCCATATGACTCGGTGAGGGCTACCCACCTTATCTCCTAACAACTCAAAAAACAATCAAACAAACAATGCAACCAACATGACTCAGCCTAATATTTTATAGTCAAACCATTTGGGAGGTTAATAGCCAGCTCAACCCTCAATGTGGGTGGATAAACAATGCATACATCTCAGCACCTACTCGTTATGGCACAATGAATTCAAATGCAACAGCTACCACATGGCATCCCTCACAACTTGGCCCTTATCACGGGAAAATAAAACTTACACAGCCTCACACATTGGGCGGATCAATGGGTGGCCCAAAAAAATGGTGAAGCATGGGAAAAGCATGACCTAAGCCACGTATAGATAGGATTTGAAGCCTATATTTAAACATCCAGCTCCTCCTTCGCGCGGTTGATGTGGAATCAACCCACTATGTTTGGTAGATGCAAATCGGCTCCTGCAGAGTCATAGGTGGGAGATTCGAATCGCAACCTCTCCAAAATAAACATAATCCACCATCAAAATCTCATATGAGCTCGGTTAAGTATATAAAAGCACATGGAGCTTCTTTGTGTGTAAGGAGGCCATGGTAGATTAGAAGTAGTTTTGGAAAATTGTAATTTTGGAGTACTTTTGCTCACATCCAGGTCTCAAATTATATATGAAAGTTGCTCAAAATTTTGAGATGGTCATAATGGTATAATAATTTTACTATTTTATATCTTTTGTGACTGATTTCTTTTTCTGTTGAAGTCACATAAAGGCATAGGACCAATAGGGGCAGATTAGAAGATCCTCATTTTTGAGGCACCTAAGGGCCAAACTAGGCCTTGGTGTAAAAAGAGGAATTGTTCAAAATTTCATGAGGATTCCAGAAATGTAATTTTTTTTCATGTAGTGTTTTAAAATATCAAGTTTTAGGTGTTTTTCGATTGCATTTTCTAGGGGATCACATTGTGGAAGCACTGTAGGAGCCACGGATCGACTTCGAGGATAGTTTCTGATTTTGAGCAGAGTTCCATGAGTCTTAGATCAGCTCATTTGTAGGTATAAAGGTCTATTAGTCATTATTGAAGGGTTAATTTTACTTCATTGAATGTTGAATAGATCAATTCTCTTTTCAAGAATTTGGAGACATAGCCTTCGGGTGAAATCCATTATCAATGTGTTTTGTGGATGTTTCAATTGTTTAGATGAAGATTTTTCTCGAGATAAAATCATTAATCAGATTTTAATTCATTTGATTAAGTATTCATCATTAAAAATGAGAAATTGGAATTAAAGAGATAAATTAAAGTATCCATAATCCATAATTGCACATTTCGGTGTGGTGAATGAAGTTTCAAATGTTATCTTGTAAAATTGACAAGGGCAATTTTGCAGGTAACCATACCAAAAATTTCTATTTGGTCCCCCGTTGAGGTCTCTTAATGTTTAGAATGGCATAAAATCCCTTTTCGAAAAATCTAGTTTTTAGAACTTGGTCATTTTCAACCTTTTTGGGTTGGGCGCAATTTTCATTCGTGTTACATTAACCAAAATTGCGCCCCTCTATTCTTTTGGCACATTCTAGGGAGTGATAACACTCCAAATGTTGCGCCTCTCAAAGATGCGCCAAGGCACAAGCACCATCTTGTTATCACTTTCTAAAGTGTGTGTCAGAGGCGCTAAAAATGTAGTGTCGATACTCCTAAAGCTGCGCCAAGGCACAAATCCCTTCATGTCGACATCCACTCAAGTGTGCCATAGGAAAAAGTTGGTGGTGCATTTATTGCACCTTTTGCTATATATAGGCACGTCTCGCCTGTCATTTTCACATTACAAAAATGTGAAAATTCTTTTGCTCTACGCATTGTCAGCATTCCTATCAGCCCCGCGTGTTGCCAATTTTCATGTTCATGGACCCCACATCGTCTCCTTCATCATTATATATTCTTGGTAAGTGGCCCTTTCCTTCTTGTGGATTTGTTGTGGTTTTTATGTTGGGTTAGGTGATTAGGATTGTTGATGATAACAATGAACCTAAGAAGATAACACAATCCCAACCCATTTTGCAAAACCCACCTACAAGCCGTTTTTCACTCTCCTTCCAGATCTGTAAATCTGGAAGGCTCTACCTCAAAATGGACCCCTGCCCCTTTTCTCCTCTGTCCCTTGCTTTCCAAGGTTAACCCCTTGCTATCAAAATCTGAGCTGAGAGAGTAAAGAACCACAAAATGAAGAGAATCGGCCTCGTTGTCTTCCACGGCGCAATTTTCATACGTGTTGCACTAAACACAGTCGTGCCCCTTTGGCACACCATTTAGTCATGCTGCATCAAAAATAGTCATGCCAAGGCACACTGTGAACTCGCACAACAGAAGCCCTTTCCCGTGCCCTATAAAAACTACAAAAATTCCTAAGGCGCCGGCGTGAGTGCACCTACTAATAGCAACAACACTTCATGCTATGTAAACCCTTCCCGCACCACGCAAGCTTAACCCCTTGGTGCACCTCACCTTGATGTTACATCTTTTGCATCCATACCTTGGCACACCATAATACTCTGTAACACCAATCATATCTGCGCCCCACTTAAGGACTTCCAACGGCGCAAGCGCATATCCCTTGACACCAACATTTGAATGTTGTGTGTGGTCAATCCATGCCCCATGCCCCTTTGGCATTGCTTTCTCCCATGCAACACTTTCCTAAAGTGTGCCTTGCTTTTCTAAGTCCTTGTAGCCTGCAATAAAGCTATGCCTTGCGCCCAGAGGCTCATAAATTACTAAATTTTCATTTTGTAAGCTTTTATGGATGACTTAACGGCTAACATGGCCCTTCTGCAATGGACTTCCCTGATTCTTCTTGTAGATCAATAGATAAACTCAGATCCACACATTTCTTCATCGAGTAAGAAGCCAACCAAGTCTAAGGGTAAAGCCAAGCTAACAGAGCAAGAAATGAAATATAAATACCAAAGGGTCAGGATGCTTGACTCGCTTGCAGAGTGTGATATTGATATCAAAGATTCAGAACTTAGGCACATTGACATGGAGGACTTCTGGGCCAGAACCAAGAAGGTCACAGGAAGCCAATGGATGGATAAATTGGTAGGAAGTGGTCTACACTTTGCTGCAGGGCTCCCAGTGAGCGCAATCAACAATGAGTTTATGATGTTGGTGAGCCGTTGTTACAATAAGGACACAAGATGTGTCGAAGATGAGCAGGGCAAGGTGATAATCAACCTAACGGTGCAAAATTTTGAGATCATGTTGGGTATCCCTCACCACAGACATTTTGTAGTAGTAAGCCAAGAGGACTGCATGAAGACATGGACTAAAAATGAAGACAAATGTATGTAGTTAATGAATGAGGTGTACCTCAAGAATAAGAAGGTGACAAGCAGGTGGCCCCAAGTCATTCATCGCAGTGACTTTTCAGAGGAGCTGAGTGACACAATCACCTTCCTAAGCGGGTGTTTGGGCTACCTGATACCCACTACTTTCAGAAGTGGATGCTTAGGTACTTGGAAATAATGAACCAAAATGTTCTCGATCAACATTTTGACTGGGGAGAGATTATCAGCAGCACAATCTCGGAGCAGCTTCAACAAATTTCAACAACTGGGAGGTTCTATATGAACTCCTATGTAGTATATGTTGTTGCCTCAGAGAGGGACTACCCAGCATTGAATCGGTGTGGGATATGGCCCCAGGTCAAGATATACGAGTACTATCTAGAGTTAAGACTGGAGAACAACATAGCCCAATTCAGTAAAATCAACGATGTCTTCTTCTATGGCGTCATCTGCCTCTTGAGGCCCAACATGACTTGCGGTCAGACGACCAAAAGTGTGATCACCACCATAGAGAAGTGGGGAGCGTTATTCACGTAATTCCCCACTTTCACCTATCTCAGAGCCGCTAACTTCTTGGGAGAGCCCACCAGATTGCCAAGATATGCGGTACCTAAACTGATCCTATTGGAGTTGTCTAGACAACTCAACACATACCATGAGAAGTGTTTGAAAAAGAAGAAGGGTGGAACTCCATTCCCCCTCACGGTGGCGAGATACACCTGAACTTCACATAGCAAAGCCCAGGAGATGTATGCAAAGCTTGAATTACTTAATCTGAAGCATAATTTCCTGGCAAGGCCAATATTCGATCCTCATGGTTGTCTTCCAAGAGCAAGGATCGATCCAACTCATGTCCCTTAGATCAAGGATATCTACATCGACCTAAATCACAAAGTTGAGCTCAAACGAAAGGATCACTCCCGACTGGCCCTGGAAGAGATCATTCAATATGGTGTGGCTATTGTTCCAAAAGATTTCCAAGCAACTGATCAAGAATTTGATCAAATTTATCTAGACATGGATGAGGAAAATTAGTTGTTTGCTGAAATTGATAGGAACAAGGCCCTTTAGACTATAGAGGAAAGGGTCAAGGGCACTCTACAACACATCGAGCATTGGTGCAAGAAAAATGGTATGATCTACCTTGGGGTAGAATTTACCATGTCTCCCTTGGGTAATGCACCATCCAGGCTAGAACATTTTCCTAAGGGAAAAGGAAAGGATAAAGTAGAAGAGGCAAGCACTACTCAGAAAGAAGTTCCTGAGAGCCCTCCTTCCACCGCTGGGGAGCAAGTAGTGAACCTGATATCCCCAAGAAAAGAAGAAGTGGCCAGTGCTCCAATAGACACATCCACTCAGGATGTTGTCATTTCTACAACTGGTGAGGTCCCAACTGTTCCCTCTCCCACTCCTCCTTCCCCTCCTCATGTCGCTCAAACAACCGCTCCTTTGGTTGTGTCTTCCTCTCCACCTTCCTCCTTCCCCTCTTCCTCTTCATCCATCTTCTCTTCCCTCATGGATCTATCCCCAACATTTCTTCCCTCATCTCGCAGATCCCTTCCACCCCCATGGTTTCCTCTCTTGCAGTGACTCCTAACCCGTGAGCGTTGGTGTGTTGGCTTCTTTCTCAATGCTACCACCAAATGTCTCGACACATTTCTTCATGTCCACTATAGTTGCTCCTTCTTCCACCCCCGTTTCCTCCTCTTCCTTTGGTCCCACTCCCCTAAGTCTAGAATGGATCTCCGAACACCTGAGCCAACACAAGAGGAAATTCCCTATTGCACCTATGGACTTCTCCGTTATTCCGGCTAAAGGGCCTAAGAAGCAAAAGGCTATAACCCGCTTCTCTCAAAGCGCTTCAAGTGAAAGGGTTATGGAGATTGTGTACCCTGATCCCACAAAGAAGAAAGAAGATTTGTCTCCTACAGATTTTACAGTGACTCAGGTCACAATGGGAACATCATCAGAGAGCCTACAAGGAGAGGCCTTATCTGCAGTGGATGCCCTTTGCAAGAAGCTTCAAGAAGCAAAGGAAGAGAAGAGAATATTAAAAGAGAAAAACAAACATCTTCTCCAAGCCCTGCAAAAGATGGGAAATGCCCCTCCTATGACTGCCGCTGACCCTCTCGAAGTTCTTAGTTAGGAGAAGATAAATGAGTACGCCAAGATCGGTGAGCAAGGTACAGTAGTGTCTACCTGGAGAGAGCAGATCCTCAAAGATAGTGAGGAAGTGATTACAAAGTTCACATAGCTCTATCAAAATATAGATCAAGAGAACAAGGAACTCCAGGAAATAACAAGACCTATCTCCGAAGAGTTGGACCATGCCAGGTTGCAACATGAGACATTCCAAAAGATGCTCAACTACCTAGTCAATGACTTGTTGAAATTCGGCGTCTTTGATCACCTGCGAGCACCCAACAAAGTCCTTGCTGCTTTAGACTATCAGGTTGACCAAATGGAGTATGTCTTAGAAAAGATAGACAAAATCAAGGAGGAAGCCATAGATGCCATGCATCAAATGGAGTAGATCATCTTAAGAATGTCTCCAGGGTTTCTCAGTGCAACGTATGCCTTGAGGAAGGCAGATGATACTATTCAGATTTTCAAGGGAATCACGTCACAAGGTTTAACGTCAGAGGCCACTTTTGATGTAGAATCTATCAATAAAGCTTCTGGCCTGCCACGACTTCGTTGGGTAGCTGATGGAGGTAGGAAATGAATACTTCAAACTCCTTGAAAGACTCAAAGATGAATGAGAAACTTGCAAAGTCATTAGGGATCACACCAAGGGTCCCACTCAGGATCAACTTCAAGCGATGGTCAGTAAGTTCATGGAGTATCAAGCTTAGTTTCACATCACCTCTCTTGAGTAGAAGCAAGACACTCCTTTCAAGCCAAGGGATGACGATGAATAGGCTCCTTCCTCCTGGGATAAATCCCATTTTTGTAAAAATATTTATGAGTATGTTGGCATTCGTGATGACATCATCCATGTTGCACCATGGGATGTTGCCATCCACAAAATTGCCCTAAAGTCAACATTTGACTTTTAAATATTTTGTAAATAGTGGTTGGCTCCTTTTTGTCTTCTTTCTCCTCCTCCTATAAATACTTGAACACTTGTTGTATTCAAGGGTGAGCAAATTTGTATGAAAAATAGAAGTGAGGAGAGAAAGAATTTGAGCTTTCTTGTAACAGAACAAAATATTAATACAAAAAATTGAGACTTTGTGCTGAATTCCTGTGTTATGTGTTAGATCTTTCTTAAGTTAGATCTGCATACTTATTCTATTGGATTCACCTATACTTTTGTCATTTGTTTATCAGTATTGCTTTGTTTGTTTATGTGAGTAAGTTTGGCTCTGTTTACTACCGGCCCAAAACATAAACCCTCTGACCTTTCTACTTTGGAATTCATTTCTTTTCTCCCTTCAGATCCATCTTGCTTCTATTCCTTCCTTCATTCCTTTATGTTCTTCGTCGGAACTAACTCTAGTGGAATGAGATCCCAAAACCCCTAAAGGCAGAATACTGTAAGACTTGCATAGATTCCTGCTGGTAGAATAGCAATAAACCAGTTTCGCTTTGCTGTATCAAAGAGGGGCTATGCCTTGCACACTGTTGGCCTATCTATCCATAGATCGTCCCACCCGAAATGATTTTGGGCCAACGGTTTTGGCGAATCTCTCTTGGGAGACTAAGAAAATAGATAAAATTGTAAAAATCACTACTTGTTTGCAAATCTTAACTCTTTGTTTAAAATCCAATTTTTTTGCAAAAGTGATCCAAACTGAAAATTTTCTTAAGAGATCCATAGATCTGGACCAGTTAGAAACCTTTAGTTCGCTGAGTTTTTATAAAAATCTTTGTATTTTCATAGATCTGAGATTCTGATAGTTTTACAAATATTTTCAAACCCTTGCAAAAATCAAATCTAAGATCCAAAAATCAGCTTACTAAGTTAACCATCATTTTATCCTCACTAATATTTGTCATTAAACCACAATCAGTTTTCAAAAGAGGGATAAAATTAAATATTTAAAAAAGTACATGCTGCTGATTTTTGTCAGAAAAATCAGAAAATCAGCAAGTACAAACAAAAAGAGTTTTTATAAATCTACTCCAAATTATTGCCAATCTGAGCAGATACACTGGCGGGTGAGCCATTTACCCATAGTAGAAGAGCTCATGGAGAATTCGATCCTATTTTTGATCTACTTCAGAGGCACAATTTTAGTATTACACTAAGCACGTTTCTCATCGCTGAGTTCAGCTGATCGGTCAGCCAAAAGTGCCTCGCCTCCACGAAAGAACTGATTTTCACAAGGGGCTTCCACGTCAATTTGCAAGTGCCCTGTTACTAAGTGGAACTACACTCCTAGCTCACATCCTCTTTCCAACTTTTCAAATGGCAGTACCATGGGGAAATGCTATGGGCCCTCTTGCATTGCCGCATCCAGTTCACGCACTCCCTCATGGAAATCACAAGAATTTCCCAAGATTTGATGGGAGTGGAAATCAAAGCATGGATTCACATATATTTGCGTTCATCATGTCATGTAGTATCCTAGATGTGACCCATGAAGACGTGTCGGTATGCCTCTTTCTAGAGACCTTGTAAGGACCTGTAGCAGAGTGGTTCCAACACTTGCCAGCCAAATCTATCACCAGTTGGGCCACATTACAAACTACATTTGAAGACAGGTATAAGCCTTCAGAAGATGCATTTGTGTTACTGTCAAAGATTAATCACTTGAAGAAGGAGGCCAATGAAACCATGCGTGATTTTATCACCCATTTCAATTCGTTGATTAACCGCGTGCCACCTGCCATGTTGCCAACACCAGAAAATCAAAAGTGTTTCTTTGTGAATGCCATGAGTTCAAGAGTAAGTTTCTTACTTTTACAAGAACAAATCACCACCTTGGTCCTTGCTCAAGCTGCGGCCATTCGGATAGAAGACAACCTGCTTATATCTAGTGAGTTAAAACGAGAGCCGTCCAAACCTAAGGCTTCAACTCCTTCTCAAGCCACTTCATCAGATCCGACATTCCAGAAGATGGAAAACGACTTGCTTGCATTAAAGAAGCAATTAGCTCAAGCTTCATCTACCACTCCGTATCGGGATATCCCACGGAGGAACTTCACTCCCAACAACACCCCACAAAGGTTGCGTTTGCCTACTGCTACTCCAAGGTTAGCACTTGAGGCCCCTTCGGTTAATGCCTTGGTCGAGATCGAAGAAGATGAGAAAATTTATGAAGAACCTTCATCGTAAGGTGAAGATGATCAAGATGTTGGTGAACCGACTGACGAATCCACAATCGGGTATATGGAATTTGAAGATGAGGAATCTGATGAAGAGGAAGGTACCCAAGGGTATGCGAGTGGACAGTCATATGATATTTTCACCTGCTCACAAGGAAAAGAAGCAGAAGTTGCTTCAGGATACAAAAGGAGAATACTGTGTAGAACACGCCTCCAACAATTGCTAAAAGAGGTAATCCTCTTCCTGCTCAACCTCCTTTTAAACCTTTTATGAAGAAATATTTTCCTCCCATCTCTCCTCTAAATTAGCTTCTTCTTGTTTCCATAAAGACCAAAAGAACCCTACCTACCATCACGAAATGAGGGACTCATTCCTTCATCAACACAACCCTTGGTCGCATTCGACATAGTTGATCATGCTAAAAAGACCAAGATTCAAATGTCTAAAGCTGAGTATCTTCAGTCTAACCCTGAGCAGCTTGTAAGATTAACCGAATATATCTCGAAGCCAAGCTGTCATCCCCTCTCTTGTCTCCCGAAAGGAATCCTTTCCACTCCTCCTGCATCTCACATAAATGTTGCCTCGACTTCCATGCCAGAAAAATTGAACCTTTTTATCTCTCCCTCCTAATCAATGGTCACAAACTAAGCAACTACATAATTGATTCTGGGGCTTTTGATAATGTCATGCCGGTAAAGGTCACTCATGCTTTAGGCCTCACCCTTACCAAGCCTTTTGGTAGATGTTACTCCATGGAAACCAAACAGGTTCCATTAATTGGTCAGATCAAAGATGCATAGTTCGCATTTGCAGCGTTCCCAGAGAAAAGGGTAAAGATGACCATCCTCGTTGTTGATATCCCAACAACATATGGAATTCTACTAGGGAGAAGATTTTGTAGAGAAGTTGGTGGAGAGATTCACATGGACTGGTCCAAAGCCAAAATTCTGTCAAAGGAGTAATGTAGACTTGAGCTGAATCACAAAAGAAGTACCTGGTCACCAATTCTGATGACCCCAAAGCCCAGATTCTCTTCGAATCTTCAGGGATGGGGAACTACTTCCTATCCACTGAGTTTGACAAAATGGACATTCTCATCTAAGAAAAAGACCTCAACAAAATATGGACGTTGCAATTTGATGGCAGTTGTGCAACAAGTGGATGTGGCGCTAGAGTTGTCCTGATATCTCCTGAAGAGGAGATTTTTCCTCTTTCTTTCAAATTGTAGTTTTTCAATACAAACAATACCACTGAGTATGAATCTTTGTTACTCGGTATGCAAGCTGTAAAGGAAAGAGGAATCAAGAATCTAAAAGCACAGGGTGACACCGAACTGATCGTCAACCAGATAAAAGGGGTGTACCAAGTGAAGAATGACAGACTCAGGCACTACCACAACACAATATGGGACAACATTGAGGAATTTGATGCTTTCTCAATAAAAGCCGTTCCAAGAGCTCAAAATGACATGGCCGATTCATTGGCCGTCTCAACATCTCTTATGCTCCCTCACCTAGGGTTGAAAACAGACACATATACCATTGAGGTAGTCTTTCACCCAAGCGTGCCAGACAATTCTTAGCACTGGTAGGTATTCAATGATGACAATCAGCTTGTTGCTTTTCTAGAAAAAGCTGATAATTTCAATGAGCTTCATTTTGAGGGATCTACTTCTGCATGCCGTGAATTTGTCACTGGTCAAGCAAATGAATCAAAAGAAGGTGATGGCATATGTCAGCTCAAGGGAAATAAAATTCCAAAGGGTTTAGTCTCTCTAGAACGATTGTTTGACAAACATGATCATTTTGTCAAGAAGAAGTGACAAGATGATCCTAACTCCTCTCCAGAGACCGAATCACAACCTGGGTAATATAGAACATCCGATTTGTGAACATCGAGAAATTTTGTACACCCAAATAAAAGTAGAATTTTTTCAAATTGCTGAAGAAATATATGGACGTATTAGCATGGTCTTATGCCGATCTAATACTTTCAAGCCTAAGGACGTTCAACATGATGATGCCAAACCCTTTCACCAGAAATAGAGGCATTACAATCCCAAGATCTCAGGTACCATCCAGGTGGAAATACAGAAAATGCTGGATGTGAGAATCATCTTTCCTATCCATCACAGTACTTGGGTCGTAAACATTGTGCCCGTATGAAAGAAGAATGGCGAGATACGCATATGCGTAGATTTTCACAATCTGAATCAGGCGTCCTTGAAGGACAATTACCGCTGCCCATAATGGATCAAGTTCTGCAGGCAGTAACTAGTTTAGAGATGTTGTCCATGCTTGATGGTTTTTCGGGCTATAATCAGATTGAAGTCTCACCTGAAGACCAATTCAAAACAACATTCACTACTCCCTAGGGCACATTCGCCTACAACAGGATGCCTTTTGGCTTGACCAATGTTGGTGCCACCTTTCAACAAGTGATGGACTTCACATTCAAAGGTATGATGGGAAAGGTCATCATAGTTTATTTGGATGACTTAACTGTGTTCTCAAAAAAGTGAAGTGATCATTGTGATCATTTGGAGCAAGTATTGATTAGATGCCGAGAACACGGGATTTCCCTAAATCCAAAAAAGTCTGTTTTCGGGGTCACTGAAGGAAAGTTGTTAGGACATGTTGTCAACAAGGAAGGAACAAAGATAGATGTCGAAAGGGTTAAGGCTATTCAGAGCCTTACCTTACCCACAAGCAAGACCGGTGTTCACTCTTTCTTCGGAAGGTGAATTTTCTCAGACGCTTTATTCCCGACTTCGCTGAAAAGACTTGTCACATATCAAATATGATGAAAGGGTCATAAAAATTCGGTGGAGTGAAGAAGGAAAGATGTCATTCAAGGATATAAAAGCCTCCATTTCTCATGCACCTATCTTGGTATGTCCCGACTTCTCCAAGGATTTTATCATGTACAGTTATGCATCCATGCATACTGTATCTAGCCATCTTAATGTAGAAGAACTCTGAGGATGTTGAATCCCCAATCGTATTCATGAGCTCCCCTCTCAAGCTTCATGAATTAAAGATGTCTCAGTTAGAAAAACATGCCTTCATAGTAGTCAAAGTAGTCAAGAACTTCCGGTACTACATCCTAAACTCTCATACGGTAGTGCTAGTTCCTGACACAATAGTTAAGTCTATCCTAACTCAATAGGAGTTAGGAAGCTTATGAGGGAATTGGATCGCAAAGGTCCAAGAGTATGATCTAGACATCAAACCAACCAAGTTGGTAAGGGGTAGAGGCCTATGTCAGCTCATGGCTGAAAATAAAGGTTTAGGAGATCCTAAAGAGAAAGTTGATTGCATCGACGGAGCGCAGGGTCAGCTGGAGAAAGCTGATTCTCTACCTATGGTTCTATTTGTTACGACCAACGACGAGTGGTATTCCAACATCAATTTCTTTCTCACTTACGGTGAGTGTCTATCTCATCTAACTTAAAAGGAGAAATGGATAGTAAAGCTCAGGTCAGCCAGATATGTCATATGGGATGATGGTTTATATAAGCGCGGGATTGATGGGATCTTCTTGCGATGCATTGACAAACCGCAGCAGATCAAATTTCTTGAAAGTTTTCATGACTCAGCTTACGACGGTCACTTCTCCTCATTTGTAACAACACATAAGATCATCCAGGCTAGGTACTACTGGCCAACACTATTTTAGGATACAACCACCTGGGTAGCAAAATGTGAGCTCTACCAATAGTTTGTTGGCAAACCAAAATTGGCTACTTTTCCCCTCAGGCCTGTCATTATTGATGAACCATTCAGGCAATGGGGAATTGAATTTATTAGAGCACTACATCCCCAATCAAGTGCCAAACATAGTTATGTCCTAACAACAATAGATTACTTCACCAAATGGGTGGAGGCCATACCTGTTAAGAATGCCACCTCTGAAGTTGTTTGCAACTTCATCAAAGAAAATATCATCGTGAGATTTGGCATCCCACACAAGATTGTTGCTGATAATGCTTCCAACTTCTCCTCACGGGAAGTTATCAATTTTTTGCTATGGATACGAAATAACCTTGGCCCATGCCTTAGATTATTACCCCTAGGGAAATGGTCAGGCAGAATCCAGTAATAAGAACCTAGTGACCATCATACGGAAGCTGGTCGATGAGAATCAGTGGTCCTGGCACAAGTCATTATATGATGCTTTGTGGGTAGACCGTATTACTCCAAAGAGGTCTCTCGGTATGTCACCTTTTCAAGTGTTATATGGAATCAACGCTGAACTCCCCATTTCCACGGAACTTCCTGCTCTGCGCTTGGCATGAGCGATTGAAGATGAGACTTTCCAAAATTCTCTGGAAAAGAGGATCATGTATCTAATAGAACTTGAAGAAAAGAGAGTAAGAGTGGTTGACAGGATCACCGAACATCAGAATCAAGTCAAGAGACTGTTTGATAAAAAGGCCAAGTAGAGGGATTTCTAGGTGGGAGATCTCATCCTTCTATGGGACAAGCAAAGAGAGCCAAAGGGCATGCACGGGAAATTTGACTCTCTTTGGAGAGGGCCTTTCAAGATCAAGCAGCTCAATGGAGAGAATAACTTCTATCTCTCATATCTCTGGACAGAACTGAGCTCCTGCTTCCCTATAGCGGGAAACATCTCAAGATCTTCAGGAAGTAGAGCTTGCTCTCTTCTTTGTATAATTTTCTTATATTGTGTGTTTGTTTTGGTCGTGTGTTTGTTTTTTGTTGGTTGTGTGTTTTCCTTTCTTTTCGTTGCCCTTGTTTTTGACTCTGTAACCCAATGGATAGGCACATGTAGATTTGGGATTCTCTACCCTTAAGCTTCACTCAAAGATAGTCCCTAGAAAGAGCCAGTTGTTATCCTGTAAAATTGACAAGGGTAATTTTACAGGTAACCATACCAAAAATTTCCATTTTGGTCCCCCGTTGAGGTCTCTTAACGTTTAGAATGGCATAAAATCCCTTTTTAGAAAATCTAGTTTTTAGAACTTGGTCATTTTCAACCTTTTTGGGTTGGGCACAGTTTTCATTCACATTACATCAACCAAAATTGTGCCCCTCTATTCTTTTGGCGCATTCTAGGGAGTGACAACACTCCAAATGTTGCACCTCTCAAAGGTGCGCCAAGGCACAAGTGCCATCTTGTTATCACTTTCTAAAGTGCGCTGTGGGTGCTAAAAACATAGTGTCGACACTCCCAAAGCTGCGCCAAGGCGCAAATCCCTTCGTGTCGACATCCACTCAAGTGCACCATAGGAAAAAGTTGGTGGTGCATTTATTGCACCTTTTGCTATATATAGGCGCATCTGACCTGTCATTTTCACATTACAAAAATGTGAAAAGTCTTTTTCTCTGCGCATTGTCAACGTTCCTGTCAGCCCCGCGTGTTGCCATTTGTCACGTTCATGGACCCCACATCGTCTCCTTCATCGTTATATATTCCTGGTAAGTGGCCCTTGCCTTCTTGTGGATTTGTTGTGGTTTTTATGTTGGGTTAGGTGATTAGGATTGTTGATGATAACAATGAACCTAAGAAGATAACACAATCCCAACCCATTTTGCAAAACCCACCTGCAAGCCATTTTTCACTCTCCTTCTAGATCTACAAATCTGGAAGGCTCTACCTCAGAATGGACCCCTGCCCCTTTTCTCCTCTGTCCCCTGCTTTTCCAAGGTTAACCCCTTGCTATCAAAATCGAGCTGAGAGAGTAAAGAACCACAAAATGAAGAGAATCGGCCTACTATCTTCCACGACACAATTTTCATACGTGTTGCGCTAAATGCAGTCACGCCCCTTTGGCACACCATTTAGTCATGCTGCATCAAAAATAGTTGCGCTAAGGTGCACTGTGAACTTAGGCAACAGAATCCCTTTCCCGCACCCTGTAAAAAATTGTAAAAATTCCTAAGGCATAGGACGAGTGCACCTACAAAAGTGACAACACTTCATACTATGTAAACCATTCCCACGTCGCGTAAGCTTAACCCCTTGGCACACCTCACCTTGATGTTACATCTTTTGAATCCAAGCCTTGGTGCACCATAATACTCTGTAACACCAATCATATCTGTGCCCCACTTAAGGACTTCCAACGGCACAAGCGCATATCCCTTGACACCAACATCTAAATGTTGTGTGTGGTCAATCCATGTCCCATGCCCCTTTGGCGCTACTTTCTCCAATGCAACACTTTCTGAAAGTGTGTCTTGCTTTTCTAAGTCCCTGCACTACAGTAAAGCTGCGCCTTGCACCCAGAGGCTCATAAATTGCTAACTTTTCATTCTGTAAACTTTTATGGACGACTTAACGGCTAACATGGCCCTTCTGCGATGAACTTTCCTAATTCTTCTTAAAGATCAACAGCTAAACTTAGATCCACACATGTCTTCATCGAGTAAGAAGCCAACCAAGTCCAAGGGTAAAGCCAAGCTAATGAGCAAGAAATGAAATATAAATACCAAAGGGTTAGGATGCTTGACTCGTTTGCAGAGTGCGATCTTGATATCAGAGATTCAGAACTCCGTCACATTGACATGGAGGACTTCTGGGCCAGAACCAAGAAGGTCACAGGAAGCCCATGGATGGATAAATTGGTTGGCATTGGTTTGCACTTTGCTGCAGGGCTCCCAGTGAGCACAATCAATAATGAGTTTATGATGTTGGTGAGCCATTGTTACAAAAAGGACACAAGATGTGTCGAAGATAAGCAGGGCAAGGTGATAATCAACCTAAAGGCGCAAAATTTTGAGATCATGTTGGGTATCCCTCACCACAGACATTTTCAGAAGAAGATGAGCCAAGACGATCGCGTGAAGACATGGACTGAAAATGAAGACAAATGTATACAATTAATGAATGAGGTGTACCTCAAGAATAAGAAGGTGAAAAGTAGGAGATAAGAAGGCGACAATCAATGTTTTGATTGGGGAGAGATTATCGCAAAGCACAATCTTGGAGCAACTTTAACAACTTTCAACAACTGGGAGGTTCTATATGAACTCCTATGTAGTATATGCTTTGATGCCTTCGAGAGGGACTACCCAACATTGAATCGGTGTGGGATATGGCCCTAGGTCAAGATATACGAGTACTATCTAGAGTTAAGACTGGAGAAGAACATAGCCCAATTCAATAAAATAAATGATGTCTTCTTCTATGGCATCATCTACCTTTTAAGGCCCAACATGACTTGTGGTCGAAAACCAAAAGCGTGATCACCACCATAGAGAAGTGGGGAGCATTATTCACACAATTCCCCACTTTCACCTATCTCAGAGCCACTAACTTCTTGGGAGAGCCCACCAGATTGCCAAGGTATGCGGGACCCAAACTGATCCTGTTGGAGCTGTCTAGACAACTCATCACATACCATGAGAAGTGTTTGAAAAGGAAGAAGGGTGGAACTCCATTCCCCCTCATGGTGGAGATACACCTACACTTCATAGAGAAAATCCCAGGAGATGTATGTAGAGCTTGAATTGCTCAATCTGAAGCATAATTTCCTAGCAAGGCCAACCTTCGATCCTCGTGGTTGCCTTCCAAGAGCAAGGATTGATCCAATTCATGTCCCTTAGATTGAGGATATCTACATCGACCTAAATCATGAAGTTGAGCTCAGATGAAAGGATCACTCCTGACTGGCCCTGATAGAGATCATTCAATATGGTGTGGCTATCGTCCCAAAGGATTTCCAAGCAACTGAACAAGAAGTTGATGAAGTTTATCTAGACACAGATGGGGACAATTGTCCATTTGCCAAAATTGATAGGAACAAGGCCCCTCAGACTATAGAGGAAAGGGTCAAGGGAACTCTGCAACACACCGAGCATTGGTGCAAGAAAAATGGTATCATCTACCTTGGGGTAGACTTTACCATGTCTCCCTTGGGTAATGCACCATCTAGGCCAAAACATTTTCCTAAGGGCAAAGGAAAGGATAAAGTAGGAGAGGCAAGCACTACTCATAAAGAAGTTCCTGAGAGCCCTCCTTCCACCGCCGAGGAGCAAGTAGTGAACCTGGTATCCCCAGGAAAAGAAGAAGTAGACAGTGCTCCAACGGACACATCCATTCCGGATGTGTTATCCTGTAAAATTGGGAAGGGCAATTTTGTAGGTAACCATACCAAAGTTTCCATTTTGGTCTCTTGTTGAGGTCCCTTAACATTCGAATGACATAAAATCCCTCTCCGAGAAAATTTACTTTTTAGAACTTGGTCATTTTCAACCTTTTTGGGTTGGGCACAGTTTTCATTCACGTTACATCAACCAAAACTGCGCCCTCTATTCCTTTGGTGCATTCTAGGGAGTGTCAACACTCCAAATGTTGCACCTCTCAAAGGTGTGCCAAGGCACATGCACCATCTTGTTATCACTCTCTAAAGTGTGATGTGGGAACTAAAAATGTGGTGTCAACACTCTCAAAGCTACGCCATGGTACAAATCCCTTTGTGTCAACATCCACTTAAGTGTGCCATAGAAAAAGTTGGTGGCACATTTATTGCACCTTTTGCTATATATAGGCGCGTCTAACCTGTCATTTTCACAATTGAAAAAATGTGAAAAGTTATTCCTCTGTGCTTTTCAGCATTCCTGTCAGCCCTGCGTGTTTCCATTTGTCATGTTCGTGGACCCCACATCATCTCCTTTATCGTTATATATTCCTGGTAAGTGGCCCTTGCCCTTCTTGTGGATTTTTGTGGTTTTTATGTTGGTTTAGGTGATTAGGATTGTTAATAATAAACAATGAACCTAAGAAGATAACACAATCCCAACCCATTTTACCTTACCCACCTGCAAACCATTTTTCACTCTCCTTCCGGATCAGTAAATATGGAAGGCTCACTCGAGAATGGACCCTGCCCTTTTCTCCTTTGTCCCCTACTTTGCCAAGGTTAACCCCTTGCTATCAAAATCTGAGCTAAGAGAGTAAAAACCACCAATTAAAGAGAATCAACCTACTATCTTCCAAACGACACAATTTTCATACGTGTTGCGCTAAACACAGTTGCACCCTTTGACACACCATTCGGTCATGCTTTGCATCGTAAAGCTTGATTGCACCAAGGCACACTATGAACTTGCGCAATAGAAGCCTTTCCCACGCCTTGTAAAAAACTACAAAAATTCTTAAGGTGCGAGCACAAACGTACATACAATGATAAACAACACTTCATGCTATGTAAACCTTTCTGCGCCGTGTGTTGGTATCCAATTTTACTCTCCTTCACAACTTGAACAACATCATAAATTTGCACAAGAAACTCAAGGATAGATAAATGTTTTGTATTTCATTTGTAGCAGGGAAGCAAAACTATCTGTTTGTTTGCATTCAAGAATTGAGGGAGTGGATAGCACCTTCAAGAGGGTTTTGATCTAACCCTCACTATTTTAGGTTGTGCCTATCAACCAAGGCAAGAGAACCTATATTGCAGCTCTTATATGGTAAGGAGATGGAAATATCCTTGTGTTTTGCATATGATATGGAAGAGGCTTTGTGAAAACATGATCAAGTATCCATTATCCAAACTCAAAGGAGTTGTCACTACTAAATGATGGAAATGTTTTCAAAACAAAGCTAGAGCTACTAAAGACATGATAAAACCCTGATCAACTTTGTGCATTTTAGTGAAAGGATTGAATTCTTTTGTGGACACACAATGCAAATGTAGGGGTATTGTAGGTAGGATGAGTTAGTTTAAAATGAAATTCTGATGAGAGATGTTGGGAAAAGAGTAGCTAGAAATCATCACCTTCTTTGGGAAGCTTTGCAAATGAATTACAACACCTAAACAACAGAGATGTTTCAATGAATTTGAAGTGCTCTTTCAACTAGGATGTGTGCACACATGGATGCCCAAATCTACACTATTCCATACAAACTTTGATAACCTGCCATAAAGGCTTGAAGAAAAATATCAATGAAGCATTTAGAAACCCTTGTTAGATCATGACCTAAGGTACACCCAAAGGTTTACAAACACCCTCAATTTACAAGGAAGGTAAGATGAATTTAAATCTGTTTATCTTCACTCAAATGAATGCTCTTCTGAATGGAAGATTACAAATGCCTTCAAACCCTCTACAAGAAATGAGACCATGTATGACCAATAAAGATCCCAAACACAAGATTGCAACATGAGCATGAAACACAAATTGAAAACATACTGAAATATAAGTGTATGCAAGCTTTGCCAAGAGATAAAACCAGTTAATCCAAGAATTTGATCAAATATATCAGCAAGGGAATGTTATTTAGACAATCTCAAATCTTTTTGATGGCTTTACAGCTGAAACCAACTCAACATGATGAACATTTGATGCAAACAGGAATAAAAATGGCTCTCAGGCAGTTTCTCTAAAAGAAAATGGACTTCTTCCAGTTTTCCTCGTGAAAATTCTTCTCTCTTTCTCCAAAATTTTCAACAAACTTTACAAAATGCCTCCAAATTACATAATATACCCTATGCCAGCTTGGATCCTTGCATCCCAAGCAAAGAAAATGCCAAAGGGATCAAATTTGTTACAAAACCCTATCCATTTGATGAAAAATGATATAAAATTGTAAAACAAATCTCATAAAATGCCAGAGATGCACAAATATTTTAAAATATTGCATGGATTCAGATCCTTATCCATCCCAGGGTCACATTTTTGTCATTCCACCATGCCAACATGCATTTGCAATCATTTTCCACCCTTTTCCCTCATTATTTTTAACTCTGCAACTTTAATTTTTTACTTTTCACGTTTTTACATGGGCCGAGAAAAATATTTCATGAAAATCACTATAGGGCACCGAAATAGCTCAAATGAATGATGCCATTGCATCCAGAAGGTTAAGGGGATGCGATTTCATATAAAATTTCATGCAATTTGGTGCAAAAATGACGATTCCAAGCATCTTGGAGCTCCAATGGCGGCAAGAAACGAAAACACTCAGCAACCATTGATTTAAAATCAACTTTAAATTTCGCCCTCCACGTGTCTTGATGAGATTCAACATGTAGGCTCAAAAATATCTTCTTTGACTTCTAGATAAGGTGGACATGTGTCCAAATACCATTGGACCAGGCATCCAACCTTATAAATGCATTTCGAACCTTTTCTGACCTCGGGAAAATTTTGAAAATTTTCCCCGCATGCCCCCTGGACACGCCACGTGTCCCTAGGTGGACCCTACCAAGATCTCGCAGCCAAAATAACAAATTTTGCTCCTTTTGTGAAAAAAGGAAAATTTCCTTGAGAACCTCCACGGGCCCGAACACCCGTTGCTTCCTCCGCCACGTGGCGGTCTCCCATTCGCTGCAGAGCCAACCCCTCATTTTTTCCTTCATTCCTCTGCGAGCACAAAATCCTCCGCCTCCTTTTGGACACGTGTCTATGTTTCATTGGAGGCGGGCCCATTTTTCAATTTTTACCCTATAAACATAAAGGCAAAAATTCATAAAATTTTCCTTCGGCCCCTTCATCCATCTCACCTCCTGGACACGTGTCTTCCTCTAATTGGAGGCGGGCCCTCGGGCCAAATTTTAACTTTAACATTTTGAAGTTAAAAATTTCAAAATTTTCATGAACTCTACCCCTCCATGCTGACTTTCTTAGACACGTGTCCATATCTCATTGGAGGCGGGCCTTTGGGTCAAAATGTTACCTTGGCATCCGAGGCAAAAATAATAAAATTTTTCAAGTCCCTCCTCCACCCGCCTGACCTTCCTGTGCCATGTGTCACCTTCCAATTTTTGCGGGATCTCAAGCTAAATTTTTCCATTGGCATTTTGAAGCTAAAAATTCAAAATTTTCCAACTCTTCACCTCTTTGCTTGACCCTCCTAGACATGTGTCCTCTTTTCATTGGATGCGGGCCCTTGGGTCAAAATTTTCCCGCAAATCCCCGAATCAAAATTTTTCTCCAACTCCCCCCGCCACATGTCTCGCTTCCCATTAGATGCGGGCCTTCGGACCAAAAAGTGACTTTGAGAAATTTTTCAAAATGGAAGAAAATGTTCTAAGTGACCCCGCCACTTG
The DNA here is from genome assembly GCA_018340775.1 of Taxus wallichiana var. yunnanensis. Taxonomy (NCBI): domain Eukaryota; kingdom Viridiplantae; phylum Streptophyta; class Pinopsida; order Cupressales; family Taxaceae; genus Taxus; species Taxus wallichiana. Next base: position 601,683,329 of record CM031235.1, read on the forward strand.
CCAATCCTTCAACCAATCAAATCATGCCACGTAGGCACATCACTGTAGCAAATGTGGGGCCACGGAGAAAAAATTTCCTTTGTCAATTTTTCAAAAGTAACAACTTATAACATTTTCCCGACTGCTCCCAACCAATAGAAACCTGCCACGTCAGCGATAACATGCAAGGATAATTTTGATGGGCTAGATGACACTCGTATGCCCGTCAAAATGTAAAAATGTAGGGGACACCTAGAAAAAAAAATCATAAGGAAGGTAGATTTTTCCGTTTTGAATCCAATGAATCATGATTTCACAATGGTTTAGGCCTGGGGATTAGGATTTTAGCAACAAATAACTCGGATTCGATCTATTTCAATTTTTTTCATGAATAGGGCAAGGAAAAAATGACACAGCCCGTGTAAATGAAAAAATTAGGGCACAACAAAGGGGAAACTTGGATTTTGCTTCAATTTAGGGCAATATGAGGGCACTTTCAATGCATTCAAATGGAAAACATGAATTGCAGGCCACCAGATAGAACAAATGAACATTTTGGAGCAAAAATGGAACATGGAAATTAAGGAAAAGCGTGCAAACCCAGAAATTACACCAACACCGCGCAAGCTTAACCCCTTGGTGCACCTCACCTTGATGTTGCATCTTTTGCATCTGCGCTTTGGTGCACCACAATACTATGTAACACCAACTATATCTGTGCCCCACTAAAGGACTTCTAATGGCGCAAGCACACATCCCTTGACACCAACATCTAAATGTTGTGTGTAGCCTTTCCACGCCCTGCACCCCTTATGGCGTTACTTTTCCCATGGAACACTTTCCTAAAGTATGCCTTACTTTTCTAAGTCCTTGCAGCCTACAGTAAAGCCACGCCTTGCACCCGAGGCTCATAAATTGCTAACTTTTCATTCTGTAAGCTTTGATGGATGACTTAACGGCTAACATGGCTCTTCTGTGATGGAATTCCCTGATTCTTCTTGCAGATCAACAACTAAACTCAGATCCACACATGTCTTCATCGAGTAAGAAGCCAACCAAGTCCAAGGGTAAAGCCAAGCTAATAGAAGAAGAAATGAAATATAAATACCAAAGGGTTAGAATGCCTAAATCTCTTGTAAAATGTGATCTTGATATTAGAGATTCAGAACTCAGGCACATTGACATGGAGGACTTCTAGGCTAGAACCAAGAAGGTCACAGGCAGCCCATGGATGGATAAATTGGTTGGTAGTGGTCTACACTTTGCTACAGGGCTCCCAGTAAGTGCAATCAACAATGAATTTATGATGTTGGTGGGCCGTTGTTACAATAAGGACACAAGATGTGTCGAAAATGAGAAGGGCGAGGTGATAATCAACCTCATGGCCTGACATTTTGAGATCATGTTGGGTATCCCTCACCACCGAAATTTTGTAGTAGTGAGCTAGGAGGACTGTATGAAGACATGGACTGAAAATGAAGACAAATGTATGTAGTTAATGAATGAGGTGTACCTCAAGAATAAGAAGGTGACAAGTAGGTGGCCACAAGTCATTCATCGCAGTGACTTTTCAGAGGAGCTAAGTGACACAATCACCTTCTTGAGTAGGGTGTTTAGGCTCCTCGATGCCCATTACTTTCACAAGTGGATGCTCAGGTATTTAGAAACCATGAATAAAAATGTTCCTGATCAACATTTTGAATGGGGAGAGATTATCAAAGCAACACAATCTCGGAGCAGCTTCAACAACTTTCAACAACTAGGAGGTTCTATATGAACTCCTATGTAGTATATGTTGTTGCCTCAGAGAGGGACTACCCAACATTGAATCGGTATGGGGTATGGCCCCAGGTCAAAATATATGAGTACTATCCAGAGTTAAGATTGGAGAACAACATAGCCCAATTCAGTAAAATCAATGATGTCTTCTTCTATGGCGTCATCTACCTCTTGAGGCCCAACATGACTTACGGTTGGATGACCAAAAGCATGGTCACCACCATAGAGAAGTGGGGAGTGTTATTCACGTAATTCCCCACTTTCACCTATCTCAGAGCCGCTAACTTCTTGGGAGAGCCCACCAAATTGCCAAGGTATGCGGGACCCAAACTGATCCTGTTGGAGTTGTCTAGATAGCTCATCACATACCATGAGAAGTGTTTGAAAAGGAAGAAGGGTGGAACTCCATTCCCCCTCACAGTGGGTAGGTACACCTACACTTCACTAGAGAAAAGCCTAGGAGATGTTTGCAGAGCTTGAATTTCTCAATTTGAAGCATAATTTCCTAGCAAGGCCAACCTTTGATCCTTGTGATTGCCTTCCAAGGGCAAAGATCGATCCAATTCACATCCCTCAGATCAAAGATATCTACATCGACCTATATCATGAAGTTGAGCTCAGACGAAAGGATCACTCCCACCTAGCCCTGGCAGAGATCATTCAATATGGTGTGGCTATCATCCTAAAGGATTTTCAAGCAACTGATCAAGAAGTTGATCAGGTTTATCTAGACATGGATGGGGACAATTGGACATTTACCAAAATTGATAGAAACAATGCCCCTTAGAATATTGAGGAAAGGGTGAAGGATACTCTGCAATGCACCACACATTGGTGTAAGAAAAATGGTATCATATACCTTGGGTTACACTTTACCACATCTCCCTTGGGCGATGCACCCACCAAAGTCGAAACACTTGCCTAAAGGCAAAGGAAAAGATGTAGAAGGAGAGGCAAGCACGATCGTAAAGAAGTCCCCCAAATCCCTCCTTTCACCGCCGAGGAATAATTTGTGGACTTAGTGTCCCCGAGAAGAGAAGAAGTGACTAGTGCTCCAATGGACACATCCACTCGTGATGATGTCACATCTACAACCGATGAAGTATTAACAGTTCCCTCTCTTGCAGTGACTCCTAACCCCATGAGCATTGGAGTGTTGGCTTCTTTCTCAATGCCACCACCAAGTGTCTCGACACATTTCCCCGTGTCCACTGTAGTTGCTCCTTCTTCCACCCCCGTTTCCTCCTCTTCCTCTAGTCCCACTCCCCTAAGTCCAAAATGGATCTCCAAACACCTGAGCCAACACAAGAGGAAAGTCCCTATTACACCTATGGACTTCTCCATTATTCTAACTAAAGGGCCTAAGAAGAAAAAGGCTATAACCCGCTTCTCTCAAAGTGCTTCAGGTGAAAGGGTTATGGAGATCGCATACCCTGATCTCACAAAGAAGAAAGAAGATCTGTCTCCTACAGATTTTACAGTGACTCAGGTCACAATGGGAACATCATCAGAGAGCCTGCAAGGAGAGGCCTTATCTGTAGTGGATGCCCTTTGCAAGAAGCTTCAAGAAGAAAAGGAAGAGAAGAGGATATTAAAAGAGCAAAACAAGCATCTTCTCCAACCCTTGAAAAAGATGGGAAATGCCCCTCCTATGATCAAGTTGCCGACCATCCCGAATTTCTTAGTGGGAGAAGATAAATGAGTATGACAAGATCAGAGAGTAAGGTACAACAGTGTCCGCCTGGAGAGAGCAGATCCTCAAAGATAGTGAGGAAGTGATTACAAAGTTCATAGAGCTCTATCAAAATATAGATCAAGCAAACAAGGAACTCCAGGAAATAGCAAAACCTATCTCCGAAGAGTTAGACCTTTCCAGTTGTAAAACAAGACTTTTGAGAAGATGCTCGACTACCCAGTCGATGACTTGGTGAAATTCGACGTCTTTGATCACCCACGAGCACCCAACAAAGTCCTTGCTGCTTTAGACTATTGGGTTGACCAAATGGAGTTTGTCTTAGAAAAGATAGACAAAATCAAGGAGGAATCCTGGATGCCATGCATCAAATGGAGCAGATTGTCTTAAGAATGTCTCCAGGGTTGCTCGGTGCAGCGTACACCTTGAGGAAGGTAGATGATACTATTCAGCTTTTAAGGGAATCACGTCATAGGGTTTAGCATCAGAGGCCACTTTTGATGTAGAATCTATCAACAACCTTCTGGCCTGTCGCGACTTTCTTTGGATACCTGATGGAGGCAGGCAATGAATACTTCAAACCCCTGGAAAGACTCAAAGATGAACAAGAAACTTGCAAAGTCATTGGGGATCACACCAAGGGTCCCACTCAGGATCAACTTTAGGTGATGGTCAGCAAGTTCATGGAGTATCGAGCTCAATTTCACATTACCTCTCCTGAGCAGAAGCAAGACACTCCTTTTAAGCGAAGGGATGATGATGAATAGGATCCTTCCTCCGGGATAAATTCCATTTTTGTAAAAATATTTAAAAAGTATGTTGGCACAAATGATGTCATCATTTGTGTTGCACCATGGGATGTTGTCATCATGCCATTAAATTGCCCAAAAGTCAACATTTGACTTTTAGATATTTTGTAAATAGTGGTTGGCTTCTTTTTGTCTTCTTTCTCCTTCTCCTTCTATAAATACTTGGATACTTGTAGTATTTGGTGTGAGAAAATTTGTATGAAAAATAGAAGTGAGGAGAGAAAGACTTTGAGCTTTCTTGTAATAGAACAAAATATTAATACAAAATTGAGACTTTGTCGTTGAATTCTGTATTATGTGTTAGATCTTTCTTAAGTTAGATCTGTGTGCTTATTCTGTTGGATTCACCTATGCTTTTGTCATTTGTTTATCAGTATTGCTTTGTTTGTTTATGTGAGTAAGTTTGGCTCTATTTACTACCAGCCCAAAACATAAACCCTCTGACCTTTCTACTTTGGAATTCATTTCTTTTCTCCCTTCAGATCCATCTTTCTTCTATTCCTTCCTTCATTCCTTTCTATTCTTCATCGGAACTAACTCTACCGGGATGAGATCCCAAAACCCCCTTGAAGGCAGAATACTGTAAGACTTGCACAAATTCCTCTTTTGGTAGAATAGCAATAAACTAGTTTTGCTTTACTATCTCAAAGAGGGGCTATGCCTCCCACACCGTTGTCTATCCATAGATTTGCCCACTGAAATTTTTTTCAAACCAATAGGATGTTGTCATTACTACAACTGGTGAGGTCCCAACCATTCCCTCTCCCACTCCTCCTTCCCCTCCTCATGTCACTCAAACAACTGCTCCTTTGGTTGTGTCTTCCTCTCCGCCTTCCTCCTTCCCCTCTTCCTCTTCATCCATCTTCTCTTCCCTCGTGGATATGTCCCCCAACATTTCTTCCCTCATCTCATAGATCCCTTTTGCCCCCATGGTTTCCTCTCTTGTAGTGACTCCTAACCCCGTGAGCATTGGTGTGTTGGCTTCTTTCTCAATGCTACCACCAAATGTCTCGACACATTTCCCGTGTCCACTATAGTTGCTCCTTCTTCCACCCCCGTTTCCTCCTCTTCCTCTAGTCCCACTCCCCTAAGTCTAGAATGGATCTCTCGAACACCTGAGCCAACACAAGAGGAAAGTCCCTATTGCACCTATGGACTTCTTCGTTATTCTCGGCTAAAGGGCCTAAGAAGAAAAATGCTATAACCCACTTCTCTCAAAGCGCTTTCAGTGCAAAAGGGTTATGGAGATCGCGTACCCTGATCCCACAAAGAAGAAAGAAGATCTGTCTCCTACAGATTTTACAGTGACTCAGGTCACAATGGGAACATCATCAGAGAGCCTACAAGGAGAGGCCTTATCCGCAAAGTGGATGCCCTTTACAAGAAGCTTCAAGAAGCAAAGGAAGAGAAGAGAATATTAAAAGAGAAAACAAACATCTTCTCTAAGCCCTAAAAAGATGGGAAATGCCCCTCCTATGACTTCCGCCAACCCTCCCGAAGTTCTTAGTTAGGAGAAGATAAATGAGTACGCCAAGATCGGTGAGCAAGGTACAGTAGTGTCCGTCTACGGAGAGAGCAGATCCTCAAAGATAGTGAGGAAGTGATTACAAAGTTCACAGAGCTCTATCAAAATATAGATCAAGAGAACAAGGAACTCCAGGAAATAGCAAGACCTATCTCCAAAGAGTTGGACCATGCCAGGTTGCAACACGAGACATTCCAGAAGATGCTCGACTACCCAGTCGATGACTTGTTGAAATTCGGCGTCTTTGATCACCCACGAGCACCCAACAAAGTCCTTGTTACTTTAGACTATCAGGTTGACCAAATGGAGTTTGTCTTAGAAAAGATAGACAAAATCAAGGAGGAAGCCATAGATTCCATGCATCAAATGGAGTAGATCATCTTAAGAATGTCTCCATGGTTGCTCGATACAACGTACACCTTGAGGAAGACAGATGATACTATTGAGATTTTCAAGGGAGTTGCATCACAAGGTTTAACCTCAGAGGCCACTTTTGATGTAGAATCTATTAATAACCTTCTAGCATACCACAAATTTTTGGGTAGCTGATGGAGGCACTCAACAAATACTTCAAACTCCCTGAAAGACTCAAAGATGAATGAGAAACTTGCAAAGTCATTAGGGATCACACCAAGGGTCCCACTTAGGATCAACTTCAGGAAATGGTCAGCAAGTTCATGGACTATCGAGCTCAGTTTCACATCACCTCTCTTGAGCAAGCAAGACACTGCTTTCAAGCCAAGGGATGACAATGAATAGGCTCCTTCCTCCTGGGATAAATCCCATTTTTTTGTAAAAATATTTATGAGTATGTTGGCATTCGTGATGGCATCATCCATGTTGAACCATGGGATGTTTCCATCCACAAAATTTCCCTAAAGTCAACATTTGAATTTTAAATATTTTGTAAATAGTGGTTGGATTCTTTTTGTCTTCTTTCTCCTCCTCGTATAAATACTTGAACACTTGTTGTATTCAAGGGTGAGCAAATTTGTATGAAAAATAAAAGTGAGGAGAGAAATACTTTGAGCTTTCTTGTAACAGAACAAAATATTAATACAAAAATTGAGACTTTGTGTTGAATTCTGTGTTATGTGTTAGATCTTTCTTAAGTTAGATCTGCATACTTATTCTGTTGGATTCACCTATACTTTTGTCATTTGTTTATCAATATTGCTTTGTTTGTTTATGTGAGTAAGTTTGGCTCTGTTTACTACCGGCCCAAAACATAAACCCTCTGACCTTTCTACTTTGGAATTCATTTCTTTTCTCCCTTCAGATCCATCTTTCTTCTATTCCTTCCTTCATTCCTTTTTGTTCTTTGTCGGAACTAACTCTACCGGGATGAGATCCCAAAACCCTGAAGGCAGAATATTGTAATACTTGCACTGATTCTTGCTGGTGGAATAACAGTAAACCTGTTTAGATTTGCTGTCTCAAAGAGGGGCTATGCCCTGCACACTGTTGGCCTATCTATCCATAGATCTGCCCACCCGATAGATTTTGGACCAACACAAACCGAGGTGCATATTTTTATAGGAATTAATCAATTTTGGAGTTTAAGAGCCTCATAAAGTTGATGCTGAGTTCCTCAGATCCTTGAAAATGTTTATAAGTGAAAATTTACCTCACCTAGTTTTGGATCACTTATCTCCATCATTGCACATGGAAAGGATTTGGAATGGGGCACTATAAACAAGGAATACATGACCTCATCATCGACCAATCTTGTAAGCCCCATGAGAAGTTCAGGTTGGGTTTTAAGGAACAACCTACGGAATATGTCACACCTTCTTCATCCCCATATCTCATGATAATTGATCCCCCATATTCTCCATCTCATGAGGCTATGGATACATTGACACCATGTCCATCTCTAGATTTTTTTTTAATTCCCACCATTACCATGGGACTAGTCACTTATCGTCTGCAAAGGTAAAATTAGGTCCTTCACTCTTTGATTTCTTGATATAGTAGAGGAAGATTCCCTTACCATTGACATTATTCAATGCTCAGACAATGACTCCATCCTTTCTTACATGGGGGTAGAAGATTCCTATATTCATAATACCTTACTACCAGATACATACACCCTTCTTAATGAATCCACCATCGACATCAACATTGGGACTTCTGTAAGAGCCTCACATCCTCAAAGTGGGTCAGTCCCTTAATCCACAAGAGCTTTATTCTTTCACCACCTTCCTTTCTCAACATATACAAGCCTTTGCATGGTCATACGCCAACATGCCAGGTCTCGATCCTTCCATCGTTACCTTTTCTAATGCTAATTCAGTTAAGTAAAAGCTTCATCGAATGCATCCACGCGTTGCTCTCTTTATTAAAGAGGAGTTCTAACTTCTTCTTTATGCCAATTTCATCATCCCTATCGACTATCCACACTAGGTTTCTAATATCGCACCCATTGCCAAAGCCCTTGGAAATACCCGTATTTGCACTGACTTTTGAGATTTAAACCTTGCTTGTCATAAAGATGACTTTCCTCTTCCCAACGACAATCAATTCGTGGACCTCACCATAGGATATGAGATGATTTATCTTATGGATGGATTTTTTGGGTATAATCAAATTCTTATCACACTAGAAGACCAACATAAGACTTCTTTCATCACTCCTTGGGGTACTTTCTACTATCACATTATGCCTTCGGTTAGAAAAACACCGGAGCCACCTATCAGTGAGCCATGACTTATATATTTCATGATCTCATCCATAAGATTGTAGAGGACTACGTTGATGACCTCTTGGGTAAATATAAGCATCAATGCGATCACCTTTATGTCCTTGAAGTCCTTTTCGAGCACTTTATTTGCTTCTTCCTTCATCTCAATCTAGCCAAGTGTGTTTTTAGAGTGTTAACTAACAAACTCCTTGGTTTCATAATTTTTATCAGGGGTATTAAAGTTGACCCTGCCAAAATAAAATCCATCCTTGAAATTCCCACTCCTAATCTAAAGTAGCTTCGTAAATTTTCAAGGATGACTTAAATCCATCTACCACTTCATCTTGCAGCTTTTTGACCATTGCTAATCTTTTCACCATATTCTTCAAAAAGATATTGAATTTCAATGGGATGATAATTTCTAAAAAGCCTTTGAATACCTCAAGCATTATCTCCTATCCCCGCTTGTGCTTACACCTCCACATGAGGGGGAGCATTTCTATCTCTATGTCTCTACCTCCAATCATGCTCTAGGTGCCATGTTGGCACATCATGATGAGAAAGGTAGGGAACAAGCCATTTATTACATTAATCGCACCCTTCACGATTATGAGGCTCAATACAATGAGGATGAAAAATTGTGTTACGCTCTTTTCATTTCCACTTTAAAGCTTTGTCATTATATTCTTAATCACAAAACCTATGTCATCACTAGCTTTCATATTCTCAAAACCATGCATTCTAATCCTTACTATAGTGACCGCATCACTTGATGGCTCATGCTCATGACCGAGTTCGACCTACATTTCATCTCTCATAAATCTATCAAGGGTGAATCCATCACTAATCAACTAGTCAAGCCCGTCTTTTCGACAATCGTCCTCATCATGAGTAATTTCATGATGAATCTATCTTCACCGTTGGCTACGAGTTTTCTCCCCTTCACATGACACTTTTCATTAATGGATCTAAGTGTTGGCAAGGGGAGGCATTGGTAATATCATCATTCCTCCTTGGGATACTCCTATCCCCATCGCTTATAAGCTTAATTTCGAATGCACTAATAATATGGTTGAGTATGAAGCCCTCATCTTGGGTCTTGAAACCACTATCATGCTCGGCATCCAAATCCTTGACATCTATGGTGATTCTCAGCTTATCATCAACCAAGTCAAAGGAATCTATCAATGTAAAAATGAAGTCCTTTAAAAGTATAAGGACATCGTTGAATTCCTCCTTGAAGCTTTCAATTTTTATATCATCCAAATCGTCCGTTGTTCATCTAATAGTTTCACGAGATACTATGACATCCCTTGAATATCTCATCTCATAGAAACTAAAGAATCCAACATCTCTATTGTCATTCATCATCTTGTTCATGATCTTCCTCATGTCAATCATATTGATACTAATTAATCAGATCTTTGGTATTCTCAAATTTTAGACTATCTATCTCAGTCCAAACTTCCCTCCAACCTATCCAAATGGTAGGAGATCATTTCTTCAATGCACTAACTGCTATGTCATCCTTAGTGGCATCCTCTACAAATGTGGGTTTGACAGTGTCCTTCTATGGTGCCTTAAATCTCATGAATCTATCTACGTTATCCAATAATTCCATGATGGTATCTATGGTGGACATTTTAGTGGTTTGGATGTCACCAAGTGTGTTCTTTATATGGGTTATTATTGGCCCACCCTTAATCAAGATTATTGTGACTATGTCAAGAAATGCGTTAAATGCCAGAACATTCCAATCTAATTCACATTCCTATTCAAGCCTTATAGCAAGCTCGGGACCTTTGGCCCTTTTCACCATGGGGCCTCGACCTCACTAACACCATCAATCCATGTTTTGATCATTGCCATCATTCTATCATCACTGCTACTGAGTACTTCACCAAATGGGTGGAAGCAATTCCACTCGCATCAACCAAAGCTAACCAAATCGTTAATTTTTTCTATCAACACATCATTTGTTGCTTTGACGTTCCTCATAAAATCATCACAGACAATGAAAATTCCTTCAAAAATAAATATATCAAGAAGCTTTGTGATTATTTAATATTAAGTTTATCTTATCTTATCTTATCCCTACTATCCTCAAACTAACGGTCAAGAAAAAGCAACTAACAAGACCATTTGTAACATCCTTTATAAAACTATTGATAAATTAGGTCGTAATTGGCATCTTCATATCCCTTTTTCCCTTTGGGCCTATCAAATTAGCATCCGCACCTCTACAAGAACTACTCCTTTCTCTCTTGTTTATAGCTCTGAAGTTATCCTTCCTCTTGAAGTCCAAATCCCATCCTTGTACATTTCTCTTCGCGACTTTATCTCTGATGAATACTATCACCAAGAGTGTCTAGCACAACTCGAGTTGTTAGATGAATGTTGCCTTCTCACTATTGAGCATCATCATATTTATCAAGAGCGTATCAAATGTGCTTATAAAAACACTTCAAGGAGTGAAAATTTAATATCAATGACCTTGTCCTTAAAGAAAATCAAAATGTCACTACTCTAGAAAGGAGCCAACATAGAAAGTTTTTCCCAACTGGATTGTACCTTATATTATCACACATAAGTATGGGTTTGGAGCCTATTGTTTGGATTTTATTGATGATAAACTAGAAACAGAAACTCTTAACACATTGCACCTTTCTATTGTTGACATGTCTACCAATGCAAACTTAGTCATCTCAGTTATCATACATCCATTGTTAGCCTCTTCCATCTCTCATTGTAATGATTTGGAATTATGTGGTCTACTGTCACTTTCCTATCTATGACCTTTAATATGGGCGCCATGACTCTACTCATGGAATATTTCTTATGGACAAGTTCCTCATTCTAGGTGGTAACCCCGTGATCATCATTAAATCCATCTCCTTCTTATTTACTTACTAGAACTTCCCTAAGGGTCGACATATGTCACTTGTACATTTTCCACCCCCTCCTAGGTAGTCTACTTAGCTATCCCCAACTCTTCCACAAAAATTCAAAATTTTTGGATGCTCATATTAAAAGCTATCTTATAAAAAAAACATACAGCTCCTGAAGGACAACTATTCATAAAGCAACATTTCAAAAGCATATACTTGCTCCTCGAAGGAAAACTATCATATATCTTACCATCTAAAAATATGAAAGCATAAATATCCCAAAGAAAAACAAAATGTAGACCTCTCCCTCAAAGGATGGATACCATCTCATATCATGGCAGTAAAGGCTTCTTGCATTGATTAACCTTATATATATTCAAAAGCAAAAACATAAAGTTCAAAAGCAAGCATCCTAAGAAATCTTCCCGCATCAATTAACTTTCTCATCTTTAGAAAAATTCCCACATTGATCAATTTGCACCATATTGCTTAGAGATGGGGCATAAACCTAGGTTCAACCACCTAGGAGAACCTATTTTCCCATGTACGAGTTACATCTAAAACCCCTTTGTCGTGTCAACATTAGGTTCATAAGCTCATCTTCCATATTTTCCTCATGATCCTTGGAATAACTAATTATCAATGGTTATGTGTTAACACTTGCTATTGGTTACAAGTGTATCACTTTGTTTGGTTCCTCTTCTTGTTTACCTCCAATTCGGGTTGAAGTGTCAATTATTCGTGTGCTCCTTGCTATAATGAAGTGTCATTCATTCCTTTTTGGTCACCTTCTATCAAGTCGCATCCCTTCTCTCACATATAATATACTCCTATCATTCATTCATTATTTATTTCTCTAATTCCAATCCCATTCATATGAATCCATAACATACTCTCCCTAATATAACCATCTCATCCATGTCTATGTATATATTTTTAAATCCATTTTAATTTTCAAACTAACATCTACCATGTTTGTATCTCACAAGTGTATATGTCATATCACCCACATCGACATATTTTTATAACCATCACATCATTTTTATCCATTATCTATGTCATAATCATGTCTAAACAACTATCTATCCATTTCCATCACATCTATTTATCATCTATATATGCATCATGTCTAATAAAACATCACATCACATTTAAAAATTCATATTCTATTCCAATTTCTAAACCATAAAATGTCATCATCATCATAATCCAACATCTAAATATAACATAAACATAATCAAATCCATAAATCATCACACAACACATGATAAGTCATGACAAAATCATATATAAATATATCATCATCAAAGCATCTATAAATCTGTGATAGGCCAATAAGGGATCTATCTCAAACTTGTACATCATCAAAATTTGTAAACCGAACATCGACAATATCAAATCTTTCCCCAAGGGTAGGTGCCGAGTATCTCTCTCGGCCATCATCTCCTCCATCGGGGCTTGGGTCTTACCTCGAATGTGCCACGCTAGTTGTGCTCTGGATGACCCTAATTGCAATAAGCCTCTTGATCTCCACTACTCTGCTAGGTATGCCACATATCTCAACACACGTAGAAGCTTCGATGTCACAATGCACTCATAATATCCCACAACCCCAATTTTCAACGACTGTTTCATTTGCTATCGCCTAACTCTAGTTGCCACATCGATCCTATCAGTCACCATCAACTTGACCCTCCTCTTCAATCATTTAGCCCATTCACTACATTTCTTCATTAAATTATCTTTTCTTCCATTCTATTTTCTAACGTGTCACCTATAACACACTATTTTTTTTCCTTACGTGGCTTGCCTATCTTCACATCTCACCTTTTTGTCCATCTTCGTGTTCCCTATTAGAGGCACTCGCTATTTTATTCTTTTTTCATCCTTGTCTTACTTAGAAACATATTTACTTGATTCTTTATGTATGAAGGATATCACATAGTTTATCCCCATACCTTGCTAGACCTTTGTCTTGGCCATATTCACATTTTTGTGTGCATACTTTTGACATCCGCCTTTGACCCATTGGTCCCACGAATTACATATCCAGTTGAGTGGATTCTTCTTAGATCCCCTCCATCTTGAAATGATTTTCACTAACTCACAGTCCATAGGACATTGCCGGCATCTCCATTGAGGTTGTACTTTGTTTCATGCCAAAGTGATTCTAAAATCACCGCTATATTTTGGCTTATTTTTGTTTTTAGTTCTTCTAGCACGGGGCATATTCTGTCATCATCTTATTTTTCTCATCCTTTCCACTCCATCTCCATTCATCTATCTCTTTCAAACTCATGATCGATTCCCTTTCATGTCATCGATCCTTGGTTTAAGGGGAACACCTCATCAATCCTATTTTCGTTTCTTCTCATTTTTGTCTCATAAATTTCCCATCACAAACCACTCGACAAAAAGGGGAAAATGTAGAAACCAATTTTTGATATCCCTTCTCCCTCATCTCATGTTCACTCCCCTTCATCATCATTATTCACATACATACCTCTCTTCCCATTTAAATCCCCCTTTCCTCCTAAAATCTATTTATCCATTTAATTGGTATTTTCCACCTTAATCTCATCTTAATTACACCCTTAATTAATCTCCCTAATCATCCCTAATTACCATTAATTAATCCTAAATCATCATCTAATCCATTTGTCTTGCCTAAATGTCTTTATCTACCATACTTAGGCCCTCATTCAATGATTTCATCCCTATTTACTTTTATTTAATATTTCCACCTCCCACCTACCCATTTATCCATCCTAGCAACCCTAACCCGTACTTACCTCCTAAAACCCAAATCCCACCTCACAAGGGCTCATTTTCTCAAGCTTGTCACCCTTCTACTACCCACATAGATGGAACTCCGTAATTGGTGGTGACCCATCTAGGTCGCCATCAACCCTATAAATATGACCATACCCCTCACTTTTTAGGGATGCAACTTTGGAGACTTCAAGATTTCTTGTGATCTTTCCTTCATCTCTTGCTCATCTTTGCAGTTGTTATCACTATCTTAGAGTTATTTTGGAGATCTTGTGCCCCACCTTTGGAGAGTTGGAGTCTCTTTCTCCTTTTGAATCTTTGGATTCACCATTGTCATTCCATCACTTTTTCTTATCAACATTTTTACAGGATCATTAGTCATCACGAAGCACTATCTCTACATTTTCCCATCTTCATTTCCATATGTAGATCTTGTTTTCACTCATATTTTTGCATTAAACCCTAGATCACTCCTAGTTTCCATCAAACCTATTTGGTCTTTGTCAACCCTGTTCATTTTTTTTTAGATTTCTATCATTCATTTTTCTATTCATATATTGTCCGAGCCGTAGCCTTCCACATCCTTCAATCTTACTATTCTACACACTTGAGTTCAGATCCCAAAATCATTAGATCTAATCATCGTTGATTGGAATGAGTCATCGTTGACCCTATCTAACAGCTTCTAATCTTAGATTAATTTTCTTGCATCCTTTCTATCGATCCAAATCCAGATTCGTCTTGTAGTGTTCATGATCCATCTCAGTCTCATCATCAGCCCTAGATCTTCCTCCAAATCCTTTAGATTTGTATTTTTCTATCATTGGTTGACTTGGTCTACTCAATTCACCATCGACTAGGATCTGTAGTCTCAGGTCACCATTGATCCACCCATCTTTGATTTGTTGTACATTTAATTAGATCAAATCTGCATTTCTACTTCATTTCTTTCATTTCAACTTTATGTTTATCTCATAATTTGTTGCATTATATCAGATCCATTATTGAATTTCTTTATCTTTATCAAAATGTGGGTTGACATACATCCAAGGAATTTTTCACTTCTCGGGACCAGAATTATTGGGAAACCCACCCATCTATCTACTAATCTTTTTTTGTTGAGTTCTCTTTGTTGTGCAGGTCATCTAGATCACTGTGAGGAGTTCTCTTTTGTGCCCACATCCATTATCATCCCATTCAGAGGTACCTTAAACCCTCTCATATTTGGTGTTACTCATTTTATTTGTTATAATTTCACTAATCGAAACATTTACAAAAATTAGTTCAATAGGATCATGATCAAACTTGACATTGCATAAGGGAAAGAAACCAAATTATAGTGTCTACATTTCCCCACTTTAAGTGTGTAATTGATAATTACATGCTTAAAGGAAAATGTACTTGAGTGATCACACACACTTTATCCTCACTCAATAGTGGTTCTTTGACATGGTGGTGTTGGCATGCTCCATGATGAAACCTACAACACATAATGTAGTTAATGTTTATGATATAAACTAAAATTTAACTAAAAATACATATAATGCATGTAACTTTGAATTTCATACAAATGTAAGTGAAGAGAAGAAAAACATGGAAGGAATACTTATGTTTATTTTATGGAGGGAGGAGTTCTCATTTGTTCGTGCCTCAAAGGATAGGGGTGATCAGTCCCCAATTTTGTATCATAAGAGAGAATAAATTGTTGGGTACACCACAATAGTGGAGAGACCGAGAGAGGAGCCAAGTTACCCCATTTTGGATATTTTTAGAGAGGAAGGTATATAATACAAATAAACTGACTAATTTGACACCTTTCACATTTGGTAATCTAGTGAGAGAAGAGGAAAGTCCAATCTATGAAGAACTTAGTTGCTTTGACACTTTCCACTACACCCACAAACCACATTCTTATAGATACATCCAAGGTCAATTTGTAAAACTTGAATAAACTCAAATATTTGAAGGAATGGACATTATCATGATCCCATTAGATGTTTTTCCACTGAAATTGATCATGTAGATTGTGAAAATTATAGGGGAGATGGGAGCCTATGTCCCCATACCTTATTCCTATAAATGATCTAAATAGTGTAATTAAGAAGGAATGCATCAATTATTCCCATTGTATCATTCTTTTTATTGTGTCATGTGTATTTGAAACTATGTGAAAATCTTGTAAATAGATGATAATATTTGGAAAAAGTGAAAATCTAGAGAAATAACCCCATGTCTAGAAATGTCCATCATAATTAAGAACTTGCTATGATGTTAACTGTATTGTAAGATTTTGATCATTTTTGAATCTACCACATTTCAGTATATGTGACCTTTTCTAAGGATATAAACTTGTAGTCACTCATATTTGGCTATCTACCCTTTGACAATACTAATCTTGACATTGCATGCTTGCATGCATGAATACATTCCCCTCACTCTTGCTTGACACACCTTGATATCCCTTAGAGTATGTACTTATCTTTGCACTCATCTTTTCATTAATTCTTGAGATTTTATAGAATAAAATGCATCTAAAAACAATCATCATCGACCTAGAAAGACAAATTATTTTTTTATTTCAGGTCAAGACCTCCGATTTGGTTTGGTTTGTACAATTCTATAATCGACCCTATTGTAATATCTTGGATTGACACATTGTACACTCAAAATTTCAATTGCATCATCTTCATATGGTCTAATATTCCCCCTTGGTCATCCTTTCATGACATAACAATCATCGAAGCCTATATAAGCAAGTCAATTATACCTCATTCTAGGTCATGACACTTTATGTTCTCCTCAAGTTAAAGCAAACACAAAAGGCACTCTCTTCTCCCTAAACAATGAAGTAATTGATGAAAATCCATTAGGGAAACACCCTCTACAGGTCTAAAGTCTTCTTCTAGGTCTAGGATTCTCCATCTTCTCTCCACATGTATGCAAAGTGACCCTTCCCAAGTATTCAAGTAAGTGTAAAAATCAAGTTGAAGCATTGTCAAACTCGATTGCATTATGGTAGATATCACATGCTAGGAGAATGACATGCGGTTTGATCCCTCTTTGGAGTAATAACAATGTCAACAATGCATAGGGGTGCCCACAACCCACCTAACTTTGTTTTGTAGGAAATCTATCTTGCACTATGAGGGTTTGATCATAACAAAAATCCATTTCAAAGCCGAGTAAATAAGAATGACAGAGAGTGATACTCATTTACAAGAAGGAAAAGTACACAAAAATTTTCAAGATCCAAAACCAAGTAGGTCCAATACTGTACATAAGGGTTTGGATTGTATGAATGATTTTTACCTAGTTGTATGATTTTGTCGGGTGTAATTTCAAGTGCCAGTTTTAACAACGATGCATTTCTAATTCTAGATTAGCATTTTCATGTGTTCGAGAGCTCTCAAAATTTATTGGGTCCTCATAGAATCAACTAAGTGCAATTTTTACTTTGTGTTTTGATAGTTGTCAAATCAATAGTCACTTTGTAAAGTGTTGTTTTGATTTATGCAATTAATGTTGGAAGTTAATTAAATTAGAATAGCCTCCTATTGCAGTATTTCATCCTTTTATATATGTTAGGAACATAATAAATCTTAAAATGAATTAAATAATATATTCACAATAAAACTGAAATAATTTGGTGAACCCAATGTCTTAATCAAACATTGTAGCCCTAACCCTAGTGGCCTGGGGTTTCCTTTGGTATTCAGTTCTGATTTTTCTTAGTTTCCATATGCTTTCTTTCTATGCCCTATCAGTGTAGTGCTCAAATTTATAATTAATCTATTGAGCATCTTGAGCTTTCACCTCCTACTCACAAGCATCATAATACATTGGATTTTTCTATTCCTATCTCCATTTTTATTCTTAATCCACCCTCACATGAGGTTCCCTTACATGAAATTGGAACCTATAGTGAACAATATTACAATTGTCATCATGATGAAGACACCACTTTGTCAATCAATATCAAGTTGAGATCTTATCTAACTTTCGTGCCAAACTCGTGATAAATGACATCATATTGAGCCTATTATTGAGCTTCGACTCACTTCCAATATTACTCATGATAAAAATCTAATGATGCATCTTTTTGAATCCTTCCCACCAACATCTACTATGCCCACATCAATTGTGCCTAATTCTTTGAGGACATCTAGTATACGCATGAAAAATGTGTTTATGCCTATTTCTCAAGACAATATTACTAATACATATCCTATCTATCATCATACGATCTTGCATGCATCTTCATCTAGCACACATGCTCTTACATCTTTTTTCATTCTCTCCAAGTACAAAGTTTGTAATTACGGCAAGGTGTTTCTCATACTTCTAATGCTATGGACTCTTCTCAATTATTACATAACCCACTTGCACCTGATGTTGTCTCATACCCTTTTCCTATTGGTTTCACTACACCTAAGCTTCCTATCTATGATGGAAAAGGTGATCCACAAGAACATATTTGATCTTTTCATGTTGCATGCTTTGATTATGCATCTAATGATATATTGCTTACCAAGATATTCCATAGGATCCTTAAGGAATTTGCATTGTAATAGTTCTATAATATCCCCACTCATTCCATGTGTTCATTTACTACATTGGCAAATCAATTCTTAGCATAATTTTCAATCAACATTGGGGATAAGTTATCTTACACACAAATGTCTAAAATCAAACAAGGATCTTAAGAGCATATCAATGACTATGTCTTGTGTTATTGTATAATGCTTACTAAAATGAGAAATATATTAGCTGAGAGTGAGTTGGAAGTACTTTTTTTTTTCAATGTTTACTTCCTCCCTTGCAAGAATCAATCATATTCGATAAATTTAAATCTTTTGACCATCTATGTCATACATTGAAAGAGCATGAAGCAAGTTATTACATATGAATAAAATCAAGTATGTTGATAACATCTCTAATTATTCCAATGCCAAGTTTTAAAGTAAACATACTTTCAAAAGAAAACCTCATGACCCTAAGGTTAACTTCAAAGACTATATTAATGTTGTTTCTCAACCTTCAAAGCTTTGATTATAGGCTACACGATGATAATTTACATGATTACCTTGTCCTATGTGCAAAATTTTTAGCAATTACTTGAATGCAATCTTACGTCTCTCCCTCCACCATTTGAAACGATATGAGTAATCCCTAAAGTAAGGTCTTTGATATTAATACCTATTGTTATTATCATAGATTCACATGTCACCCAACCGATCGTTGTCTTAAGTTATGACATGTCATTCAAGACCTTATTGATAGTAATGCATTGAATGGGATGAGCCCACTAAATCTTCCACACTTGTTAATAAAAATGCTAATTTTAAAATATTTAATGACCCTCTTCTCAAACATGCTAATGATCCATTTAGCTTGGAAGTTCATAACACACATTATGTAGTGCCACCCCCACCTTCTTGTGATCAGCGATTAGATGTTATGATTGGTACTATATCTCACACATCATATTCTACACTCATAATTTCTTTTGATGATTCTGATATAGATCCTACACTTGTCTATGATACATTATCTATTCCATTTTCTATTCGTCATATTCTTATTCAAGGTGTTTTGGTTAGCCCACATCATGTAGATAACATCGTGCATGACCCTTAATTCAATCTCTCAATATTTATTTTGAGAGTCTTGTGTTTGATTCTAATCCACATTTTAGACATATTACACTTCCCATCACAATTGTCTCCACTATTATACATACTTTATTCTTAGTTTCCAAATATATCACTCCTAGTGTGTTGCATTTAAGTCTCCCATGGCTATGTTATCTTAGGGATATCCCATATATTCTTCATTAGAGTGTCAAGTTTATTAGTCATCAACAAGTTATTACTATTTAAGGTGTTTCTTTTATGGATTTCTCTCCTTGTGTGCCTCAATATTCTCGTAGCTCACACCCCGAGTTCCTAGTACATCTACATATATTCCTATTGTTTCACACACTCTTTCACATAACACTAATTATCCTAGGTCTCCCGCTAGGCCTTTGGTTGCACACATAGATTCACATCATTCTAGGTCTTTTGATATGCCTCTAATTACACACATTACATCACATAGTTCTAGGGACTTTCGGTCTCTACCTAAGCTTCTTCTTCGTGCATATTATCTCTCACAACTCACAAAATCATCTTATCTTACACATATGTTCTAGCTTCATGAATCACACTACTAATTTTCATTACTCTTCTAGATGTTCTCATTCTTCTAGTCCACCCCACATATATGACACGTTTCATTTTCCTTAGTATTTTTCCATTTCTAAATTTCTTCATAGGATTTTTACGACACACATCACTGCCATGGTTCCACTTGTACTTTAGTCACATTATTTAACACATTCGAGGCTTGAACCTTCACCATATTATGTAGTTTATTCACCCCCTTGTAAGGTACTTTTGTGTTAGTCCACATGCTATCCTTGTTGTTACATGATGATGCACTTTGTCTATAAATTCAACTTGACTATTGAGGCAAAGCACTTTACACACACAATCATGGAAATCTTAATCCCATCCCTTTAGTTAGATGATTTCTATTTATTACCCCTGCATAGGGGAATTATATGATCACCCTTGCCTCTTCGGAGAATATATTTTCATTTATGCCCTTATGGAGGGCCTATTTTTTTAAAATTATATATTTACAAAAATACAAAATTAGGACATGTTTTTATAGCATACATTGTTTACTCTTCATATTATATATGTTATTTATTGATGTGGTTTGACTAATATCATTTATTATTTACACACATGCATTCACATGTTGTATTAAGTGTGATGTAGGACATACACAAAGCAATACACAATGATAGGTGTTGGCCTACCCTTTACCTAGGATCGCTAACCTCTAGGGGCATCTTCCTTTTACATATTACATCTAGGTGCTATATTTCCATTATAGTTCCTTTATTTCCTCATTACACTTGATTACATATCTATCTTGTGTATTTTTTATCTTTTGGACTAATGGGACTAATACATGCGTCTTGTGTAGCATTTATAGTTATTGTTAGCTCTTTCATATATCATATATCATATGTTCATTTTTCCTTACTTGTTTTCCATACATGTTTGATGGATGGATGTGTGTATTCTTGTCCTCTGCTCTAATTATGGCATAAGGGCCTTAATTTTCTCATGATACTTAGGTGTCCCATGTTTGCGGTGTAATGCCTTGTGTGTGGTTGTGTATCTCTTGTTTGCAGGTCATGACCTTGATTGTCTCACGACACCATGGGTGTCTATATGCACCCAAAATTACATGTGCTACATTGTCAAAAAATGGTTACAAAAGTCCCCAATGATGGTTCACGTCCTTTCAGAAGATGTTTGAGCTCCTAAACCCGTCTGCAATGTATATTTGTAGCCTAGATGTCCTTACATAGATTTTCCATGTTTTTCTAGTTTCCCACTTCATTTTGTGCATATTTTGGCTTTTCATGCCAGGATCGCCGCCTTGCCTAGGCGATGATCCTGCGACCGCTATCTGGATAGGGTGGTGGTCCCTGAGCAAATTTTCTAGATTCTCGTCATGCATGTTTTTAACATGTGACGCTTCACTTAACTTCACTTTTAGGATGCATTTGTGAACCAATTGGTATAAAAATAGTTTTGATTGCTTGATTCTCCTTCACTCTTCTATTTTTGAATGTGCTTTAGTTAGTTAGAACTGCCTCTTCTTTCCTTGTGCATGAAGGCACATCCTAGCCCCAATTATTATATATTCCATGCTTGTGTTCAAGAAAAAGGCCTGAGAATTTTGTGTATCTTGTATTGTATTGCTGACACAATCCTACTTGGAATTGCATAACCAAGCTCAAATATCTTGTGCTATCTCTCTTCTAGTTGCATTACATCCAAACTACCTTCAAGATGCCATTGCTCAAACATAATATTCTTTTGCTATTCTTGCATTCCCAATCCCTTGGACTCATATGAACACATAAAGAAAGGAACAAAATGAGGGGACAGATACTGAGATGCAACTAGATTTACCAAAGCTCTTTCTTATTTAGGTTGCAATTGTGTGTTTACTTGCTTTATTTATCAAATTGTCAATTCCAAATCATTAGTTTAAATTATATATCAAATAGAGTAGTAAAATTGTTCATTTCAATTGATTAGGCAATTACAAGTAGACCAAATAATTAGAAAGCTTTGTTTTTCAACATTACTAGGGGAAGTTTTTGGGAACATTAGCTCTCTTAGGTTTATTATTTGTTCTTCACCTCTCGAGGTAGGGTTTGAAGGGTTTTGATTAAATTAGGTTATTTTCTTAGGTTTAGATTAACATATTCACACAAGTAACTAGCCACATCCTAGCTAATTATTTGTATTTAGTTTGTTTATTAGATTAGAATGCATTGCTTAAAAACTAGAAAAGATCAAAACATTTACTTTTGTTAGATTAGTTTGATTTCATTGTTTTTCTCTAATATATTGTAAAAACACCAAAAACATAGATTATATTTCCTTTGATAGTTAGTTTGTTTTACCAAAATCATTTCAATTCATTATGTATGACCATCAATGGCCCCCAACAAGAAAAGATGTACGGTTGTGATCCTTTCGTCCCACAACCCAACGAGCTGGAATTGATAACAAACATTGATACAAGTTTACGTTTGACAATCTTACACACACCTGCTACGTTCTCTTCGAGAAAACAGAACAAATAAACATGCTAAATATTTCCACTAATCAAGCCTACAATTGTTGGAATGCTCCCGGCAATGAGGTTTAATTACACGCATGACCATAACATGACCACAACAACCACAAGTTTTTGATTGTGATCCTTAGGTACCGCAACCCAATGGTCACGATAACCAATTAGATATTGACACTAGTTTTCTGCATCAATATTTATATCGTCACCACTTCCACGTGAAATTATTACACAACTTTCACGTATTGAACATAGCAGCCCGATCATGCTAAGACTTTCTGGACTAGACTATAAAATCACCCATAGTCCCTATGGGTCTACTACGCCTCTCTTTCTCACTTCCATGACCTTGTCTGGAAATCCATAAGAGGCGCCCACATGTCACTTTCTGTGTGTTCAAAACCAATGAATAGAATCTCAACAGAGCTCGGTATTGAATGGAGTCTCGAGTAACTATATATCGATTGATCCATCACACCACTTCAGGTTAGGAGAGCATTATTTTCCTTAGATTCATAAATCCCGTTATTATGTGTTGAAGATATAAGGTTTACTCATTAGTTTATCCATCGTCACCGCACATACATATCCATTTCTATTCTACACCGGATTTCTCGGCACGACCTCAGAATTAGGTGGGAAGAAGGTCACGTGTTGATTTTCTTTCCAAACACGTCTTTAACCCTAGAAAATTCTCAAAAACAAAAAAACACCATTTTGAACAAAATAAAAGACTGCCCTATGGTTGGTTCTTTGATGGTTAGTTTGTTTTACCAAGATCATTTCAATTCATTACGCATGACCATCACAATAAGAAAAGACGTACAATTATGATCCTTTTGTCCCACAACCCAATGGGATGGAATTGATGATAGACATTGATAAAAGTTTACATTTGAGAGTCTTATGCACACCTACTATGTTCTCTCGAGAAAATAGAACAACTAAACATGCTAAACATTACTACTAATAAAGCCTATGATTATTGGACTACTCCTGGCAACAGGTTTGATTACGCGCATGACCATAACAAGACCACAACCTCCACAAGTTTTTGGTTGTGATCCTCAGTCCCGTAACCCAACGTGCTTGTTAAATAATTAGATATTGACATTGGTTTGCGTGTATCAATATTTATATCGTCACCACTTCCACCTGACATTATTACACAACTTTCCGTATTGAACATAACAACCGATTAGATTCAAAGAATTTCTAGACTAGGTGAAAATTTCCCACACAGGATCCCTGTGGCTCCTCTATGCCTCTCTTTGTCACTTCCATGACCTTGTCTGGAAATCCATACAAGGTGCCCACAAAGGTCACTTTACGCATGTCAACAAAACCAATGAATAGAATCTCGGAAGAGCTCGATATTAATTGGAGTCTCCAAACAACTATTATTTTAGATTGATCCATCACACCACTTGAGTTAGGAGAATATTCTTTGCTTTATATTTGCACATCCGTTATTTTGTGTCGAATATATAAGGCTTCCTTATTAGCTTATCCATCATCACCGCACATACACATCCATTTCTATTCTACACTGGGTAATTAAGACACGACCTCGGTAAGTCGGGTGTGAAGAAGGTTAGGTTTTGATTTTCTTTTGTACAAATTGGTGAACTCAACATGAAGAGCTAGTCTCTAAGAGTTTCCACTTTCTTTATCCATCCTTTATTCTATGGGTAATCTTATACCCCTCGAATATGTCTGGATACGATGAATACAGTTGACCCATATTGGGTTACGACATGTACAACTATCAAATAGGTATACCACAACAATCACCTTCACTCTCAACATGGGAAGATAACCACTCAAATATTAAAATCTTCTTCTTCAGGGAACCAATGTTGGTTCCTCTATGTATATTGAGGAACTTGACCAAATCACATAGAAATATCCTCATGAATAATCAATTTCAAACAACATGAATCTCATTGGAGAAGCAAGTTCATCTCCTCGAGTATTGTTTCAACAACCCATTAACATGTAATAAGACTAGCTCTGACATCTAGATGAGGAGTATTTATCACAATACACCAGGAGTGAACAACACTTCCATAATATGAACTAGGATTTTGATAGGTTACAAGGACATGGTGATGTCCCACTTCAAAAAAATGACACTACCCCTCCAACAATGGAAAATATTACCAACGAGGGGTGGCAACATAGTGAATAATCAAGAGTAGGATACCACACTCCTCAACAACCTTCAAAAGTTCAAAAAAAAGCACTAAAATAAAACACCATCCCATCAATGAGGGATGTAATTTCAGCATTAGTAGATAAATTCAAAGAGTTAGAGCTTGCCCAAAATGCTCAAGGTTCATATGTAGGGCAAGCAAGAACTTCTATCTATAGACAAAATTATGGACAAATCTCTGCATTAGAATCCTCTAGTTTATACAGGTGATCCAAGCCTTGGAGATTTCTTAGCTAGGATGGAACCTTGGGTATGCCCCCTCATTCCACATATGGATATCTACAATAGGCACCATCTAGAAGTGTGTTCTCAAATGCCATACCAGTTGGAAATACAACATTCCTTGGCTTTGTGCCTTCAACTCCATATCAAAGTAGTTAAACCCCTTATATACACATGTACTATAAATCACCACAAGGTGATATGTAAACTTACGTAGGTCCATATGGGTAGAAGTAGGGGATGCCATATGCCCAAACAAATGTTTACACTTTTCCATTTCAGCAACCGATGCAAGACCTCCACCTCCCCAAAAGGGATCTTCAATGGTTGAAACATATGAAATGGGGACATATTTTAAATATCTTAAGGATCCTCTAGAATACTCCATTCAGATAGTCCTACTCCCAAGAACCTTGCCCGATCTTAAGAAGTTTAAAGGGAAGGTGATCCTAACGCTCACATCAAAGCTTACATAATGTCCATTCGAGAGTTGCTCCCATGGACGCATGATTGTTGCAAAGATTTTCCCTAAGACACTAGAAGGTATTGCTCTTGATTAGTACTATAGGATACCAGAGGCTTCAATACACTCCTTCAAGTAACTCGTATTAGAATTTATTAAGAATTTTGATATAAACAAAAATTTAAGAACATGAATTAGATATTTCCTTAGTATCAAACAAGAGCACGAGTCATGTAACCCACTTCATTCAAATGTGGTGACATGTTATCTACTCCTCTGCAAGAACTCCAAATATAGATCAAATAGAGATTGGAGATTTTTTCCTCCACTCTCTCAATAGGGAGATAAAGGAAGAAGTTCAAAAATTCCTACTAAGGAGCTACAAAGAGGTACTAGAAGGTGCTCTTTGAATTGACCAAACAACCATGAAGTGGTTGTAAGACTTACTGGAGAAAATAGAAGGTTGGTCACTCCTAACCAAAATAACCCTGATTACTCCAACAACACAAGCAATAATCAAGGACCTAAGGTCCTTAATAAAAATAGTGGGGTCGTGACGAATGGTGTTGTATCTTGATCAACCCAAGAAACCTAATGTTGTTAGTCCACCCAATACAAATACTAGCAATAACAATAACAATGGTAATAATAAGAGAAACAATAACTTCTCGTCCTTAGTCAATGCTGTAGATTTTAATCATCCACAAAAACAACAACAACAAAAACCTCAACAATCAAGACAAACATAGACCCAAGGTCCTAACTAATACCCAGGCGAGTATCCAAACTAATTCCAAAACCAAGGGTAGAGGTTGTCAATTTTAACTATAAAAATCATCAGTTGAACAATAATCGTAATTTTGGACCACAACAAGGTGTAAACCAAAGGCCTTGAGACTATGATCTTGATTTGTATTGTGGTTTCCATAGTGTTCGAGAGCATGATGCAAGAGCATGCCACGATTGCAACAAGTTTCTACAACATTTTTCAGAAGATCAAAGACAGGTTATTTGTTGACATGTTTTTAGAAACCCAACAATGCCAACTCGAACATCTACATGGGACATATATGCCCATAGAACACACCACTTGGAATCTTTAATGATCCTCTCCCCACGTGCCCAAAATATGGTAGAATATATCCCAACATCTCAAACAAGGGTATCATAAGAGGAACAATGATTGTGAAGGCTCAACTTGATTGAACCCATAGGTGGCACCTCCTTTGGACGACCACCAACAAACAAAAATTATGGGATTGGTAGAGTTGGAAACTGAACCTCATATTAACATTGCCACTAGAACCAAAGATTATTCTTTGCAGCCAATCCCGATCTACCCAACTATATTAGATGACATTTGTGATACGCTAGGAAAGCCAATAGGAGCTTATGACTTGATCAGTGATCTAACTAAGACCTTCTCTCACATTTCCTTCTTGGATATGTTAAAGAATTCCCCGATCACATAACCGCTCTATTAGAAGCACTAGGTCTTGGCCATTTGATTAACATCACCCCTCCTCTAGAAGTACAAATAAACCACATGGAATTTGATGTCTATCCTCCAGGGAATCCTGAAAGAGATGTTGGATTTTGTTTGACATCAACAAGATGCCCACAAATGCTAAAATAGCTTGTAGAGGTGATCCGACGTTATTTTTACAAGTTTGGATTTACAAAAACTATGTAAAACATGCGATTATTGATGATGGGACATAAGTTAACATAGTCCCCTTATCTTTCCTAGAAAAGTTAGGTTATGGAGAGACTTATTGCTCTTCAACGTGAAATACGCTGAGAGGTTATGACATCCTCAAAGTGACATCAATCGAGACTATAGTCTTTCCGGTCACTCTCGGACCTAAGACAGTTCTATCTGAGTTTTATATTATAGATCGGGAAACCAACTATAATATGATCATTGGCCATCCTTGGATCCATCGCATGAAGGTGATTCCATCCACTTTGTTTTAGGAAGTTAGGTTCCTACATTTAGGAAATGTCATTATGGCACAGGGTGATCTAAAACCCTTTGACATACATGTAGCTAACTTGAAAAAAGGCTAGGGTCCACTGAATTTGAGCTTCCTATAAATTAGTTAAACAAACCTACAAGCTCAGTGCCAGAAGAAAAGCTAGTTCCTAAAATAGGATTAGAAGTCACGAGACTGATTAAAGGCATTCGGGCAAGCAGTCAAGGATGAAACCGTCATCATAGAGATAGTGTCATTAGGAACCATAACAAATATTGTCGAGCTGTTGAAGAAGGATTTACCTATTCTCCTTCCATTTGATTCTATGGGTATGGGACATACCCTGGGACTCGGTTCTCTTCTAGCAGATGATATATGCATGGTTGAAGTAACTCAGGTAAAGGAAGAGGACACAAAGGATGATCTAACATCCATTTTTCCAAGTAATTGTTGGAATCTCCATTTTAATGGAGTCAAGTTTCATTTTGCACTTTGGGGTAGGTGTGATCCTTACTCTCTCATGAGGGAAGGATTTTGCCTTTTTCCTTGAAGTTAAACTTTGAATATACAAATAATGGGGCTGAATACGAATCCCTTCTACTTGTTCTCATTGTAGCCAAAATAATGGGTTCTCTTAATATTAGGGTGCTAGGTGATTCACAACTTGTCAAAAATAATATGTCTAAGGTATATGAGACTAGAGCTAAACATCTACAACTTTACAAAATAGCAGTGATAAATCTAACAAAGGGGTTTGAATTCATATCAATTGAAGTAATTCCATGAGAAAAAAACCTCCTTGCAGACTCTATAACAACTTATGCTTCTCGCTTCACTCCAAGCAGTGAGTTGGAAGAAACAAAATTCATGGTCTCCATTCATGCTGAACCTTTGGTTTGTAAAACACAAATAAATCCAATGTTGACTTACATAGAAACCAAGAGTGATTCTATCATCTCATATCACGTTGACATTGATGAATAAACTCTGGGATATCTAAACACTTTTGCATAATTACATCTTACTCATCACGAGGTTGATCTTTCCCTAATTCCACATTCTTCTTCCTACTTTGGAAATCCCATGATAGAATCTTCCCTCGGGAAGGAGCTATAAATTTAAGAGGTACGAGAAGAGGGTGATTTAGAGTTACCTCTAGCCCTCCCGAGTTTGAGGAAGGCAATGCCTCCTTAATTGAGGGAATAATTGATATAAACATCAAGACAGAGGAGGAACCAAAAATCTTGAATCTGGGATCCTCTCTAACTCATGAGGAGGTTGAAATACATACATGTATCCTTAAGGAGCATGAAAAAAGATTTCACATTTGGCTACAAGGAAATGATGAGAATTACACCACACATTGTAGTTCACAACATCGTCACCAAGCCGATGCTAAGCTGATTAAGAAAAATTTAAGGCCCAAGAAGCTAAAGGTGGCCCACACGGTGAAGGAAGAAGTGATGAAACTCCTATAGGTAGGGTTCATCAAGCTAGTTGACTACTCACAATGGGTGTCTAATATTGTTCATGTTCTCAAGAAGAATGGAAAATCTGCATTTGCATAGACATTTGGGATATCAACAAGAATTTTCCAAAAGATGATTTCCCATTACCATCCATCAATATTATTGTAGAGACGCAACAAATGGTTTTGAGTTGTTTTCTCTCATGGATGGGTTTTTGGGTATAGTCAAATCAGAATCTCGAGGAGGATTAGGCTAAAAATACATTCATAACCCTTAGGGAACCTATTGTTATGTTTTCATTCCGTTTAGGCTTAAGAACGCTGGTGCCACATACCAATGGGAATGACTTATATATTTCATGATCTTATACATAAGATTGTGGAATCCTATGTGGATGACCTTCTAGATAAGGAAAGAAAATGCTTCTCATCACCCAGAGGTGCTTCATATCATCCTTTCTCACTTAATCGAATACAACATCATGTTGAATCCAGAAAAATGTGTGTTCGGTGTAATGAGAGGAAATATTTTGGGATACATCATATCTTCACAAGGGATTGATGTAGACCCATCCAAAATCTGAGTTTTACTAGAAATGAATCCATCGTCAGATGAGTCTGGCATCAGATCTTTCATTGGGAAACTCGGTGCAATCTAAAGGTTTATTCCTAATTTGACCTTTGGTATTCACCAAATCAACAATTTGTTGAAAAAGGATTACTGCATTGATTGGACAGAAGAATGCAATGATGAATTTGAGTAAGTTAAATAGTTCTTGTTATCTCCTCCCACACTCATGCTACCCAGGTCAGATCTCCCTTGATCCTATATTCACAAGCTACAAATGTCTCATTAGCCTACATGTTGGCTCAAGAAGATGATTATAAATGAGAACGTGTAGTCTATTTCATTAGTTGGACATTGCTTGATTATGAGACATGGTATACACAAGTAGAGAAGGAGTGCCTTGCTATAGTCTTCGTGAAAAGCACTTAAGAAATTTCATGCTAAGCCAAGAAAAAAAGGTTATTGTTAAATCAGATCACCTACGGACATTTCTCATGCAAGGGTCCTTCTCTAAGAAATCTAGACACTTCATAACTTTGATGGGTGAGTTTGAATTAACATTTGTTAATCGAGAAACCATCAAATGAAAAATCATTGCGGACTAGTTGAATGACAACCCGGTTGGATGGAGGCAATCTAGTGAATTTAGACTTTCCTGATGAGTGTGTGTATTTTTTAAAACTAAGCCTCCTATTTCTATGTGTCCATGGTATAATGACATCATTAATTTCATAGTGGACCATACATATCCATAAGGGGAAACATCACAAAAAAGAAGATGGTTATGTATAATACCTATCAAGTATGTCATCTTGGAACAAGTTCTCTATCATAGAGATTTTGATGGAATGTTGTTAAGATGTGTTGACAAAGAAGAATCCTGAAAAGATTATTTATGAATCACATAATGAAGTATGTGGAGGTCACTTTGGAGGCCATGCCACTGCTTGGAAGATACATCAGAAGGGATATTTTTGGCCCACGCTAGAACATGATGTGATAGAGTTTGTGCGCAAATTTCATAAATGTCAAGAGTTCTCCCATGAGATCCATATACCGGCACAAACTTTGCAACCAATTGCAACACCATGGTCATTTTCCACATAGGGCTTGGATCTGATAGGGAAATTTTCTCCCTCATCAACAGATGGTCATAACTTCATAATCACGGCCACAAAGTACTTTACTAAGTGAGTAGAAGTCATGCCTCTTACCACTGTACCTGGATTGGTAATTGAAAAGTTCATTATGAACCAAATAATTTGTAGGTACGAGGTCCCATAAGTCATATCGGATAATGGCACATCCTTCAAAAATGATGAGGTAGGTGAACGGTGTGAAAAATTCAAAATAAGTCACCACATGGCTTCTCTCTATTACCCTCAGGCCAATGGATAGGTTGAGGCTACAAATAAGACATTGAAATCTATTCTCCTTAAGACCATAAAGGAGAACAAACAATATTGGCATTTAAATATTTTTCTGGCCTTGTGGGCCTATTGGACATCAGTAAGAATGCCAACAGGGAAACCCCTTTTCTTTGGTATTTAGTGTAGAAGCGGTTTTACCACTCGAAGTTGAAATACCTAGTCTTCGTATATCATTGTAAGGAACTACTGGGAGAAGAAGGATATTGAGAGGTATGAATCTCTCTCAGCTAAAGTATTGATGAGGCTAGACTCAACGTTGAACAATGACATAACATTTACGCTAACTGAATGGCTTGGAAATACAACAAGAAAGTCTATGAGCATGAAATATATGAGGGAGATTTGGTTCTAAGACTTGACAACCTAATAGAATAAAAGACTGGTGAAGGAAGGAAATTCAGACCTAGGTTGTTGGGTTCATATTGAGTTATAGAAGACTAGAAAAATGGGGCATTTCACTTGTGTATAGTAGAGGGTGAGGAGTTTAGTGAATCTATGAACTCTCTTCACCCGAAAAGGTATTGTGCATGATCCATTAGGATTTTCATATGTACATTACTACATCTCGCATTTCATTTTCATCTCCCAGTTCATTACGTAAAATTTGTGATCAAGGGACTTATTCTTATAGAAATTCCTAAAAGCTTCTAAAAATGTTAGAAAAGACATCTAAATCATGCCTCAAAAAATCTTCACAAGTATCATCAATTGTCTCTAAATAATTTCTTTGATCCAAACGAGATAAGACAAATTTTTGATAGTAACCATACCAAGGCCTGCATACTTGGTTCTACTTTTGGTCTCTTTCTAGATTAGGTGTCTTTGCCTATAGTTTGTTCTAGAAGCTTCATGGTGTCGCATCTATCCCATATACATCTCTTTCAAAATAAGAACATTCTAAACATTTTTCCTAGATAAATAAGTCAAATTAAAGTCCACAAATTTTTTTATTTTACACATTTCTCTGCCCTACCAACCTTCAGTGTTGAGCCTACGTCTCTTACTAGTGATGGAGGGTTAGGAAAGAAGAGAAATGCCCTTACTCGCCTATGCCTTGTCCATGGTGATAAGCACGTACTTCCTACTGGTAGCATGGGGAAAGGTGTAGGGGTATCTTTGAAAAACTTGAAAGTTGGAAATAGTTCATTGAAATATCATGAAATCATAAATCAAAATGAAGTGAGTTAGATGTCCAAAATTCCAAACAAGCTTAAAACCTCAAAACCAGATTTTGTCAACCAAGTGGCCATATACGGATCTAAGTCTAGATAAAATGGAAAGTAATTAAAATTATAAACTATGAAGCAAGCTTTAGTAGAGTGAGGTTGTAGTGTCTCAATTTGGTTTTATCAAATCCTTGTCTTTCCCTCATCATTATCATTCACCAAATTACCATAACTTGTGCCCGTTCTGGCTCTCGGTGTTGAGCCTTCACATCTTACTAGTTGCGTGGGGTTAGGAGTGGGGAAAGTTCATTCACTTATCATATCACTGTATCACCATGTTTTTCCAAAACAATACGAAGTACCAAATATTTCTTAAAGAAACTAAAGTTCAACGTCACATTGTGTTACATTATCATATATCAGCATTATAAAATACAAAAAGAAATCATTCTATTATCATTCACATCCATTCCATACATTCTAAAAAGCATAGAAAAATGGAAAATATAAACATAAAGAGTACACATGTGAGATGAGCCAAAAGGAAGTCAACTCGGATATAATGGATTACAAAACCAAAAATAAGAGTCTGTTTATATCATAGAGAGTCAAGTTTGTATACAATGCCATCACGTGCTAGGCGTGGTCAAAACACTTGCAATGAGCCCAAAATATACAAAAAAATCATATAAATGACCAATAAAATGGAAACAAAGCAATAAAAGGCCCAATGGCCTGTTAATCCCTATGGGATCCCTCGGATGGTGTATAGCCATGTCTAGGGTTCATACTGCTGCTATGATGATGATGAGAATGAACCGAATGGTGTGAGTGCTCGTGGTGGCAGCCACTAGCCTGTAGTCTCGTTGTGAGAATGGATCTGCCTCATTATTCACTCGACTATCTCACACATGGTCACTTGAGTGTGAAGGGAGGTCACCACCTCTGCTATCCTCCAAACATGGGAAAACACATTAGTGTGTCTCACATGCACCGCTAGTGGCTGGCCTATATCAGCATCAACTTGGTTTGGGTCTTCCCAAAGGGATCAATAGGGTGTCCATGCACACCCATCGAATGAGCTCTCTCCACTCCTGTATAGTCACTGTAAGCAAGAAAATAAGAAGAAACAAAAATTTATAAAATTACAAAAACAAAACAAAAAGAGGTACCAACTAACATTTCCAACTAAGAAAGTCAAAATAAGAGTATCAACATACTCGGATCTCTCGGGCATCTAGGTTGGGTCGGTGGTTACCGCTATTTATGCTAGTGGCTATGGGGCCTCCACAAATCCAAATGCAAGATGGTGTCCTATCACGGACTCATCGTCTCCCCCTCCATCTCGAGGAAGTGTTCCCTCTGATACCAATGTCTCTCTCTCCACACTCACTTCCTCATGTGCTTCTCTCAGCATATCCTGAGTGTCATGCCACTCGGGATCACTCTCCTCTTCCTCCATGTGGGCTGCCCCACTAGCCTCACTACCTAACCACTCATCATTTTTCTCCTCTCTAACCAAATCCTCCTTGGTACCATATCCTGTGTACTCCTCAGAGTCGAAGTCTACATCAATAGGCTAATCCTCCTCTCTACTGTGAGTAGGAGTGGCTGCAATCCAGATTAAAGGTGGTCGAGGAGTGCCAACTACCTGTGGGGCATAGAAAACACACATAACTACAATAGGAAAACTTGGGGTAACCACCATCCATCTAGGGTCTCCTCTACGTCCCTTCTGGGCCTCCTGAATAGTCCTGTATACTGGTGCCACTCGAGGAAGCATGTCAACATAAAGAATTCCAAATTGTTGAGGAACCTGATCAAGTGGATGAATCTCGACTCTCCCTACCCTATCAACTAATTTTCTTGTGGTAGAGAAAGCTACCACTGTGATCACCTGCTGCCCCCATAATCCTGTAATGTCTTGGTAGGGTGTGACAACCATGTCTACCATAGTCAGAGAGGCCACTAGTTGATGTGGCATATGAAGAAACGACATCGATGCCCACCTCACTGCCTGAACAACCCCTAGATCCAACACTAGTATTCCTCTTCCATAAGGGGTGATGTGATCATAGACCCAGCTCATAACCAGCATGGGATGGCTTAGCGACTATCCCTATAGCTTGAGTACCCTGTACAAGTCATGATAGGTAGTCCCTAGGATGTCTACTCCCTAGGAATATATGTGGCCATGCCCCTTGATCTATGCAATAATGGGAGGCCAACAATAAAGGAGAGTGTCACCTCCCTTGTCCCCGATCAATCACAAGGAAAAGATGCCCATAATGGCTCTATGGATGATAGGAATAGGAGCAGTGGCAATGGATCGGACCTTTATTCCCTTCTTTAAGCCGAATGAAACCATGACATCCCCATGTATGTGGCCCATTGAGTGATCTCAGATCTTGACCATGCTATCTTTAGGGTTAATGTCCTCCCAAGTATCGAGAGCCCAAGAATGTGGTAAACATCCACCGGGGTGATGGTTTACTCACCCCCGACACCGCCAACTGGAAGGTGTTCCGATTTGCATCCTAGTAGAAAACAAGTCACACATTATGTGACTAGTAGGAGTGATATGGGGCACCCGTGCAATCCTCCAAATACCCGCCCTCTGTAGAGTGTCCATCTCATCCCGAGTCAACTGATCCAAAATCCCTAGGAGCCAATCACACTCCCTCTCATGACTCCAACAGATGTACTCCTTTTGAATTCACCAAAACATAGAAAAAAGAAAGTTAGTAACATATATCAAAGGATAAGCTCACCAAAAACATGACAAAACATCAAAAATCCAAAAAAATTCAAGTTAGCGCAATTTTTGGTCATTACGTTAAAAATGTTGCCCTGTGTAGGGTACATGCCCCGTGACCACCACCCCGCTTAGGGCAGCGGTCTTGGGATGATTTTCCAAACGCGTCTTTAACCCTAGAAAAAGCTCAAAAACACAAAAAGACAATTTTGAACAAAATAAAAGACTCGCCATATGGGCGCCCTCTAGACTCATTTAAGACAATAAATTTTGAAAATGATCCCCCCTAGGTAAATTTTTTAACATTTTAACATTTTAGGTTTGAAAACGTAAAAGTGAAAAAAAAAAGCAACCTTAGAATGCATTGGATGATATCCCACTCATGGAGGCATGATCATGGTCTCGTAATGTCATTTCAGATGTACTCTCGAAAAAATGGTCACATTGGGTCCAGAGCTCTAAAATCACCAAATCAAATAAGCACAAATGAATTGGAAAATGAGCTTGTTTTGATATATATGTTATTTTGAACTCATTTTGAGTGTATGTTTTCATAGGGATGGAGCATTGGCATAGCTATATCTCTATATCCCCACACAAATGGTAAGTCCTCTTGTTGTTTTGATTTAGTGTTTATTTTTTGATATTTTATCTATCTACACTTAAGTCTTCTCTCCCTTTTATAGGTAGTGGGAGCTTGGATGAAGAAATTTCAACACATGGGTGTGTCAGGTATAGCTTTTAACTCCCCATTTTAGGAACGCCATACTCGGACTCTACGTTTTACACCTCTTCATGGCTAAGATGCTTCTCCAAGGGGGAAATATGTATGTACCCAAAATTGCATGTGCTACATTGTCGAAAAATGGTTACAAAAGTCCCTAATGATGATTCACATCCTTTCAAAAGATGTTCGAGCTCCTAAACCCATATGCAATGTATATTTGTAGCCTAGATGTCCTTATATAGCTTTTCCATGCCTTTTCTAGTTTCCCTCTTCATTCTGTGCATGTTTTGGACTTTAGTGCCAGGACCGCCACCTGCACAGGCGGTGGTTACAAAGCGCCACCCGAGCAGGACGGTGGTCCGAGTGATTTTCTAGATTCTGTCATGCGTGCTTTTAACATGCGACGCTTCACTTAACTTCAATTTTAGGATGCGTTTGTGAACCGATTGGTCTAAAAATAGTTTTGATTGCTTGGTTTTCCTTCCCTCTTCTATTTTTGCATGTGCTTTAGTTAGTTGGAACTACCTCTTCTTGCCTTATGCATGAAGGCACATCCCAACCCCAATTCTTATATATTCCATGCTTGTGTTCAAGAAAAAGTCCTGAGAATTTTGTGTATCTTGCATTCTAACACAATCCTGCTAGGAATTGCATAGTTAAGTTTAGATCTCTTGTGCTATCTCTCTTCAACTTGCATTGCATCCAGATCGCCTTCAAGCTACCATTACTCAAACAGTTTCTTCTTTTTTATTCTTGCATTCCGAATCCATTGGACTCATATGAACACACAAAGAAAGAAAATAACAAACCGAGGGGACAAATACGAGATGCAACCATATTTTCCAAATCTCTTGCTTATTCAGGTTGGAATTGTGTGTTTTCTTACTTTATTTGTCAAATTGTCAATTTCAAATCATTAGTTTCAATTACATATCAAATAGAGTAGTAAAATTGTTCATTTCAATTGATTAGGCAATTATAAGTAGATCAAATCATTAGAAAGCTTGTAATGTAAAAACACCAAAAAAATAGATTAGATTTCATTTGATAGTTAGTTTGTTTTACCAAGATAATTTTAATTCATTCTACATGACCATCAACGAACCATAATAAGAAAAGATGTATGGTTGTGATCCTTTGGTCCCATAATCCAACAAGCTAGAGTTGATAATGACATTGATACACACACACCGCCACGTTCTCGGAGAAAATAGAACAACTAAACATGCTAAATATTTACGCTAATCAAGTTCACGATTATTGGACTACTCCTGGTAACAAGGTTTGATTATGCACATGACCATAATAGGACCACAACCTCCATGAGTTTTCAGTCATGATCCTTAGGTCCTGCAACCCAACGAGCCTACTAGCCAATTAGATATTGACATCTTTGGTTTATGTGCATCAATATTTATATCGTCACCACTTCCACGACATTATTGTCCAAATTTTTGTATTGAAAATAATAGCCGATTAGGCTAATACTTTTGAACTAGATCAAAAATTACCTTGTCTAGAAATCCATACGAGGTGCCCACAGTCACTTTCTGCGTGTTCAACAACCAGTGAATAGAATCTCGGAAGAGCTTGATATTGAATGGAGTCTCCGAGAAGCTATTATATCAGATCGATCCATCACACCACTTCAAGTTAGGAGAGCATTCTTCGCCTTAGATTCAAAAATATTATTTTTGCGTGTCAAAAATATAAGGTTTACTCATTAGCTTATCCACCATCATCGCACATACACATCCATTTCTATTCTACACTCGGCTATCTCGACATGACCTCGGGAAATTTGGTGCGAAGAAGCTCGTTATTGATTTTCTTTCATATAGTCTCCCATGATTGTAGGAAGTATTACCTTTTGTGTGACATTGATTGTCATTGTATGCACTTATCTTCTACTAAGAAATCATTTTCTATTGTTATTGCTACTATTTTTTTATATCGATATTATTCTTGTTATCATGTTTCTTGTTCTTGTTGTTATTGTTTTACGCCATGGTTTCTACCATGTGTATCCCCTTTTACAGGTGTAGTTTCTTCTTTGTGGCCACCGCATCAACTCTTCTTAGGTTATTTACAAATTAAATTATTATCTTAGCAATGAGCATACATATCTCCTTGTGAGACATGTGCTCAAATAATTCATTGAATGTGCCTTGATAGTGGGGGTAATCATCTAGGATTTATTCTACATTTTTGGTAGACAAAAGCATCTTTCTAGGCAAAAACATATGCAAGGGCAGAGAAAATGCCCTGAATTATGTTTAGATACAAGAAATTTATAAAATCAGATCAAAAGCGTGCACAAAAAGTTCGGAACCGTATGGATGGTTCTAACCCTACCATATGTTTTTCCCAGGAAATTTCTTCTATTTATTAGCATTTCTGATAATAATCATTATTTTAGCATTTTCATATGGATTTATGTTCATATTGACTTAGTTTGGCATAATTTTTGGGGGCATGAATTGTTCCATTCTCTCTTTCTTTGTAGTTTAAAATTTGGGCATATATCCATTTGCAGCAGTATGGTCATGAGGTATGGATGGTGACAAAGTAACTAAGTTCTTCATGGGAATATTTTCCTATCCTCTTTGTTATTCAGGGGAAGATATCAGAGTTATTGAATGGATTTGGTTCATGGTCTTCCTCCTTAGGTATGGGTGATTTGGCATCTCTATTTGGTTCTTCTTTTGACATTCATGTGTTGGGTTGGTATACTTAGCACATCAACCTCTCCTTGACACAATTGGGGACTGATCACCCCCAATCCTTCATCAAAACACGAAATCTTTGAAGCACAAGAATGGGAGAAAATTCCATCCACAACAAAAATAGGTGTATTACTTCCTTGTTTTACCTCTCTTTTGGTATTTCTTATTGCACATTTATTTACAGTACTTTCATTACATTTTGAGTTAAAGTTCAATTTTATATTTTGGGTGTTAGTAGTGGCCCTTGGCATAAGGATGGCTAAGAAGAACTTTAAACCTAGCATAGGGCATGCTAAGAATAACTTTAAATACATTTAATAAAATTATACAGATCAGAAACTATGAGCAATGGAAGAAATTAACCAATAAGAAATGAGAAATGAACATGACATAGACAAATGGAGGTAACACAACTCGAAATCCTTCATTAAACATGAGAAAAATTACAATATTTAGCTAAGAGGCTATGAGAAACATAATATAACTCTAGAACTCACTCGATTATCTATTTCCTTTCATCTGTATTTATTTGTAATGTTGTCCTTTCATATTTCCAATGATTCTTTATCTTCTCCATGTCTCTTCTCATCTCCCATATGAGACCAATTAAATATTTATTTAATTTACCTTGCTAACACTTTCCCAAACTTAAATGGATGTCTCGTCATGAGACACAAATAGAAAACATTTTGTGGTACATATATATATGAAACTAACATCTATGACTACTCCTACTTGGGTCAATGCCTCTTGTGCACCCTTTCGACTACCTCCTATCCTACCATACAATCATCTTGTACTTTTGAAACATGTTTTACTATGTCTAGTTATTCAATCATTTGAGTTCAAAATTAAATCTTTCTCTATTACAACCATGTGCTTGAAATCTCTTGATCTATCATTACTTCTTTATTAATTGCGAGTTGACAACGAAATACATTACACAATCAATTTATTATTGTGTAATATACCATGTAATTCAATCTGAATATACTTTTTCTTTTCATTCTTTTTCATAACGTGTCCTCCATTTAAATTTATTCACACACATTGTCCTCATTCACTTGTGTTATGTGCCTCCTTTTTCATAATACCTTGCATAATTGCTCATGTGTCAGTTAGACTTCCTAAAATTCTTATAAGATGAATATCTCCTACCCTCTCTTTCTCTAACAATATATAGTTACACAACTAGAATAATCTCTATTGTGTAGTTTGTGGAGGAGGAGGTGTTTAATTTAGAACCGCTTCCATCGATGGTGTATAATTGGTTCCACTCAACAAATCAAGGAATAATAGCTCCAAGTATTGATGTAATATCTATCATTTGTGCAATCACCATAATATTTTCATATTCTTCTCCTTGTGTTCTGGTGCTAAATACTATCTTAATTAGCACACCTTTTCTCCTATTCAAATATCAATTCTCCACACCAATATTCTCTTTGCTTCTTCCACTCGGATTCCATGCTTCTTCTTATGGGTCAATACACACTCACTTACATACTCAAATCTACTTTTGATTTATGGTTGTTTGAATTCCATGATCCCTCCACATGTTCTCATCCATGCTCACTACACCATTGTTAGTAGTGGCCCCTAGCATAGGGCATGATAATAAATACATTTAATAAAATTATACTGATTAAAAGCTGTGAACAACATAAAAAATTAGCCAATAAGAAATGATAAATGAACATGACATAGACAAATGGAGGCAACATAACTTGAAATCATTCATTAAACATGAGAAAAAATACAATATTTAACAAAGAGGCTATGAGTAGAATAATATGACTTTATAAATCACTCTAATTATCTATTTCCTTTCATCCATATTTATTTATAATGTTATCCTTTTATATTTCCAACGATTCTTTATATTCTCCATATATCTTCACATTTCCCATATGAGAACAATTAAATATTTATTTAGCTTTACCCCAATAACATTGGGCTTTAATACACTCTATCTTGCAGGTTTCATTTTGGAGTGTGCCAACACCAACACAATGAGACACTACAAAATAAAGTTATTGCGAATGAAGACAAAGTGTGGTTACACTCTTAGGTATCTTTCCTTCAAGCATGAAATTTTCATTTCATACTTAAAGGGGGAAAATGTAGTCACTCATATTTGACAATACTAGTATTGACATTACATGTTTGCATGTATGAATACACCGCCCTCGCTCTTCCTTAACACACCATAATAGATCTTAGATTATCTTCTTATATTTGTACTCATCTCTATCATTAATTTCTAAGATTTTATAGCATAAAATGCATCTAAAAACAATCACCCTCTCGACCTAGAAATCCAAACTGTGTTTTTTTCCATTCGCGTAAAGACCTCCCGGTTTGGGTTGGTTTATACAAATATACAAATTCTAACCATATTATATGGTCTTGGAACGATACATTGTGCACTCACATTTTTAATTACATCATCTTCATATGGTCTAATATTCCCCTTTGGTTAGCCTTTTATGACATAACAATCATTGAAATCCTATATAAGAAAGACAACTATACCTCATTCTAGGTCCCGACACTTTATGTTCTCCTCAAGTTAAAGAAAGCACAAAAGGAACTCTCTACTCCCTAAACAATGAAGTAACTAATGTAAATCTATTAGGGAAGCACCCTCTACAGAGTCTGAAGTCTCCTTCCAGGTCCAAGAGTCTCCATCTTCTCTCCACATGCATGCAAAATGACCCTTCCAAGTATTCAAGCAAGTATGAAACTCATCTTTGAAGCATTGTCAAATTTTGATTGCACTATGGTAGATATGACATGCTAGGAGAACGATGTGTGGTTTGAGTTCTCCTTGGAGTAGTGGTGACATTGAAAATGCATAGGGGTTCCCACAACCCACCTAACTTTTTTTTTTTTGGAACTCTATCTTGCATTATAAGGGGTTGAGGGATTGATTAGAATTAAATTTTTTTTTTTAAAGCTGAGTGAAGAAGAATGAAAAAGAGTGACACTCATTTCCAGTTAGGAAAAACACATATAAAGTTACAGGATCTAGAACCAAGCAGGTCTAAGACCATATAAAAAGGTCAAGAGCGTATGAACAATTTTGACCTAGCTGTACAATTTTAATCGATGTAGTTTCAAGTGTCGGTCAACAACGAACCATTTAAAGTTCCAGATTTACTTGTTCCTACATTAAGATCACTCAAAATCTCTCTAGATCCTACAAAAATCAACTAAGTGTAATTTCTACTTTGTGTTTTGATAGTTCTCAAATCAATAGTCACTTTTTAAAGAACTATTTTGATTTGTACAATTAATGTTGGAAGTTAATAAAACCAAAATAACCTCTTTTTGTAGTATTTCATCCTTTTTTGTATGTTAGGAACACAATAAATCTTAAAGGGAATAAAATAAGATAATAATAATAAAAGATAAATTAAACCATGTAAAAATATGTCCCTTTAATGTGTAGTCTATCCATAGATATAAAAATATTTTGATGAATGTCCCCTCTTTTAAGGTGCATGTGATAGATCATTTGAGTGTGTGTTTCAAAATAATGGATGTGTACTCCTATGTGATAAGTATGATAGTTTTATGTAGGATCACATAGAAGGCTGGAATGATGGCCACCATTGAGAACTTGTACTTACAAAAGGGGTTTCATATGGTAGAGACCACGTCAAGGAGGCAAAAAAACATGAAACAAGCAAGAAGGAATGTATATAATAATCAACACAATATTAAAAGTGTCAAGTATGTTATAATCTAGAGTAGGATAGACATAGAAACAACATAACACACAAAAAAATGTCAAAAGACATAGTAAAGATAGTAGTGTAAATATCAAAGTGTAAACCAAGTGTGTCATAAGCTAGAACAATATTGTAGTAGAAATAACAATGCATATCAAAATAAGAAAAAATATTCAAAAATAATCATATGTAGACACAAAGTCATAAACATGGGACACCCACAATGTCACAAGACAATCAAAATAGAAAGCAAAATGTTCCCGGTCAGAGAAACAAGTCCATACACACAAGATAGGCATAAAGTTACAAACATAGAACACCCTTGGCATCACAAGACAATCAAGGCCCTTAGGTCATATAAAAAAACTGTCATA
The DNA here is from genome assembly GCA_018340775.1 of Taxus wallichiana var. yunnanensis. Taxonomy (NCBI): domain Eukaryota; kingdom Viridiplantae; phylum Streptophyta; class Pinopsida; order Cupressales; family Taxaceae; genus Taxus; species Taxus wallichiana. The sequence continues at coordinate 601,725,996 of CM031235.1, forward strand.
GCATTATAATAAAATTATATAATCGAATGAATTGACGTAGTAAGCGATCAAGAAAATAATCCACATAAACAAGTAGTGAAGACAATATATGAAACAAGTATAGATAACAAAGACAAAGATAACAAGATAAGTTATCATTGCACAAGATACATGTGTTAGTACTATTAGCTTCAAACAATAAAAATAATAATCATGTATAAAATCAAACATGATGAGGAAGGTGTAAAATAACATATAATGAAACAAAAGCATCTACATAACATGGGTGGATATCTGCCATAAGAGTAGCACAAGGAACCAAGTTGGATCCTATCATCATTTATTAACTTGTATGTTTCCGTTATCAAATCAAGTATACCTTGTGAATGTACGTGTGTAAAGAGTAAATATGTTATCTTTCAAACTAACATGAAAAACATATGTAAAGAAAAAAAGCTAACCAAATAAACCATAAATATGTGTTGATTTTGTATTTTTCCACATATTTGAACATTTTGTATTATGTGATTTATTTGAATTTTTTGAAGTGTTTTGAAAACAACTATGTACAAAAAAGGGGATAACACAAGAGCTACCCAATAAGGCCCCTATGAAGAGGCATATCACACTTAGTGTGTGGAGGGGGCACAAGTCCCATGAGTCGCATAATAGATGAATGATGCTCATGTATAATTTTAACATGTGTTGTAGAAGAGTTGAAACAAAGAGACTCGTGATGAGTATTATGAGGAGAATGTGATTTAGACCAATGTTGAGGAAATTTTTTCCTATGAGATGTTGTATGTGTTATAGATGATTGAGAAAAAGGCCAAGGAGAAGGTGTCCTATGAGAAATAGTGTGTGATCAAATATAAATAATGTGTGAACTAGAAGTCATATGCATAAATGAATCCAACAAAGATGTCTTGCTAGGCATAGAATAAAAATGGAAGACTGGATTGTAGATACACCATTACTAGGTGTGATAACCATGTTTTGGGTCAAGTTGTTATGATATATAATCCTCAAATGGAATACCCTAAATTGTAACCACTTGATTATTGTGAGTGAAATTAACACACTGATGTAGTATGTAAGTCACACCTGTGAAGGTGCAAAGCCAAGAGCAATATAGAATCATGTCACATGATGTAAGAAAAAAGGCCACCGAGAATGAGGGATCAAAGGTAACCGAGATGACTATGAGGTGTAGGAAAACATGACCAACATGTGTCTGAGGATCAACTATGACATCCTCCTTAGTATATCCAAGAGAACACACTAACTTAAAAATTCACATATTATGTGAGGTAATGTTATCAACCAAAACATTACACATAGGATGCTAGTCAACCAATCCATAAATATAGAGTGTATTAAAAACAAACCCGTTTACCATATCAATATGATCAAAAGTAATAACATGCAGGGGAGTCATAGTTTTAACAATACCAATCATAACATTAAAAATGTTATCATAAGATGATGGAGATGGTACAACATGATAAGCATTTTGGATCTCCGATGTAGATTTAACAATATTTGTGTTGTGGAAGTGGGTCATTAAAGATTTTGATCTTTGAATTATCATAAGTAGGCTTAGGTTGAGGTATAGTATTGTATTCAATTGTATCAACATCAAGGAGGTATTGTATAGCACAACAAATCTCGAAACAATGATTAGTGGAGTAACACATAAATGATAATCACCAAATGTTTACACCTTGATCAAACCTATAGTTGTTATGGATATACATGACAATAATAAGGATGTACATGTTTGTATTAGGTAGATTATTTCTATCTAATTAACTTCCAATGTTAATCATTCATAATTAGAATGATTAAACCATACATATAACTAATGATAGATGGTAATTGCTTTCTCAAATACACTAGAGGAGAGAGAAACTTAGTTGTGTAGGGAAAAATTGGGAGGATTGGGATGTGTAAGATGATGGAATACGTAGATCAAAAATTAGAAATGCTTCAATGAAGTTTAGGAACTGAAAACTAAACAAGAATAGGACCATACAACTACTATACAATCCATACTTTATTTGTATGATCCTGACTGAAACTCTACACTCTCGAACCCTTTGACAATATGGATCTAAACCTTCTTATGCGTTTCATCTATCTAAAAATGGGTTTTTCATGCTCTTTCTTAGACAACTTTGGGATGACTTGTAATCACATGCAACAAAGTTGAAACCCTAGAAACATGTAAAACCCTTCATTAGAAAATTAACAAACTAACATGAGAAAATAGTGTGTGTGGTTGAGGTTGGACCACCCTTGGTGGTCAAACTCCTAGTTGTTGAACCAATCCAAGTGCTACACTACATGGCCTCATTATGGGATCAAGCCTCATGTATTTCACCTAAGTGATTGTGTAAGTGTGAAAACTAACAAACCATCGAGGGGTGTTGTCATGTATTTTAGAACAAAGATACCATGCTAACTAGATAGTGTAGAATGTACCTAGCTCAAGTAGTAGTGTGACAGGCATGCCTCAACTACATGACCTAACCATTTGTTACTTTAAACCCTTAAATAATTCTTGGAGTGACTTTTCTCTTGCTAAGATGTGGCTCAATGATCTTTGCATGCTTGAACATTAAGGAAGATAGAGTCTTTGATCTAGTTGAGTGCTTTAGACATGTAGTAGGGATTGATCTAATTGATGTACAATTGATTTGGGAAGTCTTTAAAAACTTGAGTATTTTTGGAATTATATTTGCAATAAAATCTTGTAAGAGTGTCAAACAAGTCATAAAGTGACATCTACTTGCTTATATAGCATTATGTAGGTGAAATATTCTAATAAGGATAACCCTAGGAAGATGAAAGGATCTAAAGATATATTCAAATTAAAAACATAGTCGGTGAACTTGAGGATCCATGACTATACAATTTAACCAAGACTGGATGCCACATCATGACCTTGTACAATTTTGTAAAGAGAATAAAAATACCTAGACAAAAAGTTTGGACATGAAGAAAACATGTTGTTTACTACTTTTGTTAGATAATATTTCTAGAATTGATGAAAGAGTAAAGTGTAATAGTATAAATCATGAGGGAGCTGAAGAGATGAACTAATTGGATTTCAAATTTGAGCATTTGTCTTCGAAATGAAGCATAGTCAAATGTGACTTTGTAAAAGGGAAAATTACCAATTTTTGTGTCCACAATAGTTTGAGAAACTCAACTAAGTAACATAACAAGACTCTTATGGAATATTTTAACAAGGAACATACAAAATATTTCATATGAGTTGTATAACCTCTTCAGAACAAAGTTCAAACTCTCACAGAACAACTCAAGAGGAAGGAAACAAAGAAAGGTGACAATCCAAAGCTGTTTGCATTTTTTTAAGCTTGCCTTTATATCTCACTAGTTTTCTTATCTCTTCATATATTGAAAATTGTGAGTTTTGAATTCCATTGATATGGATTTGTTTTATAACAAAACCTCTCTTTGTCAAATATTTGTATAAAATGTACTTGAATGTGGGTGTTGTTTAAAATATGTTTTTTTCATTTTACTTGTAATAAAATTATGCTTTATGGAATATTTTGTAATTTCTCAAGCCAATCATTCATTATAATTGTTTGAATGCATACATTCACTTGTAGAATTTGGTTAAGATTAAAAGCTCAAAATTAAGGTCAAAACATCATATTATTCAGTTAGTAATGATACACTTTTTAGGCTTCTTAATCTCCTATAAAATACCTATTAAAACTACACAAACCTCCAACTCTATCTAGGTAGGTTATTCAACAATCAATATTCTCTCTTCCCTAACTTTTCTCATACACGCCTAATTTACTCACATTATTCTCATGTACATTACTAATATTATTTTATACCCTCACATACTACATTATTTTGTAACAAATATATTTTCTTTGAAAAATGTGAGCACTAATTCATAACATTCTCATCATTAGTGCAAACATAGGGAGAGGAATGCCATTTTGGAGCTTGCATCATGTAGTTGTCTCTATCTTCCAAGTTATTGATGAAATTTGGAGTTCCCTATTTTGTGTTTTCCCTATCAATGGAATATCTCCTTGGATGCCAATTTCAACTGAGAATGCATCCAAGAACAATAATATCCCCTTTATACATTTTTAAAAATATACTTTTTTCCCTTTACCAAAATTCCTCTACAAGAAAAAATATTCTCCCTATTTTTTTGAAAAATCACCCCTTATAAATTACTTTACCACTTTAGATAACATTAAACCCCATTGCTTGGAAAAATTCCTATTAAAAACTCTTTACATGAAATTTTAAATAAAAATTCAAATTTTACGATGTGACGGGGTTGAACCTTAAATGTCCCCTTAAGCCGAAGTCTCCACAAAATAGCCCATCTAGGCTTGCAAGTTCAATCTAAAATTTTCACTTTTTTTTTTTCGTAAAATCTCAACTCCAATACATTTAGTCCACTATCCAATCTTTATTTATAAGAAATCAAAGAAATAACAATAAAAAAAACAAATCAAAATCCGTAAATCAAATAGAAATAAAAAGAAATCAAACAAAACTAAACAAAAATCAGAATTAATAGATATTTCTATTTTATCAATAAAAATGAAGATGTTTATATTTCATTAATAAGATATTAAACATATATTAATATAATTCTACTATTTTTTATTGTTTTACATTTCAAAATTTCCATTTTCATTTATGTTATATTTGTCACATGAATCTAACAAATTTATAATATATAGTGTAACATTTGATTTATTAATTTATATATATATATATATGGCGGTCAAATTTTAAATGTACATGTCATTTTGACATTTAAATTGTACATTTACTCGTCTATCATAATGGTCATATTTCAAAGGTGGTTGTATTTTGACATGTAAAATAACTAAAACGTCTAAACGCCTTGCAAAATCCAACACCGGGTGGGCCTTTGTATGAAATGTATAAATGCAGGATTGTTTATCCCTAACTAACAATTATGTGGTGTAGTTTCTTGAAAATTGACAGGCCATGGGCCATTTTTTTGGGTGATTTTAACTGGGTGAAAAATTTAAGAAACCGTAGACAATGACAAGCTCTAAATTTAGAAAACCGTATAATTTTTTTATATAGTTTTTCATATATAATATGTAAAAATATGAAATTTATATCTGTGGGTTTCATACTTGATCATTGAATTTGTGTGTTGTTTAAGCATTGTGAAGGAATTGAAGGCTCACCCATCACGTACTCCATGGATGATCTTGGCCGTGAGGTAGTGAAATAATAAGGACATGTTTATTTTGACACATCTTTCAACAAAAATGAATAAGGACTAAAAGAATAATGTAGTTTTATATAAACTATAATGATTTGGTGTTATGTGACTTAGTTCAAGTATAAGTTCTCTTATTTTCATTTTTAAAAATATTTAAAATTAGTCTCAAATATTTTATTTTTTAAATATTTTGTAATATCAAATATATGTATTAGATACAATAGTCTAAAAAATATTTAAATTGATATAGATATTTTAAATATATTTATTTAGAAAATGTTAAGACATCAAAAAAATTGTAGTCGAGAAGAGTTGTGAAGTTTAACACAAGGCAAGCCCTACCAATTAACCTCTAGAGCAGTATGCAAAATCCCCACTCCACAAGATACAAGTAAACTAAGAATCAAACCCATGACGTACCCATCGCTGATAAACCAAGAACCAAAACTATGACTAATCAATCACTAATGTAATGGCTTACCATTGTGGCATAACCTTAAGGATTAGACATGTATCAATTTCGAGATATTAGTTTCCTTTAGATAGAATTTGGGAGACATGTATAAATTTGTTTTCTTACCATATTTTTTATTAACTAGTGGTAGATGCACACGATGTAGCCACACCATTGTGTCAAGATCAAAAATTATTAAGTAAAAATGGCTCCAAACTCCACCTTATGCTGAAGATATTATAAAATTTTGATCAACTTTGTGATCAAGAACAAAAATTATTGGATATGATAAGAAAATGGATGTAAAGTTTAATGTTGAAACTACCTTATGATGATCAAATGAATGTGAAATTAAAGTCTTCAATTAAGTGCTACAATCTCATGAATATTAAAGTCCAACATTAGCTTGGCTACAAAATGAAGAAAAATAGACAAGTTTTATTAAAAAAACTTTTTAAATAAAAAATAAAAATTGAATTAAATTTACATATAATGACAATAATATAAAGTCGACAAATGAAGTAATAATGCCTACTTTGGACCAATAATAAAAAATTACACAAACATCATAAACTATACAATTTAACGACTAATAAGTCCATATGTATCATTTTTAGGGGTACACATACAAGCTTATTATTAATTCTATTACTTAGCTATGAGAGAAATTCTACGATGGGAGTTGGGGTTGGTGCTGAACTGTAATACCTATAGATGTTCAATGCTTCCTTAATGACGAGATGAAAGAATACATGCTTATGGAGAAAGTGTTCATCATTACATTGGTATACTCTTTGTGAGGTACGTGACAAAATTATGGGTTACTTATCATCTTATATTGAATACATAGAGTTCAAAGTGTAAGATGCCAATTCATTGCAAGAACATACCTTTTACCGTACACTACATGATTCAAGACGTGTTTGGTATGTCTATTATAGTGTGTGTCACATAATAGTGAACTAGGACTTAAAGCCTACATTTGTGCATACTCTTTCCTTTCCCTTTACCATGTCAGTTCTACACCAATGTTTACAATGGATATGACACATGACATTTGGTGATAATGTTGTCTAGGAAGAGCACATACTTTCCTTATAGAAGGAAAATGAGATGACATTACTAAATAAATTTAAGGGACACAATAACAACAATGATTCTTTTCAACACCCTTGTTTTTCATATTATTCGCAAGGAATGACTTTTGGTTGGTCCAACCAAGATTGTAATCATCCTTCATCTGAAATTTTTGTAGACTCAAAGGGACATGCACAAATTCCTAAGACATTGTGGTTACTATAGAAAATTCCTAAGGGGATATTCAAATATTGTCACGCCCTTATAATAGTTGTAAAAAAATGTGGGACTTTTAAATGGATGAAATCACATCAGCAGACACTTTAAATGCTTTAAGAGAATCTAACGAGTGCATAAATCTTGTAGTTCCTCGATTGGATGCCTCCAAAAATATAAATACAATAAAATAACCAATGAACTACATAATGATATACAATACGCAGGGCCCGATACATACTAAGTACACCTTGCAACTTTATTTCATAAATGCGCCATAGTACTTTCGATTACACACATACACCATCCTCATACAAACTAAGTTATCCTTATATACACTACACTTCAGTCTCGTTTAACAAATCTCCTGTTTTAACTCGTACTTCTAATATTACAACTCCTAATGACATCACCAAAAATAACAATTTACCAATTAAATTTGTCGAAAAAAGCTAAGAATTCATTTTGCAAATACCTATTTCACTTAATCAATTCCTTTAACAAATAAAAATACATACATCTAAAAACCAACGTGCACGTTAATTTAAACTCATAAGATTGGTTTACATTTACAAGAAAAAACAACTACACAACCACATTACTGAAAAGTGATATGGATGTGAAAAAATGACATCCATGACTAGAAATGTTATGAAAATTTGCATTTCCATAACTATCGCCAAGAGTCTCTGTCCATTAATCTTACCAATAAAATTCATCGACACCACTTGATTATGAATTTTACATTGCTATCATCTCCGAAATAGTTTATAACTCATGTGCAATTGTTGCTTTATCTTTTAACATCTACATTTGATATTAAAAATATAATACCTTAGGGTTTGCGAGTGATTTTGAATATTATGTCTTATTCATCACCACATTTCATTTTGATTATGTTGCCGCAATGTGTAGGATGAGAAGTTAATCATATTTCTTAGAGAGTGATTTTTGAGTGGAATTCGAGAGGGTTGATAGTCATGTCTAGACTAGATTCTTGAGTATCACATTGATCTCATAATGATCTGATCTACAAGTTGTTGAAATATATTTGAGTGACATAGACTTGATGGATCCTAATGATCCTACATTAGGGTAGTGGAGATACGTAGTGAAGAGTTGGTCTAGATATTCTAATGTATAGATAGTTGGTGTTGAATAGAAGATCACATGGGTAGAACTGAGCTTGAGTTATAATATTGGACCAAGAAAAAAATGTTAATTCAAGGATGAGGAGTAGGGTTTGGATCCCAAGTACCATGAATTGATTGATGTTTCCAACTGATCCATAAGGTTAGTTTTTCTTGTTGAGGTGTTTTCTTGTATACAAAACTTTCCAAGAGGGACTTGAGATCATGTGAATCAAAAGTCTTTGAACTACTGAGGCAGAGAATGATGAGGAGTGGTGTTTGAGTTAGTGGGTTCATCGAGTCTAAAGGGAAGTTGAACATATTGTTAAAGATATTGGGGAGCTTTTAGGATTGAAACTCGGTGTGATTTAAGTCAAAGCAGGACTTATGAACTCACTATTTATAAGGAAGCCGAGTTGTTGAGGGTAAAAAAACTCACTAATGAGCTTGGGATACCACTACAAGAGTAATCCTAATCTACTAAGGAGAGTGAATCTAAGGTGAGGAGTAAGTTTTGGGTCAATCTTATGAGCTCATTGATGCATAACTCACATAATGCAATGATTCACCAAAAAGGAAAGAAATCTATTTTTAAATGCTTTGAGTTGAGAATGAAAGTTGCTCTAATAATGAAACCCTTTAATGTAAAACAAACTCTTCAATGTAGAGATATGTAATATAGAAATTTTAAACCTTCAAATGAGGAGTTGTGCCACACACAGAGCCTATGGTTTCACTTTGGATATGTATATTCTTTGTTGTTTTTATTTTTCTTTATGTAAATCTAATGTAACAAAAAAATTTGCAATTTTTTTTGAAAACCTAAGATTAGAGTATAAGTGAAACACGAGTTTTAAGGTTGATTATAATGGTTTTGGGAATTATAGAATTGTTCATGAAGTTGGATTTGATTCAAAATGTTGTAGGAAAATATTGTCCTAAATAGGTGTTCACCTTTGAAACAAATTGAAACACCTAAAAAATGAACATATTTGATTAAACAGAATACTAAACTAAAGAAACCCATTCTACAAATGAATATTTTGAATAAAATGGAATGAAAATGTGAATAAAATGAAAAAGTGGAAGCATGGGGATTTTATAAGTGAATGATGAATGTTATCTAGTTGCACTTGGTCTTCGGTGTAAACTATTGATATAATGTGAGAAGGCATGAATGGACAAAGCAATGACATTTACACATGTTCTACACCTTTGCATAAACATCATATCGTTTTGACTAGGAATGGAAGACTAATAATCAGATAAGTCTATGAAACCTACTTTAACATTGCATGTAAACTTTGATCAAGATGTTAAGCTCAAAAATGGGATTAAAATATCATTTTATTCAGTTAATAATGTTACATTTTTATAAGATTCTTAATCTCCTATAAAAGACATTAAAATTACATAAGGCTCTCACTCTAATCTAAGTAGGTTATTCAACAACCTATATCCTATCGTCCCCGAATTTCCTCTCATACATAATGTAGACACTAAAATTTCGTAACTTGTCCTTTTACAATTCCAAGTTTGATCATGCTCCATTGGTAAAATAAATGTTCACATTTGAAATCCAATTAGTTCATCTATCTAACTCTCCCATGACTTGATTATCATTACATTCTACTCTATTACCAATTCTAGGAACATTATCTCGATAAAAGTAGTAAGATAATGTGTTTCATGTGCAAAATTTCTATTTTAATTTTATCCTTATTTTTCCAAAACCATATAATTAGGTTAGGATGTGAGGTCGGTATTGGCCAACTTGTATGGTCCTAGCCTCTCAAGTTCATCGATTATATTTTCAATTCAAATATCTTCTTTGGGTTGTTTCACCCGTGGTTGGGTTTATTAGAATATTTCACCTATAAAAGGCTATATAAGCAAGTCAATGTCAAGACTCAATTTATAACTCACTTAGCACTCTTATAAGATCTTATGATAAATTCATTCCAAGAGCACTCAAAGAGTTCCTAAATCTATGGAAATCAGTTGCACATCAATTAGAGAAGTATGTACTACATGTTTGAAGCACTTAACTAGGTCAAAAGAGTTTAACTTCATCCATTTTCAAGCATACAAAGATCATTGAGCCATGTCTTAACAAGAGAAAAGTCACTCCAAGAATTGTTCAATGGTTTTAAGCAATAAAGGGTTAGGTCTTGTAGTTGAGGTACACCACATCACACTACTACCACATTAGGTACATTCTACATTGTACAATTAGCTTGTCATCTTGGTGTTAAGAGACACAAGGGCACCCTTGGGGGCCTGGTAGGTTGTTCACAATTGCACAAAAACCTATGAGAACTCTAAGAGGTTTTATCCCATAAAGAGGGCATGCAATGAAATAAGTGGATTGCTTTAGTAGCTGAGAGTTTGATTGCCAAGGGTAATCTAACCTCAACCACACACATGTTTTCTCCTTTTAGTTTGTTAATTCTCCAATTAATGGTTCTAAAAGTGATTATAGGTCATCCCAAAGTTGTGTCAATAAAAGAAACATATAAATAATTCCATTTTTAGACAATCAAACCACACATGAAGTTTTAGATCTAGAATGTCAAAGGGTCCAAGACCATATAGTTCCAAGTCAAGACCATACAAATAAGGTTAGGGTCATAAAATACTTGTATAGTCCTGCACTTGTTCACTTTTTAGTTCCAAAATTTTAATCGAAGCATTTCCATTTTTTGATATGCCCATTCCATCATCCCGCATATACAAATAATCTATGTTTTACCATGTACATCTAAGTTTCTCTCCTATTGTATATTCATTGGCCCTACAATTGTTGTGATATTTTACATGTTGGAGATAGGCCTAAAGGTTGAACTAAGAACACACAAGTATTTTTTGGTAAACGCATGCGCATAATAATAATCAACACAACACATAAACATAGAATGGGATATATAATCAACTAAGGCAAAAAAAAAAAGTGAGAGAGAGGAATTGACACATGGGCATGTAATTGGATAGGTCAATAAAAACAAGGGAAGAAGAAGGCAAAATGACACAATGTACAAGGAATGTAGCGACATGTGGCAGAGGTAATGACAATTTGATGATCTGAAAAATATCCTAATTTTTTAGTGTGAATCACAAGATTTAGAGTTTATCCCTTCCTCAAGGAAAAGAAATACCATGTGTTGACCTTGCATTAATTGTGTCCCCATCTACCATATTTCATGGCATCCTCAAACCACTATAGTTCTTATTTTCCATCTACTTTGAGTGGGAAATGTATGTGTCCATTAGACTAATAATGTATAAAAATATGATCAACACCCTTTCAAAGTGTTTCCATATAAAGGTATGAGTGGATATTGTAGACCACATCTTATAAAACTGCTATGTTGGTACTCTAGTTATTAATTAAAGTTTGATTGTAAGATTTGACCACCTTGTATGATTTCTTAAATGAATGAATAAATAATGATTTAATATAATATATATTTTTTGGTGAGATAATAGGTTGCTAATTGATGGTATTGCTATCACAAAAAGTAGCACCCTAGGATTTTCTTATGACAGATCCCTACTTTTTGTTAACATGGGACTGTCTCCAAGTTATGGGACTTGCATGATTGAGGACAGACCTCTGGAGAAGGTAGGCTTCCTCTACCTATTACTCATGCTAACACTACTCCTAAATCTGAAAACCCAACTATTTAATCCTAACCTACACATTCTAAGGGACTAGGGAGAGAGAGAGGGGGTTAGAAGGATGCATAAAGGGAAATCGTAATCTAAAAGTGGTAATAGAACTAGAAAGAAGGGTGGGGACACTCTATGAGGGAGGAGGGAGAAGAAAATGGAGTAGGGAAAGGCCAAATATAAGTTAAACACAACCAAAACCATATTTACATCTGTTCTCACAAGAAAAACAATCAAAATGAACCTATAAAGGAGAAACACATGCACATCATACTACAACAATAAAAGAGATGCAAGAATGCAAAATAAAACAAGTCAGGGTTGAGAAAACACCACAAAACAAATTTTATTGCAATATAAGTATGAAAAATCCATTAAAACTGAATAAGAAGGAAAAAACACATTTACAGAGGCTCAAAATGAAGGTTGATGGCTCACATTTGTTCAATAAACCATTTTGACATAATACATTTACATTTTAGAACGTCCCTCCTTATAAATGACCATCATTTTACAATATATAGAAATGGGAAAGAAAAAGAGAGGAAAAAGAGAAGGGCATGGATTTTTCTGATTATAACCACCAAAAAAGTATTAAATGTCTAAAAATATCATGAGAACCCTTGCAAGACCATTCCCACATGTCCTTTATCTTGTAGATGGAGAAGGAGCGTTGTTTCTCATTACATCGGTGGTAGAGCCATCTGTAAATGAGTTATTAATTCATAGAATGTTTTTACCTTTTTCCTCCCATAAAGCCTCATAAATTATTGTATTTGATGATGCCAAATTGAAGGGATTTAGAAGACCTTTCCAACAAAACTATTTTTTTAAGATTTGGAGTAACAAAGTAAAAGTTATGGTCATTTGAAATTGTCGAGCTCGGGAGGAACAAAAGAATGATATGTGGAAACATTTGATTCATTTCTAGGATTTCCTTTGCCACGTGTGCCTACATGTTTATTCCCTCTACATGTCTCAGAACTTTATTTTTTCCCGGTGAAGTTCAAACTTCATTAAACCCTACTTATTCCATGTTTCCATTGAAGAGCGTCAAAATGATGACAATATCTCCCTTTGAATGCTTGATATTGTATCACGTGTCCCTACTCACTACCTTGAACTTGTGTCATGTGTTTACCTCTTACCTTTGACCTACCTTGCCCCACTATGGACCCAAAACTTTATCTCAAGCATCTTTGGATAATTCCGTGGGTTTGGAGTTTGTGAAATGTATTTGGTTGGGAGATCTACGGTAAACTGACAAGTGTTCATTGGGAGTGGGAGTGGGGATGCATACAACATGGAACATGAATTTGAGCCCATATTTTACGATGCAAGAAAGGCCCGAGAACATGACACAAAGGGAATTTAAAATTTTTAGTGGCCCCTTAGGCAATTGCGGAGTTTCTAGATTTGACGAGTATTTCAAATGTTTAGAGGCCTTTTTTATTAAAAGAGTGGATGATTCCATTTTAAAAGGTAATTTATCCAAATTATCCCAGGGGTAAATTTGGGATAATAGTTTGGCGAATCATGGGGTAATCTTCCTACTAGATGTGTTGGTTGTATATTTTTTCAAGGACATAATATGAGGTTCAACCACAACATGCAACAAAAAATCCCTCCTCAAATAAAGAAGAGGCACCCTATTTATTACTATTCTAAACACACCAAAGATTATTTACAATATTTATACTAATCTATCATTGGGGGTGGGTTCTCATCCTGACATATTTTTTTCTTGTAGAATGAAAGATATATCGGGAATAAAAGAAAGTTGTAGAAATTTAGAATGGAAAGTAGAAGTGGAAGAAAAGAATAGTGAACACATGTTTTTTATTTAGAAAACATAGATCCAAAGATACTAACATGAAGTAAAACAATAATAAATTGGTTAAAGTGTTAAGGAACATTGGAATAGAATCTAAAGAGAAATATAATGCATTGAACTTAAGAATAATACCTTAAATAAAGAAATAACACCTGCAACACAAAATTTGTAATGTATCTCTTATGTACCTTAACACAAAAAATTGAAAACACAAAATTTTTCTTCTCTTTTACAAATCCAACTTATAAGCATTTGTTCCCAAAAATAACCTTTTACAATGCCTTAGCATTTTACATTTATAGAAAGGGGAAGAAATAAAAATGGGGAATAGTTTGGATTGCAATCTAAAAATAACAAATACACATTAAGAGTTTCTTTGAACTGGTTCCCACGAAATGACCAAGTCAACTTGCAAATCCAAATAATGTCTTGACATTTCAAAAATTCACATGCTCAATGTTAAATAGGGAAAATATGGAAAAACCTTATCTGATTATTCCTTTTCAATCTCTCGTTCAATTTTTCTTTGTTGAAACTCATGGAATATTTGGACCATATCTCATGTCTCTTTTTCACTAGGTCCACATGAGTATCAATTTAGAAGGTCACACATGTCAAGGATGTTGACCATCTTTCCAGGAAGTGTCCTGGAGTCTTTTGATACCTTTGGCCTAATTGCTTAAAACATTTTCACATAGGATTAACTTGTCAATCACCTTAAAATAAAAATAAAAATTGATCAAGGAATCCTTTTGAATAACTCCTTAAATTCCTTAAAGATGTTGTCAGTTGGTAACATGTTCAACTCATCATCAAGGACATGATGGAGGATCTTTGAAAATTCATCACCAATATCACTGGTGGCATCAATTCCCTCTTCCGAGCCTTTTGAAGATTTTCACAAGATTCTTGTAGAATATTGACTCAAAATTCAATGGCATTATAAAACTCAAAGTGCTTATCCATTTCACTAATCACTCCCTCCTTGAAAAAGTATTTGAATCAATCTTCTTGATCTCGCTCAAGGCTTCTAATGTCAGCTCCCAATTTTTGCATTCCTCTTGGAACTCATTATTCATTTTTTCAATGTCTAACCTCTCCTCTCCTCGATATAATTATGGACCTCAACAATGTACTTGATCAACCTTTTTCCCTGAGTAAGAAGTTGTTGGATCCAACCATCTACTACTCACCCTTTTTGTTTGATATTTTCCATTTTTTCATGGATATTGTATCAAATATGACTGAATCCAGAGAGGTAACCTTAGTTAGTTTGGAGAGTTTAATAAATATGGATGTTAGTTGCTCCACTTTTTCCTTCAGCTCATCCTTGGTAGCCTTGGTATTTTTAAGTTTCTTAAATATATTTTCCATGGGTATCTGCACATCCTGCTATGCACCTTCGTGAGTGACTTCCCAGGGAACCTTGGTTATTGTTACCCATTTTTTACCTCTTTGGCGAGAGTGGAAAACAATTATTTTGGGCCCTAGAAGGATTCTTTGGGATCTTAATTAGAAAACTAGAAAAATGGGTGAAATTTGTGATCAAGAGGTATTTTTATGTTTAGGATGCACATTTTAGCCCTAAGGAAATTTACCCAGTTCCAAAAAATTTAGCTGTTGAAGAAATATAGGAAAAAATTAAATTTTGGTGTCGAGCCAAGAGTATCTTGGCAAGCTCATGGGAAAGTTTCCTGGTAAGTCAGTGAGTTGATCAAAGCTAAGTCACTTGATGTGTTTTTGGGGAGCTTCGGGAAGTGGTATGTGAAGAATGTAGGGGTTTCGGGCCCTCGAGGCCCAAGTGAAACATGGGTTCCCGTGGGGCATGAGTTCCTTACTGGACCCGATAAAGCCCTGATACATGACATGCCTTTTATTGTGTAGGCATGTCGAGTTTGGAGACTCAAATGAAATGATTTTCATGGCGGGGTGAGTTCCCCACAGGGAATTTAAAGTGACAAAGTGAGAAGAGACAAGATTCAGTGGAATGTGGAAAGATGGCAGCCGTGGGGTATAAGGGGGAGTGGGGAGCAATGTTCCCCATGGAACATTGTTCCCCACAGGATTAAAGAACCCATAATATAAAGGCAAAGGCAACCGTTGAGATATATACAGAGGATACAAACTATTTGGACCCCGATGACCCGGTACCCCGTGTTCCACATGAGCTCGAATCACCCGACATAATATAAAAAAAGAAAAAGGAAACAAAGTTATGCTGAGTGCACATAGGTCAAAAGGATCGAAACTTGAAAAATATGGGAAATAAGCAGAAAGGAGACCTCAAACCCACATGGAGATAAATTTTCATTCATTCCACCAAATCTGACAAAAATATACTCATTGGATTCATAATTTAGAGCTCTTCATCATGAAATCATTTAAAAATAGAAAGTACATGGAGTTAGTGGGAAAAAATAAGAAAAACATCTCCACTCAAAAGAACACATCCTGGCGATTAAGAATGCATTAATGGAAGCATGGGGGTAAATTTCTTCTCCAACAAGAAAAAGATCATGCAGAGATGGGTTTGATAGGATGCTCATCATTTTTTTTAGGGGTTTAATGCACCTTTTTGGTGGTTGGAAAAGGTAATTTGAATTTCCCTATTTTCTCCCCCTCTTTCTCTCTCCCATTTTTCTATATAAGTAAGGAGGAGATAATTTGTAAGGCGTGGGATATTCTATATTTGATCCTCCATTATTCTACCTATTTCTACAGGTTTATGTGAGCTTCAAGCCTCCATTTTGGGAATTTTACAAGAGATTCATGCCTTTATCTCTCATTATAATGGCTGTGTGATCATATGAAGCAATAAAATCAAGTTTTGTGGCTATTCTTCAACCCTTTCTTGTGTTTCATTGCATTCTCTTGCCTCTACATTGCATTTAAAGGTATTTTTGTGTATTTTTGGTTTCTTGCAAGCTCTAAATGGTTGTGTTTAATGGAAATGGTGTTGTGAATGTGTGTTTTTAGACTGTGGTGTTCCACATACCCTCTCTATCTCCATTTCTTCCCATTTTCATCCATTGGAGAGTGTCCCAACCACCCTTCTCTTGGTTCTATCACCTCCCTTAGTGTGTAGGATTTCCATATTTTATTGCATTTTCTCTTCTCTTGGTCCCTTGGAATCATATGATAGGATTAGATAATTGTATTTCCAACATTAAGAGTAGTTTTAGCATTAGATTAGGAAGAGGAACCAACCTTCTCTAGAGAGTTATCTCAATTACAAGGTCCCACACCTTGAGATAATTCCATGTTTCCTAAAAACTGATTTCCCATTCAATTCACATGCGAAAAAAATTAGAGGGTGATGTTTTTCGGTGATAAAAATTATCGATAATCATAAGAAGTGATGTCTTCCTTGGCTTTACCTGTAATAGGAGAAACAATATTAACAAACCTTTGACCTGATGCATCAATGGTGATGTGTGAAATGGTCTTGGGTTTCTTAGATGTACGAGATGGGACATGGGGTAACATACTAAAATCAAAGGCTTAAGGAGGGAAAACGTGATTCCTCTTCTTA
Organism: Taxus wallichiana var. yunnanensis; assembly: GCA_018340775.1. Lineage (NCBI taxonomy): Eukaryota > Viridiplantae > Streptophyta > Pinopsida > Cupressales > Taxaceae > Taxus > Taxus wallichiana. The sequence goes on from CM031235.1 coordinate 601,743,159, forward strand.
GGGATTTGGCTAGCTAGCCAAGATGGAACAAAAGAGAAGGGCACTTGTTGAGGAGGAGTAGTGATCATCAATGTGGTATTGGGAGGAGTAAAAATGTGGTCATTAGGGATGGATGAGTGGAGAAGATAACTATGAAAATAACCAAAGATGGGGAAGGGGAAGAAGTAGTGGAAGATAAAGTAGTATACGAGAGAGGGTAATTGGGTTATATGAGGATAACCCAAGGTCATACTCATTCTAGAGGAAATAGGAGAAATGGATGAAAAGACTTGTGCCATAAATGACACCGAGCACATGATGGTGGAGGAGAAGAAATGGGAGTGGTGGAAGCAAGTAAATGATGAGATTAGAAAGGATGAAGAATATGGAAAATATGAACCAATAGAGAGGAGAGAAAACTAATGAGAGAGGATGTGACGGAAAGGGTCACATGTGGAAGAAAGGTCACTATAGGGACCAGATGGGTGATGCAAGGGGAAGAATGAGGAGGAGGTTAAGTGACCATAGTGCCAATCGATGTATCTTTCCTATGTTGAGGAGAAGGGGAATAAACCTCAACAATAGTCGTAGATGGAGCAAAAGGAGGAGGAGAAGGAGTCTTGGCTCCACTGCTATAGAAATTGAATTTCAACTTCTTCTCAGGAGTTTACCTTTTATCCTTTTCTTCATAAGAGGGGCCCACCTCGAAGTAAAATTCTTCGCCACTTTTTGGAATTCGGGGTCATTAGGTTGAATATTCACCTTGAATACGATTGGTTTGTAGAAGAATATGAACAAATCTCTCCTTGATGGATGTAGATTATTTGCTTGACCAATCAATAGGAGGAAAACCCATACTATCAACATTCATTTCTACTACCTACATGAGGTCTAGGACTTCCCCATCATCAAAAACATATTCAGGATGTTAGCAAGATTAAATGTTGCTAAGTCAAATGAATGTTGTCCCTTCTCTTGATTACTACTTCATCTATGTAGTCAACCAAAATATATTTAATGTTAGGGATATGAAATTTTAGTTCTCCATAAGCCTTCTATATACCTCGGTAATCAATTCTAGGTCTTGAATGGAGATACTTCTTGATCACCTCCTGTATTTTAGTCATAAAATTCTTGGCCTTAATCGCCGATGTGCAAGTATGCAACCAATAGATATTGGGAAATGAATTCCTGCCTCATGCTTACTTTGCTGGAAATTGAGAAGGTCCAGAAACTATTCACTAATTCCATAAGAACCCATTTATCACTTGGGAACCTAAGTAACAAGTACGAGGTTCCTTGAAATGCTCTTATCGGAGGTAGGTGAAATTTGGAAATTGAAGGAAAATGCATCCCCATGGAGATACAAAATTCCAAGCTGCATCAATGCACCTACGTCGAGTGAGATATCTATCTAATTTGTAGATGATGCTATAGAAAAAGACATCACTCATCCTTCGAAATGGCTCAGCATTTGCTTCATAGATAATTGATGATAGAAATTGTATACATAATCTAAAGACTGATCCCCTAGGTGGTAAACAGGATAATTCCTCATTCATGCCATGACATATGTAAAGTATGATGTCATATAAATTTCCATCTTGTCAAAACCTCCTTCAATTTTCTATCTATTGTGTCACTAATGAATTCACCCTAGTCAAATAATTGGTTGTTATTTCGTATGACAATGATAAATTATTACATCCATCCTTGAAAATCCCTTACCTCAAGAAGGCCAAAAACTCGCTAAAAATGTGATGATATCACTGATTTCAAGAATGAAATCACTTCGAGGAAAGGTCTTGGGAACCTACTTATCGAAGGATTGTGATTCACTAGCTACTTCTTATTAATATTCTTAATGCAATCAGTCGTGCTTTCATCCCAAGCCTGTTGATACTTCTTAAGGTCTGTGTCAACATAAGTGTTCAAGTCAGGAAGCTTGAGGAGACCATCAAAATAGTTAGTATCTAAATGAATCACCACTTCACCATCTTGGTTTTTGATAGATCTAGATTCGAGTTATAGTGATTTTTACGTAATAAGGATGAGTTACAGTGTACCGAGAAGATATAGGGAAGGTAATAGTAAGAGGTAATCCACTCGCTACAAATGCATTACATCCACGTGGTTTGTGAAGAACTCTTGACCCTGTTCCAAAAGTATTCCACGTCGATGTATCCTAGCTCAATGTCTCTAATATCGAGATTAGAATCAATATTGGAAAGGGAACAACCCCTTGATATTTTTACTTCATCTCTTTATAGGATTATACCTTAGCCTTTCCTTTCCCGAATTAGACATGGGAATGGGTCAAGAAATTTTTCCCGAGGATCCTCCCGAATGTCTTGGAATGAAATCTATTTTTTTCCTTTACCAATACCTATGAAAACCATACAAAGTATGATAGACTATTAAGAACCTAGCTCTACTAAACACCTTGAAAATTCGACACACAAGATGAAAAGTGACTGTGTTTTGCACCTTGGAAAACCCGACAAGACTATCAGAAATCACAATGTCTTGTAACCCCAAACTCCTAACACACCGTCATAAATTAAAACCTCTCTTGAAACCTTGAATTTTTGACACACTATCAGAGATTAAGCTCTGTTTTGCATCAAAAAATGCTGAAACATGATAAGTTATCTCATAAGTGCATTTTCCCTTGTTGATTTAGGATTTTATCATGCTAGACATGTCAAATATACCAAAAAGTTAATGTCGGGTTTTTTACATTTCCATCATTATAAAGATCAAGGAATGAGTAGAAAACTAAACTTCTTCATCAACAAGAAGAGAAAAACAAACAAGGAGAAGGAAAAACAATTTAAAAATGAGTATAACTCCTTCAAGTAATGTTACATTAAAAATGATGAAGAAAACCTAGAAAAAATCCTCCAAAATGAAGAAAAATAAATAAGATGATAAGCACTTAACAGGAAATGAGGATAGAAGTTGAAAAACAAGGAAAGAATACCAAAAGCGCCAAGAAATCACAAGCCGAGTTTTGGTTATGTAAAAGCAGGAATGAAAATATGAAATTTGAAATCATACTAAGTAAAAATGATGTGGAAAAAGACATATTCATAAATGTACCCATATTAATTACACATAGGATGACATGTGTGGGGCACTAATACCACTCGAAATTAATTGTGTTGACCCAAGGATGAAAAATTGATCGCATGAAGCATACCATGCGAAGTGCAATTAGGTCTTGAGAACTTGACACAAAAGAACCAAAACCCCTAATCGGAAGTCACGATCGAAAAACACCAAACATTTGACATTCTTTTGATCCAAGATGTTCCAATGCCAAAAATCCCTAAAACTCGATACACTATAATGTTTTAGGGTTTGGGTTTGGAAAGCATTGAACATGAAGCATGTTTTTAGCTTCCATTTCTTGATGCATTCAAAACTCAAAACCTGAAATACTATAGTATGTTGGGTTTTTGAGGTCGAAACATTTAACATAAAACATTATCAAAATGCAAATGAATCCTGAAACCGAAAATGACTTAGGAAAAAATCTTCAAGGCCAAAATTAGAATTTTACAAGGTTACTTAGAAAGACTAGAAGCCTTTGAGATGGCAAATATTTTATTGGCTATCTCAATTTTATTGATTAAATAAAAATTGGGAGAAAAATATGGAAGATCAATAGACATTTTCAATCCATTGGGCATGAAGTCAAGCTTAAAACATGAAAGATTGATCTCAAACTTGAAATCTTACCCTTGATCCCGTATGAATAATTGCATGGACTTAGAATTGATTTAGAGCCACCTAAATTGATATGTGGAGCTCGAATGATGCTTGGAAGATGCTCCAATTGTCGATTCTGCTATAGAATATCCTTTGAAATGGATCTGTGCAACAATAAAAAGGGCACAAAAACTATATACAAATTGAAAAATCATACATGCCCTAATTAGAAACATGCAAAGTGTACACAATGCACTTGTTTTAAAATAAATAAACCTACCTAACCTACTATAACCAAAGGAAATGGAAGCTAAACAAAACCTACAATTGGTTGGGAAAAGTAGCTTCCCTTCCTTACAAATTTAGAACATGTAATTAATTTTACAATAGACACGATCTTTAATGAGAGTGAAAAACTGTTCCAAAGTTTGTTTCCCACCCCATTTCCTAAAGTATCAGCTAAGAAAAGGCATATACCTCTTGTACTTAATCTACATTTTGGATTGAGAGGTATTGAAGGTGATCTCGTGGTGCTTTTATGATCATCATAATTCTTTGAAGTGAGCATGAGTGGTGACAAACTTGTTTTTAGTTGTAGAATAGTTAGATATGTGATTGGGTAAGGATTGATCCTTTGAATTTTTCCATATTATTTGTGTGCAACTCCATGAATTGATTTACTAGACACACTTTCCTCTTCTTCATGGACCATGTTTAAAAGCTGATTTATAATATGTTTTTCTTCTTCAAACAACTTTACCTCTCCTATGATGACTAGTTTGGAAATGGTGTCATCATTATTTTCCTCATCATCAAGCACAAATTTTGAAAGATAAAAGTCATCCTTTTTCTCCTTGTGAGGATTGATTAGGGTAATAGGATATTCTCGTGATGTATTCCTCCATGGAAAGCTCATAAAAAAATTAGATTCTATAAAGGATGAAGGAAAATAAAGATCTGCAATTTTATCATCAAAAGAAAACAAGAAGATTTCAATTATCTCTTCTTCATCCAAGACATTTGAATTTAATTTCTCCTCATCCATTGATGATTATTATGAAGAAAAATAAAAAAATCCTCTCTGTTCTCTTTGATACCAACCTTTGTTGTCAGAGGTCTAACTAGATGAGGGATTTGATTGGATTCAAATCTTGAATTCCAATCCTTCAAATTTTACGGGAGGTCTTCCTTGTTGGTCTCTTGAATTTGTTGTTGCCCTCCATGAATGATTTTCTGATTAGTCTCTTCCCAAAATGGATTTGGTAATGTAAGAGGAGGGGTGGACTGGGTTTCAAATTGATTATGAAATTGTTGAGAAGATGGTGAAGGTGTAATGTTTTTGTGGAGGAGAGGGGATGGAGGGAGAAGCTTTGAGAAATATAGGAAATTTGAGGTTGGGATGAGATGGTTCAGGATGATAAGGAATGGGAATCATATACTAATATGGTAGGTATGTGGGAACACCCCATTGACATGACTCCTAAACCTTAAAATTATGAGCTTCTATTGCCTGTAATGATGTAATAAAATTAACCATTTGAATGAAATATTCACTCATTACCTCAAGCCTTTATTTTGGACTAAACCAACTAGGTATAGGACCTCCCCATGGATAGGGATGCCTAAAAACATGTTGTTTATCTTGCAATATTTGTTGTTTCTCCTCGAATCCTTAAAAATATCCTCCATCTTCTAAACTCTACCTTCAAAATCATCTTCAGGTGTAAGATGACCTCCAAAGTCTATATACTCAATTTGATTTTTCTCATAAAACTAGTTTGGGGTATGTTATAATAGCTTGAAGATGGATTTTGGAATTATGGAGGTGGGTTTGAATGATACCGCTTTGTTGGAAGTGAGGATTCCATTGAGGAAATGAAGTCATGACTGCACAACATCATGTAAAAGAGAAATGAAATGATGAAAAGAAAGGGAATGGGTTGGTAGATTAGTGGAGTCACTAGATGTGTTGAGAACTATCTCCAAAGGATTAATATCACCAAGAACACATCCAACTTGGTGAAGTAACAAGAAAATATCAGGATGTCCCACAGTGTATGCAAAAAGTTGTTATAAAAACTAGCACCCTAGGATTTTCTCATGAAAGATCCCTACTTTTTTCTAATATGGGTCTATCTCAAGTTACACGTCCCACAACTTGAAGACAATCCCATGTTAGAAAAATTAGGGATTTATCATGAGAAAATACCAAGGTTCTAATTTTTGTGATAACAAGTATGTTGTTTGTGTCTCCCATTTCTATTACTAAATGATGATGTGTTAAATACTAAATATACTCACGTGCATTCCATTTTCTGAACCAATAAGGGATTTGGTGCACTGAGTACACTTTGAGTGAGTGCATGGGAGAAATACCTTGTGATATGATAACACGTGCGGTGGACGATAAAGGCTTATATGCTCGGGTTAGGACCCTTTAGGATAAATTGACGGGTATGTATAAAACCCCCAACATTTTGGTTTTGTTGGTGGGGACTTGCTTATTTACAGAGTGGGAAATGTTAGAGAGAATAAAAATCAATCTCGTAGAGAAAAAAAAGATAAAAAAGAAGAAAACTTTTTATGTAATCATCCAAGTTACAGAGAGGGAAGAACCCAAGAAAATGGGTGAATGAAAATATGGATGACTCTTTGCACTCAATCTTCTTATATGAGTTTCCCCACCACTGTATGTATGGATTGTGGTGATATTGTTATATAGGTGGAGAAATATTGGAAGAAACTATCCTCTAATAGAGGAGTGCCTTAGAATATTGAATAACAATGATGAAGTATGGATTTATGGTGTCTAGGCATCACGAGGAAGCCACTTTCTAGAAATGTTGGTATTGACATGCACATGCCCATAAGAGGTAAATTATTGGTTCATGCACGAACCTAGAGGCACATATAGCCACTCCTTACCTCTTTGCATGAAGATGATCTTTGTAGATTGTGTTATTGATACACTACCCATGAGTGGCTAAGTATATTTTATGTTGCTGGTGTATGGTGGTTATAACAAGTGTGTAAAGGAAGTGAGCTTAATGGGGTGTTAGAGGAAGCCAGGATGGAAGAGGAGAATGAAAGAGAAATTTTAAGGTGCAAATACAACTAGGGGAGGAGCCTATTCTAATTTTCATGAGCACCGATATGGTGTGAATGCCAAAAAAACCTCAAATGATGGATACCCACTACCACAAAAGAAATTGAATGAGAATCTAAACTAACCAAAAAATGGCTTGGGACCCCTGTTGGTAAATGGTCATGAAAGGAGACGTAAGCTACTCCCCCCATCATTGGATACCAATGATTGCATAATTGTTAGATGACCAGAGTAGAGAAGGTTATTGATGATAGAAAAACATGATATCACCAAATTCATTGCTAACAATTTTGTGTTGCTATAAGTAATCTTGTATACACCATCAGTAAGACCTAGACTTAGTGCACAAGGAGTAATATGATCAAAATATGGAAGCATTAGAGGAGCACTGAATGTTCCACATACCAAAAATTATTGTTTTGTGAATCCATCACCATAAAACCCACCCATTCAGAATCCCCTTATTCAAAACCCACATTACAAAGCCCTCTTGCTAAGAATTCCCTTGTCTAAAACCCACTAGCTCAAAATTAATCCATTTAAAACTAGCACCTGTTCCTATGTAACCCTATTTCTATGGCCGAGTATATGAAGTTCTCGAGAATATAGAGGTATGGAAAATTTAGCATAAAATTTACATTCATGTGAAATCATATGGCATGAAAAGGGAATTAAAACCCCAAAGAGAAAAAAAAAGTCAATTTGTTACTACAATTTTGTACTATGTGCATACATGGTACAAAAAATAGGATCATCTATGACGGGTAGTATATTATATAGAAAAAAATAAATAAAAAGGATAAATACAAGAGTAAGCCTATTCCTAAAGGCGTAAATCTCCAACATGGATGAAAAATTGTAGATACGATGATTGGACATCCATATGATACACACATATGGATATGGTACCTATAATGAAAATTAGAAGGACACATGAAGAATAATTTCCCAAGGAAAGGTGTGTGCCTTGCGATAGAATCTTATGAAATATACAAGGAAAACCATGATGTATAGTTTTCCTGTACATCAAAGAGTAAATTAGGTAGATGTATCTCTATGGTTCCAAGTCTACGAGACAAACACCTAAGATACAAAACAATACCATGTGATTGAAGAAGCTAAGGAGGCACGTGTAAGTAATAACAACTTACTATCTCAACCAATGCAAGGGTATGAAAATGAAATAAGTTAGCATGGAAAAGGAGTGGGAAGGGGAGGAGGAAGGTTTCCCCAAATGTTGTTATAAGTGTGGTGGCCCAAGTTATTACTAATGTGATTATCCCAAGTTTCCAACTTATGGATATGATAGGAATCACACAATACTAAGGATTTCCTGGAGCTATATAAGAAGATGAACCAAAGGATAAATGTACCAAATAAAGGTGTGGGCATGATTAAAATTATAGATTGAGTACCCAAATGAATCATAAAACTAAAGGGAAAATCCAAGGTGGCCATGACTAGGTGTAACAATGCTGATATCAAACCAAAAAGGGTGGAAATCCCACTAGAACCCACCCAAAATGTGTTTACCAAGGTAAAGGACTATCTAGATAGAGCGGGATAAAAAGATCATCCTTTCAAATTCCCAAGAGATGATAAGTAATTGTAGAGAGGGATCCAAAAATCATAATAATGTTATCCCATTTTTGAGTTTATCGATAAAATGGATATAACCAATAAAATTTTCATGTTAATGAACCTGTTAAAATTCACCTTCTATTTAAGAATTATTTTAAAAATGCCTTCCTTTTCCTTTGTGTTAGATTTCGGGGTTTCCTTACAATTTTACATGTTAAGTGTTATATGATTTCCACCCCTACAAACTTGACACATTGCGGGATTTTGGGTTTCAGGTTCCAAGTGCATCAAAACATCTTACCCTAAAAACACATGTAATGTCTCATGTGATTTTTGAACCTGAAACACTATTTCACATCGAACTTTTGGGATTTCTTGCATCGGAACATGGAAAGTGGAATACGTGTCATGTGTATCTTGTTTTTTGACCCGAAACCCAATTCCATTATGTGCTCCTTTGTGTCAAGTTTTGGGACCTGATTACATGCTTTCACAAGGTGTCTAATACAAGAAAGATTACACCCCGAGTAAATGCAACAGATGCTAAGGTGGAGTTGGTGGCCCGCACGTGTTAGCTTACTATAATTAATGCAAGTTCATTTATAAATAGGTGGGATTTCCACATCATGTGTACTATTGTACTTCCTCTTCCATTCATATTTTCATCCCACTTTCGCATTTCAAAAGCCCAATTAACATTTTCTTGGAATTTTTTGAGTCATTTTTCTTGGGTTTGAAGTTCTGGTTTGTCTTTGGGTAAGTAATTATCATTTTGATTTAATCATGTTTTTGTATTTTTGGGGTTTTATCTCATTTTTATTTAGATTGAGGAGTCATTTTCAATTTTCTCAAATCATTTTACTCCTCTCATATTTTGTTGCAAATTTTTGTTTTACCTTAGTAAATGTGAAAATTTTAGGTTTCAAACTTACTCTTTATGGTGAAATACTTCACAAAAATATGATGGAAGAAATCACTTGTTGATTTATAACTAAATATACATTTGAGAATTCTTCCTCTTTGAAGAAGGCCAAAACCCCGATAGTTTTTAGAAATGTTCACGTGTCAAGCAAGGAAATTCCTGTTAGTTTGTTAGAGTTCCCATAGTACTAAACAAGTCATTTTTTTTGAGACGGTGCATCGAGTTTTATAGGGTGCAAGTAGGACCAAAATATCAATAGTTTATCAAGAAACTCAAGGTACCAACCAAGGTTGAAAACACGATAATGTATCGGTATTAGAAGTTGTCGAGAAAGGGTCAAATACCGATAAGGTTCATTTTAAGAAGCCCCCTCTAAAAAATATTTTAGAATTTTTGGTGAATCTCAAAAATCAACTTTCAAATTGTTGGTGAATTTATGAAAAACGTTTCAAGGAAAGGTAATTTCGTATGGAGAAATTTTCTTGAGGTTTCACATAGCTGGATGGGAAGGTTGGATGGGTAGGTTAGATGGTCGGGCTGGTTGGGAAGTTTAGTTGGGTAGGTTGGCCAGGTAGGTTGGTTGGGTAGGTTGGTCGGGCATGTTGGTTAGGTAAGTTGGTCGGGTAGGTTGGTTGGGTAACTATTTTATCTATAGTTAATTTTTACATAGAGTACAAAGAGTTCAAAGAATAGTATGAAAAACATAATTATCAAATATTGTAAGACTAAATAACCTGTAAATATCACATACCAATATTTTCAAGTGATGCGAAACCTTGTTCATTTTTGTGATTTTCCAAAATAGCCAAGCAAAGTCTTTGCACCCTTTTTGAACTAGCTGAATTTATAACCTTTTTACCCTAATTTCTAGAATCCATGACTGCTAAGGGATGACTCTTATGTTTGAAGGCTCTGAGATTAGATGACTTAGGGTTAGACGGATCTAGGTTGGACAACTCTTAGGTTGAGAGGATCTTGATTAGACGGCTTTGTGGTTGGGACGACTAAGGGGTTGGATGATAGAGTTGGATGGCCAAGGGTTGGACAGATAAGGGGTTAGATGATAGAGTTAGATGGTTAAAGGGTTGGATGGCTAAGGGTTGGATAGCTAAGTGGTTGGATGACTGAGGGGTTAGATGGATAAGGGTTGGATGACTGAGGGGTTAGATGGATAAGGGTTAAATGACTAAGAGGTTGGATGATAGAGTTAGGTGGTTAATGGGTTAAACAACTAAGGGGTTGGATAGATGAGGGGTTGGATTGCTAATGGGTTAGATGGCTAAGGGGTTGGACGACTAAGGCTTTAGACGGGTCTTAGAGTCTGAGGTTAGACAAACTTGGGGTTGGAATCTAGACAACTTGTAGTTGTACTTGTGGTTTGACAACATATGTTGTACGGTGCTAGTTGTTTATGTTTACTTCAGCGAATATGTGCATGAAATGATTCGAAATGGTGGTGAATTACATTCATAAGCTCTTATATATGTGTAAAATCTAGGTGAAATGAATAGTAAAAGGGACATGTTGGTCTAATTTTTCTACGAATAAGTCGAAAATTTGTGAATCACAGAAAATTTTCTAATTTAAATTTCCATAAACCTTGATTTTCACGAGTTTATGAAATTCCCACTAAATTTTTTCCGAATCTTGACTTTGTTTGTTGGGTTTCTTGAATTTTTAAGGGAAATTTTCCAACCAGATTTTTAGATTGTCAAAGGTGTTTTGTAGGGATTAAATCCCAAAATTTTCCCAGGAGTTTTCAAAAGGTTTTACACTCTTTCTTTTCAGTCCTCCATGTCTCGATTTTGGTAAAGGAAAGAGTAAAAAGGATTCATTTAAAGAAATGAAATACAAATATTAAGGAGTCGTGCCTCCCTCAAATATTGATTCTAATATTGATATTAGAGATGCAAAGTTGGAACATATTGATATGAGGGAATTTTAGAACATGGCATAAAGCTTATATTAGACTACATGGATGCAATGTAATCGCAATAGTGGATTACCACTTGACACAAATTTCCCAATTTCTATTCACTATCCGGAGTTCATTCTTGCATGTGCTAACCATTATGACTTGGACACAATGTTGAAAATCAAGTTGGTGAAGTTGTGATCAAGTTGGACACTAATTACTTTGATGATCACCTCAAAATTCCTAACTTCACCATGTATGTTAAAACATACCCTAATGCAGCTCGAAATCCTAGGATGAAAGTATGGATGGTTATATCAAGCATGTTAAAAAGAAATACTTGGTGAAACCCAATCCTTCCGTGTCACGATTTCCTAAGACAATGCCCTGAAGTGAGTTTATCCTAAAGATTGGTGACATTATTACACTCCTCAGTAGATTGTTTAGACTCCTCGATGCTAAAGAGTTACATGGATGGATGTACCAATTCCTCACAATCATACGAAACAATGAATAATTCTTTGACTAGGGTAAACATATTAGTGATACAATCAACAGTCAAATGAGGGAAGTGTTAACCATCGGTAAATTTTATATGATGTCATATGTTGTCTATATCTTTGTATTTGGAATGAGATTTTATCTAGGATTGAAAAAGTTGGGTGAAGCCTTATGACCATGTTTATAAATACTACCCCAGATTTTCTCGAAGGGAAGTGAAATGCATTTTGAAGAGTTAATGATACTTTCTTCTACAATGTCATCTATAGATTAATCGCCCAACCTTTCTAAATGAATGGTCACCGATCTTTGCCGCCTAGAGCAAGGATTCTTTTTGGAGATGTATGTTCTTACAATTTAAGATGTTCACCTATGCTTAGGTTGGAGCATTCCAAGGTTCTCCCACATGCCTCCCTTGATTTCCAAGTGACAAATGGATCCTTATGGAATTATTCAGAAATTGTTCTATCTTAACAATTTTCAACAAGATAAGCATAAAACAAGGATCCGTTTCCCAATATCCATTGGGAGGTATACTTGCACCTCTGTGATTAAATAAAAAAGTGTTGACATTGAAATAAAAGAATAAATCAAGAAGGTAATGCCTCTTAGGCTAGGTTTTGACTACCATGGTGTCCTCAAGTCCTATGTAACATTGCAAATTAATATGCAAGACTTGGAAGATATTTGGGTAGATTGCAGGGATGAGGTAGTCATTAGGTAAAAGGATAACAACAGGTTAACCCTGGATGAAATTAGAATTTTAAATCTCACCAATGTTCCTGAAGAATCATTTGATGATGGAAACATCATAGAACATATGTATGAGCAGATGGATGGTGATATTATTCCCTCCAATTTTTTGGCTATAACAAAATCCACATCCATTTAGGATATGGCTTCTTAGATCCTCATTCATAACAACACATGGCTATATTCATGGGGAATTTAACCCAAGGATTCATAATTCCCAAAGCTTCCAACTTCATCCGCGTGAGAGGAGGGACCCTCTTATGGGGAAAAATATAAAAGTGAGGGTTCTCCCAAGAAATTGAAGTTCAAGTTTTATAGCAGTGGGTCAAAACCTCCTCCTCCTCCTTCATCTAATTTCCCCACTTCATTTGTTATTTTGGTAAACTATCCTTCCCCTTCGAATACTTAGGAAGTTCTAGTGAGCATCGTGGTTACCCATCCTATCTCCTCTTCTTCCCCCATTACTCACAAAACTCCTATTGTTACCATTCAACCTCAAGAAAACCTCTCCGATCCCTCTTCACCTCCATCACCTTCATCTCCACTTGTGTCTCTCATGGAAATAATTTTCTCATCCTTGTCTCCCCTTTCAGGTGGAATAGGTATGAATTTTGGATCTCCCCATGCAACCCATCTTCAATCTCCTTCCACTACTCCATTTTACATGCTTTCTCCACCTCCCACTTCCTTTACCATTTTCACAACTATTCTTTCTACACCCTTCTTTGGTAAATAATTTTCCCACTCCACCAAGCTCTACTTTGATGATTACTTCTCCTCTAGAGGCACCCTCTTCCTCAAATTCCTCTTGGATAACTAGCTAGATCCTAAGGAAAAGGAAGACAATTTTACCTCATGAGGCTTTTGATTTCAATTCATTGAAACTTGCACCTTCATGATTGTCCAATAAACCAAATACCTTTTCCCACATCACTTTGTTGATGCATTCAGTCAAAGGTTTGTAGAGATCGCTATGCACATTGCTTTGATGAAACCAAGGAAGACATTACAACCTCAGATTATCATATTACAAAGGTAGCACTTGGAAATTTTAGTAATAAAGGCACTCAATAGGATGCACAGGTTTCCATCGACAATATTTTCTAAAATCTTAGGGACAATAAGGCTTTGAAGGAAGAGTTGAAGGAAAAAGTTGAGTAATTGATGTCTATTCTACTTAAGTTATCCCAACCCACATAGATCTATATCCCATGTCTTATTCCAATCAGTTTTGATTTTGCCTCTATGCCCAACTTTGATAAGGTTGGCCAATATGGTAGAGTGGTGGATGCTTGGATTCAATGTCTCCTTCTCCAAGGGAAAATAATAATTGAGGACACTTTGTAGACACCTACAAAGACATTGAGAAGGCGAGACTTGGATGTTGATAAAATGAAAAGTGAAATATTGAAAGAAAGTGGCAATTGGGTGTTGACATTGGAAGATTTAAGTGAGATTAAGAAGATTAGTTTAGACATCTTGTTTAGTGAAGGAATTGTGGATGACAGGGACAAGCATTTTGAATTCTCGCAAGGCTATCAAATTTCAGGTCAAGATTCTCCAAGAAGCTTGTGATAAGTTTCAAAAGTCTAGAGAAGTGGTAATTTATGCCAATAATGGTATTGAAAAGGATTTGAAAAGATCCTTAAAACTATTTTAGATGACAATTTAAATATTTTACTTGTAGATGATTTGTTTAAAGAATTTAAGGATTTGGTTGAAAGAGAATCCTTAGCAGAAGAAGATTTTGTTTTGGGGGCCATCGACAAGTTGATTTTATGTGAAAATGTTCTAAATAACTTTTCCAAATTTATTAAGAAATATCAGAAGCTCCTAGGAAGGATGGGAAATGTGTTTGAAACTTGTGATGTAATGAATAGATACTCTTGTGGACCATATGAGAAAGAAACTCGAGAGATGATTCAGAAGTTTCTAGGAATTTTTCTAGAAGCAATCCAAGCCTGAGGAAGAAAAGGATAATTTCGATTGATGGATGAATCATGTTATTTTATTTTACATCAGACATGTTAATATTTTGATGTTAAAACATATTTTGGATTCGCAAGTTGAGTGGGTCATTTTGTGAGAACCAGTCAAATAGACTATTAATGTGTATTTACTATTTTTAGTATGTAATCCAAAATGTTTCCCCATTTCTCTCCTTCCATTATCTATAAATGTAAAATGCTATGACATTACAAAGGGTTGGATATTTTTGCAATAGTATTATATACCTTGGAGTTGAAAATAGAGAACCTTTTTGTGTTTTTTATCTTTACATTAAAGAATTCAAGAAATATATTATAGACTTTGTTCGGTATTATTTTCTGGTTTTAAGGTATTTTTCTTATGTTCAATGCATATATGATGCTTTAATATCAAGTATAGGATTTATTGTATCTTCAACACTTGATTACTATTTTATTTCATGTGTTATTATCTTCAGATCTATGTTTTCCAAAGAGAAAGCACACTTCTTTCATTTTCTTTCCTAAATTCTCTTGCTAAATATTCAATTATGTTATCTTCCCATCTTTCTTATTTCATTCTTCAAAAGGAATAAATATAATGAGATTAGATCTGAAACCAAAATGGTTAGATTAGTGTTGATATTGTAAATATTCCTTATTATTTTAGAATAGTAATAAATAGGCACATCTCCTTTATCTGAGGAGGGACTTTGTCCCATGTACCGAGGTTAAACCTCATGATTATTTTTCAACAAATATCTAATTAATAGTTTTTGACGACTATCTTTGGGAATACGGAAAAGAAATACTAACTTTGATATGCTATGTGGAAACTCCATATTTTCTTTATCATATTCATTGCTTACCAGAGTTCAATTTGGAAAGAAGGGTGTTTACTCAAGCTAGTTGAGCCGAGAGGAGAAATGGATCCTATCTTTGACTTATTGAATCAACACAATTTCAATCTTGCACCGAATGACGCTCCTATGGGCACACAAGTACTTCATCATCTCGTGTAGAGGAATTGTGTTGTGGAAGATCAAGACACAAAGCTACTGCAGAGCCTTGTTTTTGAGTAACACTTAGATCCCTGCACGTACACATTTTAGAAGGATGGCTGCCCAACAAGAACCAGTTCCTTTGGGTATAACTATTGGTCCTCTTGCATTGGCTAGAACACTACATGAATTACCACATGGTTTGTGTAAGAAATTTATTAAGTTTAATGAAAATGGGAAGCAACACCCATATGACTACATCGATGCATTCTTTGTAGCATATGGATTTCTAAAAGTAGCTCGGAAGATGTATCATTTAGTTGTTCATTGAGACTGTTGTTGAAATTTCCTTGTTCTGTTTGAGATTAGTGAACTACTACTAAAGAAATTAAGTAACTCCAAATATGCGAGGGTTTAAGGTACCTCGAGATGGGATGGTGATGAATACAATAAAAATGGGAGATCCTTCTTTTGCAACGAGATATATTACTTGCAAATCAAGAGAACTCAACCCAAAATGGATTAGTAGATTGATGTGTTGGTTTCCTGATGAAGTCAATCCTAAGAAGTGAAAAATTACTAGGATGGATTTTAACCCACATTTTGATAAAGATAAGATAAAATATTGAGAAATTGAATGTCGTAGAACCATAACTATAACATAAACTAAAATGCAACAAAAGATGATGAAATGCGAGATATGTTCTAAAAAAATTAAACCAAAACTATGCGGAGTTGACGGTGACCCGAGGTTGCATAGGGAATTTGAGTCGACGGTGACTCGGGAAGATTAACTATAACAACAAAAAAATTTAGATCTAAAGGCTCGGAGGTAGATCTAGAATTGATAATGCACTAAGATGGTATCTAGAAACCTGCAAGATATCCGAAACTAGATATGACAAAATGGATGTAAAAAAATTATGAAATCTAATGGAAAATGCAATAAAGATAGATCTAGTCGACGATGACTAGGGAATGGAAGAACATATCTAAAGTGATAGAAAGGGCGGGATGATAGGATCTAAGAGTCAGGTGACTATGGATTAAGAGAAGAGATGTTAGGGGATTTGAATAATAGAGGGACCAAAAATGGAAGTGGGTTGATGGTGACCAGACGGGGTCAACAATGACTAGGGCTAATCTAGGGTAGGTGAAAAATGGATTTACTAAACTAAATATCTACAAATGAAAACGAAGGACTGAGAAGGTAAAGAGCAATATTCGATGATAGTTGAAGCGTATAAGATCTCGGTGAATAAAAATGGTGATAAAAGCTGTAACAATGGACCTAAATATGCAAAGGTGAAAAGAATCTCCAAATTTTCAAGGTTAAAGCACAAGATCTCCAAGATGATGATGATAGGTTCAAGAGAACATTCATGTTGAGTAGATAAATTAAATAAGTACTAGATTAGTATGAAGGTTTACATGCGGTAAAACATGCATATAGAGGTAATGGGGTAACACGTGGTATATCACACATGGATGTTGAAAAGGGTAGCACACGAGACTGTACACACACATGGAACAAAGCTGGGACTTAGCCAATTTTCCAGATCGGGATAAAAATAGACTTGGAGTGCGGAGAAAGCAAGCGAAAAAGCACATACACGGGAAAGGATAATAATAGGATCAAAATAAAGACTTATTTGTATGTTGATCTATTATTAGTAACTATGTAACATCATGCATGCTTTATGTATACAACTATTTTTGGAATGTAGTGCATGTTGTCTATTTTGAGAGCATGCCTATTTTTAGGAGAGTGTATGGGTGGTGAAGGGAAAGTCCCCACCCCTAGATATACCTATTGTATGTCATTGTTGAAGTATCTCTTTTATGTTCTAGTAAGGTTATATTAATGTCTAGGGTTTGATCTTTGGCGCGCGCCTAGTTCTATCTGCAACACTATAGTGGTGGTTTTGTATTTAGTTTCCTTGTTATGTAATGAATTCATTTATAATGGATAATTGTGGTTGGATATTGGTTGTTCATGGATCTGAGCATGGCAATTTAATAGTGCAATTGATAATGGTTATGGTTTATATGAATTGATTACTTTCCTTATTAAATGTGTTTCTAAAGTGACTTGAATGTAATGGTTAATATATATGAATGATTACTTGGTTAATTATCACTATGAACATGCATGATAACTTCCTATCAAGCATCACAAAGGAGGGACCTGGTAACTACATGTGCTTTGGGTGAGTATTCAAACTGGTATGAATGAAGTTCCAACGTGCATAGCCTCGAAGTGAAATAAAAGACGCATTTTGGTTTTCTTGCGGGGACCTTTTTCAATTTGTCTTCTAGGATGTTATATGTAGATGGTGTATCGATTATCTATGGAGATAATTGAAAGTTGGGTAGAAGATGACCAAGATAAATTTACAGAGGTATAACACTGAAACTGATTTCAATGCACGAAGTGGGTGGAAGATAATATTTATCATGAGATATATGAGAATTTTTTCAGATTTTTCCCAGTAGAATTGTACTAGTGGTTGATAGCATACACATCAAAAAAAGCTTGGTATCCTAAGTTAAGGATTTAGATGCAAGAATATTACCATACTCTCTTTGATGTAGATGAGGAATAGACTAGAGAAGTAGATTTTGGGGGAAAGTGGTGTGTTGCAAAATTATACGTTAGAGTATGTAATTAGTAAGTATTATTATCAAGAAGAATTTGAGTTTAAGTTTTTACATGAGTCCAGAGGATATTACTTGCGGGTGATACCCCTGGTGATCATGATATTGATAATAGAATTAGATTTAGAGAGATTTCCTATGGCTATTTAAATACCCACTTTGCACACGGGGGTAGGAGCACATATGGAGAAGGATTTTGGCCTTGGAGGAAGAGAGGTAAAGAGTAGAGAGATGACTCAAGTGCAATTAATCATGAGAGAGGGAAGTTCCAGTAGCATTGTAGTTGAGAATAATGATGGATCATGGAGGTTTTGAAGCTCTTGTAGAAGATAAGGAAATACAACATCATGTCCTCCCAACTTTGGGAAAGTGTAGTAGAGAGTCCCCATTAGCTTTAGGTGAGAGCACATCAAAGGAAAGAATGAGAAGCTGTGGGTGCTCATATGACTCAAACCTAGATACTTAGCCCTTGTGCTAGGTGTTCCATATATAAGGGTAGTTGAAGGATAGAGTAGTAAAGGTAATCATATAAATACGGGTAGATCATTTTGTGTTGAATCAAGAAGTGCATCATACTAGTAACACACCTATGGTAACACATGAGGCACCAATGTTTGGGAGTAATCTTGCAGGAATGTTTTGAGGAGCATCAACAGGGTATAGTATTGGCATGTAGACCATTATAAGCACTTATGTAGGTGTTGCAACTACACAGATTGTGTGTGTCTAGTTTATTACTACAATTGGGACATAATTAATTTTTTCAACTAGGATGTAGCCTACAATAGGAGGTGCGGGAGGCGCAAGAGGGTCGAGGTCAGCAAAACCCATAGGAATCATGGGAAAAGGTTCTAGTTTTGGATTTGGGGTACATGGCCTATAACCGCCACCACAATAGCCTTAACAGATACCCCAAAAACCATAGGAGACACCTTAATTATATTTTGAGATGTCTCTTCACTTAGTAGAGTATGGAGGTGTGGAAGATGTAGCCGAACATGTGCACAAATGTGAGTTACTATGCTGCGCTAAAGGAATTATAACCCTAGAAATAAAGGAAAGCCAATTTTCCACTACACTTCAAGGGAATTTGTATAGTCGGTACATGAAGTATGACCTTCACCAGACCATAGTGGATTATAATGCTTTATGTATATTGTTTTTGGATGTGTTTCACATACCAAAGTTTGAGCTTGACATAGTATTAGCGTGCTCAAAGATATTAAGTAGGGTTTTCAGAAAGTGTGAGGGAGTACGACGTGTGTTTCAAGACTCTCTTGTCTAAATTTTATTGTGAAATCCATCCAAGTCAACATGCATAGTGGTTCATTAGAGGATTACAGACTTTGTTCCAAAGAGATTTATCTTGTAAGACATATGTGGACCCATGCGAGGCCTTGAAGTAGCTCGAGAGCGAAGTGGTTGGGAGTACTTATACTAGGGTGATTTAATTTTTGGAGGTGCAGATATAAGTGATGTCCAAACAGTTAGATAAGATCTCTTCTAATTCAGCGCATGAGACACACAGTGGTATATGGTGCACATATTGTGAATTTGAAGGACACAACAATGATAGTTTCCCACACAGGAAAGTGTACACGTTGTTACAATATTCTGATATTTTACACAAGGATCATGATGTCCAAAATTTTTCTCTTTTGAAGCATGATATTATGAAGAGTGTATCTATGTAGTGTAAGATTTGAGATGTGCACACTCTTGATATGAAGGATTATCAGCTGATAGATCAAATTCATGAGGAATGTAAGACTAGATTATGATAGACCATGGTGGAAAACAATTCTCAAGCACAAAATGATCAACTTTATGAAGAATGTAACACTAGAGGAGGTGGATTCTATGGAGGATATAGAAATAGAGGATGTGGTGATAGAAGTATATTTCTGCATGGGGCTTGTTCTAGTTGTGAGTCCCCCGATCATCACTATCATGATTTTCCCTTGAATATAGTTTGTGGCTATTGCGAAAGAAACATAAGCTTAAGGAATTCCTTGAAATTTATGAGTACATATGTAAAAGAATAAAATTGACAAGGGTGCGGGGATGATCAAGGTGAAATACACGAAGACTAATCAATGGATGCCTAAGAAGCTGATCTTGATTTACAACCCATGCTAGTCACCACACACATAGAAAAAACATGCGCACGTGAGACTCTTAAGGACAAGCCACTCATCATGAGGTAAGAGGTGATACATGCCAAATATCTAGATGATGCACATAAGGAGGTCTATCAAGAGAATATGGGAGTCATCGGTGACTGTAGAGTGAGATACAATGTTTAAAGGAGAAGGTATGCGAGAGATAATGTGTGAATTATGTTGAGATCCCATAGAAGGATGTGGATGATTTGAAGGAGATATGCAAGATGTTGTGATAGGAAAATATCATCCCATTATTGAGGGATTGGTCATTTGTGTGAAAAAGTAATACGCATTGGGGTTGGCGCAAGTGTCGAATCTTGCATGAAAACTTGCCACCTCGGAACCATGAATACGATAAATAATCACGAGTTGATGTAGTGATTGATGGATGGTTGGTAAGAAAAATTATGATAGATACAGTGCTAAGGTCAATGTGCTAACTTTGGATGTATGGAATCATAAGGGGATACCATTAATACAACCATATTCCAATGTCTTTGTATATGGAAAAAAATAAGGGCTATGCCTATTGGGGTGCTAAAGGATGCTTCCACTACTATTCAGGGAGCCAAGTTTATTGGAGACTTTGAGGTATTAGATCTTATTGAAAGAGATAATTTTCCATCATTACTTGAGCGACCCTCTACGCTATTCAAACAATGCAGACCTACATTTCAAAAAGGGGTATATCAACTTCGAGAATAAAGATGAGCGCATTATTATACCCTTGACCGAGGAAAACACTACACCTTATATTGGGCCCTTAAGTGAAGAAGAGATTAATAGAATATATGCATAAAAGGTGCACGATCTAGAAAATGTAGAACCATCAAAGGAAGGTGTACTTCAGTGGGAAGACACATAGTCGTGAGTGACACTACAAGTGTTACTTGCTATAAATAGGATCAAACCATATACGAGATGGTCAGGTGCGACGTTAAGGGACGAGTCACTAGGATGATTAGGTCGATCATGGTGAGGTAGTTAGGCTCAACTCAAGTACCATGGTATACTAGTGAAGGAAAGCCCCATACATTCTTGCTTGCCATGGAAAATTAGTGCCATAATAAAGGTGATCAAAGAAACATGTTGGTTTATGCTTTGCGTGGGACAACAATGCTTTGGTGGGAAACACAAAATATTAAATTTTGGGATGGTGAGAAGTGAGAATCACATTTTCACAAGGTTTACTCAGAGCAATGTACCTACACACATATGCGAATATCATGGGAAGACTCCTGATTTGATACACGTCCATAATTGTGAGAGACTATGGGTGCAAGGACATGGGGCCTTACCCATCTCTATGGGTACATAAGCTATACTCAAAGCGTGCGGATGCACACACATATAGTATGCCCATGCAAAGATAAAAAGGGAGAGCTGAAGATGACATGAGATGATTGCAAGTATTGTTTGAAATTTTGACTATTTTCCTAATAAACCACATGTACATGAGGCTCTTCAGATTATGAAGTGCATCACTCTGGGGATAAGGTAGAAGTAGAAGAGATTATGCTAGAATTACTTAGGAGCCGATCTGAGGTGCATGAAGACATGTTTGAGACAAAGGAAATGCAAATAGGTTGAGCATGGAAAGAAAAAGAAAAGGGAAAGTTGGTAAACATGATTGATGATGAAGAGGTGGAGAACCTGGATGTTAGCCACACATAGGGTACGCGTGAGGTCATTTACTCTGTGGATGAAAAGGCACACACATACCATGCTCCCATGAAGCCGAAGAAGGTTAACATTGACATAGAGGATGCACCTAAGGAGGCCATCATTAGATATTATTGGTTAGAGTAGGAGGTAGCAAAGATCATTGAGCTCTTGTGTAACTTCAAGATCTCTTTCAAGAGGTTATCATGAATTTAAGGGTGTACATGTTGGAACATAATGGTTAAGTGAGATGACCACCCCTTAATTAAATATGAGTCCAACATTATATTATAGGTTAAATATTTAAAAATAATAAATATTTATATTTCTATTATTAAAATATTCAAACCTAGGAATATACTTTAGGTTAAATATTAAATAATAAGAAATATTTATATTTCTATTATTAAATATTTTAAACCTTGGTATATGTGTCAACCAACATGGTTGAAAAGGTCGATCGGGGAGACATACTTGATCACCTCATAAAAAGGACTTTGGGTCCTCATTTGATATATTTGAAAAACAATATATCAAAGGTTTTCACCCTTGTGATTAGGGTTTCTACGAGAGAAGGTGATTTCTTGGATGTAAAAAGTTCTCTACAATAAATGTTACTTTTCACAAAGTGGTTTTTATATTCAAGGTTTCCACTATAAATATTGTGTTCTGTGTTATTTACTTTTATAAGTATTACTTTATTATTATACAATGTAATGTGATGTTTATTTATTTAATATTGCATAGTTTATTAATGTTGATTAAATCCGTAATTAATAGAATCCTCAAATTATAACATGGTATCAGAGCAAGGTAAATTAAATAGATTAGATCAAATGTTGTATTTAATTTATTTAATTTTGTATGGGTTTTTTCAACCAACCCGGAAGGGTATTTAAAAATCATCGGGCCCCTTCTCCCCATTTTTTTGCAATCTAAAATTTTGAATGTTTTGTGAGGAATTAATGTGAGTGTGCACAGGTGAAAGGGGTTTACATGTGTGTGAAAAATCACATACATGTAAGGGTAAATTAATATATGAAATATTTCTATTTCTCTATAGTTTTAAATGTGTGTAGGGTAAATGTTTTCAAAGGTAAAATTCAAGAGTAAATGAAGGGAGGAGACAAGTTTCATGAAAATAGGGATTTCAAATTATTTCATTGGCTGGGTGAAATTACTTGTCCCCTCTGTAAATCTCCAGGTTAATTTGTACTCTCATGTGATTCAAAATCTCCTTGCACCTGGTAAAAATTCTCTTACTATTTTTACCTTATTTTTTTCAAAATAATATGCCCTGTGTCCTTTGGACCCCCCTCTAATAGGGTTTGATTTAAAAAAATAAGTTTATAGTTTTTATAACTATATTCTTTAAATAAAAATTTATTATAGAATAAAGATCATTATAGTTTATATTATATAAACTATTCTCAAAAAATTATATAGTTGTTTATATTTTATAATTTATAAACAGAATCTGTTTGAAACTATATAGAAGAAGAAATTCTGAAATTTCATATTATCAAAATACACAGGAAATTTTTAGTGTGTTAAATTTGATGGTCATATGACCGTCACGACAGACCAAAAATAAGGAAAAATGACGGTTATTTAGACGTCAAATTTAAGTTACCTAGGTCTAGGAAATTTCATTGTGTTAAAATTGACGGTCAAATGACCGTCTTGATAGACCAAAAATAAGGTAGAATGACAGTCATTTAGACATGAAATTTAAGTGGCAAGATATTTATCTACATTAACGCTTTTTAGAAATTCAAAGTTGTGTGTTCTTAGGGGTTTCATCTTCTCTTCTATATGGTCAAAATTTGTTTTATGATAGGTATGGGGTATAATGCAGTGCCCTTTATAATGTGGGTCATTATTTGATTATGGGAAGTTAATTAGTATGCATTTTTATGACAAAATTAGTTATGGTCAAATAGTTTCTTTAAAAATAGTTTTATTAATATTGTTATGATCAGATTAGTTATTTCTTTATAATACTTGATTTTTTAATGAAATAATACAAGTTTTTTTATCATAAAATATGGGTATTGTCATTTTTTGATTAATATGTTTCTAACTCAGTGGTGCAT
Source organism: Taxus wallichiana var. yunnanensis (assembly GCA_018340775.1). NCBI lineage: Eukaryota > Viridiplantae > Streptophyta > Pinopsida > Cupressales > Taxaceae > Taxus > Taxus wallichiana. The sequence goes on from CM031235.1 coordinate 601,767,179, forward strand.
TATATCATAATGGGGTATGATTTTCAGGTTCAAGAAAATTGAAAGACAATGGTGTCCAATTAATTTTACCTTGATAAATCCCAGATCCTAAATGAAGCCAATTACAATATTTGGAAGATTAGGGTCAAATTGGAACTTATGGCAAGGAAACTCTGGACGATTGTTTCAAGAACTAAGCTTGTGCTTACCGGTCATCAAATGAATGTAGAAAATATGAATGCATTCTCATAGCGTACACAGGAGGCCCTTTCCATGATTCTACGCAATGTGAACGATGAATATCTTCTACACATTGGTAATATCGAACATCCTAAAGAGGTATGGATACAATTAAAATCCATGCATGAAGGTACGCACTTATCTAAGATTATTAAACTTGTTTTAGAATTGCTTACGAATCCTATGAAAGGAGATGAAAAGGTAGTTAATTTCTTAGCCAAGATTAAAAATATCAAAGAAAAATTAGATGGATGCAATTGTGACTTAATTGGTGAAAAATTAATCTACTTTATTGTTTAGTTGAATATACATGAAAGATTTAGGAATTTTATTTCTATCTTAAACTATAAATATCAGAATGAGGATGAATTACTAGACTTAAATACTTTGAGTTATCTTTTGATACATGAAGAACAAGTGATGATGAACTTTGACTCTAAGGAGAATGCCTCTCAGGAACTTATTTCTCAGAATTTGAAGTTCAAGCCTCACAAGCCCTTCTCTGATCAGAATTTTAGATCTAAATCTTCATTTGTTGATAAGAAAAGTGTTACTTCTGAACATTTGCGTGTAATCTTTAATGGTAAATGTCACAAATGTGGAAAATTTGGGCATAAAAAGGAAGAGTGTAAATCTAAGAAACCTATCCATAAAAATCAGAAATAGATTGTCTCATCTAAATATAATTTAAGGAAAAAGGATAGTTCTAATGATGCTCCTAAAACTATTGCATTATATGCTACTTTATACTCTTCCTCTAATTCTGAATGGATTCTAGATTCAGGTGCTTCAAATCATATGACTGGTATTTCTAATTCTTTATTTGATGTTACGAAAATCAATGAACGTGTGTATCTTGGTGATAACTCATCTTTAGAAGCAATAGAGAAAGGAAAAGTAAAATTTACAAATGGTATTTTGAATAATGTTTTATTTGTTCCTAAGTCTAAATTTTTTTTTTTTTCACATTCACAACTAACTCATGATGGTTTGTCTATTCAAAATTTGAAGGATAATTAGTACATCAAGGATAATAATGATAATATAATTATGAAGGAATTCAAAGAATTGGTTTGTATAGTTTTGATATTTTTCTTCTGCATCTTGTTTTGTATCTCAAATTTTGAATAATTCAAAACTATGGCATGAAAGGTTAAGACATGTGAATTATCTAAGCTTGTATGAAATGTTTAGAAATAATCTAGTGAAAGGTTTGACTGTGTTATCTTCATCTCACAATTCTTGTGAAGGGTGTTTACACTCGAAACAAAGTGATAAACCCTTTCACCTACATCTTGAGGAGAGTTCCTCTTCACCACCAGAACTTGTTCATAGTGATGTTAGAGGACCTCTTGAAGTAACTTGTTCATAGTGATGTTAGAGGACCTCTTGAAGTAATTAAATGATTTCAATAGGATGATTTGGACATATTTTCTTAAAAATAAATATGATGTATTTGGAAAATTTAAGGAATATAAAGCATCTGTTGAAAATTCACCAAATTATAAAATTAAGAGGCTTATAATAGATGACGGGGTGAATATGTTAGCAAGGAATTTGAAAAATTCTGTATTGATTGTGGTATTAAAAGAGAATTAACTTCTCCCCATTCTCCCTAGTCTAATGGTGTTACAAAACGAAAAAATAGGACTATTTTAGATATGGCTCGCACTATGCTTCATTCTCGTTGGTCTTCCCAAATTTTTGTGGGTAGAAGCAATGAACATGACAATCTACATCCTAAATAGGGTCCCTACCAAAGCTATTCACCTTTCGACCCCCTTAGAGAAGTGGTCAAATAAAAAACTTGATGTATCACATTTAAAAGTCTTTGGTAGTCTTGCCTCCTTATATATCCCTAAAAAGAAAAGAAAGAAACTTGATATGACTTATTTTTCTTGTATTTTCATTGGATATGGTATTAACACTATAGGTTTAAGGATTTACAACCATGTAAAAGGGAAGTAACTAAAAATCACAATGTTATTGTTTTAGAAAAATGTTTCTGTGCATCTACAAATAGTTATGAGATTGTTAATCCTGTCAATATTTCTAATGATGATTTTGATTCGATATGGAAATTGATCATGATGATGTTTCTTGTGTTGATCTTTATGGATGTGTTTGAATCTCTTGTATCCTTAACTAGGAAACCAAAATGGGATCAAAATGTGTTAGAAATTTCTAATTCTATTGACCTTAGGAAAATGACCAGAAGCCATCATACGTACCATTCATAAATGACCTTGTATGAACTTGAGCCACAGAGTTTTAAATAAGCTTCTCAGGATGAGAAGTGGATCAATGCAATGTAGGTTGAATATAATGCCTTGATTTAAAATTGAACACTGGGAGTTAGTTCCATTTCCGAGAAAAGATACGTCTAGATGGTTGTACAAAGTAAAATAGAATGCTGATGGTAGTATTGAAAAATATAAAGCTAAACTTGTTCTTAGCGATTTCAATGAGAAACTGGCATAGATTATTTTGAGACCTTTTCCCCTGTAGCTGAAATGAGCACAATTAGGACCTTGTTTTCTATTGCTACTTAGTTTGGATGGGAAATCCACCAAATGGATGTGAAAAATGATTTTTTGAATGATGATTTAAAGGAATAAATTTACATGTCTCAACCTAAAATATTTTAAGAAAATGGTAAAGAAAACTATGTTTGTAAGTTGAAAAAATCTTTTTATGGTTTAAAGAAATCTCCTAGAGCTTGGTATGCAAAAATTAATGCTTTCTTTAAACAATTAGGTTTTGTTAATTGTTCTTTTAAAAATGATCTATTAATTAAGAAATAAGGTTCTCACACTATCAATGTATGTCTATATGTGGATCTTATTAGTGTGTGTGACATGCCTAGTCATCGTCCACATCACCTGGTGAGTCATCTCGCCTTGCGAGAGTCATAGGTATTAGGAAGTCAAATGACAAGTGTCAGATTCTATCATAGAATCTATCATTGTCATTTGCGTTAGTGCATCATAGGAGTTACATTCCTTATTTGGAATTGTAACTCCTCCTTTAGTGGCATCATATGCGTCAGTCATGTCATATGCGTCAGTGGCATCATTGATATTCTTTCCTTATTTAGGCATGGGGGTTACACAACACCCCTATTTGTACTTCCTTTTTCAATCTATGAGTATAAGTAGACCTATTTTCTTATTTACATATTCTCTCCATTGTTTGAATATTCTTTCTTATTGTGTTGGAGATTGATGTTACCTTCAGAGTGCAACTTCCTTGTGGTGCACTATTTTCAACATCGGTTCTCGTGAATCCCTCTTTCATGGTATCAAAGCTGGTTTCGGTAAAACGTGCACTCTTCATTTATCAAGTTATTTATTACTTCTGGTTTCTTCTTATTTCCTCGTGCAAGTTTTGATTTTTTAGAATTTTATTGCTCACCTCATATTGAGGTTTCAGCAGTTGCAAGTTTGAGGGGTTGTTCATCGGTTCATGGTTTGAGTTTTCCAGGATATGCATGCATTTCTTTGTGGTTTCAGGTTTTTGAGGTTCACTTGTTTTCTCAGTCTTTGACTGATTGATTCTCTAGGGTTACATGCATGTTTTGTGGGCTTCATGATTGCAGGTTCAGAGTTTGATCACTCTTTCTCATGCTAGTATGTGCATTAGATTCTTAGATTTTTACATTGGTCTACATCGTGCTCATGCCATAACACTGCTAGTTCGTGATTACTCACACCTTTTCATGTGAATCACTATCTCATGCTCAATCACCACCTACAACTCATGCCTTGGTTGAGAATACTCTTCTGCCATTGTGCATTGTTCAACTCATGCATTGGTTGAAAGAGCTTGTGCATTACTCCAACAACTCATTTCAAAACCACTTGGCTTTTCTCTTGCCTTGACTCAGGTTTTCCCTTTGGAGATCATTATTGCTATGAGCTCAGACTGTGCATCTCAGTGATCAGCTCATTTTTTGGTATTTCCTTAGACTGTTGCTGACTTGGTTAGCTCGTGCCTTGATCCAATCTGAACATGTTCGGCTTAGCCACCTTCCTATGTCTGTGTATGGTTGGAAGCTCTTGGTTTTTCCCCTCCTTCATGCTCATGTATTCATTCTAGAGGAAATCCCAGTAAAACCAACGGTTGTAACAAATGTTGAGGTATGGAATTTGTTTAAACACGCCTCTACTTTGCACTTAGACTATTTCTCTCCTCTGGCATTCAAACACATTTGTTATAGTCTACACATGGGCCGTTTCATTTACTCCGCAGCAATAACGGATTACTTGACCACGTTTCATTTAATCTTGGAACAACTGTTACTATTGGACCGGTTCATTTACTTGCAGCAGCAGTGGATTACACTTGGCCACGTTTCATTTACTTGACCATGGATTACCTTAACGTATAACTCAACTCGGTCAACATTTCCCTCTTTAGAATTTTTAATTGGTAATCAATCTCCTTTTAAATAGTTTTGAGGTTAAAAACATTTAATTGGCATTGTAATTTCTTTTTAGATATTTTTTTGGTTGTTTTAATATCCTTCCTTCGAGTGTCGAAGACGGAGGGTGAGGTCTAGGGTTGGCAGGAGGCTAATCCCCCCTTGCAATTAAAATAAACCCTATCTAAAATTCGATGCCGTTTCCAATGAGCATACATACGAAACCCTTTGCATGTGTTTAGGGCACTTTTTTAATCCGTTTGCAGTCTTATTAGCATTTTTCCATTAGTTACGGGAATTATTTTTTGCTATAAATTTTGACTCGTTGCTCAGTTTTGAGCACTTCTTTAATAAAAGTTACATGTTTTTTCACAATCTAGTTAATGGGATTATCAGTTTTGTAAACACACTATTTTATAAAGTGCCGCATTTTGGGGGTGTCTTTGTATTGCTTAATTCAACTCATTTCAAATCATCTTGAGCTTTGTTCTATCCTTTTTATTTCTTATGGACTTGTGAGTGCGTCCACCACAGTCTTACAACAAAGGGATTCTTTCATGCAATGTGAGATGCTATTTCTCACAAAGCCCTCTCTTCCCCTTCTTGTTTTCTCTCATTCTTGTGCTTGCTTATGGTGTCGATCTGCTGCACCCAACGAACCTTGATTTTTGTCTCCACTATTGCGCGTTATTACGCTGATTGCAAGGTGAGTGACAGAATGGTTCTCGGCACACAATTGCATCTGATTATAATCAATGCCTTTGAACTATAAAGTTCTAAACTCGGGGGTGTGGTATTATTCGGTGGTGGTTGTTTAATTTGTCTCTCCTTCCTTTCGCATCCTTGGTTCTATCTCTTCATTATGGATATCTCTGAAGTACCGGGGCTCACACCTTTTAACTTCTTTGAATGGAAATATAAATTTTTATTGGTTCTGTAAAGTAAAGGGTTATACCATGTCACCATGGGGTTAGAGACTGAACCTAATGATGAACCCAAAAAATCTAAGTGGTTCAACTATTGTGATGAAGCCTTAGGTCTTCTCTCTATGTCCATCTCTCTTGACTTGCTCTTCCACATTTAAACTTCCTCGACTCCTGATGCGGTGTGGAAAATGCTCAATGATATGTTTGGGAAGAAAGATGACATGAGAGTGCATGAGCTAGAGAATGAACTACTAGGGTTAAATCCTAGTGACTTTGAAAACCTGCAGGCCTTCGTCTCAAAGTTTTTCCATATTAGATTGCTTCTAAAGGAATGTAAAGTGGAAAATAAAGACTCTCAATTTATCTTGTCGATTCTTTCTAAGTTAGGTCTTGAATACTCTGTCTTCATTTCAAATTTCCATGCCACGAAAGCTGCCTTGGGTAGTGCTTGGACAATGCCCTCCTTTGACAGTTTTTCATCCCAACTCATTCGAGAACAGGACAAACTCATTCAAATGGGGACTCTAAAATCCAAGTCACATGCCCTTGTGGCGAATAAGGGAAAGAAAAATGAAAATAAGAAAGAAACAAAGGACCAACCTAAGAAAGAAACCAAGACCAACCAACCCCCAACTAAGCCCAACACTAACACTTCGACTTTTGAGCCTAAAGCGAAGAAGGAAAAGTTTAAATGCTCCTATTGTAAGAATTCTAGCCACGATGAGCATCATTGTTTTCGAGAAACAAATTGATCACTTAACTCATTTGCTTGAGAAGAATAAAATAATTGTTCTTGAATCCATTAAACAAAATGCTCAGAAGGGTGAGTCTTCTAAAGTAAAGGAGTCTATAAATGAAAAGAAGAAAGGTAAGGCCCTCGTAGCTAGATCAGCTCCATCATCAACTTGGATTATTGATTCCGATGCCTTGCACCACATGGATTCTTTAGAGGTTGAATTCTCTAGCATTGAACCATGTGGCATGTCCCAAATCACATTGGGTGATGACACTCATGTGTCGGTTTCCAGTAGTGGATCGGTAGAGATATAAGGTGGAACATTTAACCAAGTGTTGAGTGTTCCCAATCTCTCTACCAATCTCCTATCGGTTTACCAAATCACCCACCTTGGTGAAGGAATGCAAGTGGAATTTGGTCCTAACTTGGTGATCATTTGTGAGCTTAACTCTGACTGCATTGTGGTGAGGGAAAGGTGGATCACCGTTCATAGTTGTATACCTTTTCCCACTTCTCTTCTAATTTGACACCCAATGCCTTGCTCACTCATGCAAATGAGGTTAGCAAGCTATGGCATGAGCATTTTGGGCATCTAAATTATCGTTACCTTGAACAATTGAGCCAAAATGAAATGGTCAATGATTACCCGAGTTAAGTTTTCTAAAGGTCTTTGTGAGGGTTACACCCTCGGAAAGCACCTTGAAAAAAACTTTGATAAGGGAAAATATTGGAGAGCTACTCATCCCTTGGATCTTGTTCATAGTGATGTTTCTGGCCCCTTTCCATCTCCTTATTTCACTAGAGATCTATATATACTAACCTTCATTGATGAATTTTTGTGTTATACTTGGGTATATTTTCTTAAGCTTAAGTTTGAAGTCTTTGAGCATTTTTAAAACTTTAAGGCTCTTGTTGAGAAACAAGTGGAACAGTCTATCAAGGTTATTCGAACCGAAAATGGAGGTGAGTATGTGAGCAATAGGTTTGAGGATTTATGCACTTCTGAGGGGATTGCTTTGTAGCATATAGTTGCTTACAACCCTTCCCAAAATGGAGTTGTAGAAAGAAAGAACCGAACTTTAAAGGAGATGGCCACTTGTATGGTTCACTCAAAGTCCCTTCCTCCTAGTATTGGGACGAAGTAGTGAATTGTGCTTGTTACATTTAGAATCATGTTCCACACAAGGTAGTAAGAGGGATGACACCCTTTGAAGCCTGGTTTGGACACAAGCCTGATGTTGAGCACTTTCAAGTCTTCAGATCCAAGGCTATGGCTTGGATTCCCAAGAAGAAACACAAGGAATTAGATCAAAAATCTAAACCTTGTATCTTTGTTAGGTATCCTAATGGTGTGAAGGGATATCTATTGTTGAACCCTACTACCCATTAGCTCTATATTAAGAGGAGTGTGAAGGTTGATGAGCCATCCTTGACTTTGACTTCCACTAAGGTTCTTTTGCCCACTGATTCAGATTCTGACTCATCAAATGATGATGTTGTTGAGCGAATTCCTCCTCTCCTTGCTCCTCTTGATCCTCAAACTTCTAAGTCTTTTGATTCTAACAATAGTGATGATGAGGACTATGTCCCTTCTCACTTGAGTGAAGAATCTTCGACTTTAAGCTTGAACCTTTAGGACCTCTTTGGTACGAAAAAATTATAGATTCTGGAGATTTAGTTGGAGATCCTTGGATGAGATACATACTTGCTCAAGTTTCATTGGACCCTGCTCCTTCTTTGCCTCTCGCTTCGATCCACCATCTTTCAGGAAGCTTCTAGGATTCATGAGTGGGATTCTACTATGGAAGAGGTGTATTCCTCACTCATAAAGAATGCCACTTGGGATCTTACCCCTCTTCCAAAAGGAAGAAAATTCATTCGAGTGTAGGTGGATATATTGAACAAAGTATGGAGCCAATGGAGAAGTTGAGAAGTATAAAGTGTGACTTGTAGCTAAGGGTTTCTCCCAGGTAGTTGGGGTTGATTACTCGAAACCTTTGCTCCGGTTGTGAAGATGACTTCCATTCAATTGACCCTTGCCATCACTACCACTAACAAATGGGAAGTCCACCAGATGGATGTTAAGAGTGCCTTCCTTCATGGGGACCTAGAGGAAGAGATCTATATGGAACAACCTCTAGGTTATGTCCATGATCCATCCCTCATTTGCAAGTTAAAGAAGTATCTCTATGGCCTTAAACAAGCCCCTCGGGCTTGGTATGCCAAGATGGAATCCTTTTACTTGCATCAGGGTTCACTTGGTGTCACTTTGACCCAAATGTGTATATTCTATGGTAGGATGACTCCATGCTTGTTCTTGTTCTCTATATTGATGACTTGTTGATCACGAGTAGCTCTTCCTCTATCATTGATTCTGTGAAGATCTCCTTGGCCAAAAATTTCTCCATTTCTGACTTAGGATTACTTCATTATTTTCTTGGGATCTAGAGTTCACAATCTGACTCAGGAATTATGATCTCGTAGCCTAAGTAATCTCTTGATTTGCTTACTCGGTTTCACATGTCTGCGTGCAAGTCCTCACCTAATCCTTTTATTTTTTGGGTCAAGTTGGTTTCCGATTGCTCTTCCCCCTTGGTTGATGGTACCCTTTATTAGAAGTTGGTGGGGAGCTTGATCTACCTTACTCACACTCAGCCATATCTTTTGTATGCTATTGGGATCATGTCCATATTTATGCAGGAGCCTCATGAGCTACATTTAAAAGCAACAAAGTGGATCCTTCACTATGTTTGTGGCACTCACACAAATGGTATTCATTATTTAGGAGGGACTGAGATTGACTTGGTTGGATTTACAAAATCAGATTGGGCCGGTGATCTAGATCATCAGAAGTCTACCTCAGGCTATAGTTTCACTCTTGGTTCAAGTCCTGTTAGTTGGTCTAGCAAGAAGCAGAATGACATTGCCATATCATCGATAGAAGTAGAATACAAAGGAGTAGTTAATGCTACCACATAAGCTGTTTGGTTACAGGGTATCTTGACAGAATTTGACACCCACTTTCGGTGGCCTATCATTATCTTGTGACAACATGAGCAAAGTATCACGATTTGTAGAAATCTAGTTCAACATCAGCAGATGAAGTACATTGAGATTCACATGCACTTCATATGGGAGCTGATACATGAAAACATCATCGACATACAATATGTTTAGACAACTGATCAAGTTATAGACATATTCACCAAGCCCTTCACTGAGGTGAAATTTCTTCACTTGTGATCTCTTCTTAGGGTGAGGTCTGCTGCAGCTACCCATCTTCTTTAGGCTATATAGTCCTCCTTATTATCCTCCTCTTCTTTTGAGAAAGATGTTGTTTGTATATGGGCACCTTATCAAGCCTTTAGTTGTTGAGCCCCATTGACACATCTTTCTTAGTTGTCTAGGGGAGTCTTCTTTTCTGTTCTAGCTTACCATGACCTCTTCCTCGGCTTTGATGAAGGGGGTGTTGGTGTGTGTGACATGCCTAGTCATCATCCACATCACCTGGTGAGTCATCTCACCTTGCAAGAGTCATAGGTCTTAAGAAGTCAAATGAAAAGTGTTAGATTATGTCATAGAATCTATCATTGTCATTTGTGTCAATGTGTCATAGGAGTTACATTCCTTATTTGGAATTGTAACTCCTCCTTTAGTGGCATCATATGTGTTAGTCACGTCATATGCGTCAGTGGCGTCATTGATATTATTTCCTTGTTTAGGCATGGGGGTTACACATCACCCCTATTTTTAGTTTCTTCTTTTGATCTATGAGTATGATCAGACCTGTTTTCTTATTTGCATATTCTCTCCTTTGTTTGAATCTTCTTGCTTATTGCATTGGAGCTTGAGCGTTACCTTGAGTGCAACTTCATTGTGGTGCACTATTTCCGACATTGGTTCTCGCAAATCCCTCTTTGGATGCTTTACTTATGACTGGTGTTAGTCCTTCTTTAATTCATAGGATTAAAGAAAAATTGAAACAATACTTTGAAATGACTGATTTAGGTCTCTTACATCATTTTCTTGGCATGGTGTATTTCAAGACAAACTTTCTATTGTTGTTTCTAAAGCACAATATACAACCAATGTCTTGAATTTTTTTAATATGATTGATTATAAAATAATTTCTACACCTATGGAAGTTGGAATAAAACTTTATCCTAAACATGCATGTGAAAAATATGACCCTACTTTGTATAGGAAGTTAGTTTGGAGTTTGATTTATCTAGCTATAACTAGACTAGATGTTTCCTATATAGTAGGAATTGCTTATAGAATTGGAATATTGCAAAAAGAATTCTTAGATATATTAAGGAACAATCAATCAATTATGAGTTGCATTATACTAATGATGAAAATGATAACTTTCATGGATTTTGTGATTCCGATCATGCTTTAGTGATGTATTAGATAGAAAATCTACTTACATTTATGTGTTTAAATTTGGTGCGAGTGCCATTACTTGGTGTAATAAAAAGTAGCCAACTATTTCTATCTCTTCAATTGAAGCTGAGTATAGAAGTGCAATGGAAGTTGAAAAAGAGGCTTTATGGATGAAGAGGTTATTTGATGAGATAAAGATGAAGGATTAAGGTAGTGTTCATTTGTTCTGTGATAACCATAACACCATAGAGATTGCGCATAATCCAGTACATCATCATAAGATGAAGCACATTGAGATACGTATACACTTCATCCATGAGAAGGTGTTAAGTGGTGAGATATATCTCAAGTTCATGTTGAGTGAAGAGAAGGTTGCCAACATCTTCACAAAACCCCTGAGTGCTAAAAACTTTTGTCACTTTTGTGAAAAAAATTAGATTGTCGGAGTTTCCATTGAGGGGAGTGTGCATGAAAATGTCACCTCCTAATGGAACTTAGTATTTGTAAAATGAAAAATGCATTGTAATAAAGACCTTCGAGAAAATGTAAAAGACCTTCGGGCATGTGTAAAATACCTTTGGGCATGTGTATACCTCCTCGACTTCTTTTTTAGAAAGAAGTGTAGAAAGACCTTAAAGGCGGTCTTTAGTAAAATCTTTAGTGCTATTGAGTTTACTAGTAAACATCTAGTGTAAGCATATTGTTAAGGAGGTCCTTGGTTATAAAAGGCTCCTATATGCTTGGTTTCAAGTAACCTTTTATGAGAACTTGTGAGAACATGTAAAACTCACAAATATTACTCATCCACTGATCATGGGATGATCTTTGGAATTCCAAATCCTTTTTACCGAATGGTAAATTGACTATGATGAAGGTGTTATAATTTCTTCAACCTATGTGCTAGCCTAAAACCTTTATGGTTTAAGAATTGTAAATCCTATAGTGTACCATGGGTAGGTAATCTATTGGCATATGTTATCCCACTTAACATTAAGGGGGAGTGTTGGAACATAATGGTTAAGTGGGCTAGTCACCCTTAATTAAATATGGGTCCAACATATTATACTATCGGTTAAATATTTAATTATAAGAAATCATTATATTTCTGTTATTAAAAATATTCAAACCTAGGAATATACTTTAGGTTAAATATGTAATAATAAGAAATAGGTATATTTCTATTATTAAATATTTTAAACCTTGGTATATGTGTCAACCAACATGGTTGAAAAGGTGAGTCGGGAGACATACCCAATCACCTCATATAAAAAGGACTTCAGGTCTTCATTTGATATATTTGAAAAATAATATATCAAAGGTTTTCACCCTTGTGATTAGGGTTTCTAAGGAGAAGGTGATTTACTGGATCTAAAAAGTTCTCTACAATAAAGGTTACTTTTCATAGTGGTTTTTACCTTTATGTTTTCCACTATAAATATTGTGTCCTGTGTTATTTACTTTTTTAAGTATTACTTTATTATTATGCAATGTAATGTGATGTTTATTTATTTAATATTTCATATTTTATTATTGTTGATTAAATCCATAATTAATAGACTCCTCAAATTCTAACCGTACACCCTTCATTAGGGGAGATGAAGATTGAGTTAAAAAGAAGGCTTGCGACCTATGAGGAAGAGGCCTTACATGATGAATCCAAATTTTTGTGTGAAGGTGAAGGAGGAAATTGATAAAATGCTCAAATATGGTATTATTGAGCTAATTAAAGAGTCTATGTGGGTTAGCCCTATGGTGATCAATATTAAAGCGGGATGGGAAGATCAAGATCTATGTAGAATAAAGAGAACTTAATGCTTCATGTGTCATAGATCCTTTTCCCACACCTTTCACAGAGGAAATCCTGGAAGGAGTTGTAGGGTGCGAGATTTATTCTTTCATAGATGGGTTCTTAGGCTATCATCAGGTGCACATTGTGCACAAAGACTAGAGAAGACAAATTTTACCAATGAGTGGGGAGTTTTTGCATACATTGTTATGTATTTTGGACCAAAGAATGCATGCATTGTATTCTTGTGCATTGTTGTTTAGGTTTTCCATGAATTCATTCATAAGTTCTTACGAGTTTATCTAGAGGACCGAACTTTCTATAACCTTTTAAGGATCACTTTGTAACAATATGATGCTTATGTTTGAGAGATGTAGGAACTTGATCGTCTCTCTTAACATTAAGAAGTGTGTCTTTGATACACCCTTTAGAAAATTTCTTAGACATATCGGTTGCAAGGAAGGATTATTGTAGACCTAGCCAAGATAGTTTGTGATTATGGGATTAGAAGAGCTTACCAATCGAGTGAAGTGCACAATTTTTTAGGGCATACGAGATACTATAGGAAATTCATTAAAGGTTATGAAAATATTGCTATATTAGAAGAAGCGTGTAAAAATAAATGAAATTTCTATTTGGGTGACATGCAACAACATGCATTTGAAACATTGAAGGAGATGCTCACCACTACACCGATCTTGTGCTTTCATTTACGGGAAAAATCATTTCATTTTCATGTTGATGCCTGCGGTATGGTGATTGGCACAATCTTAGCACAAATTAGAGAAGGAAATGTTGATCATCCTATATGATTTTGTAAGAGAAAGTTGACTTCAATAGAGAAAAATTATACTACCATAGAGTACGAAGCCTTATCTATGATCTACGCGCTTAACAAATTTTGGACAAGAGTACTTATTGACCAATCTGTTCATCTCTTACAGATCATATGTCATTGAAGTATTTGGTCAATAATCTTGTTTTGCAAGGGTGCATCTGTCATGGATACTTATCTTTCAAGAGTTTGATTTCACCTTTGTTGTTGTCAAGCAAGATAAGTGAAATTCGGGGCTTGATTATCTATCAAGGATCAATTATTGTGAGGACACTAAGAGTATTGATGATACAATGCTTAATGTGTAGTTGTTCAGATTGAACCATGCACCTATAGATTTGGAGGACATAACACTGTTCTTGCACATTGAATTGGCATGAGAGGGGATGAATACATTAGATAAGAAAGAGCTCGTTATACATGCAATGCCTTATCAGTGATCGGTGGAGACTTGTACAAGATATGTAGAGATGAAGTATTGTGCATGTAAATTTTAGAACATAAGTGTGAAGCTATCATGGAGGAAGCTCATGGTTGCATTTTAGGTGGACATTATGCATCGAGATGTAACTACACACAAGATCATTATGACTAACCTTTGGTTGGAGACTTTGTACAAATATACTAAAGCATTCATTAAAGCACGTGATCATTTTCAAGGAGTTGGTAAGCCTAGAAGTAGGGATGAGATTCCCTAAGACCTAATACAAGTGCATATACTTTTGAAAAGTGGGCCATTGACATTGTAGGACCTATTACACCACCCACATGCAGAACTAGAGAACACTATATAATTACATGTACATATTATCTAACTAGGTGGGTAGATAATACACCCATGAAGTATTGACCGCAACCAAAATAATAAGGTTCCTTTGTGAAAACATTATTAGCGAGGTCATATTTCCATTTCGCTTGACTAGTGATAAAGGAACTCATTTACTAAATGAGACAATCAAAATTCTATTGGCGAGTTTATGGTAGCACACCATAAAACTACCCCTTATCACCCTCAAGCTAATGGCACTATAGAATCTTTCAACAAGATCCCAAGCCAAAATTTAACATTTTTTTATAATTTTAGATGAAGGATTGGGATGATAAAGTATCAGCTATACTTTGGGCTTACATGAATACGTATAAAAGATTGAACAAAACCACACCATTTTAGTTGGTGTTTGGTGCAAAAGGCTGTATTGCCTATTGAGTTCATGTTGCCATCCATGCGTATTGTGTGAGCAATAGGATTATCGGATGAACAAGCTGTGGAAGAACGCATTAAGAAATTGAAGCAACTAGATAAGAGGTGCACCATTGCGCGTTTGATCTAGAAGATAAAGAAGGAATACCGAGAAGGCCCGACATGATGGTATGGAGGTCAATACGGAGGAAAAATGTTCCCTAAACTTCCCGGGATTAACATAATATGGAATATGACTCGATAGCTTTAAAGTCGACTATTTTAAAATTGAAAATAGAGTCTGTATGTGCAAACAGTGGTTGGTCAAAGCTGAAGTCAACCCTAGGTGGGACTAGGTCAACTGACAAGTCACGAAGCAGTGGAAAATATTATCGTGTAAAGGTGATGCTTTCAGTTTATATCTCCAAAGTATTCATCATTTGACGTCATCTTCATATTTGCATATGATCAACAAAAGAATTTTCCACATGGTGGGTCCTCGAGCCACCATGTGGCTTGCCACCACATTGCCTCATTGATCTACATTGCCACATTGGACCAAACTTGAGTTGCATTGGGGTGAGTAATAACTAGCTCAATAAGCTATATGCATTAGAAAGGGCTGAGTTGTGTTATTTCATTGTAAGGGCAAGTTGATAAAGTAACCATCAAGCTATATGATGAGTTTGACTTATGTATGGGTGAGCTATCATATAAACTTGGTGAGCTATCCATTTATATGTGCAAAAAAGTGGAGGTGTGGCTGAAGCCAAATATTATTATCTACCTCCAAATCATTTTAAAGGCTTTAGCTATATTTTCCCGATCAATGTGGGATCATCCACATTCTAGTGGATAAAAGATTTGAATGAATCGAAAACGGTCATGGTGGTAGGCAAATGCATGACGAGGTGACATAAATGAGTGGATTGCAATGCTCAAGGACATGGCACAACGTGGTGGTGAGGTGGAAGCGATGTGGCGGGGTTGGCATTGTCTACAATGGTTCGAGGACCACACACAATGGACGCGGGTGAAAAAATAATGTGTGGTTGGGGTGGTTCGAACCCCCAACCACTTTTCTCCTATTCTTAGTGCTAACCAACCCACCAAAGGTGGGCGGTTGGTAATAAATCAACCCAAGCTGATATTTATGGAGGATAAGTTCGTGCATGGGGGTAAAAGGAAATTCAAACCCACGACCAACAGTGTAAAATGATAAGGCTTGACTAGTGTGCCAAGTTTGTGTGAGACTAAATATAGTCTATGAGATAAGGATTGTACACACCTTTTTCAGCCACCTTTGGCCTATATAAAGGCCTTCGACCCCTCTCCATGAAAAAAAAACAAGCTCATTTGAGCTCTCTCCTATACCCGAGCCGAGGAGATGGAGAAATAGTGGGGGCCTAGCAAATAATGATGGCCATTAATTTGTGGAGGAGTTTTAAAAGTCCTATATTTTAATATAGGAACTATTATTTTGTAAGTCCTCTTATTATTTTAATAGGCAATTACCATGGTGGTGTTATATATGGTCTTAAAAATTACAAAGGCTATATATATATATATATTTTAGAGCATATTATTAAAAGGTCTATTTTATATAGGTATTTAAATATCTAAGTCCTATTTATATAGGCATTATAATGAAACTTTGAATTCTTTCCGTCTCGAGAAGACATACTCGAGCTTGATCCGAGAAGGATGAAAAATGTAGTTCGAAGGTGATTGTGGTGACATTATGGAGACATAAGACCTATTTTAATATAGGCATTATGAAGAGATCTAAGACCTATATCATATAGGCATCATCTTTATAAGGAACGATATTATTTATCATCAACAAAGTGAAGATAAAACCTATTATTTTTAATAGGTGAAACATTGTTATTGGGAGTTATTAAAACTACCAAATAGGCAAAATTTGAGCCAAAATTCATAATGTAGATCTTGGAGAAGCGATGGGGTGTCATATGGAAGACCAATCGATATATCGTAGGACTTTGTGCCTAAAGGAGAATCTTGGATCAAATCGATATAAGTCGGGGTAGCTACTTGGTGTTCAGGTTCTTGTTCCATTTTGTATTCAAAATTATCTTTCTTATATTTAATTATTCACTATAGTTGTTTAAGTGGATAATATATCAGTTCTATTGAAGAACTCAAAGACGTAGGCATTCTGCCGATCTCGATTATCAACCCGTGTGTGATGTGTTTTATTCTTACATTACATTAAGTTGATTTTAATGGGGCAAATTCAGAAAATAATTCAAAGCCTATAGGGGTGCGAGATCAAGTTAAAATTTTGATGGTTAATTTTTGGTTCAAGTTGGTATAAGAGTAGGTGATCACACTTGTAAACTTTCTATTCTCTGAGTAGGTTGATTAGTACAGGTAGAGTTGATAGTGATGGCATTGACTTGTACTTGTGGAGCCTAGATTGGTGGGATAGATTGAGGGATAGGTTCATCATCCTCATTATTTTTCTTGCATTTATATTTGGATTATTCCATTATATCTCATATGCAGATGAGAGATCATTTGACGATCATTTGGGCATTTATTGAGATAGGCCGACATCAAGGATTCTATAGCTGATAATAAATCGAGGTGTTATAAAAGTTCACATTTTGTTCAACTATTGTTTAAGGCTTTTGAGCATTATTTATTTCTCTTATAAAACTAGAAAAATATTGTGCTAGGTAGAATGTATTAATAAGACCCCTTATGGGAAATGTTTGTATACATCTAACTAATCATGAGCACATTAGTAAAGACCCAATTTTGGGAAATGTTTGTACTCATTTTATACTTGCATTATGAACCCCCAAAGGGCTATTATTATTTGGTGATTTTTCTAACGCCAGAGATGTAGTATATTTTTTCCTTGTTGAGTTATTTGTCTAGCAGGGAGGAGAAAAACATTTTTTGGAGTTCATATTTAGTGAGAATAGCTAGGGGACAAGTTTACCATACTCAGTATATTTTCTTACTTGGAAAAATTTGATTAATACTTCACATATATATCTCCAATTAGATTTTGAGTACTGTTATAGCTTGTAGCAGGATTTAACTCATATTTATAAGCTTGGATATTTTTCATCCATTTGTGTAGACTTTTGATCTCGTAGGTATTAGTTCGAAATTCATTCTCGTATAGAGGAATAGTCTATGCAACAAAATAAGGATTATCTTAGATCATCATTCAGTGTCAAGGAATTGTGACCGTACATCCGAATGGTAGCTGATCATGAGACTTAGCACCATAAAGTGGAAGTGTTGAGGTTTGGAAAGGAGACTTAGCACCATATAATAGAGGCATGGAGGTCTTCTGAATATTTCAAAGTGGTGCAACGAGGAGGCAATGAGCCCAAGTGCAATAGGTCCCAAAGATAAAACCAAGTGTTGTATTGAAGAAGTAATAGTTTGGAGACTATGGTATTAGCTATAAAGATCTCTTCAGTGAAAAATTTCATGACCTAGGAGCAGAGATACGAGCTTTTTGTGAAAAAAATCCTTTCCCATTAGGGAGATGTGATCTGGAGGTCAATATGAAGGATATATGTTCCCTAAACTTCTTAGGATTGATACAACATAGAAGATGACTCTGAGAGATTTCCATCGAATATTTGAACATTAAAAATGGAGTCCATATGTGTAAATAGTGGCTGGTCAAAGTTGAAGTCAACCCTACATAGGACTAGGTCAAATTGCAAGCCACGAAGCAAAGTGGAAAATATGATGGTATGAGGTGATGATTTCTAGTTTATATATTTGGTATTCATAATTCGATGTCGTCTTCATCTTTGCATATGATCAACAATTTTTTTTTCAGGTGGTGGGTCCTCGAGTCCACCACATGGCCTCGCCACCACATTGCCTCATTGGTTTACATTTCCACATTGGATTGAGGTCAAGTTGCATTGGGATGAGTTATAATTAGCTCGGTGAGCTATATGTATTAGCAAGGTCCGAGTTGTGCTATTTCATTCCAAGGGTGTGTTGATAGAGTAGCCATCAAGCTATATGGTGAGTTTGACTTGTGTATGGGTGAGCTATCCTTTAAACTCGGTGATCTCTTAATTTAGATGCATCGAAAAAAGTGGAGGTGTGGCCTGAAGCCACATCTTATTATCTACCTCCAAAGCCTTTTAAAGGCATTATCTATCTTTTCCCCGATCAATGTGGGATCATACACATTATAGTGGATAAGGCCGAATGACTCGAAAATGGTCACGGTGGCAGGCAACATGGACGGGTGGACTATAACGCTCAAAGATGTGGCACAATGTGGTGGTGAGGTGGTAGTAATGTAGTAGGGTCGACATTGGCTACAACGGTTCGAGGACCACACACAACGGATGCAGTACAAAAATATCATGTGGTTGGGGTGGTTTGAACCCCCAACCACCTTTCTCCTATTCTTAGCACCTAATCAACTCGCCAAAGGTGGGTAGTTGGTAATAAATCGGCCCAAATGCTATTTGTGGAGAATAAACACCACGCATGGGGGGTTAAAGGAGATTCAAACCCCTAACCAAGCTGTGTAAAATTATAAGGCCCGACCGGTGTGCCATCCATGTGAGACTAAATATAGTCTTCTAGATAAGGATTGTAAGCACATTTTTTTGGCTACCTTTGGCCTATATAAAGGCCTTTGACCCCTCTCTATAAAAAAACAATCTCATTTGAGCTCTCTCTCATACCTGAATTGAGGATATGGAGAAATAGTTGGGGCCTAACAAATAATGATGGCCATTATTTTGTGGAGGAGTTTTAAAAGCCCTATATTTTAATATAGGCACTATTATTTCTATAAGTCCTATTATTATTATTTTAATAGGAAATTACCATGGTGGTGTTATATGTGGCCTTAGAAAATTACAAAGGCTATATATATATATTTGAGCATATTATTAAAAGGAAAATTTTATATAGGTATTTAAATATGTAAGTCCTATTTATATAGGCATTATAAACAAACTCTAAATTCTCTCTGTCGGAGAAGACATACTCCAAGCTCAAGCAGAGAAGCACGATGGATGTAGTTTGAAGGTGATCATGGTAACATTATGGAGATAGAAGAAATATTTTAATATAGGAATTATAAAGAGATCTAAGACCTATATCATATAGGCATCATCTTCGTAAGGACCGATATTATTGATGATTGGCAAAGTGAAGATAAGACTTATTTTTTAAAAGGCAAAACATTGTTATTGGGAGTTATTCAAACTACCCAATAGGCCACATTTGAGACACATTTAAGAATGTAGAGCTTGAAGAATTGAATGGGGTGCCATCTGGAAGATGAATCGATATACTATAGGACTTTGTGCCTGAAGAAGAATACTGGATCGAATTTGCTATAAGCCGGCGTAGCTACTTGGTATTCGAGGTTCTTGTTCCATTTTTATTCAACATTATCTTACTTAAATTGTATTATTCATTACAATCATTCAAGTGGATAACATATAGGTTCTATTGAAGAACCCGGAGACGTAGGCATTACGCCAAAATATGCTATCAACTTTGTGTGCAGTGTGTTTAAATTCTAGCATTCCTTTAAGTTTCTTTTAATGGGGTAAATTTAGAAAAGAATTCAAAGCCTATAGGGGTTTGAGATAGAGGTAAAATTTTGACAATCAATTTTTAGATCACATGATAGGCACATCAAGTGTAAGTCATTTGAAGTTATAAAGATGGTCCTTCATATGTCTCCAAGTTTATGTGTTACCCTTTAAAGTTGAAGGTGCATTGGTTGGGACCTTTTGTAGTAACCAAGATACTTGAATCAGACACATGTCAATTACGGTTGCTTGATGGCACTACTTGGTTAATTTAATGGGAGTAGGCTGAATCCCTACTATAAATAAGATTCTTGGTGTTTGTAATAAGGTAGTATTTCCACTTAGATTAGATTTACCTTTCATGTTTTGATTTTTGATGGCTGTTGTTTTATTGTATTAAGTGCACTTGCATACTTGAAGCTAATTACTCTTTACTAAGTTCATATGTAGAGGACCGCACATTCTTTTAGTGTGGGATGATCCAGTGCAAGTGCAAGTGCATGAGAAAGTTTGATAAGATGCATATAAAATAATTGAAAGGTGGGATGTTGTTAGAAAGGTGCATGTAAGTGAAGGAAAATGGTGTCACAAGTGTTGAGAATGGTGATGCTCATGAAAAATTCTTTAGATTGGAGATCGGGAAAGGAAGATGCCACATAGTTTAATGTGAGGTAGAAGTCGGTAGGATAAATTAATTATTTGAAATTACAAAGGAAAGATGTGTTGCGGTGTAAGGAAGCACACACAAGGATGTATATGAATTGAATGTAGTGAGCACGCGAGTAAAATTATTCTTGCAAGTGTGTAAAATAAAGTAGAGAAAAGCATGGAAAAATCTAAAAGCATAATTAAAGATAAGATGCAGTGGAAGGTGATGAGTAATTAATTTTGTAAATAATTGGAAACCTATAAAAAGGTTTGAAGAAGGTTTATTTTTACTTTACCTAGCGAGTTTGAAGAGTGTGAAGTCGAGCGAATGGGTGCGATCTTGTATGAATCTACATGCAAACTAGTGTGATTATGCGTGAGAACTTGAAAAATAAAGCAACCACATGAAATGGTTGAGGAGCTACTTCTAAATGAATTTTGAAGCATAAAAATAAGCGTGGAGGATTGTTTCGGTGGGTAGGGTTTGCAGAATCCATCAACCCCAAAATTGAAGTTAGGGCATGGATTTGGTTGCATCGGACATAAGAGTGAGTGAAGGTAAGGATAATATAACATCTATTGGGAAAGACTGGTCAAGTATAAGGATTTTAGGTACCTAGGGCATGGGAATTTATGAGTAGTTAAAACGTTGTGCAATAAAATAATATGACACCTAGAAGGTCATCCACAATTACAACCAAGGAGAAAGGAAAGAATAAGGAAACAAAGGTTAAGGTGGAAGATGCACTCGAAGAGGGATTAACAAAAATGTAATATATAGAGGGCGCTTTCATGGGACATATATATGAGTCCCGTATTAGAAAGTGTAAGGTGAATGACTATAACCACCGCTCAGACTCAAACGAGTGCACAATAGAAACAAAGTTGATATAGAAGACATATGAGAGGACGAAAAATAGAAAGCCAATTTATGATGATAAGGGACATCATATATTGGAGGGCACAAGTGTCTTACAACTTTACGATACATCGTACTTCAATAATATTGAGTGCCTCTATCAATGGCTAATATCAAGGGTCCATGAAGACTTCTTCTATTTCACGGGTAGAAGGATGCACATTATCACGTAGTTGATTAAGAGAGTTACTAGATTGCACAAGTTAGGCATAGAAATAGAGACATAATTGGATGATGAAGTGGGAGTAGAGGCCACTAACATCAAGTTGAAGTACCAAAGAGGTGGTGTAATGAATATAGTCAAGATTTAAGACCCAGTCTAAAGAACTTTTGTGTACATGGTCACAAAGTTGAGCACCCAGAAATGTGGTTACAAGTAATGAAGAGATGGATCCATGTCACAAAGAAGATGGTCGAAGGGACTATATACAACATTGTTGCCTTCATTGTAGAGGGAATTCTAGAATAAGCGTAGGTAGGTGATAAGATAACTTGGGGAAAAATTCTCCTTTTAATTGTTTTCTGGAAATTGGGGTTCGAGAAGGCCCAAGTGATAAGGTTTGGAAGTATCCTCCGAGAATAAATCCCTGAAAAATATTTGCAGAGTATACATGTGATGCAATTAACGGTGCTCATAAGTTTCAAGTAGACATGTGGTATAGGTGGATACACGACACCTTTGAACATGAGTGATGCATCCCAAGTGATTTTCCTATTGTCTTGGAGTAAAAATTGATTTTGTGGTGCACCAACACTACTACACAGGAAGGTTTTATCTAAAGAATGGTGAGAAAATCCCTTGGTGTAAGATGCTTTATGATTTCACATCTTGATACTTCCAGGCATTTATGCATAGGTTTTCAAATGCACACATAATTAGATTCAATATTGATAAGGTAGATTATGACTACCATACGCCGCACAAGACATATGTGTACCCTTGGAAGGAAGCCTACATACAAACTATGATATCGAATGATATCAATATCAATTCCACTACCTTTTTCATTGAGGATGAGGAAGCATCGAAAGTTTATATACACTCGAAGCCAAGGTTAGTCAAGGAAAATATATTGAGGATGATCTTAAAATCCCGAGCCTCTAAAAGGTCGACAACAGTTGGGACAAGGAAAAGCGCGTGAGGTGATTCCTCTAAGGTATAAAGAAGAAGAAAATACTAAGGACCTAGAGGAGGAGGAAGAATAAAAATATAGCGTCATGCTTGATCAAAGTGCAAGAATCAGAGTTAAAGAGAACATGTGAGGGATGATATAGTGGCACAAGAACAACGGAACCCGTAAAGTCAGGAAGTCACTCCACCTAAGCCAAGCCCAAAAAAGAAAAAGAAGAGGAGATGAAGGTTGATGCATAGAGGTGATACTTGATGAGGAAGACATGATATAAGATATAAACTGAGAGAAAGAATCTCCAATCCATGATGTGGAGGAAGAAGCACAAAAGGAGGAGAGTTTCGCACATGATCGAGATGCATCAGGTACATGAAGTGCATAATGAGAAACCCAAGGGTGAAGTGCAAGATAAAGGAGATAAAAAACTAATAAGGAATGAATTATTAGGTGGAACCAATAAACACACACGAGAATAGAAACAAATACCTACAAGATGATGAACTAGTAGAAGGAGAAAGAAGGATGAGGTCGTGCATATACCTCAAGTCATTTATATTGATGATCAATCTAAGGTGTTATATGCACAATTACAAATTTCATTAGTGATGGAGAAAATTTATTGATGGGAAGTGATCAACGTAGAAGGTGTGAAAATGCACATGAGGAAGATGCTATCTTAGAGCAAGCAGATGCATTCAGAAAACCTAATTTTGAGATTGCTTGATGAGGCATTCACTATGCAAAACTGAATAAAACACTAAGGAAAATTTTGATGGTAAGGCCAAAAATCTTACCACCGAAAGCGAGACCAACAATGCGTTTAAAAATATAACGGAAGATGTATCTCGAAAAAATCTAGACAAAGGGGCCACCATCCAGACATTTTTGGAAGATAAAAAGGATAAGGTGTAGGAGGTTCAACGAATTGCGAGGAGACTAAGAAGGCATAAAAGTGCACCAAGACTATCCTAGCCATGGAAGTCCATATTATGGATGAGATCACGACAATGCACCGAGTTTGAAGAAAGAGCTAAGGATACATACACATGCCGCCACCGCATTATTTACAAGATTTTGTCCGTATGTTGTTAAAAGAGAAACCGGGTGTACAAGGGATATTACAAGAATAATTGGCCACGAAAAGGAGAAAAATAAGAAGTATATAGCACACAAAATTATAGAGTATGAGGATTTGTTCTAGACTAGGAAGGATGCACTGAAGAAGGTAGGATGTGCATTTGATAATTGTCAAAATCTTGATCCCATCCTTAAGGGATATAATACTCAAGAAGAAACAAATTTGGTGCATGCACAAGCTACAAATCGGGAAGGGAAGCTTAGATGAGAGGAGCACTTGGAAGAGATTGTGTAGAAATGAGATGCCTTGAAAGAAGTTATGGATACATATGAAATGAGTCTTAAAGAGCCGAGATCCCTAGTTGCACTGAGAAAATGGATGGCTTGGAAGGAT
The DNA here is from genome assembly GCA_018340775.1 of Taxus wallichiana var. yunnanensis. Classification (NCBI taxonomy): domain Eukaryota; kingdom Viridiplantae; phylum Streptophyta; class Pinopsida; order Cupressales; family Taxaceae; genus Taxus; species Taxus wallichiana. The sequence goes on from CM031235.1 coordinate 601,791,408, forward strand.
TGATCTCAAGCTTGGCTAGAGTAATAATGGAGTTGAAACATAAGGGAGAAGATATGACCCCAAAGAATATGTTGGAAGTAGCAGAGATGGTTCCAAATACAACTACTAAGGGGTTGGTAGAATGGGGTGAGTTGGAGAGCATCCTTAATAAGGAGTTCCCTAAGCTGCTACAACCGACCGAGGAATAGGGATCATTGCACACTAGGCTATTTTTTCATTATTTTGGCATATGACATTATACTTTGTACCTACACATTATTTATTCCTTTATTCATCATGATATATTCCTTGATTCATTGAAGAGATAGGTTGAGCACCCCATTGCAAGGGAAATAAATGTATTAAGTGTGGGGTAATGTTGAGAAGATATATCGAATAAGAACCAGAGTATTATGAAGGCTGACGTGTAGGAACATGTGTGGAAAGAGGTAATGGGGTAACATGTGGTAGGGAGTTCATGGATTTTGAATAGGGTAGCACACATGACTTTACACACATAGGGAACAAAGTTGGGACTTATCAATTTTTTTGGATCAAGATAAAAATAGAATTGGAGTGCAGAGAAAGCAAGTGGAAAAAACACATGCATATGTGAGGATAATAATAGGATAAAAAACAAGACTTAATTGTAGGTTGATATATTATTAGTAACTATTGTTAAAGCATGCACACTTTATGTATTCAACTATTTTTGTAATGTATTTCATGTTGTCTATTTTGAGAGTGCGCCTATTTTTAGGAGAGTGCATGAGAGGTGTATGGTAAGTCCCCACCCCTATATATACCTATTTTATGCCATTTTTGAAGAAAATATCTTATATTCTAGTGAGATTATACTATTGTCTAGGGTTTGATGCTAACACACCGATTCTATACAACACTAAAGTGACTGGTTTTATATTCAGTTTCCTTGTTATGTAAGGAATTCCTTTTATAATTGATAATTGTGGCTAGATATTGGTTGTTCCTAGATCCGAGCATGGTGATTTATTTGTACAATTGATAATGGTTATGGTTTATATGAATTCAATACTTTCCTTATTATATGTGTTTCCAAAGTGACTTAAATGCAATGGTTACTATATATGAATGATTACTTGGTTAATGATAACTATGAACATGCATGCTAACTTACTACCAAGCATTACAAAGGAGGGATCTAGTAGTGTGTGTGCACTTGGTGAGCATTGATTAGTTTGAATGAAGTGCCAATGTGTATAGACTCGAAGTGAAATAAAATACTACGATTCAAAACAAAGGAAAGATCACAAGAAATCTCGAAATCTCCAAAATTGCATCCTGAGAAAAGAAGGGGTAAAAAAATATTTATAGGGTCGATGATGACCCGGATGGGTCACCACCGATTATGGAGATCTTTCCATTTGGGTGGTGGAAAGGTAATAAGCTCAAGACAATGAGCCCATAAGAGGCATAATTAGGGTTTTGAAGGGTTAAGATGAATTAGGGTTGCTTAGGATGAGTAAATGGGTAGGTGGAGGGTGAAAAATATTAAATAAAGGCCATGGAGAGGTGAAATCATTAAATGATGGCCTAGAAAGGATAAAATAGAGGATTTAAGAAGAAGAAATAAATTAAATGAGGGTTTAGAATTAACTAAACAAGATTAGGGATGATTAATAAATGATTAAGGTGGAAAATAATTGTATGTGGGATAAATTGAATTTAGGAGGGAAGAAGGGAAATTTTATGTGAAAAGATGACAGAGAGAGAATGCGGGGTGAGGGGTAACGTTTCTAAAAAATGGTCTTTATAGAGACACTCCAGGTGGTGCTTTGCAGAGTGGTTTTATCACCTTCCTTCTACATCTATCAATAACTCGGGCCACTATCGAATAAGGTTTGAGGAAGAGTCAAACTTGTAGAAGATGTACACACACTATTAGCACTCACATAAATGAAGAAAGAATCACCGATCCTATGTGTGATTTTGTGGCCAAGTTTAACAAGTTGATTCATAATATCCTAGAACATGCAGTTCCCAATATTGAAAATCAAAAGCACTTCTTCGTCAATTCCCAACTTCTCGAAATTAGTTTATTTCTAAGAATGTCAAATATTCTTGACTTGGCCCTTTGCACAATCAACAACAATAGAGATTAAAGATGATATGATCATAGTTGGCGGGATTATAATAGAATCTTCCAAAGCTAAGAATCTGAGTACCTCTCAAAGTACCACTAATCCTATGATCCAAAGAATGACTAATGACTTACTGAACCTAAAGAAGTAGATGTCTTAGCATGCACCCAATGTTCCTTATTGGGATATTCCTAGGAGGCATTTTAAAAATAAAAACGGTGCTCCTGCTAGAGATATAAATTGTTTACTAGATGTGTAGCCCTAGTTAGCCATTGAAGTTCCTCCTATTAATGCTACCGTGAAGTATTAAGAGAATAAGAGGAAGTAAGTGATGAAGCTAATGACTCTTTTGAAGCTTCACAGTTACGCTAATGAGTCATACAATGAATCAACTAATGAATCTAACATTGGGTACCTAGAATATGAAGAAGATGATTGTGAAGCCAGTGGTCAATCTTTTGTTGTTTTCACTTGATCTCAGAATCAAAAGAAAGAAGTAGAAAATCCCATAGAAAAGGCCAAGGAAAAGGAAGACTCACTAACTATTTCCAAAAGGGGGACTCCTCTACCTTCTCAACCAAAAGAGAAACCTACTTTCAAAAAATCTAACTCGCTTTTAATAATCCCTATTATGTTGTTCTTAAGAATAGTCCCTCTAATAAATAAGAGAATAGTGAAGGATATACACCTTCAATTTTCCCTCCTACACTGCTTTTGATATCATCGATCATGTCAAAAGAACCAAATTTGAGATGTCTAAGGTGGAGTACCTTCAGTCCAATTTGGAGTAATTTGAAAGGATCACCAATTTCATTATAAGTAAATCCACCATGCCTCCTAATGATGCATATGAGGGATTCCTTCCCAATATTGCACGTCCTTCATCTCAAAATAATAGGGATTCAACTTCCCCCTCTAGAAAGATCAAACTATTTTACCCTTGTTTGCTTATTAATGGTTTTAAACTCAACAATTGTAAATTGATTACGGAGCCTCGAGATAATGTCATGCCCGAAAAGGTGGATCATTCTATAGGACTCAATCTTATGAAACCATTCAGATGCTAGTACTCAATGGAAACTAAACAAGTTCTATTGATGGGTCAAATCAAGGATGCATAGTTTGCATTTTATACGTTCCACGAGAAGAGAATCATGATGACTATGCAGTTGTGGATATTCCAACTACTTATGAAATTTTTCTTGGAAGAGGTTTTTTTAGATATTTATGTTGAGAAATTCATATGGATTTGACAAATGAAAAAAAAACCAGTCAATGGAACCATGCATATTCTCAAACTTGAAGTTCAAGAAAAATATTTGGTCATAAAATATGATGATCGAAGGTACATATTAGTTTTGAAGATGCTAGTTTAGGGACCTATTTCATGACCTTCTATCAAAGATTCACTTCAATTTCAGTCACAAAGGCATACTCTAATGCAATATGGACTCTGTAATTAGATGGTAGTTATTTGACTTCCAAATATGGTGCTAGTATAGTATTGGTTCTCCGAGTTTGAAATCTTTCCTTTTTCATTCAAATTACAGTTTGTTAATACTAATAACACAACTAAATATGATGCATTGTTATTGGGACTAAGGATGGAAAAAGAAAAGTGGGTTAATATTCTCAAAGCCCAAGGTGATGTCAAGCTTATTATAAATCAGGTCAAGAACGTTTATTAGGTAAAGAATGATCATTTGGGATATTATAGGAACATTGTATGTGACTATATTGAAGACTTCAATGCTTTTTCCATCAAAGCAATATCTAGGGATCACATTGACAAGGCAGAGTCTCTTGCGATGTCAGATTTATTGCTTCTTTCTCATCTTGAATTTAAATAAGATAAATACACCATTGAGATAGTCTACTGGCCAAGTGTTCCTGATAACTCCTCTCATTGACAAGTATTTAATGATGATCAAAAGATGTTTACTTTCCTCCAAAAATATGATAACTGAAGTGAAATTTATTTTGAAGGTCTGAGTCGATTTCCATGAATCTACTTTTGATTCGCATCAAGAAATCAATGGAGAATTTCTTCATCTCAAAGGGAATAAAATTCCCCAAGGATTGGTTTTCCTTGAAGGAATGTTTGACAAACATGACCACTTCATCCAAAAGAAGCAAGAATATAAAGATAACTCTTTTTCCAAGGTTGAGCAGGTTAATCTTGGCTATCTTTGAGAAACCACAAATTTTGAACATCGAGAAAATGTTTCTCCCCGAGAAAAAATAAAATTTGTGGCACTTTTAAAGAAATACATGGATGTTTTAGCATGGTCTTACGCAGATTTAAAATCTTTTAAACCAAAATATAATCAACACAATATTTTTCTCAAGACGGATCCTCATCCATCATGATAAAAAAATGTCATTACAACCCAAATATTTTTGGTACCATTCTTGTAGAAATTCATAAGATGTTATATGCAATTATTATTCTTATAATTCATCATTCCATGTGGGTATCCAACATCATTCCTTTACACAATAAGAATAGGGAAATTTGCATATGCGTTGATTTTTGTAACCTCAACCAATCTTCGTTCAAGGATAATTAGGTGATGTAGGAAGTAACGAGGTCAAAGATTCTTTCTATGATGGATGGATTGTTGGGATAAAACTAGGTTGATTTTTCCTGAGAAGATCAACATAAGACAACATTCACTACTCCATGGGGTACGTTCGCTTATCGAGAGGATTCCATTTGGATTGATAACCATGGGAGCTACCTTCCAGAGGGATATGGATTACGTGTTTAGATAACTAATGGGAAAAAATATTAAAGTCTATCTAGATGTTCTTACGGTTTTCTCCAAGAATAGACATGACCATTGTAATCATCTAGAATAATTTGATAAGGTGTTGACATCACGATATTTATTTAAATCCCAAGAAATCTATGTTTGGAGTCATAGAGGGGAAACTGATGGGAAATATTGTGACATAATAGGGAACTAAGATTGATCCTAAATGGGTCAAGGATATACAAAGTATCACCCTTCCTACAAGTAAAAAGGTGTACACTCATTCTTTGGGAAGGTTAATTTCTTGAGACGTTTTGTTCCATATTTCACAGATAGGAACCAACACATCATTGAGATTATGGAAGGTAAAGTTCCATTTCGATGGAATGCTGATGGAAAATTTTCCTTTGACAAAATAAAATAAGCCATAACGCATGCCCCCATCTTAGTATTCCTAGATTTTCAAAATGATTTTACCATGTATAGATATACCTCGACTCATAGAATGTCTCTGCTATATTGATGGAAAATAATTCCAAAGGATTTGAATCTCCTATCACATTTATGAGTTTTGTCATTGAGATGAAGATGTCTCAAATTGAAAAGCATGCTTATGTAGTGGTTTGAGTGGTAAAGAATTTTAGGTATTGTATCCTAAATTCTCATATGTTGGTCCTCGTTTCGACATGACGGTAAAATCCATCCTAACTCAACAAGAGTTAGGTATTGATGAGGAAATTGGATTGCCAAGGTGCAAGAATATGATTTGGAGATAAAACCTACCAAGCTTGTGTGTGGAATAGGTTAATGTCAACTAATTTATGAAAACAACCACGAGGGGAAGTCCATGACAATAAGGAAAGTAATGAAGAAATACCCATGGTCCTATTCTTTAGCACAACAGATGAGTGCCACTATAACATTGCATTCTTTCTAACTTTTGGAGAGTGTCCTAAAAATATGAATCCTAAAGAGAAATGAAAAATCAATTTGAGGTCAGATAAATGTGTTCTCTACGGGACAATGTCTATACAAGAGGGAAATTGATGGAGTTTTCCTTTGCTACATGGATAAAATTCAAAAGGGTAAACTTTTTTAAGCATATCATAACTTGGCCTATGGAGGACACTTATCAACATGTGTCACCGCTCAAAAAATCCTACAAGAAAGGTATTATTGGCCCACCCTTTTTCAAGGCGCATCCATATGGGTGGAAAAGTGTGAGGCTGTTAACAATTTGTTGGTCATCCTAAATTTGTAGAACTTCTCCTAAGGCCAGTGGTAATTGATGATCCATTTCATCAGTGGGGAATTAATTTTATTAGAGAATTGAATCCTATATCTAGTGTTGGAAATAATTATGTCTTGACAACAACTAATTATTTCAAAAAGTGGGTGGAAGCCATCCTGGTAAAACACGCTACCTCGAAGTTGTTTGTAACTTCATGAAGGAGAATCTAATGGTCAGATTTAGAATTCCTCATAAAATAATGGTTGATAAGGCTTCTAATTTCTCATCTAATGAAGTCAATGAATTATTCTATGGCTATGGTCTTATTTTGGCTCACTCATATAATTATTATCCGCAAGGAAATGGTCAGGCATAATCAAGTAATAAAAACTTGGTGTCTATAATTAGAAATTTAATTGATGAAAATTAGTGGACATGGCATAAATAATTATACGATAGGCTCTAGGATGATCGTATCACTCCAAAGCAAGCTATTGGGATGTCACCTTTTCAAGTTTTGTATGGAGTTGGTGCTGAAATTCCTATTTATTTAGAATTATCAGACTTGAAGTAAGCCAAGATGATTGAAGATGATACCTTCCAGGATTTTGTGGAAAAAAGAATCATGTACTTGATGAGTTGGAGGAAAATAGGTTGAAAGTAGTTGACAAGATCATGAAACATCAAGGAAAGGTCAAAATATTGTTTGAAAAGAAATATAATTAACAAAATTTCCAATTTGGAGACCTCATCTTATTATAGGACAAAAAAAGGGAACCAAAAGGAATGCATAACAAATTTTATTCCCCTTGGAGAGGACCCTTCAAGATTCATCTTCCTTGTGGAGAGAACAACTTAAACTTATCATATCTGGATGGGACTCATTTCCTATTTCCCCACATTGCATAGTATTTAAAATTATTCAAGCAATAGAGTAAATTTTCTTTCTTGTATCATACTTTTCCTTTCGGTTGTGTGTTTCCCTTTTTCTTTGGTGTTTTTATTTTCGTTTCTTTCCTTTGGTTTTGGTGTGTTTGTTTTGTTTGTTTCTCCTCTTCACTCCTTTGAAATCCTTGGACTAATGGATTGACATAGTTGAAATTTGGTAGTTTTTCTTCCTTTGAGTTACCAAAGAAAGTCCCTATGTAGAGCCAACATTTATCCCATTTTTGAGTTTATCAATAAAGTAGAGATAACCAATAAAATTTTCATGTTAATGAACCCATTAAGATTAATCTTCCAGTCAAGAATTATTTTAAAAATGCCTTCCTTGTCCTTTGTGTTAGATTTAGATGTTTTCTTAGTATTTGACATGTTAAGTGTTATATGCTTTACGCCCCTGAAAACCTAACACACTACGGGCTTTGGTTTTGAGGTTTCGAGTGCATCAGAACATCTTACCCTAAAAACACATGTAATGTGTCATGTGTTTTTGAACCCAAAACTTCAAACACTATTTCATATCAAACTTTTGGGTTTTCTTACATTAGAACATGGAAAGTGGAATACATGTCATGTGTAGCCTATTTTTGAACTGAAACTTGACTCCCTTTTGGGATCCTTTGTGTCGGAGTTTTGGGACCCGATTACATGATTTCACAAGGTGTATCATGTAGTCAAAATTCACCCCTAAGTTAATGTAATAAATGCATAGGTGGAGTTGGTGGACCACACATGTCATCATACATGTAATTAATGAAATTTTATTTATAAATACACAAGATTCCTATGTCATTTGTACCATTGTACTTCCTTTTCCATTCAGATTTCCCTCCTTTTTCACATTTCAAAAGCCTGATTAGCATTTTCTTTGCATTTTCAATTAATTTTTCTTGGGTTTGAAGTTTTGGTTCATCTTTGGGTAAGTAATTCTCCTTCCAATTTAATCATGTTTTGTATTTTTGGGGTTTTATCTTGTTTTTCTTCAGATTGAGGAGTCATTTTAAAATTTATTAAATCTTTTTACTCCTCTCGTATTTTGTTGCAATTTTTTTACCTTAGTAAGTGTGAAAATTTTAGGTTTCAAAATTACTCTTTAAGGTGAAAAACTTTAAAAAAATATGATGGAATAAATCACTTGGTGATTTATAACTAAAAATACATTTCCAAATTCTTCCTTGTCAAAGCAAGCCAAAACCCCTGACAGTGTTTTAGAAATCTTCAAGTATCAAGCAAGGGCAATTACTTGTCGAGTTTGTTAGAGTTCTGAAGTGCTGAATAAGTCGCTTTTGCTGAATGTGTATCGGGTTTGAGAGGGTGTCAAACATGGATGAAATCTTGATATTCTATCGGGAAAATCAAGGTGTCGAACAAGGTTAAAAACATGATAGTGTATAAGGTATTGGAAGTTGTCGAGTATGTGTCAAATCCCGACCCATTTGTCGGGTTTCTCGAGTTAATCATTAAGGCCAATTTTCTAATCAATTTATCAAGCTGTCAAAGATGTTTTGTAGGGATTAAATCTTGAAATTTTTCCAGGAGTTTTGGAAGGTTTTAAACTCTTTATTTTGGTCCTCTATGTCTTATTCGGGTAAAGGAAAGAATAAAAATGACTCATCTAAAGAAATGAAATATAAATATAAAGGAGTCATGCCTCCCTTGAATATTGATTCTAATATTGATATTAGAGATAAGGAGTTGGGACATATTGATATGGGGGAATTTTGGAATAGGGTGCAGAAATCCTCTCAAAGCGCATGGATGTAGTGTATTTATAATATTGGATTACCTCTCGCCATAAATTTCCCAATTTACTGCTCATTTTCCAGAGTTCATTCTCGCATGTGCTAACCATTATGACTTAGACACAAGATCTATTCAAAATCAAGCCAGTGAAGTTGTGATCAAGCTTGACACTAATTACTTTGATGATCTGCTCAACATTCTTACCTTCACTAGGTATGTAAAAATGGACTGTTGGCCCTGATTTGACTAAGTCCCAAAGTAGAAGAGGAACGCATACGCAAGGAAAGCAAGTAGGAAGGTGCTAAAGGAAAGGCACATAATATAAGAGGTTGGTGTGTGAAAAAGAAAAAGAAGGTTTGGGGACTTAGTTGCATTTGAAGGTGGTGTCACGGGGAGAAACACGTGAGGGCACGAGTAGGAGTGATGAATGGATAAGGTGCCGTCCTAGAGCCTTGGAGGTCAAGAAAAGAATATTCCACACATGGAATATCCTCAAGAGGATCATTATAGTTAGTGGAGGCCTTTGTAAGCTGACATAAACACTCGATTGATCATGGAGGAATACACTTCCACTTGGCATGTGATCTTATCATGCGTGAGACTATGGCGGTGGATCTAGATTCTATTTCAAGGAGTTCTTGGGTCCAAAATAGAGATAGATTTGGAGAGGAAACAAAGTGTTGAAAGAATGTTATTGCTAAGCATAGATGTATGTAGTCAGGTATGAACAAGGGTTGTAATGGGAAAGCATAGCTAGGATCTCTGTTTAGAGTAGTTTTGTAAGGTTAGAATGTTATTTCATGATGTATATGGTCTAAGATGACCCTGTTTGATGTAATATGGCTACTGTAAATGGATTTAATCAATATATGGAGCTCTATTTTGTATATTTGTGTCTATGGACTAAACCCTAGTGTATTTTCATGTTATTCATGGTTTAGATATGTTTCCATTATGTTTTTGTGATGTTTATGCTTATCTCATGGAGCATTTATGCTTAGAACTAGATCTACTACTATATATTAGATTAAATGCATGTGCTCTTGTCCAGTAAACCTTTCCTCCGTTAATGGTGGAACATTCTTGTAAGGCTCACATAAAGGAGGTGCTCAACACCTATGCACACCTTGAATGAGCACCGAACACTTTGGTGATAGACTGGTGCACTTGGGGTTAAAAGAAAGATTAGAGGATAGAGGTAAAAGATGACTACATTTTGGTTCCATTTCAGGACCTCTTTTGAAGTTGTTGTTAGAATGATGTGTGATGATGAGCATATGACCTTGGAAAACATTGAGACTTGGCTTAAAAGCATGGATGATGAGTTTTATCAAAGGTTTAGTATTGGATCTGAGTTTTATGTACATAAATGGGTAGAGGAGAACCCATATCACAATCTCTATGAGACATTTTTTTGTTGTTTCCCAGTAGAGTTGTATGAATGGATCTCAACATATGTAGCAAGGACAAGTTGGTACTATAGACCTCATGTTTGGACCCAAGAGGAATATTAGCGATTACGTGATGATTTGATATGACCTATACTTGTGTTGTTGATCATTGGTGGAGAGGTGTGTTGACTAGTTACATGTTGGAGTATGTAATCTCAACTTATTCTTGTCTAGAGGTTGCTGAGTTCGAGTTCTTACAAGAACCCAGAGGATATTTCTTGTGTGATTTTCCATTATCCATCAAGATCCTAATTATTACTTTGAGTTTGGAAGAATTTCCTATGGTGGCTAAAATCTCACTAGGCATAGGGTGCGAGAAATAGGTGTGGTGGAGATGCTAGACCTTATGATAGTGATAGAGAGAGGAGAGAAGAACCAAGTATAATGAATATTGAGAAATGGAAATGGTGAGACAACCCAAACTTCTCAATGTGATGGACTTATACTCTCACTAGGCATGGGCCATGGAATGCGGTGTGGTGGAGAGGGTAGACCTTACTGCAAAGGCGAGAGAGAGAGAGGAGAGGTGAATGAAGTATAATGAATCTCGAGAAAGGGAAATGGCGAGATAACGTGAAGTTTTTGGTGTGATGGACTTATGGAGGTAGACGTTGTGAGAAGGATTTGAGGTTAGCACGGAGGGCATGGGACCTGAGTAGTCTATGCTACCCCATCTTGGAAAGTGTAGGAGAGAAACCCCCTCAGCTTCTAGTGAGATATTTTTGTATGGAGAAATCAAGCTATAGGTGCACATATGAGCCCACTTGGCACCCAAACCGTATCACTTAGTTTTCCGAAGATCTCGAGACAAGCACTTCTAGTTCGGTTGGTATTGGTGAGCATATAACTTTAGGTAGATATTATTTTACATTACACCCATTTAGGGCTGCGTAGACATTTTCGAGTGTTTGAGGTATTTTTGGCACGTCATTTGGGCAAGGTGTGGGTTTACAAAGTTTAGGTATTGCGTCTAGAAGTGGTGTGGGAAAAAAATGGGATTTGTTGAGATCATAGATAGGAGGAGGATATGAAGGATCCAAAGGGATAGGAGCTAGTGGATCTAGTGGTGCCGGTGGTGGAGGAAATTTAGGAAGAGCTCAAGGTTATGGATTGGTGGGCAAGGCCCAAAAACAATCAACAACTATTTTATGAGATGTTTCTCCACCTACCGGATTACAAGGGTGTGGAAGATGCTCAGAGCATGTGAGAAAATACGAGTTGCTATGGTACATAAAGAGAATCAACGCCTTAGAGAGGAAGGCAAGTCAGTTTGTAACTACATTGCAAGGGCGCGCACATAGCTGGTACTGAAAGTATGACCCCCATTAGATGGTGGTGGATTATACCACGTTTAGGGATAAATTCTTGGCGAGTTTCACATTCCCGAGTTTAATAAGAAGAGCATCAATGTGTTAAATAAAATCCAACAAGGTATGGTGGAGAGCGTGCGGGAGTATGACGCACATTTTAAGACTCTCTGTCAAAGTTATCATATGATATCCATCCGTCACAACATGCTTAATGGTTCATCAAAGGACTGATCACACCATTAAGGAGGGCATTTTCACATAATACCTTCATAGATCTGTGTAAGGCTTTAGAGGCCACCTTGCATGTTGAGGTAGTGGAAAGCATTGATACCATAGTTAACCCATTCCTAGAATTATAGATTGCTAGCATGGTAAAACAACTAGAAAAATTGTCTGTGAACTCAGCTCATGAGACTCACATCGGTTTATGGTGCACAAATTAGGAAGTAGGACTTATAAAGGATAGTTTCCCATGAAAGTTAGTGCACACCATGTCGAGTAGGCGAGATTTTCCACGAGATCATGATGTAAACAAATGCCCATTGTTGCAACGCGTAATCCATAAGAATGTGTCTTGCTATTGTAATATTTACACCTCTATTACTTATGACACAAAATATTGTATATTGATAGACCAAATCCATGATGCCATTGACCTCGGTGTATGCAAGACTAGTATTGGGAGTAGTTCTAAAGTCGAGGATCATTAGTATAAAGGGAACACGGATGGAGGAGGTCAAAGAATGGGTTTTCTGAGATGATTTAGAGGCATGAAAATTATAGAGGAGGAAGAAGTGAATTTCCTTGTGGGACCTATTACAATTGTGGATCAACTGAACACTACAAGTGCGAGTGCCCTAATTTGTTGCAATGCTCATGGTGTGGGAAGAAGCACAAGTATGAAGAGTTCCCAGAGTTGTATGACCACATGAGAAAGAACCAGAGAAGAAGGATAAAGGCATGAGGATGGTGAGTGTAAAAGGAACAACCCACAATGGATGCTGAGGGTAGTGCTTAACTCCAAGCTAGAGCCTGTTTTGGTCACTACACACGCTGAGGCTACACGCGCCCAAGAGGAACCAAAGCAAAGGCCCCTTATCACAAGAGAAGAAGTGTTACATGGGAAATATCTGATCCTACCCACCAGAAGGAGGTATACAAGAAACCATGGAGGTGATTAGGATTTTGCAAGGAGAAATCTAGTGTTTGAAGGAACAATCACGTCATTTAGAAAAAAGAATAGAATGAGGTTCCTTAAGAGGATATGGATTAGGATTTTGCAAGGAGAAATCCAGTGTTTGAAGGAAGTGTGTTTCATGTTGCGGTAGGAGAACATTATTACCATGTTGGGAGAATGTATTCCAGAGAAGGTACCACATGCTTTGGAGGAGGGCATGAGAGACAAGTCCTACATGCTAACCTACCTCCTCACAACATTGATTATGATAAGGAGATCACATTGAACACAGTTGTTGATGGGTGGCTCTTGAGTAATATATTGATTGACATAGGAAAAAAGGTCAATATATTCACTCTATATGTATTGAACTAGATGGGGAGGCCCCCATTGCAGCCATCTTCAAATGTGTTGTACATGGCTAACAGGACAAAGGCCATGCCTCTAGGGGTGTTAAAAGGTGCATCCATTACTATTTAAGGGGCAAAGTTTTTGGGGACTTTAAGGTTCTAGAGATCATTGAGGTTGATAGTTTCCCAACATTACTTGGGTGCCCTTGGTGCTATGAAAATAATATTGATTTGTGTTTTAATAAGGGCTACATCAGTTTTGAGAACAAGGAAGAGTGCGTGATCATTCCACTGATTGATGGACGGTCTACACCGTATGTGGAGCCATTGGGTGAAGAAGGCTTAAAAAATATATATGCAAATATCATCAGGGACCCAAATTTCATTCATCCATCGAAGGAAGGGGTCATTCGAGGGGATGATGCACATTCCATAAGTGATACAACGTTACTTGTGAAAACTAGGTGCATGGGACATATAAGTTGGTCCGAAGGAATATGAAGGATCTTTGAGACTCAATTTTTAGAGCATGGTTAGTTAGGTGCTAAGGAGGAAGACAATTTCCATGGTACACTGGGAATCCAAACCGATGTCTTTTTGTGCGAAATGGAGACCCTGTAGAAGTGTCAAGTGGAAAGGAGGAATATGCTTACCTATAATTTGTATGGGACAACAACATGTTGGTGGGTGACACATCGAGATAATCTTCTAGAGTGGCACAAAGTGAGAATCATACTCTTTGTTAGGTTTCTCGAAGTAATGCACCATCTCAAATTTGTGACTATGATGGGAAGGGATCTACCTCATGCCATGTTTAGGAGTGTGAGAATACTTGGATGGGAGTAATTTAAGATTTAACTCCTTCCTTACAGGTGAATAAGTTATATTCCACCTTATAGGGTTGTGCGTGCACATGGTATATTCATTCGAGTTATAGCGTTAGATAGGGAACTAACATGAGTTGATGGTAGATCTTGTTCAAACATTTGAATATCAAAGTAATAAACCATAAGTGAATGAGGATTTTTAGGTAGTCAAGAAACTTATCTTGGGAGACAATGCCATGGCGGAGGAAAATATCTTGGAGTTGTTAGGTGAACCAAAGTTGGGGGTGCGCTTCATGGAGGAAGAATTAGAGGAAGTATAGCTTGAGTGCACCTTTCTAGAGAAGGATAAAGGAAATTTGGTCTACATGATAGATGATGAAGAGGTGGAAAAATTAGATGTTAGCCATACAGAAGGTATGTAAAAAGTGTTGGATATAGTTGATGAGAAAGTGCGTGCCTACCACAAGCCTTTGAAGAAAAATTAGGTTAACATTGGTATGGAGGAAAAAAAGGAAGCTATTATTGGGGACTATTGGACAGACCGGGAGGTCTAAAATATTATTGAGATCTGCATGATTTTCAAGATTTGTTTCGTGTGGGTACCATGAAATTAAAGGGGTTCACCCCTCACTAGGAAAAATGAGAATCAAGTTAAAAAATGGTGCGTGACCGATTAGGAAGAGACCTTATAGGATGAATCCAAATCTATGTGTCAAAGTTAAGGAGGAGATTGATAAGATGATAGCATATGGGATCATAGAATCCATTAAAGAATCTGAATGGGTGAGCTCGATGGTCATCAGTATAAAAAAGTATGGGATAATAATGATTTGTGTTGACTATAGGGATTTGAATGAAGTGTGTGTAATTTATCCTTTCTCAACCCTATTCACTGAGGAGATCCTAGAAGGAGTAGCCGGGCGTGATATCTATTCGTTTACTGATGGGTTTTTGGGATATCATCAAGTTCAAATTGTAAAGGAAGAACAAGAGAAGACAACTTTGACCACTGAATGGGGAATTTTTTCCTATACGGTAATGCCTTTTGGACCAAAGAACGTGTTTGCTGCTTTTTTTCACGCATTGTGGTTTAGGAATTTTAGGACTTCATTCACAAGTTTCTTCAAGTCTACCTAGATGAATGGGAAGTTTATGGATTAGTAAAAGACCATTGTGACAATCTACAGTTGATGTTTGATAGATGCAGGTAGTTGGGCATCTCCCTAAATATTAAGAAGTGAATTTTTACCACTCTTTTTGGCATGTTGTTGGGACACATTATTTACAAATAAGGCTTACTAGTGGACTCTGCAATTTTTTTTGTTATAGTGGGATTAGAGGATCCTACCAATCAAAGTGTGGTGTATGGGTTCCTAGGGTACACAAGGTACTATAGGAAATTCATCAATGGATATGCCTAGATTTCTGTGCTCTAGAAGAGTTATTGAAACATAAAAATAAGTTCTATTGAGGAGAGGTGCAAAAGGTGGCATTTGACACGTTGAAGGAAAAGCTTACCACCATGCCCATTTTGCATTTTCCCTCTTGGGATAAGCCTTTTCATGTGCATGTTGATGCATCCACGATGGCGATTGGAGTAGTCTTAGCACAACCTAGAGAGGGAATTGTTGACCATCCCTTATTTTTGTTAGTAGGAAGCTTACTCCAACATAAACAAAATTATAATATCGCAGAGCACAAGGCATTATCAATTATCTATGTGCTGCAAAAAATTAGGCAGTATTTGCTAGCAACTCCTTTTATTTTCTATATAGACTACATGACATTAAAATACTTGGTGAATAAGTCATTTTTGTAAGGGTGCATGTGCCAGTGGATCCTATTTTTAGAAGAGTTTGAGTTTGTGGTGAAAGAAAGGAAAATTAATTTGGAACATGATAATTTATCAAGAATTACTTTGGGTGAGGACATCTAGAGTATTGAGGATACGATGCTAGATGCACAATTATTTAGGATGCAACGCGTGCCCTCGACTTAGAAGATATCACCTGTTTCTAAAAATGAGTGTGGCTCTAGAAGGGATGAAGGAATTAGAAAGGAATGAGTTAACCATACATGTCTCTCCCTATATGTTAATTGGTGGAGAATTATACAAGCTAGGTTGTGATGAAGTTTTGCGCCGGTGCATGCTAGAACATGAGCATACTACAATCATGGAAGAGGCTCATAGTGGAATTGTAGGAGAAAAATATGCAGGGAATGTGACTACACAAAAGATCCTTTTAGCTGGCCTTTAGTGGGAAATAGTTTACATGGATTATATCGAGTTTTGAAAGTCCTGTGACCATTGTCAGCACCTTGGTAAACCAAGGAAGAGAGATGAGATTCCATTAAGGCCTATGGCTAGTGTAGATCCATTTGAGAAGTGGGAAATTTACTTTGTAGGCCCTATTTCCCCATCCACGTGAAGGATGGGTTTGTGCTATATCATTACATACACAAACTATCTTACACGGTGGGTGGAAGCGGCGCCTACGAAGGATTGCATGGAGGTGACAATAACTAGATTCTTGTGGGAGAATATAATCAACATGTATGGATGACCACCTTTGAGTTTAACGAGTGATAGGGGTACTCATTTTCTAAATGAGATGGTTAGAATCTTGTTGGCTAAGTTCATGGTGGCCCATCACAAGACTACCCCTTATCACCCACAAGCTAATGGGACAGCGGAAGCTTTTAACAAAATTTTGAGTCACATGTTGACCAAGATTTGTGATGTTGGCAGATGAGACTAGGATGATAAAGTTTCTACCGTGTTATGGTCATATCAGATTACCTATAAAAGACTAAACAAGGCCACACATTTTCAATTGGTGTTTGGCATAGAGGCTGTGTTACCTGTTGAATTCATGCTACCATCATTGTGTATTGTGCATGAAGGAGGTTTAGCTAATGAAGAAGCACTTGAGGAAAGGATTGACAAGTTAATGTAGTTAGAAAAGTGACATGACATAACACGATGGAGTGAGAAAACTGAAAAATCTAGGGAAAAGGTATGATATGATAGACACATTAAGAACAAGAAGTTTGAGGTTGGGTAGATGGTCTTGTTGTATGATTCTAAGTTTCTATACAACCTAGGGAAGCATAAAGTACATTGGTTGGGTCCATATGTGATATCTCATATACTTGATTCCTGTGCTTGTAAGTTACAAGCGTTGGATGGAACAATATTACCTGGTCATTTTAATGGGAGTAGGCTTAAGCCCTACTCTAAATAAGTCTTATGTGTGTTTGTAAATAATGTAGTATTGCCAGCTAGCTTAGGATTTCCCTTAACACATTTTCATTTCTTTATGTTTCCCTTCTTCATTACCTTGCTTTGTCTTTTGTTTGGTTTGTTATGGGTGCGCTTGTGCACCAGTAGCCAATTACTATCTAAAGGGTTTTTAGTGTGGGGTGAAAGGCGTCAAAGAAGAATGCTAAGAAATAATGCGGTAAGGAGAAGTGTTAGGAGTGATGTGCATAGATTATCTAAGGGAAAATAAAAATTTCATGGTTGAGAAAAGTGTACATAGTAGAGAAGATCATGAGAAAAGGTTGGTGTCAAAAGGATTTGAGAAAAGCACGTACAAGGGTAAAAATTTCAGAAGCAACATGAGGTAAGAGAAGGAAAGAACTTGGTTGTTGGCATCAAAGTTTTTGCGGGAAAAGAAAAAATCTATAAATAGAAGGTCGGGGGTGAGTTATTCTTTTACCTTGCATTTTTATTGAATAGCTCTTGCGAACTAGGGCATCCTTGCAAAGAAACATTTGTGGAGATTTGCATGCATAACAAATTATTCAACGGATTTGTGTTTAAGAGTGGAAAGGGAGTACACATGTGTGGGTGGAGAAGTGTGTTTGGAGGATTCCCATAGGTGTTACACCATCTTGTGGTACAAACACTTTCCAAGTTAGGGTTTGTAGAGCTGGGGCATATGATTTGGAGTTTTCGTAGAGGAATAAAGTCGTAGGATTTAGAAAAGTTAGGATAAGAAGGAAGGAAGAGCTCACAAGGACTGAACGAGAAGAAATAAAACCAAGTAAGGGATCTAATGTTTCATCGAAGAAGGGAAAAGGAAAGGGAAAAGAAAAACCAACCGTTTCAACTAGATTTAATGAGGAGTGTTATTGAGAGATGCAATACCCAGATGGCATGTTGTCAGGGAAGTAATGGGTATCTCACATACACAAGATGGCCTTGAGTGACTAAAACCATCGAGACAAACACCATAGAAAAAGAAATAACACTAGATTGGTTCACCCCATGGGAAGGAGGACACATGATGGAAAACCTATGTATGATGATGAGGTGCAAACCAAGTTGGAGAAGGATAAAATATTTCAGCTCTATTAACTACCTTTTTTTGGAAATCCCGAAAGGTTATACCAATGGCTGATGTCACATGTGCATGAGGATCAATTTTATTTCACAAGAGGAAGAATGTGCATAACTCCTCAGTTGATTTCTAAGTACACTAGCATTATCTGTGAAGGAGAGCCACTAGATGATGACTTGTGTGACAAGGAGGCCATTAAGAAGATAGTTGTGATATATGAGTACAAGAAGGGTTCGTGCTATTTTGATATCTCCAGGACGGGCACGCACTTAGTCACAAAGTTGAACAAGAAAGAGAGGTGGACATAGGTAAACAAGAGTTAGTTAAATGTTTGCCACTAGATCTCGGAGGGAACAATCTAAAACCTTCTAGTATTCATCACAAAGGGGATCATAGATGTTGTGCGTGATAAAGAAAAGATTATGTATGGTAACGTCCTTCTCACCATTGTGTTTTTAGAAATTGGAGTGCCCAATGGGCTGGATAAAAATGTTTCAGATAACCCAGATGAGGAACTCTCCCTTGCTAAAATATTTAAAGCCTACACTTGTGAAACGATGATGGTTTCTCATAAGTTGCACTTGGAGAAGTGGTACAAATGAATGTGCGATGCGTTTGAGGAAGAATGAAGAATTATTAAATAATTTTTGGCATTAGTGGATGGAGAGGCTAATTTTTGTGTATCAACACTTTTGTATCGACAGGTTTACTTTGACTGATGACACCAAGAGCCCTTGGTGTAAGTTTCCCTTCTCTTTCACAGCGTAATAATTTCAGAGAGTGATCAATCGGTTTAAGGAGGCGAAGAAACTTAGATTTTATCTAAGTGTAGTAGATCAGGATTACTATGAGCTGTGTTGAATGTTGGTGTATCCCAAGAAGCACACTTATGTTGAGAAGTATGTCTCTTATGACGTACATATGTTGAAACCGGTGACATTTCCTATTGCAAGGAGAATGAAAGCAAGGGTGTATGTACGTCTAAGGCCTAAATTTGAAAAGGGAACTTATGTTGAGGATGATGTATCTATCCCAGAAGACCCCACTGGGAGGAAGAAAGTGGTAATAAAGAAGAGGGAATGAGAGGATACTCCGACAGAAAAGGCACCGAGCGCACATATAGTTCAGACTATGGGGGCACAAGAATCAGCGTACGCATGAGCACTTACACTCATAGGAAGAAGTCCACTGTGAAGGAGTCTCCCGAGAGGGAAGAGTTACCAGAAAAAGAAGAGTCCCTTGTATTAGAGGAGTTGTTAGTGAAGAAGAAACAAAAAGTGATGCAAAGCTCGGACTGCGAGGAGACAAGGGGCATGAAGGGTGATGAATCTGAGGAGAAGGATGAAGAGAAAGATGAAGGTAAGAGTCCCCATATTCACAATATACATGTGTCGATGAAGAAATATATGAAGATAACAATGGGGATGTGGAGGATGCCCATAACAAAGGAGAAAGTGAGGAATTAGACATACATACTTAGAATACCCCAACCCTAACTAGAGAACAAATAAACGACACAATGGAGAAGGAGGTGATGAGTATTATACAATAGTTAGTGGAGTACAAGGTGGAGCATAACACCGATGATGTTCTTAAGGAAACAAAGAGAGAGTGAGTGCGGGGAAAGAATATGGAAGCATGAGAAGAGATCATAACATGGTAGTAAGCTTCTCAAAGCAAAGTGTGCACAGTGGAAAGAGCACGGTAGTGGCACAGAACACTCCATGAATTACATCAATGATCCAAAAGGTACTTTGTGCATGTTTCCAAAGCACAAGTGCCTGAGACCAACTCCTTTCTTGGGATTCTTTTGATGAAGAGGTGCATATCCACTCACAAGGAAAATGCTATCTTGGGATTTTATGTCCCACATTGATGAGCTCGAGTTCAAGGTAAATAGCGGTGCATTCATGAAGACACAAAATTCCAAGGGAATAAGCCCTCTTGTGAATGCCCACCAGGTGTTGGATGAGAAAGTTTGCAACACACTCAACAAAGTGTCGGTGGAGGTGGAAGTAAATTTTTTTGACATAAATGATAAAATAAGAGTCTTGGAGGAGGAGCTTGAGAAAAATAATGAGGAGATCATTGAGAGGGATAGGGAGATAAAACAAAAGGAATTGATTAGTGTGTAATTAAGACATGAAATGAGTGATGAAAAGGAAAAGGTACACAAAGTCTACAAAAAGATAGAGGTTATTTAAAAATTCCATTATCTTAAAGCACCTGGACCTCGCCCCTCTTGAGTATAAGTACGAGTCGACCCTGTAATACTTAGAATACTTGATGTGTGTACTCACCATAGAGAGGTAACCACTTGCATTGGAGTTAGCGAGAAGAGGTGATGGCATGCTAGAAGGAGAAGAGAAGTTGAAGATTGGGGAGAAAATAACTTGGTACTCCAAGATCCTTGACTCAATGAAGAACAAAACGTAAATGGCCAAAGATGTGTATGCCAATTGTTGCAACAAAGATAGAGTAGAAAGCATATTGGTTTTTATCCATGAGGTGGATATGAAGAAGTTTCAAGAGAAAAAAGGGAAATAGGTGGAAGTTGAGAAGAAGTTAGAGGCGATCAAAACCTTGAGGGTTTCTATTAAAAATAAACTTGTGTACATGTATAATTTGAAAATCTATGGAAATGAGGTTAGAAAACCTCAAAGCTTAACTAACTCAACTATGCACCATGAGATAAGAGCTAAACAAGAGTTACTCCTATACATGCATCATAACTTTGACAAAAACATCAAAACCTAGCATATATACTACTCTCTACTCTTTGAATGCTAATTTAAATGAGCCTAGAAGATCATATCAATCATTTTTATTGTTTACTCCATGAAGGTGAATGAATCTTACTAAATGGATATAAGGCCAAGTTTAGCATATTCCATTACTAACCTATCATGGATGCAAGATGAAGCTATTTTAATGGTGGATGTCTCAAGATCAAATGCCTTATTAGCTTGGCTAATGCAAATGAGCTCTTAAGCTATGTCAAGATGAGATATGATATGAAGATCAAGATGTTAATCATGTGTAAGGTTGAAAGGGAGGGGTGACCCTTATATTTATAGTTTCTCTTTGGAAAAGTTTATAACTTTGGTGCATGTGGGACTAAAGGCAAGCCAAAAATCACTTTATGATTAGGAGTGGTAAACATGCTTTAGACTAGTTAAGCTAGGTTTAGGCTAGTTAAACTTGATTAGCAAGTGATTAGAGACTCATTGAGAGTTGGGAGGGGTTTGGTTAATCATTTGTGATTGATATATATCTTATGAAGCTTATAGAGATGATCCAGATTGAAATAGGAAGATGTTTATTTAATAAAAGGGGTTTTTTAACCAAATGGGTTGAATATAGGAGGAATACAACCAAGAAGGTTTCGTAAATGGGCATCCAAGAATGGAGAGAAGAGTAGCTAATTGATAAAGTGTCGTCAATTAGTTGAATTAGAGGAAATTCTAAGTGTAAGCATATTTTAGGTGTCTACATTTTCCCCTCTTTGGGGTGGCATAAATAATGCCACTTAAAAGAAAGTAGACAAGCATAAAAAAGTAAATATTTTGAAAGGGATGTAAGAAAACATGTGTAGAATGAAGGATTCCCCCTCGATTGTTGATAGGGTGAAGGAAGAACTTGATTGACGATAAAAAGATGATAGAAATAGATCATAAGAAAGACATGTTTGAAGAAGAAAAGAAAGGGGATATAGAAGAAAAGGAATATGAGGAAGGGGAATGAGCTAACATCCATACGATTGCATTTTAAATAACTTTTTTTTCATCATATTATTAGTGATCTTCATCATCGGTCCTTATTTACAAAGAATGAACAAAAGTGTAGTATGACATGAAAATATATATATGAACAAATGTCCGTTGCTAAAAACACAAACTCCATGCAAAATACAAAATGAAATGCAATAGAAGAAAGTAAAATATGTCTAACTCCATGCAACATACATAATGTAATGCAATACGAGAAAGTAAACAAGATAACCTAAAAGAGAAACATAATGTAATGTTTTTGTTATCAAGATTTAGTTTTGACCTGTGTGAATTAACGACAAGGGTTGATGATGGTGCCCCAAGCAAGGATACATGAAAGGCGAAAAATGGAGGACACTTGGGTCCAATGAAAAAGTAATTATGCACTACGAAATAGTACTAGGAAACTCATTGTGCCCTAGAGTATAGACATAGTAAGCAAACTAACTTTGTTAATGAGGGTAGATCAAAATGATCCATGAGTCGTTTATGACAAGAACAAGGACCAAAGAACGATGTTTTGTAGGATGATTTTCAATTTTTAGAATTTTTCTTAAACATATTTGAATGTTTTGATTTTTCTAACATATTTGAATGTTTTTGTGATTTTGAAAGTTTTCTGAAACTATGTACAGGAAGACAAAGAAGCATGGATGCCCCAAGTGATAGATGGGATGTACAAGGGTAGAATGCCACACACATGTGCAAGAAAGTGAAGATGTGAAAATGCCCTAACATTAGGTGGGAGTATTCAAAGGAAAACTCTTCACATGTAGAGGCTGGATCAAGGCCAATATGGATAGGTTTAATCATGATGATGAACGTAAACCAATGATGTGCTAGGAAGGAGCAAGGATTCCCCAACATACGTTGGTTAAAAAACACATGATAAAAAAGAAGAAGATTGTTTTTGTGAAAGGGGACAAAGGTGTCTGCAAACATGGAAAAAGGAAATACCATACACATGGATGTTCTGAATGAAGTAGAAGAACAACAAATGTTATGAATGTAGCTTAGAATCCTCATGACGAAAAAGTGATTATCTAAAGGCATAAATCGTGAGACGAGATATGGACTAAAGCAAGAGTCTGAACAAGGTCCAAAAAATACACTTGGTAACATACTAATCCCATTTTCTCATAGAGATCCAATGTGTGCACATGGAAATTAATTACCTCTTGGAGGGAAGACTTGATAGACAACAAGTGAAGACACCCTAGCCAATGTGCAGGAATGATTTATTTTGAAAGGTGATTTGTGAATGGAGGGTGGAAGGAGATCTATAAATTGCTCGAATGCTAGCCAAACATCCATAGCCCGAAAGAGATGCATTTGATTATAATCACAAAATTTATTTACTTCTAGTTAGGCATCTATATACCTAATAGAGATTAGTGGAAATACCCCTAAAGAGAGTTATATATCAATTTGATTTTTCTTTTAGCTTTTATCTTTTGAATTTTGATTGATTTTGATTCTTTTGCTTTCGAAAACTTATTTCAGCTCTCTATATTATTTTTGACAAGGGTTAAGAACCATTGATGGCTTGATGGAAGGAGGTGGAATTTATTGTGATGACACTATTGGCTAGTGTCAATAAATACGTATAAAAACAAATCTTCATAGAAATTTGATTAGATGTAAATTTGTGATAGGATCTCTAAGAGGCTAGTCCCGCTTTAATTTACCAAGGTGATGAAATACCAAAGTCAAATAGATACCATAGAGATAAACATTGCAAAATGATTGCGAATGAGCTAACCAAAATATCGCCAAAGGAATGAAAATGGAAGAAGACGTGCGAAGAAGGGAAAGAAAAGGGAAGAAATAACATCCATGTGTATGTAATACTCGATTGCATTATTTGATCTTTTTATAAATGATCTTGTTGTTTTTGTTTTCTCATTTTTTTGCATTTTGTCTTTTATTTGATTTTTAAATTTTTGATGGTTTTAGGAGGTTGGGACCCACAATGTCACTCTACATGATAAGATCCAAAAATGATGTTCACAATTTCCTTAATAAGGGTGATTAAGCGTGTTTGTTTATCAAGAGTTATGTTATCCACAATCTCAATGATTGAGGAGAGCTCATACTCAACAAATGATTATGGCTTATCCTGAAACATGGATTTTGTATATGAGAGTTTGAGTTCCATATCCATAGGTTTATGCACTTTGTGACATACTTGTTGGGTGCGTTGGTGTGAATTCTTGAATCACATCTGATTTGTAACTTTATGATCATTGGAATTATTGGGATCTTTGGAGCTTGTTAGATGTGTGACATGTGCTTGATGAAGAATCTGTTTGGGTTTTTTATAAGCTAATGCGTAAATTGTCTAATCTCGATGTTGGTCCTCAAAATAATATCACCCCTTTGTTGAGAATGCAGACCTTTGAATTTTTTTACATTTTCTGTTTTCCCCATGTGAAAATGTGAGTTCAAAAGTTACAGTCATGTTAAATCCATTTGAAAATCCCATGTTTAGGTTTTTATTCCTCTTTTTTGGTCGAGGATCATGTTAGATATGTTGTTTTTGAAAATCCCTACAAAAAAAAAAAAAAGATCCTGAACCGGTTCTATATAAGGAAAATTACCTCTATACACTATTCCCTGATCATGTTACAAATTTCATATTTGGCTCTACCACCTGATGATACATGGCATGTTCTATTTGGTCGCAGATGATATGTGGTTTAACTTGAAAAATTGTAACAATTATATAACATTCAAAATTTGCAAATTAAGCCCCAAGGCCCAACGAATATTCTTCCGAATATTCATAGTCAAAATTTGAAAAAATAAAAATCAACTCCGCCTCCGAAGAAATACATGTGTCACAAGTCAAGTTGGTTGAATGCGAAAATCAAGGTATGGTTTTATTTCTACACACTAAGGTAATAAAGTATAAAAGTGCAAAGAAGATCCCGAGGCCCGCCAAGGACACATGGATCTTTCTCATGCAAAGAGTGGGGAAGTGGGTCATTAGAGAAAATTGGTAATTTTGAGTTCAAATGAGAAAGAGAAAAAATATTCAGAAATGTCTTGTAGCTCCACCACCATTAGGATGTAACCAAGTGTTAAAATCAAGATGAAATTCAAAAGCGGGAATCAAGTCAAATAGATAAATTTGTATGCATTTAATTCACATTGCAAAAGTGTAAAAAAATTCCCCAATCCCACATTGCATAAGGTTATTCCACATGGAAGACTCATATTTAAAATTGGGAAAGGATAAATGGATGATCATGATGCAACACATCAATGTATGTTGCCATCAATACAGTTTTCACACAAATCAAGGAGGGATTTTGAAGTCTTCGAACACATTGATATTTTTATATCATTTTTGAGATCTAGATGCGATTGTTAGCATATTTCCTTAAGGAACAACGTGAAATTGATCACGGAGCTTCATTTGAGAACCAAAGATTAAAAATATTTTGAATTAGAGTTGAATTACATAGGTATTCATTGGAAAATTGGTAAGAACTAAGACACTCCCATACTCTTATTTCATTGGCAAGGAAATTTGAAGTAAAACTAGGGCATTAAAGATGAATACCATGCCATTTGGTTTTTTGGTTACATACGGAATCATCAATGATTTGGATAAAATCACAGACACATATTTAATGAATGCCAACTTAAAAGAGTTTCTACAAATATTGAATAGCCCTAACAAGAGCAAATCCATGAAAGTAATTCAAGATAACGATATTGCTTTAGTTGGTGCTATTCCACCCTCAGTACACTTCCTAGAACTAGTATGGATTTATGCTATGAATTACAACCTAGAAAATAGGGAAGTATTGGATGGAAGTGGTGAGGAAGTGTTGACTTTGACACTTGCAACCATCAGGATAATGCTAAAATTTCTTGTAATAAGAAATCCAATAACCCAGGTATTGGTTTAGCCCTACAAGATTATGAGGCCAAGAAAAAGGACTATGCTAGGCTCATAAATACTAAATGGCTCTTAGCAGAGAAGAAGGAAACCACTCAAATCCCTAAAAGATTGGTTAGGGCACAATTTGTTGAAGAAGTAGAGGATGTGATTGTATTATTGAGTCAAATGGATGGATTGGAGACCACAAATGAATTCAAGGAATGGATGTGCACCTATATGTGGATAGTTTTAGAGAAGAAGGGGAGAATTTTATGGGTAACATTTATCACAGAAGTAATTCATGACCACATGGTAGCACTGGCAGTAAAAATAGGGATGGGTGGTGCTACAAAATTGGAATTTTACATGATGACTTATTTTATTTATAATATTGCAGGACATAGGCATTTCCCTGGCCTCTTGCCATGTGCTAACTTTAAAAAATGCCAAA
Organism: Taxus wallichiana var. yunnanensis; assembly: GCA_018340775.1. NCBI lineage: Eukaryota > Viridiplantae > Streptophyta > Pinopsida > Cupressales > Taxaceae > Taxus > Taxus wallichiana. The sequence continues at coordinate 601,817,753 of CM031235.1, forward strand.
TGCATGAGATTTTCCCTCAATTACGTTGGTTAATTGGAAAGGGAATGTGAGATTGGTTAATGATGCCTTCTTTGCACCAATCATATGTTTATTCAGACCAAAATGGGAACAATACATGATTTTGAAGAGGCTAGACAAGTAATCATGGAAAAAAAATGTTATTTCATTTAGTACACTAATTTTATGTACATCGTGGTCAGTGGATTTGAAGATCAACCATGTAAATTGCCCGTACTAAGATCAAATAATGGTCTTGTGTAAATCGGCAACACTTTGATTGACACTAGTTCAAAAATTAATTGCTGGAAAACAAAAGACAAACATTAAGTTTCCCATCAAGGTTGGAAAGTAATCCTTCCCTTCAATTATAAAGGTCAGATTAATGGAAGATGAGATGAAAAGGTTTGATATGGAAATGTTTTAGGCAAGGTCCAACTATGACATCAGGTGGGTGTTCAACAATATTACAAACACTTTTGAACATGATCCTCAATTTGAGGATTATTGGATGAATTGTAGAGATGAGGAAGAGGTTAGGATAAGATACTTCTCAAGAATGACCCTTACCCAAATTATAAACTTCAAGAGTGTTGTTATCCCTAAGGGAGTTAGGGATGATTCACATACTGTGAGTCAATATTATCTTGATCAAAATGTGGAGGGACAACTGATATCCCATTTGAATCTGGAATTAAAAGGAATCGAGATGATTCATATGCCCAGATAACTGATGTACTAAGGAGATCATTAAATTGGTTAGCCTAGAAGAACATTGATTTATCAATTCAAAGAAAAAGAGTTCTTAATAACTTTAGGGATTTGGGAAAATTGAAAGATGACCTTACCCCCCTGAAAGAAGGAGTTGACAGAATATATCCCTTGGGAGGAAAATATCCTCAATTGCCTTCAAAAAGGCCTACTTCAAAACTTATAGATGAATGGAATTCTGCTACTAGTGGGACTGGTACTTCTATGTCTGCTCTAAGACAGAAGATTGAGGAAATGCTTCTAAAATCTATGGAGAATGATCCTATCACCTTTGCATTACCACTTCAAGCAAAAGGGAAGGGTATGGCTACTCATAGGACTCCTTAATATTTTTTTCCAAAACCTCACAATGTTGATAAGTTGATGAGTGGGGCCATAGCAAGTGGCCATTCACAATCTAAGCCATATGGTACAGAAAAACTAGCAACACTAGACCTTAAGAAGTTTGAAAGGGCACATAAGAGACAAAAATTGTGTATGAGCCAATTATGGTAAGAGAAGGTTCTCATACACATAAGAAACATAAGCATAGGGATGTAGTGATTAATCCCAAAGAACATGAAAGAATTGATATTTTCTAGGCATAACATGTAGCATCAAGTACCACAAAGGTTGGACAACCAGTCCCTTTATTTTTAAATTTATCTTCGAGAGGAGTGACAATTAGGAACACTCAGGAACAAACAACTAAAGATAATGTCTTATCTAATCTAGTAGATACTGAAGTCTTGGATCAATGTGTGAAAACATCTGAAACCATGTTAGTTGAAAATGTTAATATACCTTTATTTGAACAATTGCGAGAGTCAACAAAGGGTCAAGTAGAGATAATGGATGTTGATATTGGTGAGGATTTTTCCACATTGGATGCATTTGACATATATATTGATGAACAAACAAAAATAATGTAAGTGATCTTCAAATGAGTGAAGAAATGGAAAAAATTACTCATATTCCAACCACTAAAATCAGAATTCAAGCATAAAAAGTTCCATCTGTAGATCAGGTGGATTCATAGTCAAATAAGCTAGAGGTTCTTAGTGAAAAAGGTGTAAGTACTGAGGTATTAGGGGAAAAATATCCTTCCCATGATGTCAAGGCCACTAAGGATAGTGAGCCATCTCAAACAAGGAAATCTGTAGATGAGAAAACAATGAGGTTGCACAAGATGCAACTTCTAAGGATGTATAAGTTTTGGGTGAGAATAGGGAACCAATAATGGGAAGCCAATCCACCATGACACAACCTGAGATATCAATAGAGAAAAAGGATGATAATGTGTCAACCCAACAACCTCCAAAGGAGGTGGAAATATTGGAAGGAAAAGGAGAGCTGCAAGAGAGATATTAGTTCAAGAAACTCCCAAGGAAAAAGTTGAAGTTAAGATTGCATCAATTGAATAAATAAATAAAGAACATATACCAATTACTGATGTAATTCAGAAAGAGACTGGTTAACCCCAAAATCAAGACCAAGAAGAAATATAATAAGGGGAAGTGCTAGTACATAGTAAGAAAAAAGAGATAACTATGGGAAAAGAACATGAAAAATAGGAAGAACCATCAACCCAAAGTGAACAAGAGATGTTTGTTATCCATATTTTTCCCCGAGAAAAATATTGGATCAGAATGACCCCACACTGAAAGAACCTGAGAAATCACATCCGGTTCCTGCAAACAGATTACAAAGGGACTCTATAATGGAAGTGGTGGGGCTTGCGAAGGTCAAACAACCCTATATGGGAGAAATCCAGAAGATGGCCCTGTTGAGTGGATATGGTCCTTATATCCATTCTACAGGTTTTAGGTAGGCTCGGAAATAGAACAACAGGGTTAGAGGAGGAGCAATTTCAAAGAAGCCAAGGGCAATTGAGGGAAGAAATGGTGAAGATCCGAAGTCTTCGGGTTCAAAACAGTTTAGAACAAGTCCAAAAATTGGCTAAGTATGGATGAGGCAGTAAAGAAGGCCACGTGTTGGAACGACGCTTCTCCAAAGTTGAATCCAAGAAAGGAATTTCAAACAAGTGCCAGGCTTCCATGCGTCTAGAGCCCCAAAAGTTGTGTGGTTGTTGAAAAGTCTTTGACTAGACAGGAAGGTGCCAAGTGTCGGATCGGCACAAATCCAAGATGGGAGCCCAAGGTGGAGACTCAAACTCGCGCCGTCCCTCTATGTAGTAGATGGTCAATAGAGGTCAAAAGGGTGGGCCTCAAAAAGGGCTAAGTATAGAAGGACCAGCGGAGAGTGCCAAGTGTCCAAGCGGCGCATCTCCAAGGGTAAATCTAAAAGTGAAGCTCAAACAAGTGCCAGTTTGCCACGTAGCCCAAGGCCTAAAAAGGTAGGAAGGAGATCATTGAAAAGTCCAAAATCCTATGGAGGCTTCCAAGTGTTAACTTGATGCTCCTTTAAGGGGAAAATATTGATCAAGAGTTTCAGCAAGCGTAGAGCCTCCACATGTCTAGTCTCTTCGAAGGGGACATAGTCGGGTTGAATAGTCAAAGAAATTGAGCAGGCCGATGGAGAGTGCCAAGTGTCCACACAGTGATAACTCAGGGTGTGAATAGAGAGAGGGTTCTCAAACAAACTCTAGACCGCCACATGTCCCTGGTCAAGGAATTTGACCTCGCCGAACAAAGGACTTAGCCGAGAAACAAAGAAATTGAGCAGTTGATGGAGGAAGCCATGTGTCAACCCCACACCATTCCAAGAAAAAAATACAAAGGGCACCATCAGACATGCGCCAGCCAACCATGTGTCCCATATTAAAAAGGGGGCCCATTTTTCAAGATGGTTATCCTGCTCTGTTATACGGACCCAATACAAACTTTGAAGGGGCATATCTTTCAACTCAAGGCTTGAAATATTACAAATCTAACACCATTGGAAAGATCTCGGCTTCGCCCATGCCATGGAGATCTAAAAATTTAAGTTTGGGGAGGTTAGGTAAAGAAAAATGGAGAAAACATCTTTAGGGCCATTAATGTGGATCTATCTACCTCAACAACCAAATTAGATTCGATCTGTTCCACCAAACCAGAGATTGATACAGTCAAGATAGATTTGGGGGCAAATTTTTTAAGAGACATTAATAGTAGTGGTTGAGCTTTGACATGATTTTCCTACTTCTCTCTTTCTTTCTTCTCTCTGATTGAATCTATAAATACAGGGGCGGGACTCATTGTAAAGGGTTGGACATTCTTCTATTTTGTAGGCTCCCCTCTTCCCCTTGGCAAGTGAATTCGTGGAGTTTCAAACCTCCCATATAGACTGTAAATGCAAATTTGCCTTGTTACTATTGTAATGCATTGTATCAAGCCATGAGAGCAATAATACATGTTTTGTGGGTGATCTTCATCCCTTTCTATGTTAATTGTTGTCTTCTGATCCTTCATTACAACTTTGGTTATTTGTGCATGTTTTTGTGTTGCATTCTTCTGGTTTGTGTCTACCAGCAAAACAATTGTTCATCACTCCTTTGGTGTATCACCTGGTAGCTTAAGTTTTATTTTCTTTGCATCCCTTCTTTAACTCTGTCTCCTTGGAAAATTAGAGTAGGATTTAGGATAGATCCTCTACGATTTCATGCATACACCTAAATAGAGGAGTAGGAACCAGCCTTAATCTGGAGAGTTTTTCCCACCTATAAAGTCCCACACTTTGGGAAAAACTCAATGTTATGTAAATCACACCAAATGAATCTGCCTTAGAAAAGAAAATCTAACAACTCATTTAAGGGTGCTGTGATTTCATACTAACAATGTCCAAGTAGTTGGTGGTTGTCCCCAAGAAACCCCAACAATAATTGCAAGAAACAAAAGCTAGGACAAGTCTTGCAAAGGGTTGGATAGGGGAGTTGATTTCAAAGGAAGAAAAATAAATTATCCCCTGATTGAGGCCATAGACCTCACAACTCTATCTTTTCCAAAACTAGTGAGGACCTCCAAAATAGCTAGGGTTATTACCAAGACTCATATTGATCCACTGGGATCTAAAAATTTAGAAGTGGCAATCCCTCACGAAGGAAAAACTAGAGAAAATATAACAACCAATGACTATAGTGTTCAACTTATTCCCTTAGGAAATCCTTCAAGAGATCAATTAAAATAAAGAGTATCAGAGGCAGTAAGTGACTTGTTACAAAAGGTTTATGAAGATAGGATAACTTAAATTTTTTTGAAAGAACAAGTCAAAGCTTTGAGTTCTAGTCTGTAACAATTAATTGGGTTGCTTATTCAAACTCAAAAAAGTACCTCTAGCAATACCCCTGAAGGAATGTTAAGAAGGTTCAGGCTAAGGACACATAGGTTGAGAAATTGAAAAAGAGGGAAAAGAAGCAATTGAAGAAGCTAGGACAAAGAATGAAGATCTCAAGAAAATGCTTAATGAAATTGTTGAAATAATTGAGCAGCGTATAACTCAACTTAGTGATGAATTGGTTAAAAAAGAAGGGATTGTGCTAAAGGAATTTAAAGGAACTCAATATGTGTGGAGGAATCAACAAAGATTAGGGTGGAAGTTTTGAATGGGATCAGATAAAAATAGAAGTTAAAAAGGAAATGGGTCAATGATACTTTATATGTTATTGATTTAAAACTTTAAGATATGGTTTTTGAAAAATTAAAGAAGAGATATGATGATCTAAAAATTGATTTCTTGTTTAGATATTTTGAGAAAAATATCTAGAAAGAAAATGATCAGGGGATATTTTTCAATGTTAAAAGTTCCCTAAACTTCCCTAAACCATACCAGTGCAGTAGATCCTTCAGAGAGCTTTCTGATGACTGTAAGTACATGAAAAACAAACACTCTGAGCTCAAGTTATGTCCAGTCAAAGTTCAGTCAACAAGAAAGTCAACTTTGGTCAACATGTCAACAAGTTGACCAATGACAAGATGACACGTGGAAAAATGAGAAAAAGGGAAAAATGAAGGTTGTTTGAGTTGTTTTCAAACTCTGGTCTTCGACACACGTAAAACTAACATGTGTTCGATTGGCCTGTCGAGGATCGACAAGTGGTCTTTATTTCCATATTTCATTAGTGGAATATCACATTATTATTCATGGTCGAATTTTTATATTACTTTGTAATTATTCACCATGATATTTGTCATGTCACTATATGGTTACACCTCCATATTGGTTGCCTAAGCTATTATTAGCCACACACCATTCTATTTTCCAAATGCCACGCATTATGCCTGAAAACACACACACACACACACACACACACACACACACACACACACACACACACACACACATATTCAAACATTAGTATAACCACCTTACCCACATAATCTTCCAAAAAAAGTATCTATTTTCCAAGTCCACATGGTGGAAGGAGATGAAGTGGTGATAGGGGCATGCAAATACTATGCATGGAGATCCATGTGAGAAGGAAGGTGGGGTGGTTAGCTCAAGTGGTCCTTTGACCACTTTAAAACATGCATGGAAAAAGGCTTAATAAATCCTAAAACAATATCCCACTTCAATTAAAAACTCAACCACCCTATCTTTTAAAGATCTCCTCCACCCTTTATGCAAATTAGATGTGGGATTAAAACAAAACAAAGTGGCATAAGAGTAGGAGGTGGGATTTGAACCCCCGAACTCTTAGTTCAAAGACACATCTGCCAACCAACTCACCCAAGGGGCTCAATGGGTTATAAAATGGGTTGCTGCAACTTATACAAGGAAGTGCCAAGTCTCGTGTCAAGCCAATAAGCAAGTAGTTTTGGAAAAGTGCAGTTTTAGGGCACTTCGCTTACTCACTTCCAGATCTCAAGTTATATATGAAAGTTTCTCAAAATTTTGAGATGATTGTGATGGTGTGATAATTTATCTAATTTGGAGATTTTTTGATAGATTTATGTTCTGTAAAGTCACATGAAGGTGTAGAACCAAAGGGAGACACCGCTGCAAGTGGATCAGAAGGTGAAGGACAGAGGTTGAGCTCCATTAACGTCCTTCAAAGGTATGAAACACAATTTTTCAGGTTTTTGATTCATTATTGGTTAATGTAAATGTTATTGTATTTACATTTTTAACATTATTAATGGATCGGTTCACCACGAACCGGGGACGTAGGAATTCCGAACCCCATAAACAATCTGGTGTTTCTTTCTAATTTTTATTTTCAGTTTCTAATATTTGCAAGTAATTTAAATTTAGAATATGAATATGGATGCAACTATAATCAGTAATTGATAAAATTGGAAAATCGATTAAAATCAAGAAATAGTGATTTTTGGGGCTTCAATCAAACAATGAAATTTTGAGTAAATTACAAACTTAATTTTAGTTTGAATTCAGTCCTAAATCATATTTTGATCAATTTTTGGAAGTATACAATCCTTTTAAGTTGATTAAAATTGAAGATCCTTGAAAGCGTTTAAAAGTGGAAAAAATAAAACACCCATTTTCAGATCAAGTTTGGTATCAGAGCAGTTAGATTGCCGGATTAGCTTCTAATTGTGTTTGAAAATTTGGCTTTAGTTTCAGTATTGATTTCAGTTTTCAGTGTGCAAACATTTTGGGGCTTGTTAATCTTCTTTTGCAAGTGTGCAGTTTTGGAAGTACATGTTGTGTTTGTAGGAACAGGGAATCATGGGAAAGTCATCCAAACAGGAGCAACTGGATGAGCTTGAAGCCATTAACTGCCAACTCTAGGAAGAAAACTCTTTCCTAAGAGCTAATTTTTATTCCTTGGAAGAGGAAATAGTGTGGTTAAAATCTGAGCCACAATCCTCTATAACTAAGAAAGAGGAGTATGTCAATGAGATGCTTGCACAAAGTAAGAAGTTGATGGGCTTTGTTAAATAGCTATAGGAAGAAATACTGACCAAGGATGCCCTCTTGGCAAAGTTGCAACAAGGTGAACACAAGAAGGAAATGCCTTCCAAATCGATGCAGGTACTATGACAGAATGCACTGTAAGTTGTTCACATTTTAATTCTTCCTCTCATTCAATTCAGATATTCCTTTGGGTCAGTTTGAAAAACACACTAAGGGAATTGGGTCTAAGATAATGGTTAAAATGGGATATAATGGAAAATGCCTTGGTAAAAATGGACAAGGTGATGCTAACCCAATACAGGTAGAGGATCAGCCTCGGTTTGTAGGTTTGGGTTATTCTAGTGGGAAAATGGAAATTGGAGAAAGTTCCAAAGTAGCTGAAGGAAGACAAGCTTCCAACAGCCAAGGATCTATGCCACTAGAATTGCAGGATTCCACCATCAGGAGGAACAATGAAAGGTGTAAGAAAACAGGTAAAAGAGGTAATCAGATTCCACCTCCTTCCACTTACACTTAAAATATCACTAAGGGAAAATCAAATCCTAAAACTTCTAATACACTCTTTCAGTTAGAACAATATAGCTTTGGTAGGTAGAAATATGCTTTCCCTTGCACATTTTGTGAAGGTACTAATCATTTTGTTGCATATTGTTGGAAGAGGAAAATTTTTATTAAGAAGTTAATGCCTTTTGTGAATGATAAGGTAGGTGTTAAAGACCAATCTCACTAGGGAAAGGTGAGAAATGGAAAAAATGTTACCTCTCCTAAACAAAGGAATCATTCTCCTAGACAGAGTTCGGGAAATGGAAAAATGGGTAAGACTCCTAAAAATAGGGAAGTTAAATTTTGTTCCCATTGTAATAGGAATGGTCATGATGTTAAGGTTTGTTGGTTTGTTCCTAAACAACAAAATTGGAAAGTTGTTAAAAAGAACAATATTGTAAAACCAGAAGTGTTAAACCTAACTAAAACTCATTTTAGTATTGAGGAGGTAAAACCACCTAAACAGAGAAATCCAAGTAATTGGATGGGTAAAACATTCCTCAACTTTATGTTTACATTAAGAACTAGTGATAGTATGCAAACATTTTCAAAGCTATATTTTAGGGATTTGATCATATGTTTATAATTAGATTTGAAATAATTTGGAAGTAGCCGTAAAGAAGATTTGAGTGATAGGTTCATCATACTCATATTCATCTTCTCACATTTTGGTTGGTTATTCAATTTCGACAACAACAGGTATGCATGGATATCATCATCAAAACGTCTATTTTGAAACTTGCAATTTTATAGTGTTGTCATTTGTGTAAATATTATGGATGCTTATAAGACCCATTCAGCACCTATTTGATATTGTAATAAATAGAAAAACTTGTTGTATCCACATGTGTTATTTGCACTAATTTAAAAGACCCTTATTTTGGGCAAATTTGATTTTTGTAACTATCAAATGTGGTTGCAGTTGGGTGTAAATTTATTACAATAACAAACTAGTTTGCAAGGGTACCAGTGATCATTTTAAAAATTATGGCAGTTCACCAATTTGGGTAAGAATACATTTTATAATCTATCCATTTATAGTTCAAAGTGTATGGATAGAATATTTGGATTCACGTGGATTCAATTGTTGACTATAGCTATTTTTGGGCGTTGATAGTCTATTTTATTCTAGATAGTGAATACTTGTACTTGTTACAGTTTCAGATGGACAGTGAGCACTAGCCTAATTGTGGGTAGTTTAGATGTCTGATATACTGATATGTGTTTATGAAATTGTAATTTTTGGTAATCGGCCATATCAACAAAGTGACAATTGAACACTAGCTTTCCGTAATAGAATGGGTGTTATTATCTAGTCAATTAATTGTGATGGCATTATAGTGGGGTATGATAGTTCACAATTGTGTGCAGAGTTGATCAGGGTTGCAGTGTCTCAATTGAACACTAGCTTAATTGGGTGTTATTATCTGATCGGTTATGTGACTAGCTAATCAACTATTTGCATTTATTTAACCTATAATGTTATTTTGGGTTCTTGTATGTGTTTTTGCAATGCAGGAAGAGATAACATTATTTGTGGGTTGATAAACAACTTTTTGTGGACAAAAATCCTTCTCAGTGGGGAGGAGTGATCAAGGGATATTTTTAGTGTTAAAAGTTCCCTAAACTTACCTAAACCATGCCATTGTAGTAGAACCTTCAGAGAGATTTTTAACGACTATTTTGTCCGAAAAATAAACACTCGAGCTCAAGTTATGTCCAATATAGTTCAGTCAACTTTGGTCAACAGGTCAACAAGTTGATCAATGACAAGATGACACATGGAAAAATGAGAAAAAAGGAAAAATGAAGGTTGTTTGAGTTGTTTTCAAACTCTGGTCTTCAACACACGTAAAACCACCATGTGTTCGATTGGCCTATCGAGGATCAACAAGTGATCTTTATTTCCATATTTCATAGTGGAATATCACATTATTATTCATGGTCAAATTTTATATTACTTTGTAATTATTCACCATGATATTTGTCATGTCACTATATGGTTACACCTCCATACTGGTTGCCCAAGCTATTATTATCCATGCACCATTCTATTTTCCAAATTCCACGCATTATGCCTCAAAACCACGCACGCACACACACACACACACACACACACACACACACACATGTTCAAACATTAGTATAACCACCTTACCCACATAATCTTCCAAAAACAATATCTATTTGCCAAGTCCACGTGGTGGAAGGAGATGAAGCGGTGATAGGGGGCATGCAAATACTATGCATGGAGATCCATGTGAGAAGGAAGGTGGGGCGGTTAGCTCAAGTGGTCCTTTGACCAATTTAAAACATGTATGGAAAAAGGCTTAATAAAGCCTAAAACAATATCCCACTTCAATTAAAAACTCCTCCGCCTCTATCTTTTAAAGATCTCCTCCACCCTTTATGCAAATGGGATGTGGGATTAAAACAAAACAAAGTGGCATAAGAGTAGGAGGCAAGATTTGAACCCCAACCTCTTAGTTCAAAAACACATCTGCCAACCAACTCACCCAAGGGGCTCAATGGGTTATAAAATGGGTCGCTGCAACTTATACAAGGAAGTGTCGTCCGTGTCAAGCCAATAAGAAAGTAGTTTTGGAAAAGTGCGTTTTAGGACACTTGTGCTCACTTCCGATATCAAGTTATATATGAAAGTTGCTCAGAATTTTGAGATGATTGTAATGATGTGATAATTTATCTAATTTGGAGCTTCTGTGATAGATTTATGTGCTATTAAAGTCACACGAAGGTGTAGAACCAAAGGGAGACACCGCTGCAAGTGGATCAGGAAGGTGAAGGACAGAGGTTGAGCTCCATTAACATCCTTCAAAGGTTTGAAACACATTTTTGTAGGTTTTGATTCATTATTGGTTAATGTAAATGTTATTGTATTTACATATTTAACATTATTAATGGATCGGTTCACCACGAACTCGGGGATGCAGGAATTCCGAACCCCATAAACAATTTGGTGTTTCTTTTTTATTTTTGATTTTCAGTTTTTGATATTTGCAAGTAATTTAAATTCATAATATGAATATGGATGCAACTATAATCAGTAATTGATAAAATTGGAAAATCAATTAAAATCAAGAAACAATGAAATTTTGAGTAAATTGCAAACTTAATTTCAGTTTGAATTCAGTCCTAAATCATATTTTGATCAGTTTTTGGAAGTATACAATCCTTTTAAGTTGATTAAAATTGAAGATCCTTGAAAGCGTTTAAAAGTGGAAAAAATAAAACACCCATTTTTGGATCATAAAATTTCTCTTATGAAGTTATAAAAACAATGAGGAAAATTGAGAACAAAATTACAGAGTTAAAAGCCAGGCCATTGGAATACAAGAAAAAAATGGGCTACTGTGTGGATGTAATAGCAAGACAGACATTGATCTTCCAACACCATATAGGGCTAGATGAAGAAGAAATCAATGAGCTCTTTCGAAGGTATGATGCATATGTGGCAAGGTTGCAAGAAGAAGAAGCATGAGAAGAAACTAAAGAAGAAAAGGATGCAGACATGAAAGATGATGAACAAGCTTAGGCTTGTCATTCTTAAAACTTTATCTTATTTTCATATTTCATTTGTAACTGGTGTTTCATTTTATATTATTGCTTCATGAAGGATGAAAATTAATTTTAAAACTTGTTATTCTCTGATATAAATTGTGATTTGATACAATGCATTAGATTTTTATATTGTTTGGATGAAATTTTATGTCCATTTGTAAAAGCATATAAACTAATGAGATGTTTTTACTTTCTACATTTTGAAAAAATAAAAATGGGGATCTATAGGGGCCCCAACCCATGAGAAGAAAGATTACATATATCCATCAGAGTTGTATTACAAAAGAAAAGACAATAACGAGAAACTTTAAACATCCAATACCACAAACTCCTTTACCACAAAATCCTCTCTGCAAAGAGGAAGTTTTTTCACCAATTTTTTTTTCCTAGGCCCATGTTCATCCATCCCTAGTTCCATTTGAACAAAAATAATGTCTCTTTCCAGTGTGTGAGACATGCCCATTGATTTAAGATCATCCATTCGGATAAGGGACCATCTAATAGGCTAATCAATTATGACCTCTTCTTATAAGAAGAGACCCATTCACCCATATCTAAACCACCTTTAGAAAACACCCTTTTCCCTTTGGTTTTGGTAGAGGAAGTTGGTTGAGAACCTTGAGATGGAAGTGCAACCACAACTGATTCTAGAATGACTGGAGTAGAAGGCATGAAAGTAGTAACTAGAACAGAAGGCCTGGAGCTAGACTCACCCTTATGTTTTTTCACAAAAGGAAGTGATGGTTCAGGAGATGGAGGGGGTGTAGTCATTGGTTGTTATCCTCTAAGACTGAAACATGCTACTCCAGTGCATTTAGTTGGTGATAAAGGGAGGGCACTGTAGTCAATGAAAGTTCTCCATCAAGCACATAAGATTCTAGAGGAATCATCTTTTGTAACAAATGCTTCATCAAAAAGGTAGGGAACTTATAGTTAGTTGAATCCTGCACACTGGGCCTACTTGCATTCCATAATTCCCTCAAATCCTTAGGAACCCTTTGATGCTCAAGCCTAAACAAATGAAAATACATCATTTGAAAAGAAGAGAAAATGATGTAAGTGCAAGTAGGCCCAGTGTGCAGGATCAAAGGGTGTAATCATCAATACCTAAGAAGTGGGAGAAGAAAGTGAATGTTTATGATTGATGATAGGAATGATAGAAATTATGGTGGGATTTCCCAATCATTGATAGAAGAAGAACGTGATAGGTGAAAAGGATACGGTCCAAAAATTGAAGAGGATGGGCTACCAAGAGGTGAGCAAATAATAGAAGATGATGAAGGGATGCTAGGATATGGCCCTAAGATGGAATACAAGGGACTACTCAAAAGTTTCCCTAAGATATAAGAGGATGAAGGGATACTAGGACATTATATCTTTGGATTCTTGATAAATTAATGAAATAGATAGAGGGTGATAGACTAAGGAGGAATAATTGTTTGTGATTTCAGGTTGAAGGTTGTGCACACGTTTTGATTTCCTGATCTAATGTTGATTATGAATACTCCTATTTGGATAGGAGGAACTACCTATAAAATTCAAAACAATACCACTAGATAGAGTTAAATAAAACAAGTGAACCGCCTAACAAAAGCGAGATTTGGGAAGTGTGATGCTTCTTGAACATGATGCCAATTTAATTTTAAAATAAAGGTATTAATGCTATCCGAATAAACATGAAGTAACAATATTATTGGAATTGAACAATTTAGGTATCTCAATAAAAAAATAAGAAAGGTAAGGTGATGGACTGATATTGGTTTGTAGGTCAGGTGCTCTGGGTAAGGTCTGGTCAAGATTAGGAGTGATTTTGGGTTATTAGGGAATGGGTGTGAGCTTGCTAGTCTGGGATATGTTGTCAGACACAGTAACCAACATCGGTTGTGTGACCGATGCCGGTTTGGAAGGGTGACTGATGTCGGTTGGCTAATCGACACCAAAGAGGTAGGGGAAATTAATAAAAATCTCTTAGAAATAGTTTTCAGACTCTCTGTGATTACACAAAGTTGGAAATGGTGGGGGTGAGGTCATGCGATGTTCTAAAAAGGTTCAGAGATGATTAGGATAGGGGAAGCCAGGTGGAAGGTCCAGGTATGGTAGGGTGATAAATTGATGAGAGGAAGGGAGGTGTACGGATGTGCAGAAGGATAAATTATTGAGATGAATGATAAATCCTACTGAAAGAAAACATAGATAAATGAAGAGATATTAGGTACTTACTGAAGAATGGGTCTGGAGAGTGCTGGTGATGAGGATGGTGATAGCATAGATCCGTAAAGAAGATAATTTGCATTCGTGCCACGATAATTTGATTCTTAGTGCTTCTTTACATGAATCTGTGCTTGTGTAGGAGGTAATGGATGATGATGGTTGTTAGTACTCTGGGGTGCTTTCTTTTTCCTGAGTGCTTCAGAAAATTTGAGTGCTCCAAGTCTATGTTCATATGAGATCCTGAATCAAATGAACAACCTTAGCAAAGGATTTTGGAAAAGTATTTAACCTAACCGGTAACGGTTAGTGGACCAATGTCGGTTAAGGTGGGAATATCTAGGTTGGTCAAAAATAACTTGATTATTGCTATTTTTAGTGTGTTCTTCAATCTTTGTTTGAGTCTCAAGTGATAGGTCCCGGAAGAATTAGTAAGAGTCCTCTTAGGTTTATTAATAGGAGTTAAGTCTAGGTTTAGAATAAGTCCTAGTTGGTTAGGATAGGCTTATACTTGGTCTTAGGCCATTAATGGGGTTTGAGTGGGTCATGGGGTGAGGTGGCTAGGTGAGGTGGTCAAGTAAGGATGTTAATTAAATTAATTAAAGTAATTAATTCAATTAATCATGTGCACTATGGGATATGAATATGTAAGGTATGGTTAATTTAATTAATGAGGTTATAAGGGTGGTATGACCTAATTTTGGTGTCTAAATTTTACTCCTTTTTATCATGTAGCTTGTATTGGTAAGCGACGCTGAAAAAAACATGAAGTGATTGCCCCATGTATGGGTGAGAGCAGGCTGCTCCAAGTGTGGGCAAAGGTGATCCCCTCAAACAGGAACCGATGACGTGTTATATAGAGTTAGTGAGTGGTTTGATAAATGTGTAGTTGGTGTAAGTGAAGGTAGGTGGGGAAGGGTATGGGTACTGGGAAAAGGGTAATGGTTGAATTAGGTAATAAGTAATAGGCCAGGTTCAAATTAGGTAATGAGTAATGGTCAAATTGGGTAATAGGTAATAGGCTAGGGTAAAATTGGGTAATGGGTAATGGAAATCGAATGCACACACACATATAGACTAAAATGGTACTAGGTTGAAGAGTTTGCAAAATATACATTGTCAAGAATGATAGGTTTATCTAAATAAGGGTGAAGTGATTCGTATCTAAGGTATAGGATATGGTCGGAAACACAATGTAGGTTAGGTGCAGGATCGATTAGGTATGATTTGGTACACCATGAGTTTGGTTGGGATAAATGACATGGAAATAGGCAAGGTATGGTTGTTAGGATAAAACAACATAGGTAATGACATCACAAGGTATAGCAAGTACACAAGGTCAATCATCACATAAAGTAGGTCAGGTCTAGGTAAATAGGTCATGACATGGGTAAGGCCAAGGTATAGGTAAAATGACAAATCCCTAAACACAATTAAGGAAATGTAGGGGTAGTTTAGGATTGTGGGTAGGGTAAAATGTGTGTTGTTACTAAAAAATGTATGTGGTAGTAAGGAGGTTAGATTAAAATAGACAAAACATGGAGGAAATGGTACTGGCAAATGACCGATGTCGATTATAAAGTGACCAATGTCAGGTTGTGTATGACCAACATTGGTCATGGCGGGTTAGGTTTATAAAGTTAAAATTCTATATTTTACGGAATCATTGTTGTTGTTGAATACATGAAAATGGAAGAGCTGAGTGATTTGTGCATTTGTCGGGGGGAAAAAGAAAAGATGTTGTACCAAGCCAAGGTGGAGGTGACTGAGTTTTTAGAGGAGCTAGGTAGATAGGTCCACTAGTGTAGTTGGAGACATGTGATTGGTGGAGAGGTATGAGGAGATTTTGGTATAGAAGAGGCAAGAGAGGAGTCAAGTGGACCACCAATGTAGAGTCCAGATGTGCAACCGAGGAAAAGACACTGAGATGATGTAGAGGGCATTTTCCTTACTTGTCATTTGATCCAATTATGTTATAAAATGAAGAAATTTGGGTAGGGGTTTTCATTTTTGAAATATGGTTGAAAGGTGGATAAAATCAATGTGGGGAAGGGAAAATGTAGGATAAATGGGAGAATAAAGGAATATAATGTAAATTGGGGTGTATTGGGGTAGGTGTAAGGGATTAATTAGGATTGTAGGGTGGTTTTTATCATTTTTAAGAAATATAAGAGGGGGTTTCGGTTTTGGGGTTGCGACAGAGACCAATGTTGGTGAAGGTTTGGCCGACATCGATCTATTATAGCCAACATTGGTCAAGACTAAGGTGACCGACACCGGTTAATCGGAACCAATGTCGGTCAAGGAGAACTGGTGATGGTCTAGGAGACCAACATTGGTTAGGGTGAAATAGGTATTGGGGTAAGAAGGGTTACGTTGCAAAAAGGAAAAAAAAGAGGTCAAAAAGGGGAAAGTAATGTTGGTTGTAGAGGGGTAAGGGTAATATGTGGTCATTGGCTAGATGGGTTATGTGAGAAGGTGAAATAATATGAAGGTAATGAGTCATGATTGTAAAAGGGTAGGAAGTTGGTATGTGAATCAGGTAAATGGGGTTAAGACGTAATTGGAGGTAGTGAGGTCTTAACAATACTATGTTTTATTGGATGTAGGCTAGGGACTAGCTACGTATGTGAGATAGAGTGCCACCGTTATTGGTATATATGCAATGAGTGTGATTGTAGAGGAGTGGGAGCACATGACTGACATTGGATTGATTGGGATCTAACGCTATAGGCATGTAGCACGAGATCCTAGTTTGATGGTTACACTCATCGATAGATGGGATTCAATGACCAACACTTTTCATTTACCGACAGGTGAGATTACTATCACCCTGGAGGATGTATACAGATCCTACGACTACCAATGTGGGTGAGCGAGTTTACTCTATTTCTTTAGAGGCCTTTCGGAGCCTATAGTGGTTGTGTTTGGGGAGGTGATGGTGAATTGAGGTACCATAGTGCGAGCCTCATCTACGGAGAGATGTATGCAACCCATCCTTAGGAGATGAGGTTGGTTATTTTGATGATGGAGGTGGTATGTTGTTTTTCCCTACCACATGCTAAGGGTGGTAGATTCCTGTAAGCATTGATGGGAGTGCTCAACATGGTGGAGGAGCATATTTATTTTACATGGGCACTAAAATTCCTCATGTAGTTTGTATAGGAGCTATGGTCCTATGGGAGGTCATGCGGAGGTTCAATTTGTGTTGGAATTTTATTTTGCATTTTGGGAATCTGAGCACATCATATGTGTGCATTCATTGGTTTTCCCAACTTGATTCATTCAGGGGTGGCTTGGTCGAGTTGGCTATAAACGGTGGGTACCGGTTGGTGGGGGAGCACAGGGTGGCTAGGGCCACACATGATGTTTCCTATTATAGGTGGGTGTAGGAGGGATTATCGTGTGTGGATATTTTTGGAAGGCCTATGTTGGCTATCCCTCATATCGAGGACATGGAATAGGAGTTAGAGGGGTTACACTGCTGTGTGGATGAAGAAGCACCGTGCTAGCGAGGACGAGATAATACCCATCGATAGGGTCATACGATAGTTTGGGTTACCACAGGACCTATCACTACCCTTCCCTTAGTATAGGAGAGATGACATGGAGAGACCTATGTCTCCACCATGACTGAGTGTCCCGATAGGGAAGGAGGAGTAGGTGGTAGATAGGAGGATTGATGATGTTGGGGTCACTGATAGATATAGGAAGTGGTGTTTAGACTAGCTATAAGAGGTACCCCGAGGCAAGGGTAGCCAAAATTAGTAACCATCACTGTGTAAATGGATACCTTGTAAGGTCGGTGGCCACCCTACAAGAAAAAAATTATAGTTTCACAGGGAAGCTCATAGGGTCGAGGCACAAGTTGTTATTTTAAAGGCTCAGGTATTAGAACTATAGGCCTAGGTTGCACAGGGAAAGGCACCCACACATGGTGGAGATGGAGATGAAGGACAAGTTGCATTCTTACAGTGTAGGTAGTAGGTTTATAGGGCCGATTGGCCATTACATAAGCTCAAGGTTGTGGCCCTATAAGCACAAGTTATAGTTCGTGCACGCCACAGGATTAGGGACACGGTCCCACACCATAGGGAGCGATGAGAGGAATGGGTTCCAAGGTATAGGGAGGAGTACAGGGAGCACAAGTATAGGGTCCGAGGCCATCCCTAGCAAGATAGATCTCATAGGTTGATGTGAGACTCATGACACCACCTCAAACGATGCCTAATGGTGAAGTTCAGGGATTCCCGAATGAGGCATGATATTACCAGACTATATGAAAACCAAAGGGATATATTTCCCTATTATGATGAGTACATGGATTAATAGGAAGCAAGTGAGAGGACTAGATCCCACACTCATAGCCTAGAGAGCACAGGAGGCCGGTGAGCCCAGAGACAGGTCAGGGTGAGGTGATGAGTTCACAGAGGCCAGACCCAACTACAAGGCTAGGTGGAGATTAGACCAGGACCTATGCTAGGTGGAGATATGTTGACAAGTCATTAGATTAGAGGTGAGGAGGAGGAGACAGATGAGACATGCATGGATATCATATGGAGTGATGACTAGTCACCGATATGATTTGTTAGTCATCTTGTTTTGATATATACCGCCCATGTGCCGATGATAGTGAGGATGTACATGAGAGTTTTTCATATTTTGATCTTATACCATCCTGTGTGCCAAAGATGGTGAGGATGTATCTGAGCGTTTGGAGATAATTGTATGTATTTATATTGGTGTATATTTGTATTGATATACAAACTTTCATTATTATAGATGATGAGATTTATGGTATGGATGATGTACTTGTGTTTTAATTTCCATTTTTATTTATGTATGGATGGAAACTAGGTGAATTAGGTATCCGGAGTCGAGGTCATGTAGGCATGATGGAGTATAGGCTAGTTAGGCATGTTGGATCTAGGTCAATTAGGTATGGTGGAGTCCATGTCAATTAGACATGGTTGAGTCTAAGTGAGTTAGGCATGATTGAGTTAAGGTTTTTGGGTTTTTATTTAATTTCCAAGTTATTGATAATATGGGAAATAAATGATGATGTATATGAATGTGATGGTGTAGATTTCTAAAATATTTGATATCATTGAAAGGTGAAATAATGGATATATGATATGATGATGTATGAAATACATGTTTTTATGTTTGTTTTTTCATTTAATTTCCAAATTCGGTGATATATTTTGGACACTTTTAATCCAAATTATTATTCGGGTTCCCCTATTCTTCTTTCTCGGTTCAGATCCAAACTATTGTTTAGATTCCCACTCTTCTTCTAAATATTTGGATCCCAACTATAGTTCAGATACCCCTAGATCAAATCTTGAATCATGGTCCTCCCTTTCTTCGAAGGACCTTCATTCCCAATCACCTCAATGAATTCTTCCTCCTTTGAAGACTCGTATGACTCCAAGTTCCATCGATCAAACATATAATTTGGTTCTTGAGTCACAGTCTTCCCTTTCTTCACGGGACCACCTTTATCAGCCGCTTCAATGACCTCTTCCTCCATCAAAGAGTTCCATGACTTGGATTCCCTCTAGTCGACCATCCAATTATACTCCTACGTCAAAACTTAATGGATCATGAAAAATGAATCTTCTTGTTACCCAAAAATTATTTATTTATCACAATTCCTCAATCACAAAAACATCATGGGTCACCTTCTAGTAGCCCTTTTCCATCTTCCATGTGCAGGTTACATCATGGTAACCCATCCTCATATTCTCTTGGGCCACATCCTAGTAGCCCTCTATCATTTATTAGTGGGTTTGCTCCATGTAGCCCTTTATCTTCTATCCTTGGGCCGCCATCTGGTAGTCCTCCAGTTTCTACTTGTGGGTCACCCCCTAGTAGTCCCTCGTTATCTTCTTCCATTTTGGGGCCATGTCCTAGTATCCCTCCATTATATTTCATTTATGAGTCACCTTGGGGTAACCCATTATCTTCTATTCTTGGGCTGCACCCTAGTATCCGTCATTCTCTTCCATCTATGGGAAACCTCTGGGTAGCCCATCATCTTATATTCTTGGGCCGCATTTATAGACACTAAAATTAGGTCATACCACCCTTATAACGCCGTTAATTAAATTAACCATACCTTACATATTCATAACCTATATTACACATGATTAATTGAATTAAGTACTTTAATTAATTTAATTAACATCCTCACTTGACCACCTCACCCAATGAACTCACCTAGCCACATCACCCCATGACCCACTCAAACCCCATTAATGGCCTAAGACCAAGTCTATGTGTATCAAAACCAACTAGGACTTAGTATAAACCTAGAATTAACTCCTATTAACAAACCTAAGAGGACTCTTACTAATACTTCTAGGACCTATCACTCAAGACTCGAAAAAGATTGAAACAATGCCAAAAATAAAAACAATCAGGCTATTTTTGGCCAACCTAGATATTCCCACCTTAAGACACCGGTTACACCTCACCGATGTTGGTCCCTAACCATTGCCGTTAGGTTAAATAATTTTCCAAAAACCTTTACCGAGGTTGGTCATTCGATTCAAGATCTCATATGAATATAGACTTAGAGCACTCAAATTTGTTGAAGTAGTCGGAAAAGAAAGCACCGGGAGCACTACCACCAACCATCAACATCCATCACCTCCTTCTCAAGCACGTATTCACACAGAGAAGCACAGAGACTCAAACTTCCATGACACAAATGAAAATTATCTTCTCTTTGGATCTCTTCCATCACCATCCTCATCACTTGCACTCTCCGGACTCCATTCTTCAATAAGTACCTAATATATCTTCATTTATATCGGTGTGTTTTTAGTAGGATTTATCATTCATATTAGTAATTTATCCTTCTACACATCCATACAATGACCTTCCTCTCATCAATTTATCACCCTACTATACCTGGACCTTCTACATGTCTTCCCCTATCCTAATCATGTATGAACCTTTTATACCATCTCACGACATCACCCCCACCATTTCCAGCCTTTGTGCAATCATAGAGAGTCTAAAAATAATTTCTAAGATATTTTTATTAATTTCCATCATTGCGTCACCATTTAGCCAACCGACGTCGGTCACCCTTCCAAACCGGCATTGGTCACATAGTTGACGATTCGATTCCGTATGTGCAATATATCCCTGACGAACGAGCTCACATCCATTCCCTAACAACCCAAAATCACTACTAATCTTGACCAGACCTTACTCAAAGCCGTGCACGACCCGCAAACCAATTCAGTCCATCACCTAACCCATTTTAACCTCAATCACCTTTTATATGACCTTTATTATTTGTTTTGATTGAGATACCTAAATCCTTTAATTCCAATAGGATTTTTACTTCATGTTTATTTTGGATAACATTAATATTGTTATTTAAAAAGTGGATTGACAACTTGTTCAGGAAGCATCACGCTTCCCGGATCTAGCTTTTGCTAGGCAGTTCACTTGTTTTATTTAACTCTATCTGGTGGTATTGTTTTGCATTTTACAGGTAGTTCCTCCTAGCCAAAAGGGAGTATTCATAATCAACATTGGATCAGGAAATCAGAATGCGCACACAACCTTCAACCGACATCACAAACATGTATTCCTCCTTGGCCTATCACCCTCTATTTGTTTCATTAATTTATCAAGAATCCAGTGAAACATTTTGGCATGCCCATAGTGGGACCCATCTGGGGTTCCTTGCATTCATTCATTCTTAGGGAAATATTTTGTATGTTTGTTTCTTTTCAAAAAGAATTCAACATTAAATCTTCTCTTTCTTCTATTTGTCTAAGTGACATTCATATTTCAGAACTAAAAAGAATCATTATTTTTCTTCTTGTTTACATTAGTGAAAGTCATTCTCTCTCCTATTCACTCTCTGTTTACATCTAATATCACATTTCGATTTGGATTCTAAAAACTCGCATTTCATACTTCTATGCTTGCATTTTTAGTTCACATTAAACCGAGGGAAACATACACGCCTGGAAGTCATACCCGGTGATGGTTGACATAATGAATCATATAAAGTAATTCTCTCTCTCTCTCTCTCTCTCGGCCTAACTACACAAATAAAAATTTACACATATTCTTAAACAACACCTACCTGGAAGAAGTTTTCAAGGATCACATGATCAAAGGATTGACAATGGGCGCCCAACTAGTTTCTTTGTCCAATCATTAACTTAGAGAAAGGACCACCCCCACCAAAACATAACTTGAAACCACCCTTAGAATTTGCCTCTTCATAGGACACCTTCCCAACCAAAAATTTGTTCTAATTCAAAAATTCAGTCTAAAATAGCATAAGCTAAACATACAAATTCACTTGTAGGATTTCATGTTTTTCTTAGCTTTTTCTTGAGTTGCATTTTGAGTTGTGAGGTTACGTGCTTCATTTTCTTCTTCCTTTCACACTCCTCCATCGTAGTTGGTGTATTATGACTGTTTTTGAGTGTGTTAGGACCCATTTTCATCATACTCAAGGTTTCGGGTTGATATTCTATCTGACTTAATTCACAAAAATTGATTTTTCTTCACTTCTCCAAATTTCACAGTCACCAGCGTCGGTCCAACAACCATCATTGGTTTCCATTTGACCATCATAAATTTTCCTAAATGGTGTTAGTTTCCATATCTTTTGGTTATTTCACCTAAAAACAACATTCATCACATTTTTTTTTCTTTTTTAAAATTTTTCAGGACATCATCATACTACCAAAATTTTAAAATTACTGTCACATAAAGTTTCATTCTTCCATTTTCATCAGTTTTTGGGCTCATTTGCTAAAACTGTTGATTTCCCACAAGAACAAAGATCAACCATCTGTTACCATCATCAATCACCCTTTAACGATCATCGGTATTTAAACCATCATTGGTTCCTTTACTCTAATTTTTAATTAGACCGCCGACTAGTTTCACCTACCGGAATCCCTTCACCATTTCTATTGATTTCTGTGTCATTTTTAGAGTATAGTTTACTTGGTCTACGCTAATTCACATGGTTCTAACTCACAGTCAAAATAACACCCTTGTGTTTCATGCTAGCCTTTAGTAGCTTCCACCTAGCCCATTACTACCTTCTATCTTGTCACATATGGATCCAACTTAGCCCATCACCATTAATACCAGTGACAAGGATTTTTCAAGACTCCTTGACTAGAATCTCATTGCCATACAATATTATATTTCCCACTCATCTACCTGAGACTCATCAAGAAATTTTGTATACCACATGCCCATGTCTATCCCTCCTGCCCTTGCCCCCACTTCCGCGTCGCCTACCACTAGCTCAACATTTCCTTTCTCCATCTTCTTACTTGTGTTGTCTCAATTAGACCCCATGTCCTCTATAAATACCGCATCAATGGCATCTATCACACCCATGGTGTCGACCATTCCTTCACCAACCCCCTTAAGCATGGCCCCATCTGCACCCTTTACCTTGTATGTACCAGTTGCATCACAACCACCCATGGTGTCAACAACCCACACCCCATTCGTAAACCTCTTCCTTTTCACCCCATAATTTCTACCTTCAATTACCATGAGATTTTTTATGACTACCCCACTTGTTTACACAGATCACCAACAACCCCCAATCTCGTCTATTACTTATTTGGGAAATCTTTCACCCACATCTATCCCCCTTCGTAGTTCTCATACTCGGCACCCCCATATACTGGGATTCCATCCACATCATACATCCATCATCAACCTCCCTTTACTGTAGGAGGCACCCATTCCTCACAACCCACCAATGACCTCATTATGATGATGATGGAAAATATGCAAACATTATAAGCATCAGTTTTCGGCTCTCGTAACTCCTTAACTTATGACAAAATTTGTAATGAGCTTATTCATCCATCTATCCCCATTCACCGTACCCTATACATTGGGAAATTCCCAAGTTCACCCATTTCAATAGTAAAGAATACCTGTAACAACACTTGCGGTCGTTCAAACATGGGTGCTATCTAATTGCCCATGATGATGCTTTACTCCTACAGACATTCCCCATGTCCTTGACATGACCTACCTTAGATTGGTATAGTGGTTTACCCAGACATTCCATCTACTCCTTTAACCAAGTGGCTCAAGCATTTTTAGACAAATTCTCAGTCAATGTCAAAAAAAACGTCACCATGACTAACCTATACTTGATACGACAATATGACGATGAATATGGTGTAGATTCCGTTGCTCATTGGTGAAGCCTTATCAACAAATTGACATTATAGTTACCTCAAGTTGAGCTTATAGATTTATTCACTATATCTTGTGTCGGACACATCTCACCAACTTTGTACGTGATCCATAGGGATCTAGAAAACACACCACTTCATCAGTTCCATCAGCACCAAGAAGGAGAAATAAGAAAAATGAATAAAATAAGGTAAACGAAGGTTCTAGAAGGAACCACCGCTTTGTGCAGAGTGGTGGTTTTAGAACTGTCGCCCCTACAACGGTGGAGGTACTAAAACTTCTTCCTAGCTAGGGAGGTAGTCCCAAGACTTACGGTCTGCTTAGAGTGGTGGTCCTAACACTTTCAAATAGAAAAGAAGAATGAAACAAAAATATACGTGAATTTGAAGTTCCCAACCATGTCTCTTCCCCTTCCATGCCCTTTCACATCCTCCAGTGCATGAGAGGACATGGGAAGGCCTATAAATGCATGAAATTAGAAAGAGAATAGGAATTCAAAGATCTAGAGAGGTCAAGAAGCAAAGTTTAATGAGAGCAGTGAGCAAGATCTTCAGTACTGGAGTGGAATTATAGGAGCAAGGTGTAGAAACATAGCAAATAAGTAATTGGAGAGAAGGTTTACATGGTTTCTTCTTTTCATACTTATTGTAATTTGTAATTGTCTATATTAGACCAATAAAAGTGGTAAGAAATAGCAATTTCCCTTCCCAACTGGTTTTCCTCCATTGGAGGTTTCCAGGATAAAATTGTTGGTGTTGAAGTTTTGAATTATTTCCTTATTTGAAATTTCCTTTCTATAGCACTAGATAATTACTCATGAAGCTCTAATTTTCAAGAAAATATGTCATTTTCCAAAGTTGAAAGTATAACAACATAGTTATGGGATTCGTAGAGTTCCAAGGTAGAAGTTTACGGATCATTTTAGTATCAAAGCTGATTATATATCCATGACTGTGGTATTCAAATATTTCTTGTGATTTTGTATGATAGTGACAAGGTCCAAAGGTGAAGAATTTTTACCTTGCGAGCTAGATATTTCTATGAAGAAGTGGAAATAGAGAATTTGAGCTCAAATGGAGGAAGAGAACTTGGTCCGTAGAGTCGAGATGTTGGAGACCATGATGGATAGATTGCATAGAAAAAAGAAGAGCTTTCAGATCTAAAAAAGAAGGCTTCAGTTAAGCAAGATTCCATGGAATAGGTGGTTAGAATGCTAGCCAAAAAATTTGGTATCGGAAAGAGCCACGAAGAGGAAGAATGGGAAGAGCATGAAGAGACACCAATTGTAAGCGAGAAGGTAAAATCTGCACATACACCTTTTAAAGTTGAAATGAAAGTGGAAATAAAGAATTTTGAAGGACAAGTAGATGCATAATTATTGGATAAATGGATAAAATAGTTGGAAGTCTACTTTAGTGTGCATAATGTCACTGAGGCACAAAGGATCACCTTTTTACGTCTCAAAATGGAAGGTCATGCTCTGGTTTGGTGGGAAACCCATCTAGCCACTCGTAAGAAGAAGACACATCCTATTGTTAGTACTTGGAAAGGTTTTAAAGAATTAATTAGAGATAACTTCTATCCTATTGGACATAAGAATGACATGATGATTAAGTGGCATTACTTTAGACATGGAAGCGGTCAAAGCATGCAAGACTACACTACGGAATTTTAGAGACAAGCCATGTTGCTTAATATGGACTTGGAGGATGAGGACATTCTGACCAAGTATTTTGGAGGACTTCACACTCACCTTCAGAGGAAGGTAATCTCTATGAAGCCCAAGGATATCAGTGAAGCTTGTATACAAGCATACTACATTGATGATGAGAAGAAGCAAGGAGAAATAGAGCCAAAGGGAGACCAGTCAATAGAACAATAGGAAAAAGAACAAGGGAAGATAAGTAGTAGAGGTAAATGGAAAGGTAGGCATGCTGCTAATGCTTTGCATACTTGTAAAGATCCTAAGAATTTCGTAAGAATTGTGATGTAAATGGACACACTAACACCACATGTTAGAAGTTGCATATGGAATTGCAACTAAATCATCGAACCAAGGATTCCAAGAAATCCATGGCCACTTTGTAAAGATAGAAAGAGAGGTAGAGATTGAGGATGATTTGGATGTAGATGAGAGGTTAGAATGCATGGCCACTAACATGTACAACGAAGTAGAAGAAGAAGAGATGAGTAAGCTATTTAAAATCATAATCCAAACCAAGAAGACTAACGTAAACACTTTAGTAGATTTCGGTTCTCAGTTAAATTTGATTTCGATGTGGTTATAGAACAGCTTGGTCTAGAGACTTACACGCATCCACATCCATACCCATTAGGATGGGTGAAGACGGGTATAAAAATACAAGTTACAAGGAAGTGTAAGTTTTAGTTTGGGATAAATACCCAATACATAGATGTATTAGAGGTTGATATTATTCCACTTGATGTATTTTATGTTGTCTTTGGAAGTCCTTACTTTTATGCCAGGATGTTGTGTTCATGAGGAGGGAGAACCAATACAGATGGATCAAGGATGGAGTTAGCTTTAACATCGTGGCACACGAGAGAAAATCAAATAATTCTATGGTAAGTGCCAACCAAGTACCAAGACTTATTCATGAAAATAAATAGTTTTGTTTTCTTTCATTGGAAGAAAAGTGAAATGGACATAAGATCATGGATATTTCTGACCAAAGGATGGAGAATTTGGATAGTGCCTCGTTAGCTTTTATAGAAGAAGACACCACAGAACTACTAATTCAAGGAGAAAAACAAACTTCCGCTATACAATCACCATATCTACCTACGGATTCACTAGACCTGACCGTGGGGCAGAAAGAAGAAGAGGAGATACAAGGAATGGTGGTGACTATAAGCAACAATGTACTTGGAGAGGATTTGGCCAATCCATCTCAAGAGACAAAGATAGGAAAGGAATAAACCACTACAATATGGGACCTTCACCATACTTGAGCAGGTTGGAGAAGAAACCTTTAGGCCATACTTCATGCAGATGCACGCGATAACAAGTTGTAAGAGCTTGCATCCACTAATGCCATCTATGCATGACAAAGAAGGAAAGATACAGAAGTTACCTTCCAAAGAGGATTGTACTTGAGGAAACTTAGAGGAGGATGTAGCACTAGAGAAACACACTAGAGATCCATAGAAGTTTCGGTAGGTTAGACGATAGAAGACACTAAGAAAGACCCAAAGTGGTACTCGAATGAGCACGAGAGGGAGTTAATTCCTCCACCACTCCCCCACTAATATTTTTGCGACCAAAATCCTCCTAAGTAGGGTAGGTATGATCCATAGGGATCTATAAAAATACACCACTTCATCAGCACTAAGAAGGAGAAACAAGAAAAATGAATAACATGAGGTAAACAAAGGTTTTGGAAGGAACCACCGCTTTGTGCAGAGCGCGCAGTTTTGAACTACCGACTGTAAGGGTGGAAGTCCTAAAATTGCCACATACCTAGGGCGGTGGTCCTGGAGACTACTGATCTAATCAGGGCAGTGGTCCTGACACTTTCGAATAGAAAATAAGAATGGAATGTGAATGGATGTGAATTTTAAGCACCCAACCATGTTTCTTCCCCTTCCATGCCCTTTCACATCCTCCAGTGCATGGGAGGACATGTGAAGTCCTTTAAATGCATGAAAGGAGAAAGATAATAGGCATTCAAAGATCTAGAGAGATCAAGAAGTAGATTTTAATGAGAGCAGTGAGCAAGATCTTTAGTGCCGAAGTGGAATTATAGGAGCAAGGTGTAGAAACAAAGCAAACAAGTAATTGGAGAGAAGGTTACATTGTTTCTTCTTTTCATACTTATTGTAATTTGTATGTAATTGTCTATATTAGACCAATAAAAGTGGGAAGAAAGAGATGTTTCCCTTCCCGACTGGTTTTCCTCCATTGGAGGTTTCCAGGATAAAATTGTTAGTGTTGAAGTTTTGAATTATTTCCTTCTCTACGATTTCCTTTCTATAGCACTAGATAATCAGTCACGAAGCTCTAATTTTTCAAGCAAATATGTCATTTTCCAAAGTTAAAAGTAGAAAAACATAGTTTTGTGGTTCGTAGAGTTCCAAGGTAGAATTTTATGGATCAGAAGGTACAAACCTTCCGTACCTTCGACGAATCATTTACCATGGCACAAAAACTGGAAATTCTTTCCATTGAAGAAAAGAAAATCCAATTGTGAACAAAAATGCCATGTTCAAGTCAAATGACACTTCTTCATCTTTAAATCCCCAAAATAATTATTCAAAAGCCAAAGGATTTGCCAATGCGTTAGTTCTTAAATCTGGTCCATCTCATCCATCTAATCAAGCCAAACCTTCCTCCAATATTTCTCTCATTTATAGTTTTCAGTTCCAGCAGAAACAACGAAAGTACACTCCAATTGGAGAGCCCTATTCTTTAGTCTTGGAAAAGCTTCTTAAGGCCAGAGCCATTGCACTTCCCCCCGTAAAACCTTATACTAGTTTCAATCCTTCTCGTCCTATGCCTACATGGTATAAGGAACATGACTATTATAATTATCATTGCATCAAAGGCCATAACGATGATAATTGCATAACTTTTAAGAAAATTGTCCAAGAAATGTTAGATAATGGAGATCTCATCTGGATAACTGAATGCACTTTGGAAAATAAATTTTTACATATCTTTACAAATTCATTTCCTAATCATACACCATCATCTAATCAAAGATGGTGAATCTTTAACCAATGATAGCAATGTCCGTGAAGTCCACACTATTTTCGATATCATACCAGCCATTCCTCAATTTCCACCTATTCCATCTATCAAGGAAATTCTAGCATGAGATCCTCTACCCACAGAGGAGCATACCTCATCTACTCTTTCACCCACATAGGATTCCACATTTTCTATTGATTCCATTTCACCATATACCTCACAACCTACCAAACAATCAATGGTATTAACTCTCCTACCCACAGGAGAATTGTCATCACTTTCTTCTCCACCAAAAGAGAACTCTACCTCACCCCACATACCATCTCCCCTACCCATGGGAGATCCTTTAGATGCGCCCCTTCTTGTTGGGGAAATTCCCCATTAGAATTCCAGGATCTTGTTGATCTTCTCTTAGATCTTTTACCCACAGAGTTTGAGGCTAACCAATTCCTTGTCTCATGGACATATTTTACAGGGATTTCTACTAAACCAACTACATATCCTCTTACAGTAGTGTCATTTTCACACCTATCCGATCACTTGGATTACGTTGATAATTCCATGCTTTAAGGATGTCTTTGGCTCCCTTTTCAACCCGAGATACAAATATCACCTACAAATACCTCCATGATCTATCGAAGGTATTTCAAGTGAACTAAATCAACCCTAACCATGCCTATTAAAATGGTTTCTTCTTGGTCACCTTTACCTACATCGAACCTTTACCCATAACCAAACCCATTCCTTTTCCTAAGAACTTACCTACACCTACATCTCCTCCCACATTCAGATCTATCACTACCCTAGGTGTTATGCCGACATCAAGCCTTGTCCATCCACTCATCAAATTAGATTTATCCATCTTGGTTCCATTAGAGGACCTCTTTTCAAAGTTGTTGTGAGAAATGGCATGCATCTTTGTCCCTATGATGCATAATGATAGAGTGTCTGACCTTGGAAAGTGTTAAAACATTGTTCAAGACCATGGAGGATGAGTTTTCTCAAAGATTCAACATTGGACCTAAGTTCAATGTGCATAGATGGGTAGAAGAGAACATGTACCATGAGTTGTATGAAAAATTCTTCTTTGTTTTCCAAAGTAGAACTATATGAATGGCTTTCAACATATGCATAAAGATAAATCTGGTACTATAGATCACGCATGTGGACCCAAGATTACTATCGAGGTCGTAGGATGTAGATCTCGACTTGGATGCGTGTCTTGTTGATCACTGGTGGAAGAGAGTGCTGACTAGTTATACCCTAGAATATGCCATTTCTAAGTATTATTTCCCAGAAGTTGCTGAGTTTGAGTTTTTAAGGGATCCCAGAGGATCATTTTTACGTGCTATTCCTTTGGCTATGAATATCTTGATCATTACCTTGAGTTTAGAGGCATTTCCCATGGCCGTCTAAGCTTCTATGAGAGCTAGGAGAGGAAGCTAGGGTGGTGGAAGATGGTGAACTTTGTGGATCGAGAAGGAAAGGGAGGAAAGATGAATCAAGTATAGTGAAGCTCGTGAAAGAGAGATGACAAGAAAAATGAGGTTGTAAGTGTGATGGATTTATGGAGGCAGACTTTGTAGGAAGGAGTTGAGTTTCACACGAAGGATATAAAACCTAAGTAGTTTGTGCTACCCCATCTTAGAAAGCGTGAGAGAGAAGGCCCTTCAACTTTTGACGAGAGTTGGTAGCATTGATAAAGGAGATCTGTCGACATGCGCCTAAACCCACATGACGACCAACCCCTAGTGCTTGGTTTTCCAGATCAAGGGAGAAGTATTGTTAACCCAGTTGGTATCGGTGGGAGTAACTGATATACATCCAGAGATATAATTTCTCATTTGGAACATCCATGACTGCATAATCCATTCCTATATTTGGGGAAATCTTTGGACAAGGTGTAAGTACACAAGTTTTGGGTATCACGTATGGGAGTGGCATGGGACACAAATGGTAGTAGGAAATATCACAAACCATTGGCATGCAGTTCAGTGGGATGTTGGGAACACTTGGCACAACCACTTTGGGCCCTTTTTGACTGCAGGAGGTGGATCGGGAGGAAAATACTTGGTGGATCCAATGGATTTGGTGGAGAAGGAAACACCGGAGGAAACCAAGGCTCTAGATCAGGAGGAAAAGGGCCTCAACCACCTCCACAAGTATTCTTTGAGATGTATTTACACTTACCAGACTATAGGGGTATTGAATATGTTGTAGAGCATGTGCACAAGTGTGAGTTACTATGGCACATGAAAGGGATCACTACCATTAAATGAAAGGCAAGGTAGTTTGCAACGACGTTGCAAGGGCACGCACATAGTTGGTATAGGAAGTATGACCCCCATTAGATGGTGGTATACTACACCACATTGAAGAACGCCTTCTTAACAAAGTTCCATATCCCTGAGTTTGAGCAGAAGAGCATCAACACTCTAAAGGAGATCTAGTAGGGAATGATAGAGAGTGTGTGGGAGTATGACGCGTGTTTCAAGACTCTCTTGTCAAAACTATCCTATGAAATTCATCCTTCTCAACATGCTCAATGGTTTTTCAGAGGATTGATAACACCATTTAGAAGGGCTCTATCACACAAGACTTTCACAAACCCATGCGAGGCATTGGAAGCTTCCCTATGTGCTGAAGCTGTTAGAGCATTGATACTGGTGTTAGTCCTTTTCTAGAGGCTCAAATTGTTGCAATGGCCAAAATTTTTGAGAAGATATCTATAAACTCAACACATGAGGTTCATAGTGGGATTTGGTGTACAAACTATGAAGTGGAAGGGCATGCAAAGGACAGTTTCAAGTCGAAGTTAGTATGTGCTATGGTGGTAGACTATGAAATCTTCCATGGAGATCATGATGCAAGTAGGTTACCTATACTACAACGTGAAATCCACAAGAATGTTCCTTGCTATTGTAAGATTTATACCTCTACAACCCATGATACTAAGGATTATAGACTCGATTGGTCGATCCATGATGCTATTGATCCGGTGTGCACTGCATCAGCTTGCAAGCAATTCTAATGATGATGATTGTCGTTATGAAGGGAACGCAGATGGAGGAGCGTGTGGAAGAGTTTTTCACAGAGGATTTTTGGTCATAGTAACTATGGTAGAGGATGAAGTGATTTCCCATGAGGAACCTATTATAACTGTGGATCTACATAGTATTACAAACATGAGTGTCCTGATCTATTACAATACTCATGGTGCAGAAAGAAACATAAGTACAAAGAGTGTCTAGATATTTACGAGCATATGAACCAATAGTACTGGAAGGAAAAAGGTGCTAAGATGTTGAGCATCAAGAAGGTTGATTCCAAGTGGATGAAAAAAGTGACGCATGAGTCAAGGCTAGAACCTGTACTAGTGATGACGTGAGTAGAGGCCACACATGCCAGGAGATTCCAAGACAAAGGAAAATAGTTTCAAGAGAGGAAGTGGTACATGGAAAGTATCCGGACCCTACTCATCAAAAAGAAGGTATATCAAGAGACTATGGATGTGATTCAGAGTTTACAAGGGGAGATCCAATGTCTAAAGGAGAAATCAAAGTAGTTAGAGAAAAGGAAGAATGTCGAGGCTCCAAAGGATGACCTGGATGAGGTTAAGGAAGTATGTAGAATGTTAAGGAAAGAGAATATTATTCCCTTGTTAGGATAATGGCTGAGAGAGAAGGTATCATGTGCTAAAGCAGAGCATGAAAGGAAGGTTTTGTATGCAAAAATTCCTCCTCACAACCTTGAATATGATAAGGAGATTAATTTGAATGCACTTGTTAATGGGTGATTCTGAGTAATATCCTCATCGACACGGGATAAGAGTTCAATGTTCTTACCTTAGATGTCTAGCATCAAATGGGAAGGCCCACTTTACAGCCATCTTTGAATGTATTGAAGGATGTAATTATCACCATTCAAGGGGCCAAGTCCACTGGAGACTTTGAAGTCTTGGCACTCGCTCAAGAAAACAACTTTCCATATTTTCTTAGGCGCACATGGTGTTATAAGAACAAGACCATCCTCGCAATTTAACAAAGGGTATATCAACTTTGAGAACAAGGAAGAAAGGATGATCATTCCTTTAACATATGGGAATTCAGTTCCCTATACTGAGCCCTTAGGAGAAGAAGTTCTTGATAGAATCCATGTGCGCTCCATCAGAGATCCTGAGATAATTCATCCCACGGAGGGAGTTATCCAATTTGAAGATTCTCAGTCCATGGGTGATACCACTAGTGTGGCATGCGATAATTGGGTGCATGAGACTTAGGATTTGATTGGGTGATAGTTGAGAGGATCTATAATAAAGGTAACAAAGGCGTGCTCAGTCAAGCACCTAATAGGAAAGAAGTTTCCAAGTTACTCAGGAGGAGCATATCTTGAAATTTTCTTGTGAGAAATGGAAGCCTAATGGAAAAATGTGGACAAGAGGATGGAAATGCTCAATTATAACCTACTCATAATTACATCACGTTAGTGGGATACACATTGGGAGAGCCTCCTAGAATGGATCTAAGAAAGAATCACATTATATGTAAGGTTCTCCAGAGCAACACACCCACGGTCATACAAGACTACCATGGTAAGGAGACCGTCTCTTTTCATATCCAAGTGTGTGAGAAGTCCTAGATGGGAAGTGCGAACATTATCACCTTCATTATGGGTGCATAAGTTACATTCCACCTTATAAGGTTATGCACGCATATGGTATATTCATTCGGATATGATTCATCAAATAGGTAATTCGCGTAGTTGGCGAATGATCCTGTCCAAGCTTTCAAGTATAGGAGTACAAATCCATTAGTAGATAAGGTGTTGTAAGTGATCAAGCACCTTATGATGGGAGATAGTGCTATGGTAGAGGATAGGCTACTAGAGTTATTGGGTGAGCCTTATTTAGAGATGCACCTCAATGAAGAAGAATCAGAGGAAGTACAACTTGAGCATGCGTGCATGGAAAAAGAAAAAGGAAAAATGGTCTATGTAATAGACGGAGAAGAAATGGAAAATTTGGATGTTAACCATTTTGAAGGTACGTGCAAAGTCATAGATAACACTGATGAGTGAGCACATGCCTACCATGAGCCCTTGAAAACAAAGAAGGTTAACATTGGGACAAAGATAGAACCTAAGGAAGCTATCATCGGGGACTATTGGTAAAAAATGAATTTTCAAAGGTCATTGATCTATTGCGCGAGTTCCAAGACTTGTTCCTTGTGGGTATCATGAACTCAAAGGTGTCCACCATTCCTTAGGGGAGATGAATATCAAGTTGAAGGAAGGTGTGTGCCCGATCCAAAAGAGGCCTTATTATATGAATACAAATATGCGCATATGGGTTAAGGAAGAAATAGACAAGATGATAGCATCTGATATCATTGAGGTAGTAGAAGAATCAGAATGGATAAGCTTAATGGTCATCAGTATCAACAAGGATGGGAGGATAAGAATCTGTTTTGACTATAGGGATCTGAATGCAGTATGTTTCATTGATCCTTTTCCAACCCCCTTTATTGAATAAATTTTTGAGAGAGTAGCCAAGCACGAAGTCTACTCTTTCACATATGGGTTCTCAGGGTATCACCAAGTAAGGATTGCAAAGGAAGACCAGAGGAAAGACAAATTTTTCCACTAAATGGGGAAGTTTTTCCTACATGGGTATGCCTTTTAGGTTGAATAATGTGCCTATTGTGTTCTTGCACATAGTGGTACAAGCATTTTAGAAATTCATCCATAAATTTCTTCAATCTTACCTAGATGACTGGAGTGTGTATGGATTGATGAAAGACCATTGTGATAATTTGAGGTTAATGTTTGAGAGATGTCGAAATTAAGGATATTCCTCAACATTAAGAAATGTGTCTTTACTACTCCATTTGGAACCCTATTAGGACACATTATATGCAAAGAAGGCTTACTAGTAGATCCCGCCAAAGCTACAGTTATCATGGGATTAGGAGAGCCTCCTATTTAAAGAAAAATGTGTAGATTCCTTGGGCATATAGGGTATTACAAGAAATTCATCAAGGGCTATGCTAAGATCGCCACACCCTTGGAGGAATTGTTAAAACACAAGAGTGCCTTTCATTGGGGAGAGGTGCAACAGAAGGCATTTGACACTTTGAAGGATAGGCTTGTCATGATGCCCATACTATGTTTTCCTTCTTGGGATAAGCCTTTCCATGTGCATGTTGATGCCTCATGAAAACTATGGGAACAATACTAGCACAACCTAGTGAGGGAATTGTTGATCATCCCTTGTGTTTTGCAAGTAGAAAGTTGACACTAGCATAAAAAATTACACAGCTACTGAGCGCAAAGCATTGTCTATGATCTATGCACTACACAAGTTCATGTAATATCTGTTGGCAACACCATTTATATTCTACACAGAGCACATGGAATTGAATTACTTAGTCAACAAGCCCATTCTGCAAGGGTGCATATGTCGATGGGTCCTATTATTCTAATAGTTTGAGTTCACAGTGGTTGTAAAACCAAGAAAGAGTGATTAAGGACTTGACCATTTATCAAGGATCAAATCGGGGAGGATGCATAAAGCATTAAGGATACCATTCCAGACGTGCATCTATTTAGGTTCACGTGCACCCTAAGAATTGGAAGATATCACAATGTTCTTAAAAATAGGTGTGGTGCCAGAAGGAATGAAGGCTTTGGAGAGAAAGTAGTTAGCAATATGTGTCGCACCCTACATGTTGATTAGTGGAGACCTATATAAGTTAGGTCATGATGAGGTTCTACACCGATGCATATTGGAATATGAGCATGTAACGATTATGGAGGAAGTGCATGGTGGGATTGTAGAAGGACACTATGAAGGAAATGCTACCGCATAAAATATTTTATTAGTAGGGATTTTTAGGAAACCATCTACCAGATTGTATCGAGTTCTGCAAGACATGTGACCATTTTTAGCACCTTGGAAAACATGGAAAGAGAGATAAAATTCCCTTGCGACCAATATCTAGAGTTGAACCATTTAAAAATGGGCAATGACTTTGTAGGGAAAATTTTGCCACCACATGAAGGATTGGTTCACATTATATCATTACTTGCATTGATTACTTAACACATTGGGTAGAGGCAAAGGCCTACAAAGGATTACACCGTAGTGACAGTTGCTATATTTTTATGGGAGAATATAATCAGCAGGTATGGTTATACTTTAAGTCTAATCGGTGATAGAGGTACACATTTTATCAATGAAAAGGTTATGATTATGTTAGCATAATTTATGGTGGTTCATCATAAGGCTACCCATATCACCCCAAGTAAATGGAACTCACGAGGAATTTAACAAAATACTAATTCACACATTAACTAAAATTTGTGACATTGGAAGACAAGATTGGGATGATAAAGTATCAGCTGTTTTATGGGCATACAGATAACCTACAAAAGGTTGAAAAAGGCCACACCGTTTAAATTGGTGTTTAGAGTAGAGGTTATTTTACCAATTGAATTCATGTTACCATAGCTGTGTATAGTGCATGCATGAGGGTTAGCTGATGAACAAGTGTTGGAAGAAAGTATTGATAAGTTGATGTAGTTAGAAAAAAGGAGATCACTTGCTAGATGGAGTCAAAAGATAGAAAAATCAAGACAAAAGGCATGACATGATCGTCATATCAAGAACAAGAAGTTTGAGGTTGGGCATATGGTGTTGTTGTATCATTCCAAGTATTTGCGCCATCCTAGGAAGTTGAAATTCCATTGGTTGGGACCCTACACATCATCTCGTACATTCTTGATTTAGGAGCTTTCGATTACAAGTTCTAGATGGGACGTTATTACTAAAAGTCAAAATAATTCTTCTGGTATTTTTAATAAGGCAAGTATTTCTAATTAGTCTAGCATTTCCCTTTATGTTTTTCTTTTCTTATGTTTCCCTTTCTCATTTCTTGTCCTTTCTTTTTGTTTCATTTTGTGCCTTGTGCTCAGTAAACACATTATTATTCTAAGGTTGTGTATGTGCAAAGTACCTTGCATATGTTTTAGTGTGCGGTGGAGTAATGCAAGTATAGGCCTACAATACAATTTGAGTGGCCCAAGTGGAAAGAAGAAAGTGGGTAACAAAACAGTGGATGATAAATTATGGTGTCAAGAAGTTTGTAACAAAGACCACATACAAAGGATGAAGAGCACAAGAACAACATGAGGTAGGTGAAGAAAAATATCAGGTAAAGGATAGAAGAAGTGCCTTTGGTGTTAAATATGCGTGTGTAAGAGTCTTCGGTCAGATTGGATTTTTTACAAGCTAGAAGGTTTTAAAGGATTTTTCACGCATGATTGGGTGCATGGCTAAGGGTACTTAAATTCAGCTATTGGAAAAATCCACATTTAATGTTAAAGTATGTTAGTAGGTGACATAGCATTTATTGTTGAAGGGAAGAAAAAACTATAAATATAAGGTCAGGAAAGTCATTTTCTACCTTTTTATTACGAAGTTGAAGTGCTCTTACAAACTAGGGCATCCAGAGAGAAATTTTTGTGAAGGGAGAAGAATATGAGAAATTTAAGTATGTTCCTAGAGTGAATCTACAAACTAGGAGGAAGGAGTTAATGGGCATGAGGAAAGGTTATTTTGGTGCATTGTCTTGTGGAAGATTGTCCTAGTTAGGGTTTGGTAGCTAGGGCACGGAGATAGAAGGATTTATTCCAAGAGTTGAGCTTTGGAGTTGAGTTTGGAGTGTAGCAGAGTAGCAGAGCAGAGTAAGGAGTTCATAGTTATCCCAACAGAAATCATGACACCCAAGAAAGCAACTATTTCACCAAAGAAAACAAAGGGCAAGGGCAAGGGAAAGCAAACCACTACCATCAAGATCTAAAACAAAGAATGGTATGCAGAAATGTAATACCCAGATGGAGTATTGCTAGGAAAGGAATGGGTGTCACATCTAAGGCAAATGACTATGAGCGATTATAACCATCACATGAGCACAATTGAGAAAGAAATGGTGCTAGAGTTGGTCCGAATAACTAATAAAAGGATGCCAGATGGGATGCCCATTTACAATGACGAGGTGAAGGTAAAATTGGAGAAGGAAGGATTATTGCAACTATATGAGTTGCCTTACTTTGGAAAGCCTGAGCACCTTTATCAATGGTTGATGTCACATGTGCATGAGGATCACTTTTATTTTGTGGGGCACAAGATGCGCATAACACCACAACTGATATCCAAGTTCATAGGTCTTATTTGTGGAGGAGAGTATAGATGATGACCTAAGTGACAAATAGGCTTTCAAGGAGACTGTAGCCATGTATGACTACAAGAAGGGGTCGCAATAATTTGACATCGTAAATATTTCAAACCATATTATGAGGATGGCCATGCACTTGGTGACCAAGCTCAATGATCAGAATGATGGACACAAGTGAACAAGGCATGGCTAAATGTATGCCGGAGGATATCAGAGGGAACCATTTATAACTTGTCCACTTTCATCATGGATGAGATCATAAGTAGCACATAGGAGGGAGAAAAGATACTATTTGGTAACATCCTCCTCACCATTGTATTTTTAGATATTGGAGTACCAGATGGCTAAAATTTTTTTTGGGAGTATCCAGATGAGGATCTCTCCCATAAAGAGGTTTTAAAAATACACTTGTGAAACCATGACGTCCGCTCATAAAGCGCGCCTAGAGAAATGGTATAAACAAATGTGTGATGCACTTGGCACAGAGGGGGGGATCCCAGAATAGTTGCCCATGCTTGTGGATGGAGAAGCAGAATTTGTAGTATACCAACATTTCTGCATTGGTAGATATACTTTGACAAATGGGATTAAAGGTCAATGATGCAAGCTTCCCTTCTCCTTCACTATGCAATACTTACAAGCTAAAGTCAATAGGTTTAAAGAATCCAAAAGACTAAGGTTCGACCTTAGTGAGGTGGACCAAGACCACCATGAGCTACGCTAAAAGCTTGTGTACCCTAAAAAACATGTGTACATGGAGAAGTATGTCTCCCACGAGGTTCAAATGATGAAACCAATAATGTTACCAATCGTTGGAAGGGTCAGCAAGGATATATCTTCACATAAGGCCAAAATTTGAGAAAGGATCATATTTGGAGAATGATGTCTCCATTTTGAAAGACCCCACAGTAAAGAAATAAGGTCACATCAAAGAAGAGAGAAAGAGAAGAGGGGCATGAGAAGAAAGCACCAAGTGTTCACACAATCGGTGGGCACGCCTAAAGTAGTCGTGAAGTCTAACACTTACACACATAGGAAGAAGACTCCTATCAAGGAAAATACCCTAAAAGAAGAGGCACTAAACATGGAGAGCCCCTCACCCATGAGGAATCACCAATGAAGAGATCACCTGTCAAGGAGAAAGAAAAATAAGAATCTCTTGTACTGGAATCCCCAGTAAGGAAGAAGCAGAAGGTAACAGATGAGGTAGACTCAGAAGAAACAAAGAGTCTAGATGCCTACATTAGTGAAAAGGATGATGATGATGAGCCTAAAGGAGGTGAAGACATCCAAGTATATGATGTGCATGATTCTGAGGAAGAAGGAGATGAAGGGGAGTATAACAAAGAAGATGAGGAGAAGAATGATGAAGAAGAAGTTGAGGCTCAAGGCAAGGGGGTGAGCAAAGAAGTAAGCACTAAGAACCAAAGAACCCAAGCCTCACCAAGGAGGAAGTAGAGAAATCTATGGAGAGAGAAGTGGTTGGCATCATGAAGAAGTTGGTGGAATAGGAGTTGGAAAGAAGCACATATGAGATTATAAAAGAGATAGAAGAAGAGAGCAGCGTTGGGAAGGAGTATGGAAGTATGGGTGGAGATCCCAAGTTAGCAGTGAGCTTCCCAAAAGCTATGCAGATAGGTAGGAAATGTGTAATGGTGGTACAAGGGAAAGGAATGTGATACATTAATGATCCTAGTATGGTGCTATGCTTCCAAAGAACCATACTAACATAGAGAAACTCCTAATAGCAATGTCATTTTTGATGAAGAAGGCGCATACACGTAGACAAGAAAGATGTTATCTTGGGACGTTTGAGTCCCACGTGGATGAACCAAAATTTGAGGTAAGTCAGAGAGCACTAATGAAGGTACCGAAGCCAAAGGGATAAATCCATTGGTGAACACTCAACAACTATCAGATGAACAAGTCTATAATTCACTTAATAAAGTTTCAATTCAAGTTGAGGCAAGACTGTCATTCGGGAGAAATGATAAAGTGAGATCCTTGGAGGAGGAACTGGAGAAGAAAAATAAGGAGCTTGTGGAGAAGAGAAAAGACCTAAAGCAAGAGGAGTTGATCAATGCTCAGCTGACATGAGATGAATGAAGATAAAGATAAGGGTACGCGAGGTCTCCAATAAGGTGGAGATGATTACAGATGTAATTATCTTGAAGCACCCGATTTAGCGCCACCCGATCAAAAGTATGAGTCATCCTTGCAATGTCTGGAGGATATGACTCACATTATCAAAATGGAGAGGCAACCACTTGCTTTAGAATATGTAGAAGAGTGCAAGTGCACCAAGAGAAAGAAAACAAGATGAATGTTGTTGAGATTTTGGCTCGATACACCAAACTTTGAGCAGAGGTAAAGGCCTCCACACAAGTCATGAAGCGCCTAAGAAAACGCATAGATATGGATAGAGTGGCAAGCATTTTTTCCACCCATGAAATAGAACTTAGGAGTTCAAGAGAAAAATAAGGGGAATAAAGTGGAGAGAGAAAAGATCCTAGCCAAGGTGGAAAAGAAATAAGAAGCAATCGAGACCTGTGTGGCTCGATGAAAATCTAGTTGAAGGAACTATACCCTCAGATCACCCACAAGATGGATGCCCTTGAAGAATTGGGGAATCAGTTGGAGAGTATTGTTGAGACCATGAGTGAAAAAGGAGAGGAACTAAGTTTTGAGGATGTGAGTGCCCTGGTGGGTGACCTCTTTCAATAGGTGCAAAGAAAGGTCGAAGCTTGGGAGAAGTTTGAGGCAAAATTAGGGAAGGATTTCCTCTCCTCCAACAATAAACAAGTTCCATATTCTTTCATTATTTCTCCCAATTCTTCATTCCCTTATTCTTTCTTTCCAACTATTATAAGGATCCAACATTCTTTATTCTTTAAAGAGTGTTTCAAGGATGAAGAATAGGCATAGTGTGGGGTGATGTTGGGCCCTAGAATATTGGCTAAATATAAGAAGGCACATGGGTGCACAAGGGACTAACTTGAAGGTGCGCAGAGGAGGGTTCTAAGCATTTTTGTAGAACACACGGCATGTGTGCAAGGCAGATGGTTTTAGACTTTTCCATATTCGGCATCCTAGGAAAGACATAAGAAAAGTGTGACCTTTCTATCATGCGGTGTGGATAAGGTTCCATCCCAGATTTGACTATGGGATTAAAAAGGGAATATTCCATGCATGTGATGAAAGGTTCCAGAAGAGCATCATTACATAGAATGAAGAGCTTGGATCAAATAAGGCATGCTCCATTGGAGGACCACTTGGACACTTGGAGATTGATTTTTTACCTTAGGCATGGCGTTGAAGGAAAGAAAGCTATTTATTAAGGTGTATGGGTAGCAAGAAGGAGATATAGAAGTAAGAGACTAGAGGGTGCGAGGAGAAGAGGTATATACATGAAGTCATTTTGAGAGAGATTAGTACACTAGAGAAGAGGTGAAACTCTGCAGAGATCTCATGGATGATTCTATTAGTTGGGATTAGGGAAATTTAGGAGTGATGACACACTTAGAGGGATGGGTCTGCATTCTTCTTTGTAATGTGATGAACATAGTGTAGTTTTGATGCATGACTTGGCTCTACATGGTTATATGAGGGTATGTTATGAATTCAAAGGATTTTAATGTGGTTATTTAACATGTTAATATGAATATAAGACTGTTTTGAATCATATGTGTGTTCATAAGTATCATCCTTGTGCATTTCCTTTATGTATGAACCATTTCTATATGTTGTTTGTTATTTCTCATTTTGGGATGCAATGAGTTGACAACTTGTCCTAGGTTCTCGAATGATGCATAGTTATTTTCTATTCATTGGCATTTGAATATTTTTTAGAAGATTAATAGTAGAATCCCATACGTGTTGAGCCTATCTCCGGGTGATAAAGTGGGCACGGGTTCTCACCGAGGCACACGTGGGCACCGGGTTCTCACCGAGGCACACGTGGGCACTGAGTCTCTCCTTTAAGTGATTTTTGTGAGAATGCATCATCTTATGATAGATATTTAAATGCAAGTGAATAGAAAATAACTATGCATCATTATGAGAACCTAGGACAAGTTGTCAACTCATTGCATCTAAAAGAGAAATAACAAACAACATATGGAAATGGTTCATACATAAAGGAAATGCACAAGGATGATACTTATGAACACACATATGATTCAGAATAGTCTTATATTCATATTAATGTGT
Organism: Taxus wallichiana var. yunnanensis; assembly: GCA_018340775.1. NCBI lineage: Eukaryota > Viridiplantae > Streptophyta > Pinopsida > Cupressales > Taxaceae > Taxus > Taxus wallichiana. The sequence goes on from CM031235.1 coordinate 601,860,017, forward strand.
TCAATAACCACATTACAATCCTTTGAAGTCATAACAAACCCTAGTATAACCATTCAAATCCAATTCATGCATCAGAACTACACTATGTTCATCACATTACAAAGAAGAATGTAGACCCATCCCTCTAAGTGTGCCATCACTCCTAAATTTCCCTAATCCCAACCAATAGAATCATCCATGAGATCTCTATAGATTTTTGCCTCTTCTGAGCGTACTACTCTCTCTCTTAGAATGACTTCATGTATATACCTCTTCTCCTGAACCCTCTAGTCTCTTTCTTCTATATATCTTTTTTTGCTACTCACACACATCAATAAATAGATTTCCTACCTTCATTGCCATGCCTTCTGAGGTAGAGATAGGTCACCAAGTGTCCAAGTGGTCCTCCAATGGAGCATGCCTTCTTTGATATGAGCTCTCCACCTTGCATAATGATGCTCTTCTAGAACATTCCATCACATGCATGGAATATTCCCTTTTGATCCCATAGTCATTAGGATGGCACCTTATCCACTCCGCATGCTAGAAGGGTCACACTTTTCTCATGTGTTTCTTGGGATGCTGAATATGGATAATTCTAGAACCCATCTTTCCCCGCACATGTGAACCATGTGTTCTCGAAAAACCCCACTAGAACCCTCCATGTGTGCCTTTAACCCGTGCTCCATTATTCAATTAGGTATCATGCACCCACGTGCCTTCTTGTACTTGGCCAATATTCTAGGGCCCAAACACACCCCACACTATTCCTGTTCTCTGTCCTCGGAAACAATATTCAAAGAATAAAGAATGTCGGATCCTTCTAATGGTTGGAAAGAAAGAATAAGGGAATGAAGAATTGGGAGAAATAATGAAAGAATGGGGAACTTATTTATTGCTAGAGGAGGAGAGGGAAATCCTTCCCTAAATCCACCTCTAACTTCTCCCAAGTTTCGAATTTGTTCTATGCTTGTTGACAAAGGTCACCCACTAGGGTGCTCACCTCCTCAAAACTCATCTCCTCACCTTTTTCTCTCATGGTCTCAATAATAATCTCCAATTGCTTCCCCAAGTTTTCAAGGGCATCCATCTTAAGGGTGATCTTGAGGGTATATTTCCTTCAATCGATTTTGATCGAGCCTCGCAAGGTCTCGATTGCTTCTGATTTTTTCTCCACCTTAGCCAAGATATTATCTCTCTCACTCTATTCCCCTTATTTTCTCTTGGAACTCCTTGAGTTCTATTTCATGGGTGGAAACCAAGATGCTTGCCACTCTATCCTTATCCATGTAGTTATCATAGGCAGCTTCAAAGTGAATCGCGCGATGACCATTAACTCGCTAGAAGTTTGGTGTATCAAGCCACAATCTTGACAACCTTCATATTGTTTTCTTTTTGTTAGCATGCCTACGACTCTCTCCGCATATTCTAAATTAAGTGATAATCTCTCAATTGTGAGAATGTGAGTCGATCCTCTAGACATTGCAAGGTGACTCATACTTTTGATGGGTGGCACTAAATAGGGAGGGTTCAAGACAATTGCATATGTAATCATCTCCACCTTCTTGGAGACCTCACGTACCTTAGAATTTTTTTCCTTTAGCTCATGCCTTAGCTGAGCACTAATCAAATCCTCTTACTTAATTTATTTTCTCTTCTCCACGAGCTCCTTATTTTTCTTCTCCAGTTCCTCGTCCAAGGATCTCACTTTATCATTTCTCCCAAAAAGTCTCACCTCAACTTCGACTAAAAATTTCTTAAGTGCATTAAAGAACTATTTAACCTGATAGTTTGAGAGTTTTCACACATGGATTTATCCCTTTGGATTCTGGCACTTTCATTAGCACTCTCTATTACTTACCTAAAATTCTAGCTCATCCGTGGGACTCAAATGCCCAAGATAACATCTTTCTTGTCCATGGGTATGCACCTTCTTCATCAAATGATGACATTACTAGGAGTTTCTCTATTGGTATGGTGCTTTAGAAACACACGCATAACACCTTGTTAGGATCATCAATGTATCCCATTGCCTTCCCTTGTGCCACCATTACGCTTTTCCTACCTATCCGCACAGCTTTTGGGAAGCTCATTACTAACTTGGGATCTCCACCCATACTATCATACTCCTTCCAATGCTCTCTTCTTCTATCTATTTTATAATCTCATCCGCACATCTTTCCAACTCCTGTTCCAAAAATTCTTCATGATTCTAGCCACTTCTCTCTCCAAGATTTATCTACTTCCTCCTTGGTGAGGCTTGGGTTTCTTCAATTCTTATTTCTTACTTCTTCTGGTGCCCCTTGCCTTGAGCCTCAACTTCTTCTTCATCATTCTTCTCCTCATCTTCTTTGCTATACTCCCCTTCATCTCCTTCTACCTCAGAATCATGCACATCATAGACTAGATGGTCTTCACCTCCTTCAGATTTTCATGATCATCCTTCTCACCGATGTAGGAATCTAAACTCCCCATTTCTTCTAATTCTTCCTCTTCTCATCACCTTCTACTTCTTCCTTAATGGGGATCCTAGTACAGGAGATTCTTCTTTTTCTTTCTCCTTGATAGGTGATATATTCATTGGTGATTCCTCATGGATGAGGGATCTTCATGTTATGGCGTCTCTTCTTCTCGGGGTCTTTTCATGTATAGGATAATTATTTCTACACACGTAAGTGTTAGGCTTTCATGATCGCTGCCAGTGCACCCACCGATTGTGCAATCTACACACTTGGTTATTTCTTCTCCTACCCCTCTTCTATTTCTCTCTTCTTCAAGTGACCTTATTTCTTCTTATGGGTTCTTCTAGAATGGAGACATCATTCTCCAGATATGGTAATTTCTTGAATTTTAGCCTTATGCAAAGATATATCCTTGTTGCAGCCCTTCCAATGATTAGCAACGTTATTGGTTTCATCATTTGAACCTCGTGGGAGACATAATTCTCAACATATGTGCAATTTTTAGGGTACACGATATTTTGGTGTAGCTCATGGTTGTCTTATTCCACCTCACTAAGGTCGAACCTTAGTATTTTATCTTCTTTAAACCTATTCAATCGATCCTAGAAGTATTGCGTGGTGAAGGAGAAGGGAACCTTGCACCATGGACCTTTAATACCATTTGTCAATGTAAATCTACCAATATAGAAATGTTGGTATACACTGCAAATTCTACTCCTCCATCCATGAGCGTGGGTGACTGCTCGGGATCCTCAACTCTACCCCGAATGCACCATGCATTTGTTTATAAAACTTCTCTAGGCGTGCTTTTGAGCGGTTGTCATGGTTTCAAAAGTGTATTTTTCAAACTTATTTATGGGTGAGGGATCTTCATCCGAATACTCCCAAAAAAACTTTTCCGGCCCATCGGCACTCCAATCTCTAAAAACAAAATGGTGAGGAGGACATTACCTACTAAGTATCTTTTCTCCCTCCCGCGCAATGCTTATGATCTCATCCATGATGAAAGAAGACAAGTTTAAATGGTTCCTCTCGATATCCTCCGGCATACATTTAGCCATGCCTTGTTCACTTGTGTCCATCATTCCTAATCATGTAGCTTGGTCACCAAGCACACGGTCATCCTCATAATAGGGTTTAAAATCTCTACGATATCAAAGTATCACGATCCCTTCTTGTAGTCATACGTGGATATGTGAACTTGGATATGTGGTGTTATGCGCATATTGTACCCTACAAATTAAAAGTGATCCTCATGCTAGTGGAACATCAACCATTGATAAAGGAGCTCAAGCTTGCCAAAGTAAGGAAACTCATACAGTTGCAATAATCTTGCCTTCTCCAATTTGAACTTCACCTCGTCCCTGTAAATGGGCATCAATCTGCATCCTTTTGTTAGTTGTTTGACCCAACTCTAGCACCATTTATTTATCAGCTATGCTTGTGCGATGGTTATAATCACTCATAGCCATTTTCCTTAAATACATTACCTATTCCTTTTCTAGCAATACTCCATCTAGGTATTGCATTTCTACGTACCACTCTTCATTTGAGTTCACAATGGAAATGATTTACTTACCCTTTCCTTGCCCTTTGTTTTCTTTGGTGAAATGGTTGATTTCTTGGTTTCCATGCTTTTGTCGGGATAACTATGAACTCATTACTTTGCTTTGCTACTCACATACCCAAACTCAACTCCAAAGCTCAACTCTTGGAATAAATATTTCTATCTCTATGCCCTAGTTTTCAAACCATAACGAGACAATCTTCCACAAGACATCACACCAAAATAACCTTTCCTCACGCCCATGTACTCCTTCTTGGTTTGGAGATTCACTCTAGTCACATAAATTTCTTGGATTCTTCTCCTTCGCACAAATTTCTCTCTGGATGCCCTAGTTTGCAAGAGTGCTTTAACTTTGTAATAGAAAGGTTGAAAATAACTTGCCCGACCTTGTATTTATAGTTTTCACTTCCCTACTGAAATAAATGCTATGCCACCTACTAACACAATTTAACATTAAATGTGGAATTTTCCACTAGCCAACTTTAAGCGCCCTTAACCACGCGCCTTATCCTCGTGCAAAAAATCCTTTACAACCTTTTGGAATACAAAAATCCAATCTAATCGAATACTCTCATGTGCGTGTCTTCAAAGGTCAAGGCACTTCTTCTATCCTTTACCTGATTTTTTCCTTTGCCTACCTCATGTTGTTCTTACACTCTTCATCCTTTATACGTGGTCTTTGTTACAACCTTCTTAACACCATAATTTATCATCCACCATTTCCTTGCGCTTTCTTCTACTAGGCCACTCAACTTGTATTGTAGGCCTATACTTTGCATTACTCCTCCCCACACTAAAACAAATGCGTGGTCCTTTGCACATACACAACCTTGAAAAAATAATGTGGTTACCAACGACACAAGGTGCAAAATGAAACAAAAGAAAGGAACAAGCAACGAGAAAGGGAAACACAAGAAAAGAAAAACATAAAGGGAAATTATAGACTAATTGGAAATATTACCTTATTACAAACACCAAGAAGACTTATTTATAGTAGGTCTTCAACCTACTCCCATTGAAATGACCTGGTAATCTTGTCCCATCCAAAGTGCTTGTAACCATCAAGCACTTGAATCAAGAATGTATGAGATGATGTAGGGTCCCAACCAATGGACTCTCAACTTCCCAAGATGGTGCAAATACTTGGAATCATACAACAACACCATCTTCCCAACCTCGAACTTCTTTTTCTTGATATGATGATCATGCCATGCCTTTTATCTTATTTTTTTGTCTTCTAACTCCATCTAGTAAGTGATCACCTTTCATCTAACTGCATCAAATTATCGATCCTTTCTTCCAACGCTTGTGCATCGATAACCCTCATGCATGTGCTATGCATGAAATGGTAACATGAATTCAATTAGTAAAACACACTCGCGCCAAACACTAATTGAAATGGTGTGGCCTTGTTAACCCATTTGTAGGTTGTCCTATATGCCCATAGAATGGTTGATACTTTATCATCTAAATCTTGTCTTCCAACATCACATATCTTATTCAACGTGTGACTTGGTATTTTGTTAAATACCTCAGCAGTTCCATTCGCTGAGGGTGATAGGGGTAGGCTTATGATGGGACACCATAATTTTTGTTAACACAATCCTAACCATTTCATTGAGAAAATGTGTACCTCTATCACTTGTTAAACTTAAAGGACAACTATACCTACCGATTATATTCTCACATTAAAAATATAGTAGATGTCATTGTGGTGCAATCCTTTATAGCTACTACCTCTCGCCTAACTTGTTAAGTAATTAGTGCAAGTAATGATATACCATGAACCAATCCTTCACTGATCCGGCAAAATTGGCCCTATAAAGTCGATTGCCCATTTTTCAAATGGTTCGGCGCTAGCTATTGATCACAAGGGAATTACATCACTCTTTCCGTGTTTTCCAAGGCATCGAAAATGGTCACAAGTCTTACAAAACTCAATATAATCCTAGTAGATGGTTTCCCACAAAAGCCCTGCTAATAAAATCTTCCATGTGGTAGCATTTCCTACAAAGTGTCCTCCTGCAATCCCACCATGCAATTCCTCCATAATCGCTACGCACTCATGTTCCAATATGCATTGGCATAGAACCAAATCATGACCTAACTTATACAAGTCTCAACTAATAAACATGTAGGGTGTGACGCATGTTGCTAACTTCTTTCTCTCCAAATCCTTCATTCCATCTCGGTGCCACATCTATTTTTAAGAACACCGCAATATTTTCCAAGTCGAGGGTGTGCTACGTAACCTAAATAGTTGACGTCTAGCATGTTATCCTCAATGATTTATGTGTCCTACCTTGAGTTGATCCTTGATAAATTGTCGGGTCTTGAATTACTCTTTCCTAGTTTTAAGACCATTATGAACTCAAACTATTGGAATAATAGGACCCATAGACATATGCACCCTTTCAAAATGGGCTTGTTGACTAAGTACTTCAATGTCATGTGGTCCCCGTAGAATATAAATGGTAATGCAAATAGATGCTTACTAAACTTGTGCATCGCTTAGATCATAGACAATGCTTTGTGCTCGTAGTTGTGTAATTTTTTTGCTGGTGTATACTTTATACTCTCAAACACTAGGGATGATCAACAATTCCCTCACCAAGTTGTGCTAATACTACTCCCATATATGTCCCCGAGCCATCAACATGCACATGGAAGGCTTATCTCGAGAAGGAAAACGTAGTATGGGTGTCATGAGAAGTCTATCCTTTAAAGTGTCAAATGCCTTCTGTTGTGCCTCTCCATAATGAAAGACAATCTTGTGTTCTAACAATTCCTCAAAGGGCGTGGCAATCTTGGCATACCCCTTGATGAATTTCTTGTAATACCTCATATGCCCAAGGAATCCGCACACTGTGCTTTGACTAGTAGGCTCCCCTAATCCCATAATAACTACAAATTTGGCGGGATCTACTAGTAAACCTTCTTTGCATATAATGTGTCCTAACATGGTTCCAAATGGAGTAAAGAAAGACACATTTCTTAATGTTGAGGGATATCCTTAATTGCCGACATCTCTCAAACATCAACCTCAAATTATCACAATGGTATTTCACCAATCCATACACAGTCTAGTCATCTAGGTAAACTTGAAGAAATTTATGGATGAAGTCCTGAAATGCTTGTACCACGATGCGCGAGAACACAACAAGAACATTCTTCAATCCAAAAGGCATAACCGTGTAGGTAAAACTTCCCCATTTAGTGGTGAAAGTTATCTTCCTCTGGTCTTCCTTGCGATCCTAACTTGGTGACACCCTAAGAACGCATACGTTAAAGAGTAGACTTCGCGCCGGCTAGTCCCTCAAAAATTTCTTCAGTAAAGGGGGTTGGAAAAGGATCGATGACACATATGCTGTTCGAGATCCTTGTAGTCAACAAATGTTCTTATCCTCCCATCCTTCTTTATACTGATGACCATTGAGCTTATCCATTTTGATTCTTCTACTACCTCAATGATACTAAATGCTATCATCTTGTCTATTTCTTCCTTCACCAGACGTGCAGATTTGGATCCATATGATAAGGCCTCTTCTCGGATCGGGTGTGCACCTTCCTTCAACTTGATATTCATCTCCCTAAAGAATGGTGGATGCCTTTGAGTTCATGGTACCTATGAGGTAACAAGTTCGGAATTCGTGCAATGATCAATGACATTTGAAACTTCCTTTTCTGACCAATAGTCCTCGATGATAGCTTCCTTAGGTTCTCTCTCGTCCCAATTTTAACCTTCTTTGTTTTCAAGGGCTCATTTTAGGCAAGTACTCACTCATCGCATTGCTATCTATGACTTTGAGCATACCTTCGTAATGGTTAGCATCCAAATTTTCCATTTCTTCTCCGTCTATTACATAGACCATTTTTCCTTTTTCTTTTTCCATGCACATGCGCTCAAGTTATACTTCCTCTGATTCTTCTTCATTGAGGTGTGTCTTCAAATAAAGCTCACCCAATAACTCTAGTAGCCTATCCTCTACCATAGCACTATCTCCCATTGTAAGGTGCTTGATAACTTGTAACACCTTATCTACTGATGGCTTTGTACTCCTATACTCGAAAGCTTAGACGAGATCACCGTAAAATTATGCTAAGTATCGTTTGACGACACATCTCTCGAATGAATATACCATGCACACACATAGCCTTGTAAGCTATAATACAACTTATGCACCCATAATGAAGGTGGTAAGTCTTTTGCACTTCCCATCTAGACCTTCTCAGACACTTGGATATGAAAATAGGTAGTCTCCTTACCATGGTAGTCTTATATGACTGTGGGTGCGCATTCTCGGAGAACCTTACAGAGATAATGTGATTCTTACTTAGCACCATTCTAGGAGGCTCTCCCGATGTGTATCCTACCAACACACTACATTTTTAGTAGGTTATAATTGAGCATTCCCCTCCTCTCATCCTCATTTTTCCACTGAGCTTCCATTTCTCGCAAGAAAATTTTAGGATATGCTCCTCTAGAGTAACTTGGAAACTTCTTTCCTCCTAGGTGCTTGACTGAGCGTGCCTTTGTTACCCTTGTTACAGATCCTCTCAAATATCACCCAATCAACTCATAAGTCCACCCAATTGTCACATGCCACACTAGTGGTATCAATCATGGGATGAGCATCTTCAAATTGGATAACTCCCTCTGTGGGATGAATTATCTCAGGATCTCTCATGGAGTGCACATAGATTCTGTAAAGGACTTCTTCTCCTAAGGGATTCGTATAGGGCATTGATTTCCCATTTGTTAAAGGAATGGTCACCCTTTCTTCCTTGTTACAAAGCTGATATACCCTTTGTTAAATTGTAGGTTGACATTGTTCTTGTAACACCATGGGCACCCAAGAAAAGCTAGAAAGTTGTCTACTTCGGCAAGTGCCAAGACTCAAGTCTCCAAGTGAACTTGGCCCCTTGAATGGTGATAACTTCATCCTTCAAGACTCTAATGGGCATTGCCTTAGTCTTTTTTCCATATACAACACATTCAAAGATGGATATAAAACGGGCCTTCTCATTTTATGCCGGACATCTAAGGTAATCGCATTCAAAGTAATCTCCTTATCATAGTCAAGGATGTGAGGAGGAAAGTTTGCATGCAAAACCTTCCTTTCACACTCTACTCTAGTGTGCGGTACCTTCTCTCTTAGCCTTTATCCCGATAAGGGAATAATATTCTCTTTCCTTAACATTCTACATACTTCCTTGACCTCATCCAAGTCATCCGTTGGAGCCTCAGAATTCTTCCTTTTCTCCAACTGATTTGATTGCTCCTTTAGACATTGGATATTCCCTTACAAACTCCGAATCACATCCATAGTCTCTTGATATACCTCCTTTTGATGAGCAGGGTCTAGATACTTTCCATGTACCACTTACTCTCTTCAACATAGATTCCTTTGTCTTGACATCTCTCTCTCGCACGCGCCACCTCTACTCGCATCATCACCAAGACAGTTCTAGCCATGATTCACATGCCACTCTTGTCATCCAATATGAATCCACGTTCTTGATTCTCACCATCCCAGTGCCTTTTTACTTCTAGTGTTGTTGGTTCATATGCTCATAAAAATCTATACACTCTTTATACTTATGTTTCTTTCCGCACCATGACCATTGTAACAGATCAAGACACTCACATTTGTAATGCTCTGTAGATCCACGATTATAACAGTTCCTCATAGAACTCACTTCATCCTCCATCAGGTTACTTGTGACCACAAAATCCTTTGAGAAAACCTCTTCCATGCACTCCTCCATCTACGTATTCCTTCTTAACGATGATCCTCCTCCTTAGAAATGCTTGCAAGGCTAGTTTGGTGCACACCCATATAAATAACATCATGAATTTGATCAATCATTATACAATCCTTGGTATCATGGGTTGTAGAGGTACATAACTTGCAATAACAAGAAACATTCTCACAGATTGCACATTGTAGTAGAGAACACCTATTGACTTCTGAGGGAAACTATCCTTAGCATGCCCTTCCTCTTACATTATGTACACCAAATCCCAGTACAAACCTTATGCGCTGAGTTTTTAGATAGATTCTCTAACTATTTTGCCATTTCAGCAATTTGCACCTCCACAAAAGGACTAACACTAGTATCAACGCTCCCAACAACTTCAATGCTCAGGGAAGCTTCTAATGCCTCACGTGGGTCTGTGAAAGTCTTGTGTAATAGAGCCCTTCTAAACAGTGTTATCAATCCTCTGACAAACCGTTGAGCATGTTGAGAAGGATGAATGTCATAGGATAGTTTTGACAAGAGAGTCTTGAAATATGTGTCATACTCCCACACACTCTCTGACATTCCCTATTGGATCTCCTTTAGAGCGTTGATGCTCTTTTTCTCAAACTCGGGATACGAAACTCTATTAAGAATGAGTTCTTTAACGCGGTGTAGTCGCCACTGTCGATGGGGGTCATAGTTCCTATAACAACTATGCACATGCCCTTGCAACATTATTACAAACATGCTTGCCTTCTACTCGGGGTAGTGATCCCTTTTTCACATCATAGTAACTCACAATTGTGCACATGCTCAGTAACATCTTCAATACCCAAATATTCTCGGTAAGTGCAAATACATCTCAAAGAATACTTGTTGAGGTGGTTAAGGCATTTGTACTCTCGATCTAGAGCCTTGGTTCCTCTCGGTGTTTCCTCCTCCACTAGATCCAATGGATCCACTAGATCCACCTCCTACATTTGACAAAGGTCTTGAAGTGGTCATGCCAAGTGTTCCCAACATCCCACTCGAATCGCGCACCGATGGTTTGTGATATGTTCCCACTACCAATTGTGTGTCCCACACCACTCCCACGCGATACCCAAAGCTTAAGTACTTTCACCTTGTCCAAAGATTCCCCCAAATATAGGAATGGATTATGCAACCATGGATGTTCCAAATGAGAAATTATATCTCCTAGGCACAAACCATTTACTCCCACTCGATACCAATCAGTTAACAATACTTATCACTTGATTTGGAAAACCAAGCACTAAGGGTTGGTCACCAGGTGGGTTTAGATGCACGCCGATGGATCTCCTTTCTCCATGCGATGAACTCTCATCATAAGATAAATGGGATTCTCTCATGTACTTTCCAATATGGGGTAACATAGAATTCACAGTTCCAAATCCTCCGTGTGAACCTTGGCTCCTTCCCACAACGTCTACCTCCATAAATCCATCACACTTATAACATCACATTGTCTAGTCTTCTCCCCTTCACGAGCTTTGCTATACTTGAGTTTTCTTTCCTCCCTTTCCTTCTCATCCACGACATCCTCCATATTCCTCTACCCTAGCTTTCTCTTCCAACTCTCATAGAAGCTTAGCCCGCCATGGGAAATGCCTCTATACTCAAGGTAATGACCAAGATCTTCATAGCTAAAGGAATAACATGTAAAAACGATCCTCTGGGATCCTTTTGAAAATCAAACTCAACAACTTCTCGGGAAAGAATACATATACATGGCATATTCTAAGGTATAATTAGTAAGCACTCTCTTCCACCAAGTTGATCAACAACAACCATCCAAGTCATATCTACATCCCTGCAGCCTCTAATAGTCATCTTGGGTACATATGTATGATCTCGTAGTACTAGGTTGATCTAGATTCATATTTTGAAAGTTATTCATATATTTCTATGTGAAAAAAGAGAAGAATGTTTCATATAACTCATGGTATAGGTTCTCTTCTACCCATCTACGCGTATCGAACTTAGTTCGAGTTTGAATCTTTTAGGAAACCCATCCTCCTTGCTCTTGAACCATGTTTCAACAATTTCCAAGGTCGACGCTCTATCATTATGCATCACAGTGTACAAATATGTATGCCATTTCTCACAACAAATTTGAAAAGAGGTCTTGACAATGGAACCAATATGTAGTCATTTTTATACCCTTAAAATAACAGTAAAATCCCATGCACATTGGCCTATCACCTAGCGGGCATTGGGCACTCACATGAGGCAATCGCATGTGCCAAGTCTCTCCTTTATGTGCGTTTTGTGAGAATGCATCATCTTATGATAGATATTCAAAAGATATTCAAATGCAAGTGAATAGAAAAGAAATATGCATCATTCTGAGAACCTAGGACAAGTTGTCAACTCATTAGATCCATAAAAGAGAAATAGAAAACATCATATAGAAATGGTTCATACATAAAGGAAATTTACAAGGATGCTACTTATGAACACACATATGATTTAGAGTAGTTTGTTATCCAAAATGAGCCCTTGCTTATTTTGGCTAATTTTCCTTCATCCTTTCCTTCCTTATGTTTCAACTTCAATTTTCACACATTTTTGAGCACTCAAAAGATTATGGAAATGGATTCAATAGATAGATAATTTATTCCCCCTCTCACGTAAAGGTAAATAAGTCCTCCTAACTCATATTTTTGAGTTATGGCTCAGCAAAGTTTGGAGTGAAAATTTGCCAAGGCAGACTCGTGGGAATTTTTTTGGCACTTAGCCCTTTTGGGAAAAAAAATCAAAGGAAAAATTCAGCCCAAAATCCCGCAGAGGAAAATAAATTGTTTGAGGCCTGCAACCAATCAGGATGCGCCATGTGTCAAAACGGAGCGGTGGGGGCGAAGGACTTTAATTTTTTTCACTTTTTTGTCAAAATTTCTCAAAGGAAAAAATAGAAGCGCATCCCCGCCGAGCAATCAAAAGATGCCACATGTCCATTCATTGGTGGGAATTGGGGCATAGAGAGGATTTAGGAAATTTTGCCAAAGTTGCAGAAACAAAAAAGGCAAGCATGGGCCACATCTCCTCAGCCAATCAGAATGTGCCATGTGTCCACATTAGCGGTGGAAAATTCACCAGCAGAAGACCTTGGAAAAATTTGCCCTTACGAGCAAAATGGACAGAATGTGATTTTGAGACCCGGGGACCAAATTTAAAGTGCCATGTGTCATCGGAGCGGCGGGGGCGCGGAGATTTTTTGGAAATTTTTCCCAATTTGAAAAAAGAGGGAAAAAGGGAGGATTTTGGCCCGCGAACCTGATTTTTGCCCTAATTTTTCCCTGTTTTCCCTAAATCTTCAGAAGGCCATATCTTTCGATCTAGAGCTTAGATTTTCATGATTTTGGTATCAATGGAAAGATGTTGAAATCATCTACACGATGGACACTTCAATTTTAAATTTTGATGGAGTTTATAGGAGAAAAATGGGAAAACGTCTCTGGCATGGAAAAATTGTAGAAAATGACCCCAACCACCAAAATTAATGAAGTATGGGCCTCTTTCTTGCTCTACGAAGCAATGTACGATGAAGTATGGGATTTTTCATGGAAACCCATCATTTTGTAGGCTAATTAAATGGATCTTGTCGGTGGTTGGAGTTTTAAAATTGATTTTCCTACATTTTCTCATTTCCTTCATTCTATTTGAGTGATAAAAGCCAGTTTTGGCTCATTTTGAAAAAGGTTGTTCATCCTTCTTCTCTGCCTCTCCCTTATTTTCTTCCCCAAGGTCAAAATGGAGTTTGAACCTCCTCCCCTACTCTGTAATGGCATTTTTTCCTCTTACCCATGAAATGATGCACTGTGTAAATTCTGAGCAATAAAAACATGTTTTTGTGATGCATTTTTCCATCCTTGGCTCATTTTCTTTGTTGTTTTCCTTACCTCTCTTCATTACAGGGTATTTGTGCATGTTTAGATGTTCATTGCAAGTTTTGGAGCTGTGTTCATGGAGTTTTAGAACATTTTCTATGTGAAATCCATCTTTAGTCTGTGATGCACTTGTCCATCCTTTCCATTGCTCACCTATTTTTTTTCCATGGAAGTTTTGATAGATAATCAACACTTTCCTTCTCTGGTGTATCACCATTTTAGTGTAGGCTATGTTTTTCCTTGTTTTCTTCCTCTACTTGTCTCCTTGGAAGTTAGATTAGGTTAGATTAGTTTACCTACACTGGAATAACTTGTGGCAAGTAGTTTATAAAGAGGAACCATCCTTCTCTGGAGAGCTTTCCCCATTTGTAAAGGTCCCACACTTTGGGATAGCTCAATGTTGTGCAATCACACCAAATGACTTTTCCTTAGAAAAGTAGATCCATAACTCATTTGGGGGTGCTATGAATTTTCACTAACATAGTCTTATATTCATATTAATGTGTTCAATAACCACACTACAATTCTTTGAGGTCATAACAGACCCTCGTATAACCATGCAGATCCAAGTCATGCATCAAAACTACACTATGTTCATCACATTACAAAGAATAATGTAGACCCATCCCTCTAAGTGTGTCATCACTCCTAAATTTACCTAATCCCAACCAATAGAATCATCCCTAAGAACTCTGTAGAGTTTTTCCTCTTCTCCAATGTACTACTCTCTCTCATAATGACTTCATGTATTTACCCCTTATCCTCTCACCCTCTAGTATCTTGCTTCTATATTTCCTTCGATACCCACGTACCTCAATAAATAGGTTTCCTTCCTTCATTTCCATGTCTTCTCGAGGTAACATATTGGTCACCAAGTGTCTAAGTGGTCCTCTAATGGAGCATGTCTTCTTTGATCCAAGCTATCCACTCTATGTAATGATGCTCTTCCGGAATGTTCCACCACATGTATAGAATATTCTGCTTTGATCCCACAATCGTCAAGTTGGCACCTTACCCACTTCGCATGCTAGAAGGGTCGTGCTTTTCTCATGTGTTGCATGGGACACTAAATATGGCTAATTCCAGAACTCTTCTTACCTTGCACAAGTGTGCTGTGTGTTCTGAAAACCCCTTCTAGAACCTATTCCTACACGCCTTCAACCCGCATGCCCTTATTCAACTAGGTTCTGTGCACCCACACACCTTCTTGTACTTAGACAATATTCTAGGGCCTAACATCACCCCACACTACGCTTGTTCTCCATCCTCAGAAAAACTATTCAAAGAATAAAGAATGTCAGATCCTTATAATGGTTGGAAAGAAAGAATAAGGGAATGAATAATTGGGAGAAAGAATGAAAGAATAGGGAACTTTTTTTTGTTGGAGGAGGAGAGGGAAATCCTTCCCTATTTTTTCCTCAAACTTCTCCCAAGCATCAACCTCACTTTGCGCACCATCGATAGAGGTCACCCACCAGGGTGCTCATAGCCTCAAAACTTAGTTCCTCTCCTTTTTCACTCATGGTCTCAATAATAATATCCAGCTAATTCCCCAATTCTTCAAGGGCATCCATCCTGTGGGTGATCTGAGGGTATAGTTCCTTCAACTGGATTTTGATCGAGCCTCATAGGGTCTCGATTTCTTCTAATTTCTTTTCCACCTCAGCTAGGATCTTGTCTCTCTCTGCTCTATTCCCCTTATTTTTCTCTTGGAACTCCTTAAGTTTCATTTCATGGGTGGTAACCAAGATGCTTGTCACTATATCCCTATCCATGCAGTTATCATAGGCAAATTTAGTGACTTGCATGGCAGCCTTTACCTCTGCTAGGAGTTTGGTGTATCAAGCCAAAATATTGACAACCTTTATCTTTTTTTATTTTTTTTGGCTCACCTGTACCTCTTATGTAGATTATAAAGCAAATGGTCACCTCTCCATTGTGAGAATGCGAGTTAGATCCTCCAGACATTGCAAGGATGACTCATACTTCTAATCGGGTGGTGCTAAATTAGGGTGCTTCAGGAAAATTACATATGTAATCATCTCCACCTTCTTGGAGACCTCGCGTACCTTATCTTTTTCTTCCTTCAGCTCATGCCTCAGCTGAGCACTGATCAAATCCTCTTGCTTAAGTTATTTTCTCTTCTCCATAAGCTCCTTCTTTTTCTTCTCCAGTTCCTCCTCCAGGGATCTCACTTTATCATTTCTCCCGAATAGTCTGGCCTCAACTTCGACTAAAAATTTGTTAAGTGCATTACATACCTATTCATCTGATAGCTATTGAGCTTTCACCAATGGATTTATCCCTTTGTCTTTGGAACCTGCATTATAACTCTCTGACTTACCTCAAATTATGCTTCATCCACGTGGGACTCAAATGCCCAAGATAACATCTTTCTTGTCCACGGGTATGTGCCTTCTTCATCAAATGATGACATTGCTAGGAGTTTCTCTGTTGGTATGGTGCTCTGGAAATGCATGAGTAGCACCTTACTAGGATCATCAATGTATCCCATTCCCTTCCCTTGTGCCACCATTACATCTTTCCTACCTATTCACAGTAGATTTTGGGAAGCTCACTGCTAACTTGGGATCTCCACCCATACTTCCATACTCCTTCCCAACACTCTCTTCTTCTATCTCTTTTATAATATTGTCTATGCTTCTTTCTAACTCCTGATCCACCAAATTATTCATGATGCCAACCACTTATCTCTCTATGGATTTCTCTACTTCCTCCTTGGTGAGGCTTTGGGTTATTAGGTTCTTAGTGCTTACTTCTTTGGTCACCCCCTTGCCTTGAGCCTCAACTTCTTCTTCACAATTCTTCTCCTCATCTTATTTTGGATACTCCTCTTCATCTCCTTCTTCCTCAAAATCAAGCACATCATAGATTAGAGTGTCTTCACCTCCTTCAGCTCATCATCATCATCCTTGTCACCGATGTAGGCATATAGACTCTCTGTTTCTTCGATTCTATCTCTCTCTCGTCACCACCGGTTCTTCCTTACTGGGGATCCCAAAGACAGAGATTATTCTTTTTCTTTCTCCTTGACAAGTGATCTCTTCATTGGTGATTCCTCATGGGTGAGGGCTCTTCATGTTCGGAACATCTTCTTTTGGGGTATTTTCCTTAATAGGATACTTCTTTTTATGCACATAAGTGCTAGGCTTTCATGACACTTCAAGCATGCCCACCGAATGTGTGGTTTGCACACTTGGTGCTTTCTTCTCCTGCCCCTTATTTTTATCTCTTCTTTAGAGTGGCCTTATTTCTTCCTATGGGGTATTTCAAAATAGAGACATCATTCTCTAGATATGTAATTTTCTCAAATTTTGGCCTTGTATAAAGATATATCCTTGCTGCACCATTCTAGTGATTGGTATCGTTATTGGTTTCATCATTTGAACCTCATGGGAGACATACTTTTACACGTATGAACACTTTTTAGGGTACACAAGCTTTTGGCACAACTTGTAGTGTTCTTGGTCCACCTCACTAAGGTTGAAACTTAGTCTTTTAGCTTCTTTAAACTTGTTGACTCGATCCTCAAAGTATTGCATGGTGAAGGAGAAGGGCAACGTGCACCATGGACCTTTAGTCCCATTTTTAAAAGTAAATATGCCAATACAGAAATGTTGGTATACTGAAAATTATACTCCTCCATCCACGAGTGTGGGAAACTATTATGGGATCCTCCACTCTGCCCCAAATGTGTCATGTATTTGTTTATACCACTTCTCCAGGCACACCTTGTGAGCGGCCGTCATGGTTTCACAAGTGTATTTTTCAAACCTCTTTGCAGTGCAAGGGATCCTCATCTAGATACTCCCAAACAAATTTTTCCAGCCCATTTGGCACTCCAATCTCTAAAAATACAATGGTGAGGAGGATGTTACCGAATAGTATCTTTTCTCCTCCTGCACACTACTTATGATCTCATCCACATGAAAGAAACAGACAAGTTATAAATGGTTCCTCTCGATATCCTTTAACATACATTTAGCCTTGCCTTGTTCACTTGTGTCCATCATTCCTAATCATTGAGCTTGGTCACCAAGCGTGTGGCCATCTTCATAATGGGTTCCAAAATCTCGTGATGTCAAAGTATCATGACCTCTTCTTGTAGTCATATATGGCTACAATCTCTCTTGATAGCCTCCTTCTCACTTAGGTCATCATCTATACTCTCCCCTTCACAAATAAGAACTGTGAAATTGGATATCGGTTGTGGTGTTATGCGCATCTTGTGCCCCATAAAATAAAAGTTATCCTCATGCAAGTGTGACATCAACCATTGATAAAGGTACTCAGGATTTCCAAAGTAAGGCAACTCATACATTTGCAATAATCCTACCTTCTCCAATTTGACCTTCACCTTGTTGATGTAAATGGGCATTTTATCTGGCATCCTTTTTTTATTTGGTCGGACCAACTCTAGCACTATTTATTTCTCAGTTGTGCTTGTGCAATGGTTATAATCACTCACAGTCAATTTCATTAAAGGTGATACTCATTCCTTTCCTAGCAATACTCCATCTAGGTATTGCATTTCTACATACCATTCTTGGTTTGAGCTTGCAACGACAACGGTTTGCTTTCCTTGCCCTTTCCCTTTGTTTTCTTTGGTGAAACAATTTCTTTCTTGGGTGCCATGATTTCGTCAGATAACTATGAAATCCTTACACTACTCTATTACTCTACTACACTCCAAACTCAACTCCTGGATTAAATCATTCTATCTCCGTGCCCTAGCTGCCAAACCCTAATCGGTACAATCTTCCACAAGACGAAGCACCACAAATAACCTTTCCTCATGCTTGTGTATTCCTTCCTCTTGGTTTTCATATTCACTCTAGTCACATACTTAAATTTCTTAGGTTCTTCTCCTTGAGAAAATTTCTCTTTGGATGCCCTAGTTTGCAAGAGCGCTTCAACTTCGTAATAACAAGATAGAAAATGACTTACCTAACCTTGTATTTATAGTTTTTGCTTCCCTCCAGCAATAAATGCTATGCCACCTACTAACATATTTTAACATTAAATGTGGATTTTTCCACAAGCCGACTTTAAGTTCCCTTAACCTCACACCCAATCCTACACAAAAAATCCTTAACAACCTTCTAGAGTGCAAAAAAATCCAATTTGACCAAATACTCTTGCGGCGTGTCTTCAAGTGTCAAGGCACTTCTTCTGTCCTTTACTTGATTTTTTCCTTTTCCCACGTCATGTTTTTATTTCACTCTTCATCCTTTATATGTGGTCTTTATTATGTTACAGGATTCTTAACACCATAATTTATCATCCACCATTTCCTACTTTACGCTTCTTTCTTCTATTGGGCCACTCAACTTGTATTGTAGGCCTATACTTTGCATTACTCCACCCCACACTAAAATAGATGTGTGGTCCTCTACACATACACAACCTTAGAAAAATAATGTGGTTACTTGGTGCACAAGGCACAAAATGAAACAAAAGAAAGGAACAAGCAACGAGAAAGGGAAACACAAGAAAATAAAAGCATAAAGGGAAATTATAGACTAATTGGCAATACTACCTTATTAAAACACCAAGAAGACTTATTTATAGTAGGGATTCAACCTACTCCCATTGAAATGACTGGTAATCTCATCCCATCCAGTGCTTGTAATCGGAAAGTGCCTGAATCAAGAATATACTAGATGATATAGGGTCCTAACCAAAGGACTTTCAACTTCCAAGGATGGCGAAGATACTTGGAAGCATACAACAACACCAACCTCCCAACCTCAAACTTCTTGTTCTTAATATGATGATCATGCTATGTATTTTTTCTTTTTTTATGTCTTCTTACTCCATCTAGAAAGTTATCACCTTTCGTCTAATTGCATCAACTTATTGATCCTCTCTTCCAAAGTGCTTTTTCTTGATCTAACCCTCATGCACACGCTATACATAGTAATGGTAACATGAATTCAATTGGTAAAACAACCTCTCGTGCCAAACATCAATTGAAATGGTGTTCCCTTGTTATACCTTTGTAGGTTTTTATGTATGCCCATAAAATGACTGATACTTTATCATCCCAATCTTGTCTTCCAACATCACAAATCTTAGTCAATGTGTGACTTAGTATTTTGTTAAATGCCTCAAAAATTCCATTCTCTTGAGGGTGATATGGGGTAGTCTTATGATGGGTCACAATAAATTCTGCTAACAAAATCCTGACCGTTTCATTGAGAAAATGTGTACCTCTATCACTTTTTAAACTTAAAGGACAATCATAACTTTTGATTATATTCTCCCATAAAGATCTCTCAGATTGTCACTACGGTGTAATCCTTTGTAGGCACTACCTCTTCCCAACGTGTTAATTAATTAGTGTAAGTAATGATATACCATGAACTAGTCCTTCACGTGGTTGGTGAAATTGGCCCTACAAAGTCGATTTCCCATTTTTCAAATGGTTTAGTGCTGGCTATTGGTCACAAGGGAATTTCATCTCTCTTTCCAAGTTTTCCAAGGCACTTGAAAATGATCAAAGGTATTACAGAACTCAATACAATCCTGGTAGATGGTTTCCCACCAAAGCCTTGCTAATAAAATCTACCACATGGTAGCATTTCTTGCATAGTGTCCTCATGCAATCCCACCATGCACTTCATCCATAATTGTTATGCACTTATGTGCCAATACATATCAGCACAAAACATCATCATGACCTAACTTATACAAGTCTCCACTAATCAACATGTAGGGTTTAGCATGTATTTCTAACTAATTTCTCTCCAAATCCTCATTTCATCCTATGCCACACATGTTTTTAAGAACACTGCAATATCTTCCAAGTATGAGGGTGTGTGCCACAACCTAAATAGTTGTGTGTCTAGCATGGTATCCTTAATTCTTTGTGTGTCCTCCCCTAATTTGTTTCTTGATAAGTGGTAAGGTCTTGAATTGCTCTTTCCTAGTTTTACGACCATTGTGAACTCAAACTCTTAAAATAATAGGAACCATCGACATATGTGCCCTTAAAGAATGAGATTGTTGACTAAGTACTTCAATGTCACGTGGTCTATGTAGAATATAAATGGTGCTGCTAACAAATACTACTTGAACTTGTGTAGCTCGTAGATCATAGATAATGCTTCATGCTTAGTAGTTGTGTAATTTTGTTTTGTTGGTGTCAACTTTCTACTTGCAAAACACAAGGGATGATCAATAATTCCCTCACCAGGTGGTGCTAATACATCTCCTATAGTTATCCTTGAGGCATCAACATGCACATAGAAGGCTTATCCTAAGAAGGAAAATGTAGTATGGGCGCCGTGACAAGCCTATCCTTCAAAGTGTCAAATGCCTTTTGTTGCGCCTCTCCCCAATGAAAGGCACTCTTGTGTTTTAATAATTCCTCTAAGGGCACAGAAATCTTGGCATACCCCTTGATGAATTTCTTGTAGTACCCTGTATGCCCAAGGAATCTACACATTGCGCTTTGACTAGTAGGCTCCCCTAATCCCACAATAATTGCAACTTTGGCGAGATCTACTAGTAAGCCTTCTTTGCATATAATGTGTCCTAACAGGGTTCCAAATGGAGTAGAAAAGACACATTTCTTAATGTTGAGGGATATCCTTAATTACCGACATCTCTCAAACATCAACCTCAAATTATCACAATGGTCTTTCACTAATCCATACACAGTCCAGTCATCTAGGTAAACTTGAAGAAATTTATGGATGAAGTCCTAAAATGCTTATACCACGATGCGCGAGAACACAACAGGCACATTCTTTAATCCAAAAGGCATAACCATGTAGGAAAAAATTCCCCATTTAGTGGAAAAGTGGTCTTCCTTTGTAATCCTGACTTGGTGATACCTTGAGAACCCATCGTCAAAAAGTAGACTTTGTGCCCGGCTACTCCCTCCAAAATTTCTTCAGTAAAGGGGGTTGGAAAAGGATTGATGACACATACTGCATTCAAATCCCTATATTCAACATAGATTCTTATCCTCCCATCCTTCTTGATATTGATGACCATTGGGCTTATCCATTTTGATTCTTCCACTGCCTCAATGATACTAAATGCTATCATCTTGTCTATTTCTTCCTTGACTTGTACCTGATTTGGATTCATTCGATAAGGCCTCTTCCAGATCGGGTGAAAACATTCCTTCAACTTGATATTCATGTCCCCTAAGGAATGGTAGATGCCTTTGAGTTCATGGTACCCATGAGGTAACAAGTCTTGGAACTTGTGCAACAGATCAATGACCTTTGAAACTTCCTTAGGTTTTGTCTCTGTCCCAATTTTAACCTTCTTTGTTTTCAAGGGCTCATTTTAGGCAAGTACTCACTCATCAGTACTATCTATGACTTTTTGCATACCTTCATAATGGTTAACATCCAAAGTTTCCATTTCTTCTCCGTCTATTACATAGACCATTTTCCTTTTTCTTTTTCCATGCACATGTACTCAAGTTGTACTTCCTCTAATTCTTCTTCATTGAGGCACATCTCCAGATAAGGATCACCAAGTAACTCCAGTAGTCTATCCCCTACCATAGCATTATCTCCTATCATAAGGTGCTTGATCACTTGTAAATCCTTATCTACTGATGGCTTTGTACTCATATACTTGAAATCTTGGACGAGATCAGCCACCAACTCCTACCAATTTACTGTTTTATAACGCATCTCTGAATGCATATATACTATGTGCATGCTTAACCTTATAAGGTGGAATACAACTTATGCACCGACAACAAAGGCAATATACTTTTACACTTCCCATCCAGGCCTTCTCACATGCTTGGATATTAAAAGAGGTGGTCTTCTTACCATGGTAGTCTTGTATGACTGTGGGCACATTGCTCCCAGAGAACCTTACTGAGAATGTGATTCTTATTCCATGCCATTCTAGGAGGATCTCTCAATATGTATCCCACCAACATACTGCAGTTCCGAGTAGGTTATAATTGAGCGTTCCCCTCCTCTCATCCTCATTTTCCCACTAGGCTTCTATTTCTCGCAAGATAATTTCAAGATATTCTCCTCTAGAGTAACTTGGAAACTTATTTCCTCGTAGGTGCTTGACTGATTGCACCTTTAATACCCTTTTTACAGATCCTCTCAAATTTCACCCAATCAACTCATAAGTCCCATGTGCCAAACTATCACATGGAACACTAGTGGTATCACTCACAAGCCGAGCATCTTAAAATCGATAAATCCCTTTGAGGGATGAATTATCTCAGGATCTTTGATGGAGTACACATATATTCTGTTTAAGGAATTCTTCTCCTAAGGGCTCAATATAGGGCATTGAATTCCCATCTGTTAAAGGAATGATCACCATTTCTTCCTTATTTTCAAAACTGATATACCCTTTGTTAAATCACAGTTGGCATTGTTCTTGAATAACACATGGGTGCCCAAACAAAGATGGAAATTTTTCTACTTCGGAGAGCGCAAGACTTGAAGTCTCAAAGTGAACTTGTCCCCTTGAATGGTGATAACTTCATCCTTCAAGACTCTAATGGCATTGCCTTAGTCTTGTTTTCCATATAGAACACATTCGAATATGGTTGTAAAGTGGGCATTCCCATTTGATGTCAGGAATCTAAGATAAGAACATTGACCTTTGTTCCCATGTCAATGAGGATATTACTCAAGGGCCACCCATCAAAAACTAAATTCAAGGTAATCTCCTTATCATAGTCAAGGCTGTGAGGAGAAAGGTTTGTATGCAAAACCTGCCTTTCGTGGTCTACTCTGGCATGTGGTACCTTCTCTCTCATCCTTTCTCCTAACAAGGGAATAATATTCTCTTGCCTTAACATTATACATACTTCCTTGACCTCATCCACATCATCTTTTGGAGCCTCGACATTATTCCTTTACTCTAACTACTTTGATTGCTCCTTTAGACATTGGATCTCCCCTTGCAAACTTTGAATCACATCCATAGTCTCTTGATATACCTCCTTTTGATGAGTAGGGTCTAGATACTTTCCATGTACCACTTCCTCTCTTGAAACCAGTGTCCTTTGTCTTGGTATCTCCCTACCACGTGAGGCCTTTGTTCACATCGTCACCAGTACATGTTCTAGCCCTGAATCATGTGCCACTCTTGGCATCCCTATGAATTGACATTCTTGATGCTCACCATCCCAGCACCATTTTCCTTCCGGTGTTATTGGTTCATATGCTCATAAAGCTATAGACACTCTTCGTACTTATGTTTCTTTCTCACCATGAGCATCAGAAAGATCGTGACACTCACATTTGAATTTCTCTGTAGATCCATAGTTATAACATATTCCTCATGAGAACTCACTTCATCTTTCACCGCAGTTACTGTGACCATGAAATCCTTCACAAAAACCTCTTCCACACACTCCTCCATTTGTGCTCCCTTCATAACGATGATCTTACTAGAACTTCCCGCAAGAGGCTAGTCTGGTGCACACCCAAATCAATAAAGCATCATGGATATGATCAATCATTCTACAATCCTTGGTATCATGGGTTGTAGAGGTACAAATCTTGTAATAGCAAGAAAAATTCTTGTGGATTACATGTTGTAATAGAGGGCACCTACTTGCATCATGATCTCCATGGCAGATTTCATAGTCTACCATCATAGCACGTATTGAATTATGAGGGAAACTATCCTTTGCATGCCATTCCACTTCACAATCTATACACCAAATCCCACTATGAACCTCATGTGCCAAGTTTGCAGAAAACTTCTCCAACTATTTGGCCATTATAGTAATTTGAGCCTCCATAAAAGGACTAACACCAGTATCAACGCTCCTAGTAGCTTCCAATTTCTTGTGTGGTTCTCGTGAAAGTATTATGTGACAGATCCCTTCTAAACAGTGTTATCAATCCTCCAAAAAACCATTAACCATGTTGATAAGGATTAATTTCATAGGATATTTTTGAAAAGAGAGTCTTGAAACACATGTCATACTCCCACACACTTTCTACCATTCCCTACTAGATCTCCTTCAGAGGGTTGATGCTATTTTGCTCAAACTTAGGGATATGGAACTCTACTAGGAAGGCGTTCTTTAATGCAATGTAGTCTACCACCATATGATGGGGGTCATACTTCCTATACCAACTATGTGTGCACCCTTGCAACATTGTTGCAAACTGACTTGCCTTTCACTCCAAAGTGTAGTGATCCTTTCATGTGTGCCATAGTAACTCACACTTGTGTGTATGCTCTCCCTATAGTCCTATGTCAGTAAGTGAAAATAAATCTCAAAGAATAATTTTGGAGGTGGTTGAGGCCCTTTTCCTCTTGATCCAAATCCTTGGTTCCCTCTGGTGTTTCCTCCTCCACTAGATCCACTAGATCCACTAGGTCATGTTCCTCCTGATCCTCTAGATACACCTCCTATAGTCGAAAAGGACATGAAGCGATTGCACCAAGTGTTCCCAACATCCCACTGAACTATGTGTCAATGGTTTGTGATATTTTCCCACTACCAATTGTGTGTCCCGCACTACTCCTAGATGTGATACCCAAAGCTTGTGTACTTGCACCTTGTCCAAATATTCCCTAAATACAAGAATGGATTGTGCAGCCATGGATGTTCCAAATGAGAAATTATATCTCCTAGGTGTAGATCGGTTACTCCCACTAATACCAACTGGGTTAACAATACTTCTCCCTTGATCTAGAAAACCAAGCGTTAGGGGTTGGTCACCAGGTGGGTTCAGATGTGCGTTGATGGCTCTCCTTTCTCCATGCGATGAAATATCATCATAAGATAAAGGGGATTCTCTCCCATGCTTGCCAAGATGGGGTAGCATAGACTTCTTAGGTTCCATGTCCTCTGCGTGAACCTCAACTCCTTCCTATAATGTCTGCCTCCATAGATCCATCACACTTGCAACCTCACATTTTCTAGTCATCTCCCTTTCACGAGCTTCGCTATACTTGAGTCATCTTTCCTCCATTTCCTTCTCAACCGCAATGTCCTCCATCTTCCTCCACCCTATCTTCCTCTCCCAATACTCATAGAAATTTGGCCAACCATGGGAAATACCTCTAAACTAAAGGTAATGACCAAGATCTTCATAACCAAAGGAATAACATGCAAAAATGATCCTCTGGGATCCTTTTGAAAATCACACTTAGTAATTTCTGGGAAAGAATACATAGACATGTAATATTCTAGGGTATAATTGGTCAGCACTCTCTTCCACCAGTGATCAATAGCAACCATCCAAGTCATATCTACATCCTACAGCCTTTGATAGCCATCTTAGGTCCACATGCATGATCTATAGTACCAACTTTATCTAGATTCATATGTTGAAAGTTATTCATATAGTTCTATGTGAAAACAATATAAGAATGTCTCATACAACTCATGGTACAGGTTCTCTTCTACCCATCTACGTGCATCAAACTCAGTTCCAGTGCTGAATCTTTTAGTAAACTCATCCTCCATGATCTTGAACCATGTTTCAACAATATCCAAGGTTAGAAAATTTGTCGTTATGCATCATAGGCACAAAGATGTGTGTCATTTCTCACAAAAACTTTGAAAAGAGGTCCCAACAATGGAACAAAGATGTAGTAATTTTTATACCATTAGATTAAAAATAAAATCCCATACACATTGGCCTATCACCCATCAGACACTGGGCACTCACCTGAGGCACGCGCAAGCACTGATTCTTTTCTTTTATGTGAGTTTTGTGAGAATGCATCGTCTTATGATAGATATTCAAATACAAGTGAATAAAAATAACTATGCATCATTATGAGAACCTAGGACAAGTTGTCAACTCATTGCATCTAGAAAAGAGAAATAGCAAACAACATATAGAAATGGTTCATACATAAAGGAAATGCACAAGGATGATACTTATGAACACACATATGATTCAGAACAGTCTTATATTCATATTAACGTGTTCAATAACCACACTATAATCCTTTGAAGTCATAATCAGACCCTTGTATAACCATGTAGAGCCAAGTCATGCATCAGAACTACACTATGTTCATCACATTACAAATAAGAATGTAGACCCATCCCTCTAAGTGTGCCATCACTCCTAAATTTCCCTAATCCCAACCAATAGAATCATCCCGAGATATATGTAGAGTTTCACCTCTTCTCCAACGTACTACTCTCTCTCAGAATGACTTCATGTATATACCTCTTCTCATCGCACCCTCTAGTATTTTACTTCTATATCTCCTTCACATCGGTGCACCTCAATAAATAGCTTTCCTTCCTTCACCACCATGCCTTCGAGGTAACATACCAGTCACCAAGTGCCCAAGTTTTCCTCCAACGGAGCATTCCTTATTTGATCTCGAGATCTCCACTTTGTGTAATGATGTTCTTCTGGAACCTTTCATCGCATGCATGGAATATTCCTTTTTTGATCCCACAGTCGCCATGCTGGCACCTTATCCACTCCGCATACAAGAAAGATCATGCTTTTCTCATGTGTTTCTTGGGATGCAAAATATGGCTAAGTCCGTAACCCTTATTTCCATATGAGTGTGCACCGTGTGTTATGTAAAACCCTCGCTAGAAGCCTCCCCGTGTGCCTTTAACCCATGCGCCCTTCTTCAACTTGGTCCTGCACACCCATGCACCTTCTTGTACTTGTCCAATATTAATGGGCCTAATATCCACATCTTCCCAAGCCCACATGAAAACCATTCCTCCACCTAAAAGGAAGACCCAACTTTCTAGGACACATACACCAATTTCACCCACCATGCCTCTATCACCTTCACCCCTTCCTTCTATCCTCGGACCTCACCATCTACCCCGGTCAAAAACCTCCTATCCAAAGACAAACAAAAGTGCAATAGTCCACATCCTCATCATGATCCTTTATTATATCCAATCAACTCCGCACAACCTTCATCATCACCCACATCTTCCTTACCACCTATACCCCCACCAGCCTACCTTAACCCCATCACTACCTATGTTCCTTTCTTCTCTATAACTCATACCTTCCACCCGGCTTCTACCAACAAACTTTACCATGCATCTATTATCACCATGGCTAACCCGCCCCTCTGC
Organism: Taxus wallichiana var. yunnanensis; assembly: GCA_018340775.1. Taxonomy (NCBI): domain Eukaryota; kingdom Viridiplantae; phylum Streptophyta; class Pinopsida; order Cupressales; family Taxaceae; genus Taxus; species Taxus wallichiana. The sequence continues at coordinate 601,887,743 of CM031235.1, forward strand.
CACCATCTTCTTTTCCTTTCGCATCATGTACTCCCACCTCACCTTTACCCAAGAAGGTGAAATCCAAGGAAAATAACCCACTACCCTCCCATTGGGGTAGTTAAACCAACAACACCTTCCATTTCTACTTTTGTTATGTTGTGGAGCCTATTTTCATGTGTGGAAGAGTTGAAGACTATACATGAGAAAAAAGTGGTTTTACTATTCATGGTTTTACTATTCATGGTTTTGGCCCATGGTTTTGGCCAAAATAATTTAGTAATTTCCTATAAATATATCTTTGATGGGGGAGATATGGCATTGAAGAGGTATGTGAATTCAGGTGTGAATTCAGGAGAGTTTTGTTGAGCATAGCTCCAAAACAGATCTGAGTATTGTATTGAGAGAGAGGTGGCTGGTAATAAATCTGAGCAAGTTCTTGGTGGACGTAGCCCACATTGGGTGAACCACGTTAAATATTGTCTTTTCTTCTCTTGTGCATTATTTATTTATGTTGTTATATTTCTGCAAGTATAATTTCTGTTAAATAGTTTCCTACTGTTGTGATTTGAGGAATTGTTTCCGCATATTTGTTCTCTAATTCCTAACAACTGGTATCAGAGCTTTGGTGGTGTTATTTTTCTGAAGTAAATCATAGGGAAATTTTAGCTTGAGTGGGAGCTATGGCAGATGATGGAAGATCAAGGGTTGATAAATTCAACGGGTAGAATTTCAGTCTTTGGAAGATGCAGATGGAAGATTACCTTTATCAGAAGGATCTTTATATTCCGTTGTTTGAGAAGGTGATAAAATCCTCGAGCATGACAGATACTGAGTAATGGGATTTTCTCGGATAGGAAGGAATTTGGTACAATCTGGATGTGTCTTTCATCTTTGGTATTATTTAATGTTTCAAAGGAAAATAATACAAAAGAACTGGATGGATGCATTAGAGAAGTTGTATGAAAAAACCCCGCTTCTAATAAGATATTTTTAATGAAAAATTTGTTTAATATGAAGATGTCTCGAGAATGGTTTGGTTGCAAATCATTTAAATAATTTTAATTTGGTTGTAAATATTCTAGCTTCATTCATAATATAATTTGATGAAGAAGTTAGGGATTTATTAATTATGGGCTCTTTACCCTATTATCCTCGTAAAATTGACAAGGACAATTTTATAGGTAACCATACAAAATTTTGTCCTGGCCCCTTTCGTGGACCCTCTCGCATTCAAACGTCGCAAAATCCCTTTCCGGGAAATCTAGTTTTTTCGAACTTAGCCATTTTTATCCCTTTTGGTTGGGCGTACCTTTTATCTATGTTACACAGAGTAAATCTGCGCCCCCTTCATTTCCTTTAGTGCACCATTTGAGGTGTTGACACTTGTTTTGATGCTCCATTCTTGCATGAGCCAAGGCACATTCACCTTCATGTTAACACATAAATTGTTGCGCCATATTTTGGTGCGCCAAATGGCACAAGGAATAGGATGTTGACAGTCATAAACTTGCGCCAAGGCACAAGTATCTATGTGTTGACACGCATTTATCCACGCCCAATGGTGCACCGTTTTACATGTCGACACGAGTTTTGGTGTGCCTCTTGAAAAAGTGGTTGGTGCATTTATTGCGCCTTTGCCTATATATAGGCACACCCGCCTGTCACTTTCACAATTAAAAACACATGATTATTTTATTCCTCTACACTTGTCAAGACGCTTGTCGTCCTCGTGTCACGTTCGTGGACCCCGCTTTGTCTCTCACATTCTATATATATTTCGGGTAAGTGGTCCTTGTTACTCTCATGTTTTAGTTTTGTTGTTGGTTGTTTGTTTGTGTGGTAGGATAGAATGGATCTGTGAAACCATGAAAACCCCTCTTGCTGATTCTTGCATTTTCCTCCCCAAATGTTTCCCTCCTCTTTCCGATCTATTGGCTAAGAGGGCTCTACCTCGAAAACAAATCCAAACCCTCCTTGCCTTACCCCCTTCACCACTTGAATCAATGAGGAGTTAAGCCTAAACAATCATGAATCTGTCAAAGAGAAAGAAGAACTATTTCCAAAGCTACATTTTTCCTTGGCGCACTCGCCACCCTTGCAACAGGAAACACAGTCGTGCCTATGGTGCACCAACATTCATTGCAGCACATGAGCTCCCTGCGCTATATGAAAACCAAGTGAAATCCTAATAAGTGGCGTAGGCGCATCCCCCATTGCAGCAACACAGTGTCATGCAAGTGTTATCTGCGCCACACCAAACTCACCCTTTTGCACCTAAAGTTGGTGCTACACGAGATAAACCGGCACCCTTTGGTGCACCGAACTTCCATGCAACATGAAAAATTAAATGTGCCAAGTATAAAACACATGAATGGCGCAGGCGCACTTATGCTTACAACAACAACAATGTCATGTACAGCGTCCTTGCGCCCTATGCCCTTTGGCGCTAATTTGTTCCTTGTAACACCCTTCTTCCATGTGCCATACTATTAACCCTATATCCTACAGTGTTCATGCACCCTGTGCCCTGAGGCCTTTAAATTGTTAACTCCTCATTCTCTAATACTCTAATGGAAGATATAACAGCTAACATGGCTCTTTTGCGTTGGGTTTCGCTTCTTCTTCTTGCAGATCAGCAACTGAATTTAGATCCACATATGTCTACATCAAGTAAGTGGCCAACCAAGTCAAAAGGAAAAGAAAAGCTTACAGAGGAAGAGATGAAGTACAAGTATCATAGGGTCAGAATGCCCGAGTCTCAAGTAGAATGTGACCTAGATATAAGAGACTCGGAGAGGGATTATCCAAAGATTGAGCCGATGTGGGGTTTGGCCCTGTGTGATAATATATGAGTACTACCCAGAGTGAAGTCGAAGAATAGCATTCCTCAGTTTACCAAGATTAACGACGCTTTCTTCTACAACGTCGTCTTCCTTTTGAGGCCAAACATGACTCACGGTTGAACAAACAAGAGCATTGTCACAACAACGGAGAAGTGGGGGGCCTTATTCACACAATTTCCCACCTTCACCTATCTCAGGGTAGCTAACTTCTTGGGTGAGCCCACCAAATTACCGAGATATGTTGGCCCCAAACTGATCCTGTTGGATCTATCCAGATAGCTCGTAACGTATCATGAGAAGTGCCTGAAGAGGAAGAAGGGTGGAATTCCTTTTCCCCTCACAAAGCAAGGAGATACAACTCGCGTTTCTCATCACAAATCTGAGAAATGGTTGCCTAGCTAGAACTGCTCAATTTGAAGCACAACTTCCGGTGAGGCCCACTTTTGATCCAAGGAATTGCCTTCCCAAGGCAAAACTCGATCCTATCCACCTTCCACAGATCGAGGACATCTATATCGACCTGTATCATGAGGTCGAACTTAGAGGGAAAGATCATTCCCGCCCGGCCCCAGAGAGATCATTCAAGATGACGTGGCCATTGTCCCAAAAGGATATCAAACTATCGATCAAGAATTTGATCAGGTGTATCTTGACACGGATGGGGACAACTGGCCATTTACTGCAATCGACAGAACCAAAGTGCCCCAAACCATTAAAGAAAGGGTCAAAGAAACTTTGCGGAGAACAGAGCACTGGTGCAGGATGAATGGCCTTATTTACCTCGGGGTAGATTTCACTACGTCACCATTGGGCAACGCACCTACTGTGCCAAAGCACCTACCAAAGATCAAAGGAAAGGATAAAGAGGGCAAGTCAAGCTTTGCTCAAGAAGGAGCTCCCGAGAGTCCCCTTCGCGCATAAGAACAAGTTATCACTGTTATCTCCAGAGAAAGAAGCGTCGAAGATATTGGCGATGGGCACATCCACTCAGGATGTTGCCACTACTATAACTGCTGAGGTCCCTTCTATCCCTTCTCCCTCTCCTCCTTCTCCTCCTTGTGTGACCCAAGTGACCATTCCTTTGGTCATATCCTCTCCCCATCTTCTACTGCTCCCCTTCCTCCTCATCCATCTTCTCCTCTCTCGCAGAGTTGTCCCCCACAATTTCTTCTCTCATCTCTCACCTCCCTTCCTTTCCCATGTCTTCCTCCCCTACAGGTGTCCCTTCCCCTAGTGAGCACTTTCTCGGCCTCAATCTCAATTCCACCACCAAGTGTCTCTACGCACTTTCCTCTACTACCTACTGCAGTTGTCCCCTCTTCCACTTCTTGGTCCCACTCCCATAAGTCCAAAGCGTGGATCTCCCAACATCTGAGCCAACAAAAGAGGAAAGTTCCTATCACACCGATGGACTTCTTCGTCATCCCAGAAAGGGGGCTAAGAAGCAAAAGCCTATAACCCGCTTCTCTCAGAGTGCATCGGGAGAAAGAGTAATGGAGATAGCGTATCCCAATCCTTTAAAGGATAAAAAGGATCTGTCTCCGATAGATTATACAGTGACCCAAGTCACAATGGGAACGTCTTCTGAAAGCCTTCAGGGAGAGGCCCTATCTACAGTCGATGCCCTTTGCAAGAAGCTCTAGGAAGCAAAGGAAGAAAAGAGGCTATTAAAGGAGCAAAATAAACATCTTCTCCACGCCTTGCAGAAAATGGGCAGTGCACCTCCTACAACTACCACCAAAACTCCTGAGCCCCTGAGCCAGGATAAGATAAATGAATACACCAAAATCGGTGAGCAAGGTATGGCAGTATCCACCTGGAGAGACCAAATCCTCAAGGAAAGTGAGGGAGTAATCGTCAAGTTCACCGAGTTGTATCAGAACATCAATCAGGTGAACAAGGCACTCCAGGTGATTGCGGGACCCATCTCCAAAGAGTTGGACCATGCTAGGCTACAAAGCATGAGACCTTCCAGAAAATGCTCGACTGTTCAGTCGAAGATCTGGTCAAGTTCGGCATCTTCAATCACCCCAGAGCGCCCAACAAAGTCCTTTCTACTTTGGACTACCAGGTCGATCAGTTGGAGTTTGTCCTCGAAAAGATAGATAAAGTCAAAGAGGAAGCCTTGGAGGCTATGCACCAGATGGAGCAAATCATCCTGAGAATGTCCCCAGGCTTGCTCACTCCTTCTTTCACCTTGAGGAAGGTAGACCAAACTATTCAGATCTTTAAGGAGATCGTCTCACAAGGGTTAGGGCCAGAAGCCACTTTCGACACCAAATGCATCAACAACCTTCTGGCCTATCGTGACTTTATAGGGTACCTGATAGAGGTAGGAAATGAATATTCCAAGCTCCCAGAAAGGCTCGTGGATGAACGTGAAACTTGCAAAGTTATCAGCGATCGCCACAAGGATCCTGCTCAAGATCAACTTCAGCCCATGATCAGCAAGTTCATGGAATATTGGGCCCAATTTAACATCACTTCTCCCGAGCAACAAAGCAGAAGCAAGACACTCCCTTTCGGCCATGAGACGACGACGAATAGTCTCCTTCCTCTCGTCTTCTTTTTGTAAATATCTAAGAGTATGTTGGCACAAATGATGACATCATCCATGTTGCACCATGGGATGATGTCATCCACTAAGCTTGTCAAAAGTCACAGATTGACTTTTAGATATTTTGTAATTAAGTTGTTGGCTCCCTTTTGCCTTCTTTCTCCTCCTTCTTCTATATATACTTGGATACTTGTTGTATTCAAAGGGGTGGATACTTTTCAGATAAAAAATAGAAGTAAGAAGAAAAGACTTTAAGCTTTTTTGTAATGTAAGAAAATATTAATACAATATTTAGACTTTGTGTTGAATACTGTGTTATACATCGTAGCTTTCTTATGTTAAATCTATAGTTTTTTTCTTTTAAATCTACTTCTACTTTGTTGTCATTTATTCATTAGTATTTCTTTGTTCATCTATGTGAGTAAGTTTGGCTCTATTTACTACCAGCCTAAAACATAGACCCTCTGACCTTTCTGCTTTGGAATTCATTTCTTTTCTGCCTTCAGATATTTCCTATCTCCCCACCTCGTTTCTTTCCCTTCTTCTATAGTTGGAAGCACCTCTACTGGGATGAGATCCCAACCCCCGAAGGTAGAATATTGTGAGACTTGCACAAATTCCTACTGGTAGAATAACAATAAACTAGTTTCACTTTGCTGACTCAAAGAGGGGCTATGCCCTGCACACTGTTGGCTCGTCTATCCATAGATCTATCCACCCGATGATTTTTAGACCAACAGTTTTTGGCGACTCCACTGGGGATCAAACAGATCTAACAGATCTATGATAGTGGTATGTCGAAAATCAGTGAAAATAAAAAAACACTACCTGTTTGCAAACTTTAACTTTTGTTCAAAATCCAAATTTTTTGCAAAAGTGACCCAAACTGAAAATTTTCTTCAGAGGTCCATAGATCGGGCTAGTTAGAGATCTTTAGCTCACTGAGTTTTTACAAAAATCTGTATTTTTCCATAGATCTAAGTTTTTGACAGTATACCAAAATTTTCAAACTCTTCAAAAAGTCAACTCTAGATTTGAAAATCAGCTTACTAAGCTTTACCATTGTTTTATCCTCGTTGATCTTTTTCATTAAAACCGCAATCGGTTGTTAAAAGAGGTTTAAAATTAAATATTTAGAAAAGTACATATTGCTGATTTTTGTCAAGAAAATTCAGAAAGTCAGCAAGTACAACCAAAAAGAGTTTTTAGGATTTTCTTCAAAATATTGCAGATCTGGAAGGTACATTGGCAGGGGAACCATTTACTCGTAGCAGGAGAGCTTGTGGAGAAGTTGATCCTACTTTCGATCTGCTTCAAAGGCACAACTTTAGTGTTACACCAGCACACTTCTCGTCGCTAAGCTCAGCTGACCAGTCATCCAGGAGTGTCTCACCTCCACGAAAGAAACACCTCTCACAAGGTGCATCCACATCACTTTGTAGTGCTTTGTTTCAAGTAGAACCATCCTCACACACATTCTCTTTCCAGCTGTTCAAATGGTAGTACCATGGGGAAATTCTATGGGGCCTTTGGCTTTACCGCATCCTCGTTCACGCACTCCCACACGTAAACCGAAAGAATTTTCCTAAATTTGATGGGAGCAGGAACAAAGCATGGATTCGCACATATCCATGTTCATCATGTCTTGCAAAGTATCTGGATGTGACCCATGAAGATGTGTTAGTTTGCCTTTTTTAGAAACCTTGCAAGGACTAGCAGCAAAATGGTTTCAGCATTTGCCGGCCGGATCTATTACCAATTGGGCCACCTTGCGAATGGCATTCGAAGAAAGATATAAGCCTTCAGAAGACGCATTCGTGTTGCTATCAAAGACCACTCACCTGAAGAAGGAGGTCAATGAAACTATACACGATTTCATCACTTGTTTCGACTCACTAATCAATCAAGTTCCGCCCGCCATGCTACCAATGCTCGAAAATCAGAAGTTCTTCTTCGTAAATGCCATGAGCTCAAAAGTAAGTTTCTTACTCTTGCAAGAATAAGTCACTACTTTGGTTCTCGCCCAAGCTGCTGCCATACAGATTGAAGATAATTTTCTTATATCTAGTGAATTGAAGTGAGAGCCATCAAAGCCAAAAGTTTTAGCTCCTTCTCCCGCCACTTCATCCGATCTAACATTCCAAAAGATGGAAAATGACCTACTCGCATTAAAAAAGTAGCTAGCTCAGTCTTCTCCCACTCTTCGTACCGGGATATTCCATGGAGGAGATTTACTTCTAACAATGTCTCACAAAGGCCCCGCCTACCCGCAGCTACTCCACGGTTGGCACTTGAAGCCCCTCCGGTCAATGCTTTAGCCAAAATCGAAGAAGAGGAGCAAAATTATGAAGAACCTTCATTGCCAGGTGAAGATGATCAAGATGTCGGTGAACCGACTAGCGACTCTACTATCGGGTATATGGAATTTGATGAGGAGGAATCTGATGAAGAAGAGGGTACCTAAGGATATGCAAGTGGACAATCATATGTTGTTTTCACCCACTCGCAAGGAAAGGAAGCAGAAGTTGCTACCAAGACGCAAAAAGAAAAGGCCGTGTCAAACATGCCTCCAACCATCACTAAAAGAGGTAGTCCTCTTCCTGCTCAACCCGTTATTAAGTATTTTTGAAGAAATATTTTTCTCCTATCTCCCCTCCAAATCAGCCCTCTCATGTTCCTATTAAGGCCGGTAATCATACCCTACCATTGCGAAATGAGGGACTCATTCCTTCATCATGCAGCCCCTTGGCTGCATTTGACATAATTGATCATGCTAAAAAGACCAAGATCTAGATGTCTGAAGCCAAGTATCTTCAATCAAACCTTGAGCAGCTTGTAAGGTTGACCGAATACATCAAAAACCAAGATGTCATAACTACTCAGGTTTCCCCAAAAGGAATCCTTTCGACTCCTCCATCTCGCATAAATGTTGCCTCGACATCTGCGTCAGGCAAGATAGAACCTTTCTATCTCTCCCTCCTAATCAATGGCCACAAAATAAGAAAGTGCATAATTGATTATGGGGCTTCCGATAACGTCATGCCAGAAAAAGTAGCCCATGCTCTGGGTCTCACCCTTATCAAGCCTTTTAGCAGATGTTATTAATTGGAAACCAAATAGGTTTCGTTGTTTGGATAGATCAAAGATGCACAGTTTGCATTTGTAGCGTTTCCAGAGAAAAGAGTAAAGATGACCATCCTCATCACCGATATTCCAGAGCATATGGAATCCTAATAGGTAGGAGCTTTTGCAGTGAGGTTGGTGGAGAGATTCATATGGACTGGTCCAAGGCTAGAATCCCCATAAAAGGCATAATGCAAACGTTGGAGCCGGAATCACAAAAGAAGTACTTGGTTACTAACTCCGATGACCCCAAAGCCCAAATTCTCTTCGAATCATCAGGGATGGGAAACTATTTCTTATCCACTGAGTCTGACGAGGTGGGTGTCTTTGTCCAAGCAGAAGATCTTAACAAGATCTGGACTTTGCAGTTTGATGGTAGTTGTGTGACTAGTGGGTGTGGCGCTGGAGCCGTGCTAATATCTCCTAGAAGAGGAGATTATCCCTCTCTCCTTCAAGTTGCAGTTTTTCAACACGAATAATACTGCTAAGTATGAATCGTTGCTACTTGGCATGCAAGCTGCAAGGGAAAGAGGAATCAAAAATCTGAAAGTACAGGGTGATGTAGAGTTGGTCATAAATCAAGTTAAAAGGATATACCAAGTGAAGAATGAAAGGCTCAGACATTACCGCAATGCGGTATGGGACAGTATTGAAGAGTTTGACACTTTTTCAATAAAAGCCATCCCGAGAGCTCAAAATGACATGGCCGATTCATTAGCATTGTTTCAAAGCATCCTCATGCTCCCTCACCCGGGTTTGAAAATAGACACGTATACCATTGAGGTAGTCTTCCACCCAAGTGTGCGAAAATTGTCAAGACTTGGTAGGTCTTGATGATGAAAATCAACTTATTACCTTTCGGAAAAGGCGGAAAATTTCAAAGTGAGCTTCATTTTGATGATCCGCTTCTACATGCCGTGATTCATTATCGATCAAGATGGTGAATGAAAAGGAAGTGATGGCATATGTCAGCTCAAAGGAAATAAAATTCCAAAAGGTCTGGTTTCTCTAGAACGTTTGTTTGATAGACATGATCATTTTGTAAGGAAGAAAAGGTGAGATAATCCTAGCTCCTCCTCCAGACCGATCCGATCAACACAGGTCTTTGTAGAAGATCCGTAGTTTGTGAACATTGGAAAATGTCGCGCACCCGAAGAGAAGTAGAAATTCATCAAGTTTGAAGAAATACATGGATGTGTTGGCATGGTCCTATTTCGATCTAAATTCTTTATAGCCGAAGGACGCGTCCAACATGACATCTCGTTGAAAGAAGATGTCAAACCCTTTCACCGAAGCGAGAGAGACACTACAATCCTAAGATCTCAGGTATTATCCAGGCTGAAATTCAGAAAATCCCTGGACACACGGATCATTTTTCCTATCCATCGTGATGCAGCACTGGGTGGTAAACATTATACCAAAGACGAAAGAAGAATGGTGAGATACGCATATGTGTAGACTTCCGCAACCTGAATCAAGCCTCCTTGAAGGACAACTACCCCCTTCCCATAATGGATCAGAAATGATGTCCATGCTTGATGGTTTTTTAGGTTACAATCAGATTGAAGTCTCGCCCGAAGACCAATTCAAAATGAAATTCACTACCCCTTGGGGTACATTCGCTCTGATAGGATGCCTTTTGGTCCGACCCAATGCCGGTGCCACTTTCCAGCAGGAAATGTACATTACATTCAAAGGAATGATGGGAAAAGTCATCGTAGTTTACTTGGATGACTTAACTGTGTTCTCTAAAGCAGTGAAATGATCATTGCGATCATTTGGAGCAAGTATTGATTAGATGCCGAGAGCATGGGATCTCCCTGAATCCAAAAAAGTCTATTTTTGGAGTCACAGAAGGAAAGTTACTGGGACACATTGTAAGCAAGGAAGGGATGAAGATAGATGCCAAAAGGGTTAAGGCTATTCAGAGCCTCACTTTACCTACAAGCAAGACCGGCGTTCACTCTTTCTTCGGAAAGGTGAACTTTCTCAGGTGCTTTGTTCCCGACTTTGCTGAAAAGACTCACCACATATCAAACATGATGAAAGGGTCACCAACTTTCCGGTGGAGCGAAGAAGGAAAGAATTCATTCAAGGATATAAAAGCCTCCATCACTCACGCGCCAGTCCTGGTATGTCCCGATTTCTCCAAGTATTTTATCATGTATAGCTATGCGTCTGAGCATACTATATCGGCTATCTTGATGCAAAAGAATTATAAGGATGTTGAATCCCGATTGCGTTTATGAGCTCTCCTCTCAAGCCTCATGAATTAAAGATGTCCCAGTTGGAAAAGCATGCCTTCGCCATGGTCAAAGTAGTCAAGAACTTCAGGTATTACATTCTAAATTCTCATACAATGGTACTAGTCCCTGACACGGCAGTCAAGTCCATCCTAACTCAATAGGAGTTAGGGAGTTTGTGAGGAAATTGGATTGCAAAAGTCCAAGAGTATGATCTCGATATAAAACCAACTAAGTTGGTAAGAGGCAAGGGCCTTTGTCAGCTCATGGCTGAAAACCGAGGTTCAGAAGACCCTGATGGAAAAGATGATTGCGCCGATGGAGCGCAAAGCCAACTGGAGAAAGCCGATTCACTACCCATGGTTCTATTTGTCGCAACCAGCAATGAATGGTATTCTGATATTGCTTTCTTTCTCACTTATGGTGAATGCCCAGCCCATCTAACTACAAAGGAGAAGCATGCTATAAAGCTTAGAGTAGCTAGATATGTCATCTAGGATGACAGTTTATACAAATGTGGAATAGATGGCATCTTCTTGCGATGTGTTGACAAGCCACAGCAGATAAAGCTACTTTGGAGAGTTTTCATGATTCAGCCTGTGGTGGTCACTTCTCCTCTTCTATGATGGCACACAAGATCATCCAGGCCAGGTACTATTGGCCAATGTTGTTTCAGGATACAGCCACCTGGGTAGCAAAATGTGAACTCTGCCAACAATTTGTTGGCAAACCAAAATTGGCTACTTTTCCCCTCAGGCCGGTCGTTATTGATGAACCATTCAGATAGTGGGGAATCAAATTTATCAGAGCACTCCATCCCCAATCGAGTGTCGGACATAGTTATGTCCTGACAGCAACAAATTACTTCACCAAATGGGTAGAGGCCATACCTATCAAGCATGCCACTTCCGAGGTTGTTTGCAGTTTCATCAAAGAGAATATCATTGTCAAGTTTGGTGTTCCAAACAAGATTGTTTTTGATAACGTTTCCAAATTATCCTCATGAGAAGTTGTTGGTTTTTGCTATGAATACGAGATAACCTTGGCTCATGCCTCAGATTATTACCCCCAAGGAAATGGTCAGGCAGAATCCAGTAATAAAAACTTAGTGACCATCATACAAAAGCTAGTCGATAAGAATCAGCAAACGTGGCACAAGTCATTGTATGACGCTTTGTGGGAAGACCGTATTACTCCAAAGAGGTCCCTCGGTATGTCACCTTTTCATGTGTTATATGGAATCGACGCCGAGCTTCCCATTTCTGCAGAACTTCCTGCTCTGCGCTTGGCACGAGTGATTGAAGATGAGACTTTCCAAAATTCTCTTGAAAAGAGGATCATGTATCTAGCAGAGCTCAAAGAAAAGAGAGTAAGAGTGGTCGATAGGATCACCAAACATCAGAATTAGGTCAAGAGACTGTTCGATAAAAAATCTAAGCAAAGAGATTTCTAGGTGGGAGACCTCATCCTTTTGTGGGACAAACGAAAAGAGCCAAAGGGCATGCACGGAAAATTTGATTCCCTATGGAGAGGGCCTTTCAAGATCAAATGGATCAATGGAGAATTAGCTTCTATCTCTCATATCCGGATGGAACTGATCTCCGCTTCCCTATATAGGCAATACCTCAAAATATTCACGAAGTAGAGCTTTCTCTCTTCTTTGTATAGTTTTCTTTATGTCATTTGTTTTCTTTCGTTGTGTGTTTACTTTTGTCGTCACCCTTGTTTTTGACTCTCTGTAACCCAATGGATAGGCACATGTTGATCTGAGGTTCTCTACCCTTGAGTCTCGCTCAAAGATAGTCCCCAGAAAGAGCCAGTTGTTATCCTGTAAAATTGACAAGGGCAATTTTATAGGTAACCATACCAAATTTTGTCCTGGTCCCTCGTCGTGGACCCCTCTGCATTCGGAACGTCACAAAATCCCTTTCGGGAAATCTAGTTTTCTGAACTTAGCCATTTTTGATCCCTTTTGGCTAGGCACACCTTTTATCTATGTTACACAGAGTAAATCTGCGCCCCCTTCATTTCCTTTGGCACACCCTTTGAGGTGTCAACACATGTTTTGATGCTCCATTCTTGTGTGTGCCAAGGCGCATGTGCCTTCATGTTGACACATAAATTGTTGCGCCATATTTTGGTGCACCAAAGGGCACAAGGAATAGGATGTTGATAGTCATAAACTTGTGCCAAGGCGCAAGTATCTCTGTGTTGACATGCATTTATCGTGCCCTTTAGTGCACCATTTTACGTGTCGACACGAGTTTTGGTGCGCCTCTTGAAAAAGTGGTTGGCACATTTATTGCGCCTTTACTTATATATAGGCGTCCCTGCCTGTCACTTTCACAATTGAAAAACACATGATTATTTTATTCCTCTACACCTGTCAGCACGCCTGTCATCCTCATGTCACGTTCATGGACCCCGCTTCATCTCTCACATTCTATATATATTCTGGGTAAGTGGTCCTTGTTACTCTCGTGTTTTAGTTTTGTTGTTGGTTGTTTGTTTGTGTGGTAGGATAGAATGGAGCTGTGAAACCATGAAAACCCCTCTTGCTGATTCTTGCATTTTCCCTCCCCAAACTGTTTCCCTCCTCTTTCTAGATCTGCTGGCTAAGAGGGCTCTACCTCGAAAACAAATCCAAACCCTCCTTGCCTTACCCCCTTCACCGCTTGAATCAATGTGGAGTTAAGCCTAAATGATCGTGAATCTGTCAAAGAGAAAGAAGAACCATTTCCAAAGCTACATTTTTCCTTGGCGCACTCGCCACCCTTGCAACAGAAACACAGTCACGCCTATGGCGCACCAGCATTCATTGCAGCACATGAGCTCCCTGCACTATATGAAAACCAAGTGAAATCCTAATAAGTGGTGCGGCGCATCCCCATTGCAACAACACAAAGTGTCATGCAAGCGTTCCTTGTGCTATGCCAAACTCCCCCTTTTGCGTGCCTAAAGTTGGTACTACACGCGATAAACTGCACCATTTGGTGCACCGAACTTCCATGCAACATGAAAATTAAATGTGCTAAGTATAAAACACATGAATGGCATAGGCGCACTTCTTCTTACAATAACAACAATGTCATGTGTAGTGTCCTTGCACCCTATGCCCTTTAGCACTAATTTGTTCCTTGTAACACCCTTCTTCCATGTGCCATACTATTAACCCTGCAGCCTGCAGTGTTCATGCACCCTGTGCCCTGAGGCCTTTAAATTGTTAACTCCTCATTCTGTAATACTCTAATGGAAGATCTAACAGCTAACATGGCTCTTCTGCGTTGGGTTTCACTTCTTCTTCTTGCAGATCAGCAACTGAATTCAGATCCACATATGTCTACATCAAGCAAGAGGCCAACCAAGTCAAAAGGTAAAGCCAAGCTTACAGAGGAAGAGATGAAGTACAAGTATCAGAGGGTCAGAATGCCCGAGTCTCAGGTAGAATGTGACCTAGATATAAGAGACTCAGAGCTTGGTCACATTGACATGGAAGATTTCTGGGCCAGAACTAGGAGGGTCACAGGGAGTCCTTGGATGGAAAAACTAGTAGGCAGTGGCCTGCATTTTGCTGGGGGGATCCCCATCAGTGCTAGTGAACAATGAATTCATGATGGTAGTGGCCCGCTGCTACAACAAAGACATGAGGTGTGTCCAAAATGAGAAGGGAAAAGTCGTGATCAAACTTACCGACTGGCACTTTGAAATCATGATTGGCATCCCTCACCACCGGAATTTCATGGCCGTAAGCTAAGAGGACTGCATTAAGGCATGGGATGATAATGAAGACCAAAGGTGCAACAGATGAATGAAGTGTATCTAAAGAACAAGAAGGTGGTAACCAGATGGCCACAGGTTATTCACCGTAATGATTTCTCTCGAGGAACTAAGTGATACTATCACGTTCCTAAGAAGAGTATTTGGGCTTTCTGACGCCCATTACTTTCATAAGTGGATGCTCAAGTACCTGGAGACCATGAAAAAGAACATGCTAGATCAACGCTTCGAGTGGGTGGAGATCATAAGCAGCACCATATCCGAGTAGCTCCAAGAAATCACCACAACGGGAGGTTCTACATGAAATCCTACGTAGTTTATGCTTTATAGCCTCAGAGAGGGATTATCCAAAGATTGAGCCGATGCGGGGTTTGGCCCTGTGTGATAATATATGAGTACTACCCAGAGCTGAAGCTGGAGAATAGCATTCCTCAGTTTACAAAGATTAATGATGCTTTCTTCTACAACATCGTCTTCCTTTTGAGGCCAAACATGACTCACGGTCGAACGACCAAGAGCATTGTCGCAACAACGGAGAAGTGGGGGGCCTTATTCACACAATTTCCCACCTTCACCTATCTCAGGGAAGCTAACTTCCTGGGTGAGCCCACCAAATTACCAAGATATGCTGGCCCCAAACTGATCCTGTTGGAGCTATCCAGATAGCTTGTAATGTATCATGAGAATTACTTGAAGAGTAAGAAGGGTGGAACTCCTTTCCCCCTCACAGTGGGCAGATACACATGCGTTTCTCATCACAAAGCCTAGGAAATGGTTTCGAGCTAGAACTACTCAATCTGAAGCACAACTTCCCGGCGAGGCCCACTTTCGATCCAAGGAATTTCCTTCCCAAGGAAAAACTTGATCCTATCCACCTTCCACAGATCGAGGACATCTATATCGACCTGTATCATGAGGTTGAACTTAGAAGGAAAGATCATTCCCACCTGGCCCTGACAGAGATCATTCAGTATGGCGTGGCCATTGTCCCAAAAGGTTATCAAACTACCGATCAAGAAGTTGATCAAGTGTATCTTGACACGGATGGGGACAACTAGCATTTATGTAATCACCGTAACAAAATCACCCCACTATTGAAGAAAGGGTCAAAGAAACTTTATGCGGAGAACAGAAGAGCACCGGTGCAAGATGAATGGGCTTATTTACCTCGGGGTAGATTTCACTACGTCACCATTGGGCAACACACCTACTAGGCCAAAGCATCTACCAAAGGTCAAAGGCAAGGATAAAGAGGGCGAGTCAAGCTCTACTCAAGAAGGAGCTCCTGAGAGTCCCCCTTCCGCCGCACAAGAACAGGTTGTGAGCCTGTTATCTCCAGAGAAAGAAGTGGCCGAAGATGTTCCGATGGGCACATCCACTTAGGATGTTGCCACTACTATAACTACTAAGGTCCCTTCTATCCCTTCTCCCTCTCCTCCTTCTCCTCCTCGTGTGACCCAAGCGACCATTCCTTTGGTCGTATCCTCTCCCCCATCTTCTATTGTTCCCCCTTCCTCGTCATCCATCTTCTCCTCTCTCGCAGAGTTGTCCCCCACCATTTCTTCTCTCATCTCTCAGCTCCCTTCCTTTCCCACATCTTCCTCCCCTGCAGTGTCCCTTCCCCAATGAGCACTTTCTCGGCCCTCCTCCCAATGCCGCCACCAAGTGTCTCTACGCACTTTTCCTCCACTAATGTAGCTTTCCCCTCTTCCACTTCTCGGTCCCACTCCCATAAGTGCAAAGCATGGATCTCCCAAAGATCTAAGCCAAAGCAAAAGAGGAAAGTTCCTATCACACCGATGGACTTCTTTATCATCCCAGCAAAGGGGCTAAGAAGCATAAGCCTATAGCCCGCTTCTCTGAGAGTGTGTCGGGAGAAAGAGTAATGGAGATAGCGTATCCCAATCCTTTAAAGGATAAAAAGGATCTATCTTCGATAGATTATACAAAGTGACCAAGTCATAATGGGAACGTCTTCAAAGCCTTCAGGAGAGGCCCTATCTGCAGTTGATGCCCTTTGCAAGAAGCTCCAGGAAGCAAAGGAAGAAAAGAGGCTATTAAAGGAGCAAAATAAACATCTTCTCCACGCCTTGCAGAAAATGGGAAGTGCACCTCCTACAATGTGCCACCAAAACTCCTGAGCCCCCGAGCCGAGGATAAGATAAATGAATACACCAAAACCGGTGAGCAAGGTATGGCAAAAGATCCACCGAGAGACCAAATCCTCAAGGAAAGTGAGGGAGTAATCGTCAAGTTCACCAAGTTGTATCAGAACATCAATCAGGTGAACAAGGCACTCCAGGTGATTGCGGGACCCATCTCCAAAGAGTTGGACCATGCTAGGCTACAACATGAGACCTTCCAGAAAATGCTCGACTGTTCAGTCGAAGATCTGGTCAAGTTCGGCATCTTCAATCACCCCAGAGCGCCCAACAAAGTCCTTTCTACTTTGGACTACCAGGTCGATCAGTTGGAGTTTGTCCTCGAAAAGATAGATAAAGTCAAAGAGGAAGCCTTGGAGGCTATGCACTGATGGAGCAAATCATCCTGAGAATGTCCCTAGGCTTGCTCACTCCTTCTTTCACCCTGAGGAAGGTAGACCAAACTATTCGGATCTTTAAGGAGATCGTCTCGCAAGGGTTAGGGCCAGAAGCCACTTTCGACACCGAATGCATCAACAACCTTCTAGCCTATCATGACTTTATAGGGTACCTGATAGAGGTAGGAAATGAATATTCCAAGCTCCCAGAAAGGCTCGTGGATGAACATGAAACTTGCAAAGTTATCAGCAATCGCCACAAGGATCCCGCTCAAGATCAACTTCAACCCATGATCAGCAAGTTCATGGAATATCGGGCCCAGTTTAACATCACTTCTCCCGAGCAACAATAGAAGCAAAACACTCCCTTTTGGCCACGAGACGATGATGAATAGTCTCCTTCCTCTCATCTTATTTTTGTAAATATCTAAGAGTATGTTGGCACAAACGTTGACATCATCCATGTTGCACCATGGGATGATGTCATCCACCAAGCTGTCAAAAGTCAACAGTTGACTTTTAGATATTTTGTAGATACTTTGTAATTAAGTTTTTGGCTCCCTTTTTCCTTCTTTCTCCTCCTTCTATATATACTTGGATACTTGTTGTATTCAATGGGGTGGATACTTTTCAGATGAAAATAGAAGTAAGAAGAAAAGACTTTGAGCTTTTTGTAACATAAGCAAATATTAATACAATATTTAGACTTTGTGCTGAATACTTGTGTTATACATTAGACCTTTCTTATGTTAGATCTGTATGTTTGTTCTATTGAATCTACTTCTACTTTATTGTCATTTATTCATCAGTATTTCTTTGTTCGTCTATGTGAGTAAGTTCGGCTCTGTTTACTACCAGCCCAAAACATAGACCCTCTGACCTTTCTGCTTTGGAATTCATTTCTTTTCTCCCTTCAGATCTTTCCTATCTCCCCACCTCGTTTCTTTCCCTTCTTCTATAGTTGGAAGCACCTCTACTGGGATGAGATCCCAACCCCTCGAAGGCAGAATATTGTGAGACTTGCACAAATTCCTGCTGGTAGAATAACAATAAACCAGTTTTGCTTTGCTGACTCAAAGAGGGGCTATGCCCTGCACACTGTTGGCTCATCTATCCATAGATCTGTCCACCTGATAGATTTCGAGACCATCATACCCGAAATTTGGAATAGCCTGGTAATGGCGGTAAACAACTCATTTCCACTAAGTCAAAGTTGAAGTTTGTTGATGTTGTAGGGGTGATTTTAAGTGAGGAAATGTGAAGAAATATCTCTAGGGAATCTTCTACTTTAGGTTATGCTTTGATAGTGGAAACTAGAGGGAGACATAAGAATAGAGGAAGCCGTGTATAATCAAAAGATTGGGCAAGGTCAAAATCCAAAATCAAGATAGTATGTTGGCACTATGGAAAGTTTGGGCATTCAAAGAAGCACTGTTGGGAGCATCGAGATAAGAAGAAACAATAGAAAGAAAACAAGGAGGCAAATTTGGCAACGAGTAATGTATGTCAAGATGATTTGATTATTTCTTTGCACAATATTGTTGAATCTTGGGTTTTAGATTCAGGGGTTTCTTTTCATTTTACTCCACATAGGAATTATTTTATTGATTATGTTCAGGGGATTTTGTGCATGTTTTTCTTGGTGATGATGATCCTTAAAGATAGTTGGAAAAGGTTTTGTTTGGGTTTAGATGCAGAATGGGAATATATGGTTATTAAAGTATGTTAGACATGTGCTTACTTTAAAATGAAATCGATATTGATGGGCTAGTTGGGAAGTGATGGTTGTACTGTGATATTTATAGTAGAATCTTGGAAGGTTACCAAGGGTGCTCTTGTGGTGGCAAGAGGTAAGAATATTGGAACCTTGTATTTAACCACTTATAGCACTAATGTTGGTAATATTATGGCTTCAGAAGTAGATAAAAATTGTGGCACTATAGGCTCATCATATGAGCCATAATGGCATGGAGATCATAAAGAAGGATTTTCCCGGATATACAAAAATAGGTTTGGAGTTCTATGAGGACTGCGTATATGGGAAATATAAGTGAGTAAGGTTTCTCAAGGTTGGACCTACAAAGAAAGAAAGTAAGTTAGAGCCTGGTGAATTCTCGATGTGTGGGGGCCGGCTGTATCATCTATTGGGGTTCAAGTTATTATGTTAATTTTATTGATGATGCAACAAATAAAGTTTTGGTTTATTGTATTATAAAAAATATGATGTATTTGATACCTTTGTTAAATGGAAAGCCTTGGTAGAGAATGAAACATGTCTTAAGCTAAAATGTCTCGGGTCAAATAATGAAGGGGAGTATTGCGAAATGAATTTGATGATTATTGTTCTAAGAATGGAATCCATAGGAAAAAGATTGTTCCAAGATTCTCAGTAGCAGAATGGGATGTTAGAAAGGGTGAAAATAACAATAATGGAATGTGATAGGAGCATGAGGTTACGTGAAGGAATACCTCTTTCTTTTTGGGCAGAAGTAGTGAGCACAATTGTGTACTTGATAAACAGAGGACCCTTAAGTGCCTTGGATGGAGGCATACCTAAGGAGGCTTGGTATAGTAAGAAATTTAATTATTCATTTCTTAGAGTCTTTGGATGTGAGGTGTTTTTCCATATAGAAAAGGATGATAGGACCAAACTAGAGGATAAATCAGAAAAAATATTTTCATTGGTTATGGTGGTGATGAATTTGGATATAAATGTTGGAGTATTAAGGACAAGAAAATCATTCGATCTAGGGATGTGATATTTAATGAGAAAGTCATGTATAAGAAATAGTTGCAAGAAAACAAGGAAGAATCCAAGAAAGAATATGCAGTGGTAGAGGATCTTCCAGATGGGAAAGTGACACATGAATCATTTTAGGAACCTCCTCAACAAGAACCCCAAACTCGCTTCATTAATGAGGTCTTCTAGGGTAAGAATAGGAACCTAAACATTTTTCTCCTTCTCTTTATTAATTATTACTAAATGATAGTAGAGAGCCATATAACTTTGATGAAGCAATGCAGGTAGATGCCAAGAAGAAGTGGGAGCAAGCCATGAATGAGGAGCATCAATCTCTCATGGAGAACTAGACTTGGGATTTGGTGAAGCTACCCAAAGGAAAAGAACATTGCATAACAAGTGGGTGTTTTGAGTTAAATAGGAACAAGGAGGAAAGAAAAGATACAATAAATGGTTGGTGATCAAGGGGTTTACATAGAAAAAAGGTATAGATTTTAATGATATTTTTTCTCCTGTAGTAAAAATGACTTCTATTAGAACTGTTCTTGGAATAGTTGCAGCAGAAGACTTGCACTTAGAGCAGCTTGATGTGAAGATTGCATTTCTCCATGGTGATTTGGAGGAGGATCTATATATGCAACAGCCAGAGGGCTATGAGGTCAAAGCTAAAGAGGATATGGTGTGCAAGTGGAGAAGAGTGGCATGGCTTGAAACAAGCTCCACGACAATGGTATAATAAATTTGATAGCTTCATGATGGAGCAAGGTTATATTATATGTCATTCTGACCATTACGTGTGTACAAATAAATTTGAGGATGGCAGTTATATTATCTTGTGTCTATATGTGGATGACATGTTGGTTGTAGGTAAAAACATGCAGGAAATAAAAGTACTCAAGAAGAAACTAAGTGAATCCTTTGCTATGAAGGATTTGGGGGCAGCCAAACAAATCCTTGGTATGAGGATATCTTGGGATAGGAAGGAACATAAGCTGACTTTATCTCAGGAAGAGTACATTAAGAAGGTCTTAGAGAGGTTTAATATGCAGGATGCTAAACCGGTTGGGACTCCTTTGGTAGGCCATTTCAAGTTATCAAAGGAGCAGTGTCCCAAGACAGAGTAGGAGAGAAACCAAATGTCCAAGGTACCTTACTCATCAGTGGTTGGTAGTTTTATGTATGTAGTGGGAGTGGTGAGTAGATTTATGATTGATTCGGGTAGAGATCACCTGGCGCAGTAGTAAAGTGGATCCTTTGGTATTTTAGAGGGACCATGGGGACAATTTTGTGCTACAATGGATTAGACACCACTTTGTGTGGTTATGTAGATTTAGATATGGCAAGAGATGTAGATAGTAGGAGGAGCATGACAGTTATTTTTACACTCGTAGGTGGGACAACGGTTTGTTGGATTTTACGACTACGTAAGGTTGAGTATGTTGCTGCCATAGAGGCAAGCAAAGAAATGATTTGGTTACAACAATTACTTGAGGAGTTGAGGCATAAGCGGGAGGAAGGAAAGCTACATATTGATAGTCATATTACTATAAACCTAGCTAAGAACTCTGCTTTCCACTCTATGATGAGGCATATACTGAGTTAAGGTACCATTTCATGATTACAACTTTGGAGGAAGACAAGTTGAAGCTGGAGAAGATTCATACTAGTCAGAATCCTGCAGACATGATGACCAAGGTGGTCACAAGGGAAAAATGAAGCTGTGTTCAGCTTTGGTTGGTATTCACAAACAACAACGGTGAAGGGTTAAGAAGCTTGCTCAAAGGAAAACTAGTCTCCAAGTGGGAGATTGTTATGTTGTGGAGCCTATTTTCATGTGTGGAAGAGTTAAAGACTACATGAGAAAAAAGTAGTTTTACTATTCATGATTTTACTATTCATGTGTTTACTATTCATGGTTTTGGCCCATGGTTTTGGCCAAACTACTTTAGTAATTGCCTATAAATATATCTTTGATGGGGAGATATGGCATTGAAGAGGCATGTGAATTCGTGTGTGAATTCAAGAGATTTTGTTGAGCATAGCTCCAAAATAGATCTCGAGTATTGTATTGAGAGAGAGGTGGTGATAATAAACTGAGCAAGTTCTTGGTTGCGTAGCCCACATTGGGTGAACCACATTAAATATTGTTTTTCTTCTCTTGTGCATTATTTATTCATGTGTTATATTTTTGCAAGTATAATTTCGTTAACTAGTTTCCTATGTTGTGATTTGAGGAATTGTTTCGCATATTTGTTCTCTAATTCCTAACAAGTTCATCTACCACATCCTTACCCAAACATGTATCATCAAAACCTAAGATAGTACCACCTACCAAACCAAAGTGGTCAAACCTATTCCACCTCCTATAACACCTTTTCCACCAAAATCATCCACACCTTTACCCAAACCCACACTCACTTCCCACTATGCTCCATTCGAGCACTCCTACTCCAACATTTTATTCAACATCTTATAGACCTTGGTCATCACATTATCGCTGCTAAGACCTTATGACCCCTCAAATCCAAACCAAAAGGGTTTGATAAAACTAAAATGTGTGTGTACCAATGTGTTCCAATACATGATGTAGAGGGTTGTAATGCTCTCAAAACCACTCTCCTCCAATTATACCCCCTAAAGAAAATTTTGAAGATGATGATCTTATAGATGAGGAATTTATTCCACCTTCACCAATCACCACATGTCTTTATCCACTACCTATTCATCCGCCTTTATCTCCAACTCCACAACCTTTTATCCACCTCCAACATTCAAGATCAACATGGTCTATATTTGAGAGTTGGCTAGACCACCGCCTAAATGCCGCTTTTCCTACTTATTTCACAAGTTTCTTACCCTACATTAGGATTTTTCCATCATGTTGTTATAATACTTATGACATAACTTCTCCATCCACCTCTTTCCATCGATTAACATGATCCAAGTTTCCACTCACGCCCAAAAAGATAAAGGGAAATCAAAAGCAACTAGATCATCCGCTAATTCTATGCCTAACATACCCTCTACACCCACACCAAAAATTACCATTTGAGGACCCACATACCCTATTTTTGATGGGGTCACCCATCGTACAATGATTAAAAAAATTACACCAATCCCCTATAAAAAAATGTCTTTGTACGATCTCATTCAAACCTCTGAATCTCATCGACAAGCCCTCATAGAGGTTTTACAATCCATCAAGGTTTTACCTAATGACCCCACACTAGTATCCTCCATTATCACCCCTCACCATGTGGCCTCTCTTACTAAATCATCTCCTAATTCTACCACCAATCCCACTTGTCAAGTGACCACCCTCAATTTTTATGATGAGGAGATTGTACCTCTCCAATCAAATGACCATGTTCCCACTCTTTTCATCCTGTCTATATCGATAATATTAATGTTTGACGTGTTATGATCGATGGAAATGATAGCATCAACATCATCTCCTCTCATGCGTATAATAAAATATGCATCCCTTCAAATTACATGTATAATAACCCAGTTATGTTGAGCTCCTTTAATGATTCCATCACTTCCACCCTTGGCACCATTATTCTTCACATTCGTGTGGGCCCCATACTATGTCAGATTTATTCTACATTTTAGAGGGTGAATTCCATTATAACTTGTTGCTTGGCCAACCTTGGATCCATGTCATGGGTTGTGTTCCTTCAACTTTACATCGTTGTGTCAAATTTGAACATGAAGGACATAACTACACCATCCCCACTGACCCTTCATGATTCAAAACCTACAACCTGTCAGACCGACCTAATGACATCCTTATACCAGTTAAGGCATCTAGCACTACCACCACTTCTCCTTTAACCATATCCCCATCCACAGATGTTTCTGCTACCTCACCCACGCCTACTTCTATTCCCATTGCTTTTACAAATGACCTCCATAACTGACCCATCTACTAACCCATCTAGTTCCCAACCAACTAATCCTTCTTCTTCTCAATCACCTATTAATTCATCTATTTTGACTACACACATATCCATTATCAATCCCTTATAAGGTGTTTTTCAATGCCTCACTGGGGAATATCGCTTGTATAACATAAACACATTCCTTACTCCACAAGAGTATGGTAACCTACGACAACATCCTCGTTATGACCATCTCATATGTGAGGTCTTCCCTTACAGTCCTCCCCACCTTCACACCAACTTAACATATGGGGGACTTGGCTCTTCCACCTATTCACCCGAGCCCCCTCTCTATAACATAACTATTTTCATCTGACCTCCAATCTCTCACAAACCGCCACTTTTCTCACACTTTCCTTCACCATTGTGCATGGAAAGGATTTGGATTTGGATTCTATGAACAGGTTGTCATACTATCATCCCATGTACCACACGTAAACACAAAGACTGCAATGGTATTGGATTTTCTGAACCATCTTCCAAGAAATAGCACATCGAACTCAATCGAAGATGATAATCCTTCTCTACCCCATTTACCAATGTCATCACCTTCACCCATAGAGTCTATAGATCTTGAATATATTCCTCCTAATTTTTTTTTCATGAAAACCATTTCCTTGGGACCTCTGACTTATCAATATGATGATGAGGCTCCCTCTTCTCTTCCCTTCATGTATCCTGACATGATCGATGATGATACACCATCCATTAATGTCATTCAATGTCAGGATGATGAGTCTATTCTCACCTACCTTGGTGCGAAATATTCTTATATTCATTAGTCATTACCTTCTGAGACATAAACCATGTTAAATGAGTCGACCATCAAAATCAATATTAACACTCAAGATGACCCACACATTCTAAAGATTGGTCAATATTTAGATGCTACTAAACAAGAATCTTTCACTTCTTTCCTCCAGGATTATAGCAAAACTTTTCTTGGTCCTATGCTGATATACCCAGTATTGACCCAAACATTGTGGTCCACAATATCGTAATTATTCCTGAAGCCAAACCCATAAAACAAAAGTTGTGAAAAATGCATCCTCACATTTCCCTTCTTGTCAAAGAAGAACTTCAGTGCCTTCTCTCGGTTTCCTTCATCCTACCCATTTATTATCCTCAATGGATCTGTAACATCATTCTTGTCACAAATGCAATAAGAGGAATCCATATTTGCACATATTTCCATGAACTCAACTTATCTTGCCCCAGATACAACTTTCCTCTATCTATTATTGACCAACTAGTTGATCTTACCATTGGTCATGAGATGTTATCATCATGGATGGTTTCTTGGGTTATAACCAAATATTACTTTCCCCATAAGATCAACACAAAACCACCTTCATCACTCCTTGGGGACCTTCGCTATCGTGTTATTCCCTTTGGCCTTAAAAATGCTGGTACTACATATCAGCAGGCTATGACCTATATCTTTCATGACATCATGCATCATATATTGGAAGATTACGTAGATGACCTTCTTGCCCAATCAAAACATTGGGTTGAACACCTTATAGTATTGAAGGTCATTTTTACCATCTCATCAAATATTGTGTTGCCTTCACCAAAGAAGTGTGTCTTTGTTGTTCTCTTAGGCAAGCTCCTTAGTTTTATTGTTTCTTTGCATGGCATAGAAGTCAATCTTGCTAAAATCAAGGTTATTCTCAAAATTCCTCCCCTAATAACCTTTTCAATTTTCTTAGTTTGCAAGGTAAGTTGTAATCTATTCATCATTTTATTTTACATATTTCGACCTCTACCACCCATTTCATCATCTCCTAAAAAAGGGCGTATCTTTCAAATGGGATAATGAATGCCACAAATCCTTTGAGGCCTTAAAATAGTACCTTCTCCAACCACATGTACTCATTCCTCCTAAGGATAACCAACCATTTTACCTTTACATTTCTGCTACGGATCATTCCTTGGGGTCATGCTTACCCATCGTGACGATCAACTTTGGGAGTAAGTGGTTTATTACATAAGTCGTACCCTTTTGGACTATGAAACTAGATACACCCATGTCGAAAAACACTTCTTAGCCTTATTTTTTGTTTCCACTAAACTTCATCATTACCTACTCAATCATAAAACCTTTTTCGTCACCAATACTGACCCCTTACA
The DNA here is from genome assembly GCA_018340775.1 of Taxus wallichiana var. yunnanensis. Taxonomy (NCBI): domain Eukaryota; kingdom Viridiplantae; phylum Streptophyta; class Pinopsida; order Cupressales; family Taxaceae; genus Taxus; species Taxus wallichiana. Next base: position 601,913,624 of record CM031235.1, read on the forward strand.
TTACATGTACACTAATCCCTACCAAAATCAATGTGTTGTACATTGGTCGATGCTTCTCGTAGACCTTGACCTCAAATTTATCCATCAAAAACATATCAAAGGTCAAAATATCATTTGCCAACTTATAGATTCACCCCTCTCTTGAAATCAATCTTCTAACTTTAATTTCCGCAGACAAATCCATTTCTACCCTCTCTTTGAATGATATCGTTTACCAAATGACCTTATTCTTCGACGAATCCAAATGTCAATGTGGGGGTGGTACAAGCATTATCCTCATTCCTCTTGATGGTGAACCCATGTCGTTATCTTTCAAACTATATTGTTATTGTACTAAAAATATCACTAAATATGAAGCACTCGTATTAGGCCTTCAAACTACCATCACCTTAGATGTCAAATCAATTAATATATTCAATCGGGTCAGTAAATCAAGTCAATGGTATATACCAAAGTTGTCATAACGAAATACTTCAAAAGTATAAACATCATGTAGACATAAATTTTGACTACCTTTGATCGTTATGAGCTTCAAACCACTTCACATTCAACTAAAAATTTATGGATACCATGGTCTGCCTTGCTTCTCATATTCCCTATTCACCTTTTGACTCAAATATCTTTGTCATGGTACAAAGGCTATAATCACCTTCCTATCTATTTCAAGATTTCAACCTAATTGGAACCATTACACCTGACCCACATGACCTTTGGTATAAGTAGTTTATAGACTACCTTTCCTTGTCGATTCTACCTCCTAACCTTACTCATAAAGGGCAATGCTCCTTTCTCAAAATTGTCTCTTGCTATGTCATCATGGGTGACCTTCTTTATAAATGTGGCTTTAACAATATCCTCTTATGATGCCTTACAAGTTTTGAAATTCCTTACACCATCAAGGAGGTTCGCGATGGAATTTTTGGAGGTCATTTTAGTCACTTAGTTATCGCTAAATGCATTCTTCATCCGAGCTATTATTGGCCCACCCTCAATTGTGATTGTTGTGACTATGTCAAAAACTATCTCTAATTCTAGAAACATGCTAATCTTCATCACACACGTAGTCACGCCTTACAGGTTGCACAAGATATTTAGTCTTTCTCTCAATGGGGTTTGGATCTTATTGGAAATATCAATCCTCATTCTTCATAATTCCATCAATTGATTATTACTACAATGAATACTACACTAAATGGGTAGAAGAAATCCCCTCATCTCTACAAAATCCAAGAAAATTTGTGAATTCATCAACCATCACATTATTTTTCACTTTGGTGTCCTCACCACCTCATAACCGATAACAGTAAACAATTAAAAAAAAAACCCTACAAAACTTTGTGATGCCTTCGGCATTCAACTTAGTTTTTATTCACCTTAGTACCCACAAAAAAATGGCCAAGCTAAATCAACCAACAAAACTTTGAAAAAATTCTTATGAAGGTGGTTGATGATATAGGAAATGATTGGCACACACACATTCCTTTTGCTTTATGGGCTTACCGTACTAGTATTCGTACCTTAACTATGGCCACACCATTTTATCCGGTCTATGGTACAGCGGTTTTCCCGACTCTCAAATTCTATATTCTGTCTCTTCATATTTCACTCAAAGAGATACTTAATGATGATGAATTTCACCAAGACTATTTGGTACAACTTGAGTTATTAGATGAACATCATCTTAATTTTCTTGATCATCTCCAAATCGACCAAATCCATACCAAACGTGCCTATAAAAATGTGTCCATGAATAAATTGTCCATGTCGGTGACCTTGTCTTGAATGAAAATCAACATGTAACCAAAGAGGAGAAAAGTAAACGGAAAATTTACTCCTAATTAGCTTGGACCTTATATCGTACTCATACCTATGGATCAGGTGCTTATCATTTGTCTTCACTAGAAAGTAAACCCAAACTTGAACCCCTCAATTCCTTGCATATTAGACCCTTATATTGTCGAATTAACTTCTATATCACCTTTTATCTATTAAACACTCATCTCTTGAGCACCATTCACCTTCCATTTTACCTATCTTAAGGATTAATGACTAAACCAAGATCATGTGATTACCCATCACTTTTTCAGCCCTATCTTCTATATGAGTACCATGGCCCTACTCATGACATGATTCTCATAGATAATTTTTGTCTTTTTCAAGATGGAATCCCATGGTCATTCATAATGTCAATTCTCTCTTCCATAGTTATCCTTTGTGTGTTATGGTTTTTCCTTCAAACTAGGAGCCTATTTTTCTCTATAGTCTTGTCCACGACCTAGAAGTCCAGAAAGAAAAGAAATGGAAAAATATAATGGGATTCAACTCCTTAAGTCAAACTTCTAGCAAAAAGATGATTCCCTCAAAAAGGACATCTATTCTCTCTGATCTCGCTGCTATAAATAGACTACTCCCTTGAAGGATAGCTATGCAAAGCTAGCCATATTGTACCTAGTCTCTCATCAAAAGAGGACTATTCTTACAAAATAAAATAAAATATTCATAAGCTTCCCACATTGATCAGATTCATGAAGACCGCAAGGAGATAATATAATCATCCCTCATAGACTTCCCACATCGATCAATCTATCAAAACAACAACAAAAAGAAGAAAATGATAATTTTTTTGTCATGGACTTGTCTATTTTGATCTTAGGTCTCTTGCCAAGTAGGCATGTTGTCTTACACCGTGTGACGTAAAACACCAACCATTTTCATTTCATTGCCTTTTTCACCATAATTTCATACCTTCTTAAGGGACTGGCCACAAAAATGACATTTCATGATCATGTGACTTTCTTCACCCTTAGCATAGTCAATCATGCAACACCTTTAGGGTCTTACGTTTATAAGCCCACCTTTGGTATGGTAGACTTGTTATGGTTCTTATTAATTAGGAAAAAAATTGGTCACTTCTTACCCTTCACCTTATTCATTACTTGTTGATTCTCCTATATAGGATTAGACTATCTCGCACCTACATTTTAAGAATTCCTCTTTCACCAACATCACCATGTTGAACTGACCTAAAACTCAACCATTCCTACAATCACCTAAACTCAAACATTCTTAAATGACCTAAACTCAACCATGCCAAATTGACCTAAACTCAACCATGCCTACAATCACCTAAACTCAACCATGCCTAAATGACCTAAACTCAACCATGCCTACAATCACCTAAACTCAACCATGCCTACAATCACCTAAACTCAACCATGCCTAAATGACCTAGACTCAAAACATGCCTAAAACCTACCGACCCATTCATATATCCTCATCATATTCTTCCCTAGCTTACGGGAGAACTACATTGGCCTGAGCCCCCTTTTCATTAGGGATATGTAGGCAACACTATGAAGGCATGGGGCCCTTGGAGGTTAGCTCAGACACTCTCTACCCTAACCAATTTTCACATTTTGTTACTCCATTTAAAATGTGCAATAGTGGTACTGAAACTTAGTTTTGTTCCACTTATTTAAATTGATGTTTACTAAAGATCCCATTAATTGTATTATGTGTTGATTATTACACTAAATGAGTTTCGTTGGATGATATAATCAAGTGTATTACCTTCACATTATTGAGTAGTACATACTAGTCAATATGACAAACTCAGGAAGTTTAGACTTCTATACATAAGTTCAATCAAGCTTCGGTAGTGGTTGTGTTTTCGGATTCTTATTACAGTGGAATGTAGTAGGATATAACGGGAGGTGTAGTGTTGTATTAAGGAATACACAAGTCTATATAGTTGTGAAATGAAGTCTATATTGCCCTAATTCCTATAAGTTATTATGATACATAACTTGAGATATATAATTCTCATTCCTTATTGAGATAATAGTGGTTAATATAGGATATGTTTTTTTATGAAGTTGTGACATATAAAATTCATTGAATTAAAGCAATAAGAATGCAAGTGTATTAACAAGACTTATTTGATGAACATTTTAGTACTATTGAAATTGGTTGGGTTAATTTACGTAGAAAGGAATACTTGTGTGTCTGAGGTTATTACTTCTTTGAACAGATTGAGAAGTAGTAATAGCAATAACTTCTAGCTAAAATGAGATAATAGGAATTCATACAATGTTGATATGAATTTGATACTACTACCTCACCTCTACGGGTATTGGTTTATTTTAGCATAATCCATTTCATTGATTATTTGATTATCAATGATGGAAAATTATATATTTATCTCATCTTATCTTAATTTGATTATATAATCTATTAATGAAACTCATCCAATGAGGTACACTGAAGCAGGTAAAATGTGCAATGATGAATGGATGATAATTGTTATGTTAAGCATGATGTTTGATGTACTTCATGATTGTGTGTATAATATGAATTCAAATTTTGTTGTATTTATTTATCCTAATATCTTTGACATGAATTGATAAATGGGATAATGGACCTTTCTTGCTCAATTCATCCGAACTGACCTTGTCTAACCATTTCAAGGAGGCAAGAAAAGATAACAAGCGTGAAGTAAAGAAACTTCTTAGATATCAATTGAATTATATGCTTACTTTAAAAGGATCAAGTTTACAGTATAATTTGAGAAAATGGGATATGCTTATTTATGAGTAAGAATTCATTTGATGTTGATGAGTAAGGGCCTAATTGTGAAAATCTATTGAGTAAATGTGTGATATATTGTAAAATGGTAAAGGCTTGATATTTGATCAAATATAACATTGCTACATATTATTGAAAGATTGTTGTTATCTTTCTCAAGTATGTGTAACATCTTTCGCTATGTTGTAGTAATATTAGTATATATATGGATAAATTATTGTGACATTTATGAATATTGAACCATTAAATTATCGTATGGAAGGGATGTTATATCTTATTGAATTAGTAATATCTTAACAACCTTATGGACTAGTTCAACCTAGTGCTTTCAATGATTGAAATGGGAAGTTATGAATCATAATATAATTGATAGGTTATGAATTACATTATGGAAAAGTGTTGGAGAATTCATTATGTCTAAATGGATTAACTTGATAAATTTTTGAAAGTATTCATTATTAAGAGGTTGTGATTTCTCACAAGCCAAGTTAAAGGTCTAATGCTTAGTAGATGATACATCACCTAAGTATGAATCTAGATGTGTGTGTGTGTGTGTGTGTGTGTGTGTGGGAGTTTATTCTAGTAAATATTGAGTAATTATACTATATGGAAAGTAAGATGATGTAATTTCTGAATGATAAGATAAAGTTTAACATTCAAGGAATAAGTCTTTGAAACTAAATTGAAGTTCCGTTTGGGAAACACTCAAACCTTTAAGGGAACTAAGTTGAATTATTATGTAAAACCAACCCAACTCTTGTAATATGATGGGAAACTCAACATAATAATGAAGGATGATAAATTAGTTAAGAATAGAATAAAAAGTTCTTTGACATCTAAGTGAATCCATCAATTAAAAAAATGGAGAAATGAAGTAAAATATATATTAGATGTATCTTCATCTAAAATATGATGTGACAAAAATTAATGATGAAGTTAGACTCAATTATCAATGTAATGAAAAAATTCATTATTAATCGATTAAAATTAAATGCTAAAAGGACCCATACGATATGGGGTATGGTTGGTGAAGAACTATATGGGTGGTTAAGTCCCTAAATACTAATCTTCTATGAAACCATGGTTATGATGCCTAATGCAAATGATGAAATTTATGTTAGGAACATGAAGATTGTGCTCACCTTGAGTACTTATCAATAGATCCACTATGAAGGATTGGGATCTATGCTCCTAAAATAGTAAGTTTAAATTAACCATAATTAAGATATGATGGTGTAGTCATATAAATGATAACGACATTCCTATAGCTGGAATGTATAGAATATATTTTTGGATGCCAAGGAAATTGGTATGAGGATTGAAGAAAAATAAATAAATTGTCAAGTTGATAGTACCATGGTAACCATGCAAATAAACCTAAGTTGGGTATGGGCATATTTGTATAAGTTCTCAAGAGAATTGGAGTATTACTAAAATGAGAAACTTAAAATGAGTAAGATTCTCATATAGATAAATTAGACCTGGCTAGTATAAAAATGTAGAAGTAAACCTGAATAACACGATTCTAATAAATAGCATAAGTGTTATTGAAAGTGGGCTAAAGGGAATGACTCAAGATGTCCTTAATGATGAGTGATTATTCATTGCATGATTGCATATATGAGTAAGAACAACATTAATGGTTATTTACTCCTTGATAATGTGAGAAAATATTTTATGCAATTTGAAATTGAACCATTGATTATAGTAAGTTTAGGGATACAAATCTAAAGAGTGATCTAACTTATATCGGAATGATAGGTATAAATGAATATTATTGGAACTTCATTTGACCTATTGCGATACTATAGGACAAGACTCTAGATACGCTTCATTAAGTGATGAAGAAGACATGGAGACTAGAACAATATGTCATGTTTAATTTATTAAGATATCATGTTTCAGTTTAGGACTCTTGAAAGTCAACTCTTTACACCATTACGTGGTTGTATCCATTTAATGACATTGTCTTTATTTGAATATTTCCACTTAACAACTATACTGATATTCCTTTTCAAGACCTTAAATAGTGACATGGTATTGTTTAAGTACAAGCTTGTTAAAGTTACAAAGGCGGGTGGAACCCCATGGATTTTACCTTGATGCCAACATATGATGGCTATGGGAAGGGAAGAAGTCTAGTAATGATGAAAATCATTATGAAGACACTCGGCTTTACCATAGGCATCATAGGATGACATCGAGGTACATCTTCATACAAGTTAACTGGATTCGTACCATGTACAATACTTGTAGTTGTTTACAACATCATTAACCACTAATCCATATAATTTAATAAGTGATTAAGGTGAAATGAAAAATTTCCTAATGATGAGTGTGTCATCATGGAATGGAGCATGGAATACACGACCCTAAAACTTTTCACAAAGTAGTGTAAGTTGTTGATTACACTGTCAAGATTTCACGATAATCTAAGTTGTCAGATACCTGTGGAATTCATAGGTGGAACCCAGGTAGACACTTAGGAGTCTTCACTTATATATCATATCCTGATAAAGGATAAATAAAGGATACATTTTATGTGTGTTCTCATACAGAGCATTGAGGGAGAATGAGTAGGTTCTGTAATCTTTCATATTTCACATTGTTCATGGCAATTATCGAAATGGATTGCATTAAGGTTTATGTAGATTTAAATATATGGGTATTTAAATTAGCTACATAAAGTAAATTTAAAAAAAATCCTAGATATGAAGAGGAAAAAGTGGATGTTACATTTTGGTATTAGAGCTGAAGGTTGCAACTCTTGGTTCTAATGAGTCCTTACGCTAATATATATATATCATCTAATTTTATGAATAAAAAAAAGAATGAAGGATGTACCATGGATAACGAACTAGATCAAACTAATCTTTGGGTTCAGGGGTAAAAGAGTTAGACAATACTCTAATATTCATTCATGACACAATATACTAGATAGATGGATAGATGAAAGGAGCATTTGGTGAGTGTGAATATGAGCAGCCAAGGAAAACAACTTAGGCTGAATGATGATGATCAATAGAGTGTTACTCAATTGATCAAATTGTATTATGACAGAATTGGAGCATAAATCCAATATTAAAAGAAATATGCATAGGATAAAGGAAGTATATAGAGGAATACTAACTGCTAAAATGATAGTGACTTGAAAGGCCAATTAGGCCAAAATGAAATCTGCAATAAAATTCTAACTTTATATAGTAGAAGCATACAAGAGCATTAGCTCTTCTTTATATCTAACTTTCAGGAAAGAGATAATGGATGGGAAAAAGTCGAAATAATGATCTTTCGAGTAAAACTAGCAATAAATATTGTCATGGTTCTATGGAAAAGAAACAAGTCATCCTATCAAGTGACATGAAAGCTAAATAGAAATTCATGTTGCTAATTAAATATAAGATTAATGCAGTTGATTTCTTCGTATGAGGTGATTAATTGGAAATTGAATTAGAATTCAGAATTTTTTTCATGGAAAATAATAAGGAAAATTACATGAACCATAACTTTATGTCAGTTATCATGACATTGTCACTGATTGAACTCATTACAAAAATGAAGAAATTTTGTCTATAAGGTTGATTTGCATATTTCTTGACTATAGTATAGTTGCATGAGATTGTTTTTATATCAAGATGCAATGGGAAAGTGATTTAAAGATAGATTCAGGAATATGCATCCTTATGATATCCTTATAGGTAAAAATAAACCTGTGTAGGATTCTTATGTGTCATGAATGGTGCAACCTTGACTAGTTGTGACAAAATAAGAATACTATGGCTCTAAAATTGAAATTTAGTAGAACTAAAGGATGTTTACGAGACTAATTACAGATGTAAGAGGTTTGTTTTAAACTTGTACTTTTGAATATGTACAACTTTCATCCTTTAAATTGGATCTTATACTTTGTTAAGGTATAGAGGTACTGTTTTACGAATTACTATAATTGAGCTTAGTTCTTGAGCTTCTTAAGGGATGAAAGTAATAAGCGGTGATATTGATATAAACTATATAATTGTACTATCATTATTATGTTGTTACCCTTGTGGCAGTGTGTGATTGTTGTATAACCATTCTATTAATGTACTACTTGGGTTATTATGGTCAAATATGTTTGATTGGTTTACTTATGTGTTATTGAGTAAACACTCGATTGGGAGATTGAATGATGGGTATGTTATCTACTTTTCCTGAGATGTTATATAACCTTGAAATATTGTACAAAGACACAATACTCATTGTCATTGCATAATTTTTTTGTAAAATTTAAGATCTTGAGTTGAATTTAACTATGTTCTACCATATAATATTTCATGGGCTGAGACAACATTGACAGATTGGTAAAATTTCAAATCTGGTAAGAATCCAGAGGTTGAAAAGTCTAACAAAGAATCTCAGGTATGTAACTTGATATTCATGATTCCCTTGGAATCTATAAACTTAATTTCAAGGTTGTAAAGTCAAAACTATATTTAAATTTAAGATTGTTCCTAAGATTGTAAATACAAATCATTCCAACTAAAAGAATATAAATTATCGAAAAAGAGATTGCAGGCTTAGAAAAGTAAAGCCTACCTAACTCAGGTCTATAACTTGTGAGAGTTATTATAAGATTATTAAGGAGTGAACTGCTAGTTTTAAAGCTTGTCAAAGTATGAGTTTGGATTTCTTTTAGAGGTAGAATCTTATTAGTATGACCTTAAAAGAAAAACTCCTCATGACTAGTCTTGTGTGTTGTAATACCTTGATGAAAGATAGTTATAACTGTACTTGTTTGGTTTAAAACAATAGTGTCATGTTACATTAGCTTGGTAAATCTGAATTATGGAGAATATCTTTTGTTTGTATTGCATAATATTACATGAAACATACTATTGAAAAGATAGAATATATGGCATGTTGTTGTTTGTGTAATGATTTCAATGGTTGGCAAGTAATGATAGCCGGTAAATGTGAACTTATGTGATGTGAAATTGCAAGTTCTGGTGAAAATAATGATTTTTCACTTGGAATTAAAAGTGTGTAATTTGTGCATGAATAAATTGACTACAAAAAATAATATGAAATCATCGGGATGATGATTCATTAAGGGGGAATAATGTTACACCCCGCAAGTTCATTTCGAGTTATAAGAGGATCATCGTCTTTGATCGATCATGATAACAAGTAAAAATATTAATAAATGAATTTAGTAATGGTTGGGAAACCATGACAGGGGAAATAATGTGGTTATTATAAACTAAAGTAAATGATCTTACTTATTGAAAACATGTACAATTGGTTATGATTGAAATATGTGTAATAAGCCATCAATTACAGGACTTAATGTTAGAATGGAAGTGGCATGAAAGCCAAAGGCAAGCTTAAGTTGATAGACTCCTAACAATTTGTTTTAAAAGGACAGATGACTTAATATGTCATACCGGATGCATTGGGTCATGATATCACAATGGGTTAGGTTAAAGTTTTCTAAGGTTAGTATAATACTTGTGATATAGTATATTTCATTGTTCCATTCCTAGAAGGTAATATGTTTTAAACAGGGGAACATAGTTTAAGGATTTATCTAACGATCCTATTAATGATCAACCACTATGATAAGTAGACTCTGAATTATGAATCCTAGGCCATGATACTTATATTGGATTATGGAATTATCATAGCTGATTTCACATTTTATATGTATCTCTATGGGATTATGGAGGTAATTAAAAAGTTATAAATTTATTTTATTAAAAGAAAAACTTTGGGTCAAACCTGAGACATGCATATGAGTTTGTATATAATAATGAGCTGGAACTCATGCAATCGGCCATGCAAAGGATGAAATTTCAAATGCCATAATTACGGCTTATACGACCATGCAACTGGAGTGGAAATCATTTATGTCCTATCATTAATATCAATTAATTACCTCGAGATGAGTGTATCTCCATATTTCAACTAACAGTTTGAAGGGCTTCATTTGATAGTTTTGCCATAAAAGTTGGAGCTTGGAGAATTTCTAGAGAAAGAAGGTTGTAATGCCATGTTGTTCTAAAATTATTAGCTTATAAAAAAATGTTTCATTGATCAAAGGGATGCTACGGAGGAATCTAAGTTTCTCGATTTGAAGTTGTGTTCGATTTGTGGCTACAAAGGAAGTTGGAAGAAAATAATTTAGTCTTCCCTTTTACCAGGAAAGAAACATTCTTTATCCCCTTTATCTTTTTATTTCATCAGATATTAGAGTGAATACATATTTGCAATTTTGTTTGAGCTAAGAAAAAAGTGGGTACATGATATTTGGATGTTGTTGTTCTTATACTCTAATTTCTGCGAAAAGGAAGTGGTGAAACATATGATGTAAATTGTGTACATATTATATCTTTATCTTCTATACTACTCAAATCGTGTTTATCAAATTGCTTATGACTTTAAATGATACTAAGGGGAGGTTTTGAGCCATTGCAATTTTTTTTTGCATTATATCTATTAGGTTGACCTAGATAGTAGTGGTTTTTGTGAAAATATTATAATATTATGCAAATCAATTTTGGGTGGTATGGGTTTTCTTTTATCTAACAAAAATCTTGATATATGGATCTAGTAATAAACTGATTCTAGATACTGGTGTTTATTTATTTCACTTTTTGTCTGTGTGTACCAATTAGAGAAAATGGAGGTGTATTTGGGCATGTGCCAAGGTTGAGTTGGTGATTTCTAGTTGGTGTTTCTATCTCATGCATAGGATATTTAATAGACTACTTTTTCCATCGATTTGACTGTTAGTGAGATAGGATTTACTAGTTTACCCAACGCAATCTTTTACCTTTAATGGGTTACCGTGAGCATATTTTATTTTCCTCCCATTCTTCGTAAAGTAAACCTGGGTATAAACCTTTCTGACATGGCTCAATTTGAATGGTATTTTTATGAACTGATAACACTTCATGTTATCCTTGTCTGATATGTTGATCCATGTAATTATTAGGGAATTTTTTGGGTAGTAGTTGGGATTAATCCTAGTTTCGTAGTAGTTGGATAGTAATAAAAGGATGAGTTACGTGAGAATGTATCTTATTTTGTCACCATTCAGTCTTGTGTAGGTTGTAATCTCAACATGAATGTTCCTTTCTTAGGATATGGAAAGTGCCTTTAGTTGTTGTAATAGAATGTTGATTATGTCGAGCCTTTAGCTCACTCGATTTTAAGGAATTTAATTATTTGTTATCTTCTTAAGTGGTTGTCTAAACCAATTTGAATTGATACTGGAGAACAGCAAATGAATTTGGGGATTAGGTTTTGAAGGACTGAGCCTAACTTATCTTATGTCGGGTATGGAAAACCATTTCTTCCTCCTTCAGGAAGCTATTTGGTTCAGATGTTATATATTTCTATAACCAGTTATAAACTTGAGAAAATCTCATTGGAGCTTGGGCCTTGATGGATAATGATTGGAAAAATGATTGATTGTATCATGTTTATAAGAAATATTGAAAAGTCTCATTCAAAACCAATGAGTCTTGATTGGTTGGCACCTTCGATTACATCTCTTAATTTTTTTACTCCATTTACAAGGTGTAACGGTGGTACTTAAACTTATTTTTGTCCCACTTATTTAAATAAATTTTTACTAAATATCCCATTACTTGTATTATGTGGTGATTATTACACTAAATGAGTCTCTGTTGGATGATATAATCAAGTGTATTACCTTCCCATTATTGAGGAGTAGTACATACTAGTCATTGTGACAAAATAAGGAAGTTTAGACTTTTATACATGAGAATAATCAAGCTTCTAAATGAGTGGTTGTGTTTTTGGATTCTTATTACAATGGAATGTAATAGGAAATAACTCGAGGTGTTGTGTTGTATTAAAGAATACACAAGACTATATAATTGAGAAATGAAGTCTATATTGCCCTAATTCCTATAAGTTATTATGATATATAACTTTGAGATATATAAGTCTCATTCCTTATTAGGATATTAATGGTTAATATAGGATATGTTGTTTTATGAAGTTGTGACATATAAAATTCATGGAATTAAAGCAATAAGAATGCAAAGTGTATTAACGAGACTTATTTGACGAACATTTTAGTATCTGCTTGAAACTGGTTGGGTTCATTTATGTAGAATGGAATGCTTATGTGTCTGAGGTTATTACTTCTTTGAAATGTTTGAGCAACAGTAATAGCAGAAAATTCTAGCTAAAAATGAGATAATATGAATTCATACCATGTTGATATGAATTTTATATCGCTACCTCACCTCTATGGGTATTGGTTTATTTTACCACAATTCGTTTCATTGATTATTTGATTATCAATATTGGAAAATTATAATTTTATCTCATCTTATCTTAACTTGATTATATAATCTATTAATGAAACTCATTCAATGAGGTACACTAAAGCGAGCAAAATTTGCAATGTTGAATGGATGAGAATTGATATGCTAAGCATGATGTTTGATGTACTTCATGATTGTGTGTATAATATGAATTTAAATGTTGCTGTATTTATTTATCCTAATATCTTTGACATGAATTGATAAATGAGATAATGGAATTTTCTTGCTCATTTCAACGGAACCGACCTTGTTTAACCATTTTAGGGAGGCAAGCAAAGATAACAAGCGTGAAGTAAAAAAACATCTTAGATATCTAATTGAACTATATGCTTACTTTAAAAGGATAAAGTTTGTAGTATAATTTGATAAAATGAGATATTATTATTTATGAGTAAGAAGTCATTTGATGTTGATGAGTTAGGGCCTACTTGTGAAAATCTATTGAGTAAATGTGTGATATATTGTAAAATGGTAGTGACTTAATATTGCGATCAAATAGAACATTGCTACATATTATTGAAAGATTGTTGTTATCTTTATGAAGTATTTGTAACTTCTTCTACTATGTTGTAGTAATATTAGTATAGATATGGCTAAATTCTTGCGACATTTTATGAATATTGAACTATTAAATCATCGTATGGAAGGGATGTTATATCTCATTAAATCAGTAATATCTTAACAACCTTATGGACTAGTTGAACCTAGTAATTTCAATGATTGAAATGGGAAGTTTTGAATCAGTAATATAATTGATACATTATTGAATTACAATATGGAAAAGTGTTGGATCATTCATTATGTCTAAATGGATTAACTTGATAAAATTTTAAAAGTATTGTTATTAAGAGGTTGTGATTTCTCGCAATTCAAGTTAAAGGTCTAATGCTTAGTAGATGAGACATAACCTAGGTATGAATCTAGACATGTATGTATATATATTTTGTGTGTGTGTGTGTGTGTGTGGGAGTTTATTCTAGTAAAGATTGAGTAACTATACTAGATGGAAAGTAAGATGATGTAGTTTATGAATGATAAGATAAAGTTTAATGTTCAAGGAATAATTCTTTGAATCTAAATTGATGTTCCATATTAGGTAGCACTCAAACCTTTAAGGGAACTAAGTTAAATTATTATGTAAAACCAACCCAACTCTTGTAATATGATGGGAAACTCGACACAATCATTGAAGGATGATAAATTAGTTAAGAATAGAAAAAAAGTTCTTTGACATCTAAGTGAACTATCAATTCAAAAAAATGGAGAAATGAAGTAAAATATCTATTAGATTTATCTTCATCTAAAATATGATGTGACAAACATTAATGATGAAGTTAGACTCAATTATCAATGTGTAATGAATACAATTCATTATTAATCAAATTAAACTTAAATACTAAAAGGACCCATAGAATATGGGGTATGGTCAGTGAAGAACTATATGGGAGATTAAGTCCCCGAATACTAATATTTTATGAAACCATGGTTATGATGCCTAATGCAAATGATGAAATTTTTGTTAGGAACATGTAGATTGTGCTCACCTTGAGTACTTATCAACAGATCCACTATGAAGGATTAGGATCTATGCTCCTAAAATAGTAATTTTAAATTATGCATAATTAAAATATGATGGTGTAGTCATATAAATGATAACGACGTTCCTATAGCTGGAATGTAAAGAATATATTTTTCGATGCCAAGGAAATTGGTATGAGTATTGAAGAAAAATAAATAAACTGTCAAGTTGATAGTACCATAGTAACCATGCAATAAACCTAGGTTGGGTATGGGCATATTTTTAGAAGTTCTCAAGAGAATTGGAGTATTACTAAAATGAGAAACTTAAAATGAGTAAGATTATCATATAGATAAATTAGACTTGACTAGTATAAAAATGCAAAAGTAAACCCGAATAACACGATTCTAATCAATAGCATAAGTGTTGTTGAAAAGTGGGCTAAAGGGAATGAATCAAGTATGTCCTTAATGATGAGTGATTATGTAGCTTTGCATGATTTCATATAGGAGTAAGAACAACATTAATGGTTATTTACTCCTTGATAATGTGAGACAATATTTTATGTAGTTTGAAATTGAATCATTAATTATAGTAAGATTGGGAATACAGATCTAAAGAGTGATCTAACTTATATCTAGAATAGATAGGTATAAATGAGTATTATTGGAACTACATTTGACCTATTGTGATACTATGAGACAGGACCCTAGATACGCTTCATTAGTGATGAAGAAGACATGGAGACTAAAACAATTTGTCATGTTAATTTATTAAGATACTATGTTTGAGTTTAGGGCTCTTGACAGTCAAATCACTACAAACATTACGTGGTTGTATCCATTTAATGACATTTTTCATTATTTGAATATTGCCACTTAACAACTATACATGAGCTTCCTTTTCAATACCTTAAATTGTGACATGGTATTACTTAAGTACAATCTTGTTAAAGTTACAAAGGTGGATGGAACCCCACATGATTTGTACCCGATGCCAACATATGATGGCTACATGAAGGAAGAAGTCTAGTAATGATGTGAATCATTACGAAGACACTAGATTTCCCATAGGCATAATATGATGACATCGAGGTCCATATTCATGTAGGTTAATCCGTATTTGTACCTTGTACAAGATTTGTAGCTGATTACAACATCATTGACTGCTTATCCATATAACTGAAAAAGTGATTAAGGTGAAACAAAAATTTCTAATGATGAGTGTGTCGTCATGGAGTTGAGCATGGCATACATGACTCTGAAACATTGTGCAAATTTTTTGATTACACTGTCAATATTTCACTATAATCTAAGTTGTTAGATACCTATGGAATTCATAGGTGTAATCCAGGTAGACACTTGGGAGTCTTCACTTATATATCATATCCTAATAAAGGAGAACCAAAGGATACATTTTATGTATGTTCTCGATACAAAGCATTGAGGGAGAATGAGTAGGTTCAGTAATCTCTCATACAGCTGCACATGGTTCATGATAGTTATCAGAAATGGATTGCATTAAGATTTATGTAGATTTAAATATATGGGTATTTAAATCAGCTGCATAAATTAAATTTAAAAACAAAATCCTAGATATGAAGAGGTAAAATTGTATGTTACACCACACCCAAGTCCTTTGGACTTTGGGATCACCTGGATTTTGGATTTTACACACTTCAAGGTTAATAATTTTCTTACCTCGGAGATTTTTAGCTCATCATTTCATATCTTTTCACCCGCTAAGCTCTGAAATTTGACACCCCCAATCTATGAATGCCACATCACCCTTGGCTTGATAACCGAGTTGACCCCAAAACCCTAAACTTTAAATTTCAAGGTTTCATTTTTTAGGTTTTTACCACCGAGATCGCTCATGCCTCGTTGAGTTTCCAAACTCAAATTTCCCTCAAGTCCGAAATACTTTAGACTCTAAAGTAGCTCGACATTTTTGTTTCCACCTTAGCTTCATGTTCTTTCCACGAAAATTTTAGCTCAGCTCACCGAGCAACTTGGCGAACCATCCTCACTCGAATGCGAGTCAAATAATCATTTCCCATGGCCCTTTTTCTATAAACTCATCACAATGGCTCCTAAAGCATCCCAATCACAACTCATTTCCAAGTTCTTCCTCGCACTACCTTCACCCTCAAGCTCACGATCTATCTTTTTAAGAGCTCGTTATATCCCCATCGGCCAAGTTTGTTTAAAACCCGCGCCACATCCATTCTTGAGCTTACTAAGATACACCCCAGACGTACACAACTTTTCACTTCCCCATACATCACACTTTTCCTTCACCGAAACTCAATAGCTCAATTTCTAATGTTGACCTATTTTTCATCCTTACTAGGCCCAAAGGGCTCACCCCTAGCTCAATCCCCTTCTCACCTCCATGCCTCGGATCATGAGATGCTCGTCTCATTGAGCTATTACTATCCTAACTATCCTAGCTCAATGAGGACTCACCGAGCCCTCACCACCAACCTCCATGAGCCGCAACACACCTTGGCTCAGTGAGATAACTTGTTGATCCATTTGTTTAGCTCATTGTGGCATCCGCATCCTAGAACTCAACTAGCTCGGTGAGCTATTTGACAAGCTACTCTCTAGCTCAATAGACCCCTTAGACCCATTTTGCCATTTTTGGCATTTTTTATAATTTTTAATGATTTTTTTTTGAACCGGGAGGTTCAAGGGTAGGCAATTGGTGACCCAAGCCATTTTCCAGATTTTTCCATTCTTTTTGATGTATTCTGCTCTTTCTTCCTTCTTTAATCGAACTCTTAATTTCAAAACCTAGAAGAGGAAAAAATCCTCTTAGGATTCCAACACTCCTTAAATCACATAATGTGCTCCTGAAATTAATGAAATTACCTGCAAACCTCAATTTCACCCTTAGGTTCCTTATAAATTGTTTGGGTCCTACCTACCTCTGTTGTTCATTTTTCCTTGGGGGGGATATGGATAACAATTGTTTGGTTAGGGTTTGAAGCACAAGTATGCATTTGTTTATTTGGGTTTGATTGAAACCCCCTCTTTTTCATTTTCACCTCCAACAAGGGACAAAAATTGATACTTTCACTATATCTGGACAAGTGTCACCTTGTGGTTTCATGTGATTGAAATGCTGGGGTGGACATTAGCACTCGATAGTTGCATTGTGGTTCTACATGTGTCTGGGGGATAGATGAGAGAGGGCGTCTCAATTTTGTGTCCACCTTGTCTCCTTTTCACCTCAGATAAAATCCAAGGTGACATCCAAAGGTGAAAAATTATGACCAAGCCATTTTGAAATGTTGATGTCACTCACCAAGTGTAAATTAGGACACCCAGAGAACTTATTCTATCCCGGGATCATGAAAGAGTATTTCAGGGTAAAAATCATATGATTTTGACTCCAAAACACATATTTAGATCATCCCAACCATTATCAAGAGCCAATTATTCCTAAAATTTAAATTTTTTGCACCATTCACCCTTTCAAGATGAAGGAGCAGTAGTAGTGAGTTGAGCTATCATAGAAAATATTGAAGACTTATATAAAATTTATTTTCCCATAATGTGGATTATTCCAATATATTTCCATTGAGTATTTTATGTGCTTCAAAATCATCTTGAAACTCCCAAAATCTTCCAAAAATTTGATTTCTTCATTAGATCCTTCATTCCCTATACCCAAAATGAATCGGGCCGCTTAACTTGTTACTAACATCAATTACATCCACATGTTTTTGTAAACTACCTAATATAAATTCATTTATTTCCTACACATATCCTAGATGATTTAATTCTTCCCTTCTAGCTTCGTAGGATGTCCATATGCTTCAGTATGGCTAAAAATAGACAATTTAATGCTTTGCGAGAACAATATTGCATCTCGAGATTAGTCTTCTCATGAAATCAACATAGATTCATTACCCTACACATGAAACAAAATTGAAAACCATGTTAATAATTTCCTCTTGGAAAAAATGAGGTTGATGTACACCTAGAGGAGTTGTGTGAGTTGATAGGATGACCACATGAAATATTCACAATGAATGAGAGATAGGTTTTAAAATGGCGGGCTTAGTTGTCATGATTAACACTTTAAATTTTGCATGTTAGGAATTTTTCATGACAACACACCCTATATGTTATTGCCTCATCTCATTGATAGAAATATGATTTCTCTTCCATCTCCTCTTGAGCTAGATCCTAATCGTCCTCATGGAAAGAGTTTTGATGAAAATTCACATTGTCATTATCATAGATGTAATGGACATTACACTAATATATTTTTTAAGCTTAGACATTTGATACAAGATTTGATTGAAAAATATGAAATTGAGATTCTTGAGCCTATTATTTATATTTATAAATCTACTAATGACAAAGGAAAACTTAATAATTTAAATGATCCATTACTAAAACATGAAAAATAATCTCCATAATATTCTTCCAATCATGCTCATCATGTGGTTCTACCTCCATTATCTTTTGATCATCCTATTGGGTTTCATGTTGAGTACATGACTAATATTTTTCCATTAATTATTACCTTTATTGATGCATATTTTCATGCTTCTTTTTCATCACATAGATTACTCATTTATGCTTCTTTTGGTACTCATGTTGTTAACAATTTTATGGTGCATCCTAATTTCAAACGTAATGCATGTTCATTATATTTCTTGTGATCTATTGGATTTCCATTATCCCATATGACACTTAGATCACCTACTTCTCATGGTACAATGGTTCTCCCCATAATTTTTGGGCCTCTTACTATCTCTATGTCTTTCTCTATTGGATTTGATATTACACATCATGACATGGTATTATGAATTCTTTAGCTTAGGGATGTCAAATTTGTCCCATATATAGTCCATTTATGCCTTAAAATCATACATCATCATCATGTTATAACTATTTGAGGTGTCTAGCCACTAGACCCTTTATCTTTGACACTTCTCACTATCACATATTTAGTTGTGCTACCACTAGTACACCCACTAATGATAGTACCATAGCTTTGGAATTTAATACTAGGGAATAGAAATATCATATCACTTCTTTTTCTCCTTCTACACCTCCTCCTAGATCTCCTCCACATGTAATTTCTCGTGCACAATGTATATATCGGTTCCTATAGCGCACCTCATTTGGATATGTATACACACATGTTGAATACTACACACAATACACCTAGGACCAATTCCCAATATTATTCCCGTATGCAAAACATAATATTACTTTGAACATCTTAACACATGCATTTTCCTAAGAAACTAGGTCCTTGGATCATATTCACATGTCTTCCTCTCTCACATTAGTAGATAGTTGGCCCTCGCCCTATATCCTCATTTGATATATTACTATGGAATTCATTCCTCGGGGCATACCATTATCCCCTATGCTATGTTATGACACACTCTTATTCTAGGTTCAAACACTATTTTTGGTACCCATTTTTTCCCGTCCTATTTTTCTAAGACTAATTTGTTCAAGTGGATTCTCTTCCTAGAGAAGTAAGGAATGAGGGGTGGTTTTGGCTCATATTTTCCTTATTTGGGCTCATATTTTAGTAATGGGATGGTTAGGAGTGTACTTGTCCTACCAATGCTATGAAGTTCCTAAAATTTTTGCATGATTATATTACAAAACACATTATTTTTCAGCATAAGGTTGGGACTTCGAGGCATGTTTTGTAAAGTGTGAATATAGTGTGGATAGTACGCTTTTTCCCAAATCCCGAACATTAAAGTATCTCTAGAGGTTGTGTGGGCTATCCCAAAAATAAACTCTAAATATTCTCGAAATTTGACCAAGATTATATCTTCTATAGTATGAAAAAATGGAGTTGCCTATTTTTCATGTCATATTGGGGAATGTGCACAAGAAGAAGTTTGACCTCAATGTCCAAGAAGGGATACTTACCGGGTTTATAAAGTGAATAACATCTTGGATTTGGGGCCCGATTATCTAGTGCTTTACCGCCACATGGTCTAGGTTTTTTTTTTTTTGGGCCCGATCATCCGACTCAAATAGAGGGAAGTAAAGAAACTTAGGCTTCCCCAAGTTCTAAGGGTGAGAAAGATAACAAGTGCCTACGTCTTCCTCCTCCCCGATTTTTTGAAAAGTATAAGTAAAATGTAATATACAACCATAGGATGAGATTTTCTACTTTAGAGGGTTGTTTATGTTACAAGGAAGAAAAATTAAGTAACTACAAGATGCATCCGATTGATTTTAATAGAAATTATATGTATGCACAACATGCATTTTAAAATAGAAAGGTTACTCAGACCAACATTTACGGTAGAAAAATTAAGGTTCTATTCAAGGGGCCCCAACCCTCCACTATATAGTTATGCGGGAAAAATAAGAAAAACAATATACATTTCGATACATATAATATAGTGGCATGTATATCAAACTTCCATTACTTCATTCACAATTGGGGCACCCTTTAAGAATTGGTCATGACACTGAATGAAGTTCTCCTGGGAAATGACATTGAAGACAAATTATATGTATCCTATCGACCCTCGACATCACTTTCTCACACAACTCGGGGATATTCATTCTTGGCCCATTCATAATGTTAACAAGCTCCTTCCTCCATGCTAGAAATTTCATCCATTCACGCAGACCGAGCCCTCCCCTTTCATATGCTTTGGTGTGTCATCCTCTAGTTAGATGGGCCTCTGGAACCGAGGTCATATCACATATTTGGGTGCCAAGGAGGGAGTGTATCTTCTTGGATTAAATGGCATGTAGTTTGACCACAACTTGGATATCTTCCATTGTAGACTCTAAATCCACATGTAGCTCCTTTGTTCGCTCATGCCATAATCTAAGGATGGACCTCCATTGTTTAGTTCTTATGGTTGGGACAAAAAAGGGAGATTTTTTTCTAGCAGGGAAGGGACATAAAAGGCCTTAAGCATGTGTCAATAGTCATTATGAACACATGAGAAGTGGTGAGACTGGGGATTCCTTAGTGACTCTAGACTTAAATGGAACTCTAGGTGGATCAGGTGAAAGTGTGCGGTTCAAAAAATAGGGAAGGAAGGACACATCTCAGCCAAGCAATTCAAGAAGGACAACACCAGGGCTTCTTGATGAGGGAAATCTTGGGGATTGGCTCTAATATTTGGCACACTAAAAACCTGATGAATTAGGGCCTCATTCGGCCTGAAAGTTGAAAAAATTGGCCTATGTGGGCCAATTCCTCTCTGAAGGACTTGCACTCAAGGGAGATGAGGCCATTACTAAGAATACTGAAATGGAAGGGGACAATAGGAAGGGAAATGGTTTTGAAATTTTACATAAGACTCTAAAAAGGATAGGTGATGGAATGGAAGGACCGGTAAACCATTTAATTAGGCATGGTGTTAGCGCTTGAGTTTTAAGGAACATCATTTCACTATTAATACCATATCCAATTCTAATTTATAGGTACATGTGAGGTTTAAATAAAGATCAATTATTTATGAGGAACGTGTCGTTGAAAAAGGATTAAACACCCACACATTTCAAAATGTCTTGTCACATTAACCTTTCTGGCCACATCATGCTTATACACATGTGGAAATTCTAAATATTAAATGTGACATGACTGGAAAATATTTGGTTATGTCATGATGATGTATGAAAGACATAGTGGCAGTTGGCAAAATTGGTGGTTGTTTGTGAGTAATCATTTGTATTTTTCGTGGCGGCCCTAAGTAGTTGATGGTAGTGACAATTTGTTTGAGTATTTAAGGAATATAATCTAAAACCCTAAAAGATAAGGTGATATATAAAAAGTAAGATGGGTTTTAGAGGGTGGTGGAGGCTCTTAGGAGAGGGTTCTTGGCGGGGGTGAAAAAGGGTGGGAAGCTCTTGGGGAAATGATTTTGGAGGGAATTTACAGAGGCACTGCTAATCGAAGGAAAGGACTATGTTGTGATGAAGGTTTTTTTTTCTCTATGTGACCCAATTATCAAGAATTTATGTTAAGATGATTACATATGTACAATAATTAATGGGATTTGAGAGCATTAATATATGTTTCCCTTATATTTTCCTAAGTTTAATGGTTTTCACCTGATGAATTCATCTGGATTCATGCCATATCTTTTTTTTTTTTTTTGAAATGATGTTAAGGTGGAGGTGATATGTGTCTTTTTGTTGTAATTATATGTGAATCATGGTTGTAACTTAATTTTAAACATATCCTGCACTTTCTTAGATCTCGTCTAGGAAGGGTGTGAGTATTTGACATTTTATGGGGGTACTTGAAAACTTCATTTTTGAAGCCTATAAAATCTCCTACGAGACTAAGTGGGATTTGGGGGTATGACTTGTAATTTCTTGGGGGTCCCTTGATCTAGACTATTTAGCATGATTTTGCATGAGATGATCCTACCTTAGGTGTACTAAGTTGGATTTTCAAGAATTTAGAATCTTGATTTTCCTAGAGCTTTCCTGCAGACCAACTTCCTACAAGAGGCTCATTCATTTTCTTCACCAATATTCATGTAGTAATAAGGAAATACGATGGTTGGAATTTTGTTTCTAGAATTCCCCTTTTCCCCTTAAATATTTTTCCCTTTTCCCTCCATTTTTGAAATCCCTCTTATCCCCACTAAAAATCTAAATAACTTTCAGCAAAAATCCTAACTCATTGTGTGGGTCCCATATTGCCTTTCTTATATTCCACTAACCGCCAAGAGAACACATTATCAACTCATATATCTTGTGTGTTCTCACCCCGATCTAAGGTCCCTCATCATCAAATCACATATAATTTGTGCAAAAAACTTTGGGATGAAATTGTGGGTTGGACCAACACTACCCCTAGCAGTCTTTATCAATTCCTTGGGTGTTATAGCATTTAGTGACCACTCTTTTGAGTGAACATTATATTTGGTGGTTCACCCAATCCGATCTATTCCTCTCAGTTTTCAAAACATTACCCTGAATCTGTGACCCAACCTCCATGATTCCTTTGACCACATTCTTAGGTCCTCTCACCCTGACTAAGGTAGAGTCAAAATTAGACATGATCATTTTACACCCTTTGTTTGGGTACCTCCCCATCACTCCCTCGAGAAGGGTGGACGGGTGATCAGTGGAGAGAGATATTCCCCGGCTACAAGATGACATTTCATGAGGTCCCCCTCTTTCCCAACCTCCCCTGCACATCCCACATCCTCCTTCCCCTTCCCCCCCAGGTGTAAATCTAGAGCCAACACATTTTTGGCGTCATTATCGAGGACCTAAAATTTTGGTACTCATCCTAGGTTTTGATATGACCTTATTTTGTTGATCTTTATGATATTTGAAAATGTGTTTTGATCGTGACTTGTTCTCATGATGTCATATGATTTATTTTTCTAGAGTTATCACTCTAGTGGTGAATCCGTTATCCTTTTGGTTGTAGTAGACCAATGGAGTTTTTCATTTTGATGAGGTTCGATTGAATTTTTGTATCTTGTTTAAAATTTGTGTTTGATGTTTACCATTTTGTCATATGGAATTTATGTGGTGAAGATTTATTGTAAGAATAAATTTTCTTTGAAGTGTTCCATGGGTATCTGTGATAGTGGTGAGGGTTTTCTTCCTTCTAAAGTTCCTTTTAAGCCAAGTTCATTCAAACCCTTGGAATTTAAGAAAATATGTGGATACCCCATTAGATCCCCATTGGGATCAAACTCAAATTGCCTATGTTTTGAGGATATGGTAATACTTTGTGGAAAACATATTTCCATGTTTGAGGAAGTGATGCATGAATACCAGGTGAGTTATGAAGATATTTTTATGAGGCTATTTGTGCAAACACTTCAAGGAGATGCTAGAGACTAGTTTAATTATTTACCTAAGATATTTTTTATTCATGGATGGAAATGGTAACTTTATTTGGAAAACAATTTATGATGACCCTGTTTATTTATTTTATGAATATGATGAAGATTCCTTGTACTCGGTTGAAGGAAGAAGGTTCATGTGTTTCAGAAATGAGAAAATGACACATGGCGGGGACATGTGTGGTAGGTGTTAAGACATTGATTGATGATTATATTGAGAAGAATGATAGATTGGTTATGCTTGTGTTTGGTGTGACAAATGTTTTATGCCCCATGCCCCTTGTATTGTGGACAATGTGCTCAAGTGTTGACAAAGTGAAATTGGGCACTAAATAAAGAGATGTATTACATGGTTCCACAAACCAAAATGGTGGGTGTCTTCCTCTTGACCTCCTATGTGCCCAAAAACTGATGAGTTCTGGGATATTCTCTCTAGGGTATGTCAGGATTTGACCAAAGGTTTTGATGTAGTGGTTTTAGACATAGGTTGTACTTCATTTGATCATAATTTTTCTCGATAAAGGATGAAATGATTTTAAATATAATGGAAATGTCCCCTCAGTGGAGATATGTGTTTTTCTTGATGTAATTGTGGAACATGAGAAACATCTTAAACAATGGTGTAAGTTATCAAAATACCTGAATTTAATGAGTTGATATCCTCATATGTCCCTGAAAATGGTGTCATGACCTTGGATAAAAGGAAGATCACTTTGGTAATATCGAGAAATGTATGTAGTCGATGAAAAATAAAAGGATGGTGATTCAATTTTAGTCACAAAAGATGTTGGTACTAAATTACTTGTAAGACGGGGGATATATGATCTTGATCCCCTATTTTTGGATCAAGTGATGGAGTAATCCCTTTTTCAAAAAATTTGGAATACATCAGGTCATTTCACCTAAGGATTCTTATTTTTAACTATAGTACATTTCCTTCCCTTCGAAAGATGAGACTGATGTGTTTGTGGAGTTTGGTGTAGGTTCCTCGCCCGTTGAGAAAAATGCAATAGGAATAAATGGTCTCTTTTAGAAGTAGGTATGGTGAATACAAGTAAAGGTGAGTATGTTGACCATTGTCTTGATGCCTATGTTGAGTTTAAAAATAATTGGATAAATGGAGATTTATCTACTTTGGAAAGAGATAAATTTATCAAACATCTTGAGAAACACATGTAAGTCCTTGGATTTTTATATCATGTGGTGTGTTGTGGAAAAGGAATTATATATGACTAGATTGTTCCTAGGGGAAAATTGGATCTATGGGTATGAATGAAGACATGATTTACTTCTAAAAATGAAGGGTTTCTAGGTGATGATAACCTATTGAAGATATGTGTTGCAGTTAAAGTAATTATAATTATTACCTTTAGGACATGACACGGTAACTTGTGTCTCTGGATGGGATGAGGGCATATTATATGGGATCTTGATGGATTATAATGATTTTTTTGGGTCCTTGGACCCCTGATGGTTTTATTGTATAGTGTATAGTGGTATGTTTTTTTACTATTTGGGTTTCAATTTGTTTTTTGGGTGTTAGTTTTTCTCTCATGGTGGTGACTTGCAGTTTTGAGTCATCTTTTGACTTCGTTCCCAATGGATAGATGACTGATATTGATTCTTCAATATTTTTCTAGTGTTATTTGGAAACCTGGGTGTGCCATGGATCTGGAGCGGATGTTGGTACCCATTTATGTTATCCTATTTTTTAAGACTTTTTTCCTTGATTCTTTCCGGAGAAGTAAGGAATGAGGGCTGATTTTTGGATTATACTTTTTATTATCTAGGATCATATTTTAGCAATGGGATGGTTAGGAGTAGTTGTCTTATTCCTAAAAATGTTATGAAGGTCCTCAAATACTTGCATGATTAAGTTACACAATTTTTTTATTACAAAGTTGGGACTTTAGGATTGTTTTGTAAAGTGTGAATATGGTATGGATAGCAAGTTTTCCCTAAAGCCCGAACATTAAAGCATCTCGAAGAGTTGTATGGCTAACCGAAAATACACTCCAAATTTTCTTGGAACTCTCTAATTTGGGTTATATCTTCCATCATAGGAAAAATAGTGTTTCTATTTTTTGGGTCACCTAAAAATAACAAAGGGATTTTCTGTGCATCGAGAAGAGTCCTTATTTAGGTTTATAAAGTGAATAATATTTCGAGAGTCGAGGCCCGATTTTAGTTTTCTTTATCTTTGACATGGTCATGGGTTTTTTTTTGGGCCCATCCATCTAACTCAAAAGGCAAAAGAAGTAAAGAAACTTAGTTTTCCCAAGTTATTTTAGGGAAAGCATGATAATGAGTTCCTATTCTTTCTCCTATGTTTTTGTGGAAAGTAGTGTGAGTAAAATGTAAAATACATCCATAGATGAGTTTTTACTTTTGAGGGTTTTTATGTTAGAAAAAAAAAAGTAAGTAACTACAATATGCAAATGAATGATTTTAAAGAAATAATATGTTGAACAACATGCATTTTAAAAAAAAGGTTACTTAAGCAACATTTATAGTTGTGAAAATGGGGTTCTATTAAGAGGTCCCAACCCTCGCCTATATAGTTATATGACAAGAAAAAAAAGAAAATTAAGATACATTTCAATACATATAATATAGTGGCATGTATATCAAACTTCCATTACTTCAGTCACATTTGGGGCACCCTTCAAGAACTGGTCACAACACCGAATGAAGTCCTCATGGGCCACGACACTGAAGATGAATTGTATGTCTCCTATCAGGCCCCTCGACATCCCTTTCTCATGCAACTTAGGGATACTCATTCTCAAACCATTTATATAATTAACCAAATCCTTCCTCCATGCGTAGGTGATTTCACCCATTCATGAAAAATGAGACCTCCCTTTCATATGCTTTGGTGTGTTAGCCTCTATTCAGATGGGCCTCTTTGGGAAATGGGGTCATATCGCAAATTCGGGTGTCGGGAGGGAATTTATCTTCTTAGATTAAAATGCATGTAGTCTGACCACATCTTGGATATCTTCCATGGTGCAGACTCTAAATCTATAAGCTACTCCTTTGTTCTACTCATGCAATAATATGAGGATGGAATTTTATTGTTTAGTTCATGTGGTTGAGCTAAAAAAGGGAGCTTTATTTCTAGTAGGGAAGGGGTATAATAGGCCTTTAGTATGTGTCAATGGTCATCATGAACATGTGGGAAGTGGTGAGACCAATGATTCCTTGACTTGGGATCTAAATGGAACTCTGGGAGGACCAGGTGAAAGTGCAGGGTTTGGAAAATAGGGAAGGAAGGACACATCTCAGCCAAATGATTCAAGAAAGAAAACACAAGGTTCAGCTTTTATGAGGGAAATCTTGGGGATTGGCTCTAACATTTGGCACACTAAAAACCTGGTGAATCGGGGCCTCATTCAGCCTTGACGAAGTTGAAAAATTGGCCCATGTGGGCCAATTATTCTCCTGAAGGAATTTCACTCAAGGGAGATGAGGCCATTACTAAGAATACTAAAATGGAAGGGGATGGAAACAAGAAGGGAAATGGTTTTGAAATTTTTAGAAGACTCTAAAAAGGATAGGTGATGAAATGGAAGGACTGGTAAACCATTTAAATAGGCATGGTATTGGTGATGATGTGGCAAGGAACATCATTTCACTATTAATTCCATATCTAATTCGATTTTTTACAGTACGTGTGAGGTTTAAATAAAGATAAATTATTTATGAGGAATGTGTCTTGAGAAAAGGATTAAACATCTACGCACTTTAAGAATGTCTTGTCACATTAACCTTTTTGGCACATCATGCTTATACACATGTGGAAATTCTAAATATTAAATGTGACATGACTGGAAAATATTTGGCTATGTCATGATGACGTATGAAAGACACGGTGGCAGTTGGAAAAATTGGTAGCTATTTGTGAGTAATCATTTGTATTTTTTGTGGTGGCTCCGAGTAGTTGATGGCAGTGATAGTTTGTTTGAGTATCGAGGAATATACTCTAAAACCCTAAGAAGATAAGGTGATATATAAGAAGTAAGATGGATTTTTAGAAAGGTGGTAGCTCTTAGGAGAGGATTCTTGGAAAGGGGGAAAAAGGGGTGGGAAGCTCTTGGGGAAAATATTTTGGAGGGAATTTGTAAAGGCACTACTAACTAGAAGGAAGGACTATGTTGTGATGAAGGTTTTTTCTCTATGTGACCCAATTATTAGGAATTTATGTTAAGATGATTACATATGTACAGTCATTAACGGGATTTGAGAGCATTAATATATGTTTCCCTTGTCTTTTCCTAAGTTTAATGGTTTTCACCTTACATGAATTCATCTAGATTCATGACATTTCTTTTTTTTTACGAAATGATGTTAAGGTTGAGGTGATATGTGTCTTTTTTTGTAATTCTATGTGAATCATGGTTGTAACTCAATTTTAAACATATCCTGCACTTTCTTAGATCTCATCTAGGAAGGGTGTGAGTATTTGACATTTTTTGGGGGTACCTGAAAACTTCACTTCTGAAGCCTATAAAAATATCCTGTGGACTAAGTGGGATTTGGGGGTATGAATTGTAATTTCTTGGGGTCTCTTGATCCATAACTATTTAGCATGATTTTACATGAGATGATCCTACCTTAGGTGTACTAAGATGGATTGTTAGGAATTTAGATCTTGGTTTTCCCGAAGCTTTCCTGACAGACCAACTTCCTACAAGAGGCTCATTCATTTTCTTCACCAGTATTCATGTAGTAATAAGGAAATACAAAGGTTGGCATATTGTTTTTGGAGTTTCCCAGTTCCCCTTAAATAATTTTCCCCTTTTCCCTCCATTATGTCAAAATCCCTCTTATCCCCACTAAAAATCTAAATAACTTTCAGAAAAATCCTAACTCATTGCACAAGTCCCAAATTGCCTTTCTTATATTCCACTGACCCACCTAGGAGAACACATTATCAACTCATATATCTTGCGTGTTCTTACCCCGATCCAAGTTCTCTCATCATCTAATCGCATATAACTTGTGCAAAAAACTTTGGGACAAAATTATGGGTTGGACAAACACTACCCCCTAGTAGTTGTATTGATTCCTCGGGTGTTATAGCATTAAGTGACCACTCTTTCAAGTGAAATTTGTATTAGGTAGCTACACCTAATCCCAATTTGTTCCTCTCATAGTTTTTGGAACATCACCCCAACTTCTATATTCCCTTGACTGCACTTTTAGGTCCTCTCACCCTGACTAAGGTAGAGTCAAAAGTAGTAGGGATCGCAGCCACACCCTTTGTTGGGTACCTCCCTATCATTCCCTCGGGAAGGGTGGATGGGTGACCAAAGGGATATCTTCCTTAGCTACAAGATGAAATTTTGTGAGGGTCCCTCCTCTGGTCACCCAACCTCCCCGCACTTCGCATTCCCCTTCCCCTTCTCCCGGGGTGTAAATATAGGAGCCAACATGACTATTGAGGGTGCACTTACCAACATGAACCTCACTTTTCACACATACACTAGGGGAAACCTTTCTCCCCTCCCCTAGTCATAGTATTTCATATTCTAATAATTCAAAAACATTCAAATATTGGAAAAAATAAAAAAATATTATCTTAGATCTTGATTTCATGTATCCTTACTTACTTATACTATTCGATGATTCATTTTTCCTACCATATTACTTTCATTCATAGTATGTTCTATTATTTACATAAACACGTGCACATTCACATGGTACTTTGAGGTGAATACAAGTTATCTACATGTTATTAAATGATACATGATGCTTGAAAATATTCTCTACCAGTCCCACTAAGGCTCTTGGGTGTATATATCTTCCTACTTATCTATATTCAAGTGTTATCATTACAATATCTACTACTTTCATTCCTATTTTCAGTTGTATACATTGTGACATACTATCAATTTTTCTAACATGCTAATGGGTGCTTCATGTGTAGCATTTATCTTACAAGCCTACTCCCAACCATGGTTATATGATTTTTTTGTATCTTATTTATGCTTGTGTCTTGATCTCCATTCTTTCTGAGGCTATGCCCTATGTGGGATCGTTTGTTTTTATATATCCTTAAAGGTTTTGATTTTCTTGTGACATCCTAAGTAGTGTCCCATGTATTCCACCATCTCCTTATTTTCATTTTGTTATGTTATTGTGTGTTTGACTAATTTCAATTACATTATGCCATGATTTTTTGTCACTAGGACTTTATGAGATCTTTCTTCCCATTGTTTTACATGTGTCATGGTTGTTACTATGTGCATTCCCTATTCCCCCTACATGATTTCATCTTTATATTTCCTTTTTTAGTTTACACTTGCATTGATTCATCTCACATACCCTAGAGGAGTGGGGAAAGAATCAGGTGATAATTTCACCCTCTTAGTAGTCCATAAATCAGACATAGAATGGTACATAGAAAACATTGGCCAAATAGAGTTAAAAATGGCCAAGAATTAGACTTACGCCAAAAGCATCACAGGAAATAAGCACCCAAAACATAGAAGAATAGTGGGCACTTTTTGGGTCACTATGATGTATAGTTATTTAATCAACTAACTCGTATTTGATGTCATTATGACCAAGGATGTGCCCAAGTATGCAGAGAAGGAAAGGAATATATAACTAGTAGTGGTAGTTTTCATTTTTTTGGGGGTTTGATTATTTTCTCGGGTTGTTATTTTATTTAAATAACTACTAAAAGTAACAACTTATAATCTATCCAAAATTAGACAAAGTATAATCTATTAAAATCAACATGCAGAAAGGAATGCTTTTGCATATTGAAACTAATCTAAAAAAAGACTTACATGAATTGAAATTACTTTGAAAGGAAATTTACAAAAATTGAAAGTACTATGTAAATGAAATACAATGAAATAAATGCTATTCCAATTACAATAATATAATATTGGAAGTATTTTCTATCAAACATACTCATAATTCAATATTGTAAGAAAGTATGAACATAAATACCAACACAACAAGCCAATTCCTTGGTCGAGTGGGCCCTTGCTCTTCCTCGGCTTGGTTTGTCAACACAATTTTCTTAGAACAACATGCCTTTATTGATCAAAAATAGTTTCTTACAAATAATTAAAAGACTTACAATAGATACTTTCTATTACATATGCATATATCCTTTCTATTACACACTATCTCCATTTTCAAATCAGTCAAGACTACAATTTATAGCTCATTCCTCCAACACATGCCTAGTAATCTAGGTGGATGGATGTAAGGACAATTATTGAAGTTTGTTGTAATTCATAAAAGAGTTATAGGAACCAGGTTCCTTGTTTCTAGTATTCACTAACTTATTTAATTGATCCTTATGGTGGAGGAGATTATATCAATATAGAGTGTGACAAGTAGCACAGGTGGTTACCATGAATTCATTACCCTACACACATCACCATGCATCTCATCAAGACAATTAGTTGGAAACAATTGTAATCAATAGTCCAGAATATTCAACAAGAACAAAATGCATTATTTCCTACTTTATAGATATTCAATTCCCACCATCACATGCATTGATCAATGTGTTTGGAAGTAAAATTATTATAATTTTTTATTTAATGGGTCAATATATGGACTCATCATCTCCCTTGCACCTTACCTTTTGCAATTCATCTAGCAAAATACTGCTTCATTAACCTTTTCTCAAGTCTTTGTGCCATATTGAATTCTTCATACTGATCTAAATATCTCTTTGAAGTTGTACTCTTGAATCCCATGTGTTCATAGAATGAATATGCCCATTCTTTAAATTATTCCTCATGTTGTGGTGTAATATTTTTCCATGATTTCATAGGATTGAGAACCAAATGTGGTATATTCTTCATTCCCATCCATTCATCATTTTCTTCATATGTCAGATCTTGAATGATTTTCACAATTATTCTTTCTCTCCTCATGCTCCATGAGAGATTATGTGGAGATATTATCTCCATCATTTTCAATGGAATGTTTAAATTTTCCCATATTACGTTGCATTCAGCAATAGATTCCCCATAATTTTCCCTACTATAAGAAATGAATTTATTAATGCATTCCTCCATAATTTTTGGTTGCATATGTAGAAACTTAGGTGGTAATAGTAAGCTCTAAATTTTCTCCTCATCTAGTATACATTTTCATGTTGAGGCCTTATGAAGAACCCAATGGTCCTTGCCTTATTCATGAAATCATCAATTTTTTTATACCATAAAATTTGATTATACAAGGATTAGAAATATTTTAACGAAATTATCCCACATACAAATTGAGCATGAAATATGGTTTATTATGAACAACCATGCTATCTGGATCAGAGAGTAGATTTTGGTGTTCCTTGGCATTGGTATTATAAGCATCCCTAAAAATATTTGCATTAGATGATTCATGAGGCAGGCCATACTACAATTTGGCTACCTACCAAAAATAAAATGTTCTTGAAGAAATAGGTTGTAAAGTGAAGTTGACTTTCTACATCAAGAATTTTTGGACTAATTCAAAAATAATGCCAAGCTTAGACTCTAACTTCATTTTTATTCATGACTAGACTCAACTTGCTCTTTTAACATCTTATTTTCAGCAAGGAGTTTCTTATTTTCTTCACAAACTTTGGTCCAATCATCAGTTAAGTTAGTCCAAGCTTGTAGCCCAATATGTTTTTGTTTCCTTAAATCTGAAACTTCTAAACTCAACTCAAAAATGTTCTTTTCTTTGTCTAGATTTTGAGAATTTATCTACGAAGTTCATTTTTCAAAGAAGATTTAACTTCTTCCATACCTTTCAATTTTTTCCTCAACAGTTCAATCTTCTGTTATTTTTCTTTGGACGGTGGCTTTAACTCTTGATAACATGATTACATGCTGAAGTTATCTTTGTTCTTCCTCTTTTTCTTCATCATGAGAGGAAGGAATGACCTCTTCCTAAAATACAATTGGTTCTTTCCATTTTGGAATAACAAAATAGAGTTTAGAAAAAGAGGGACCTACTTTTTATTTCTTACACTATTATTATGTCATTTATGGAGCTCGTTCCTTGATTTCTAGAGCAGGCCTTTCCATTTCTACAACTCCACCTTCTATTTCTAGACCTTTCTTCTCAATTTATAGAGTTGGTTCATTTATTTTCGGAGCTCCACCTTTGGTTTTTTGGAGCTTTTCTCATTTTTTCTCGGATCTCTCTCCTTTTTTGAAGTTGGATATCTAGATTCCAAAGCTTCAAGTATCTCACTATGGGCCAATTATTCCAATATTTAGGGATCTCTTTAATTATTCAAAAATTCTTTCTCTATATTCTTTTTGAGGTTTGAGAGGGTTCCCCTTCCCGATATTTTTATTTGGTAGTATGGGACTAGAATCCCCCTTTTTTTCCTCATCTAAATATTCAATATAAATTTCCTTTAGCTCAAAACTCGGGTTTGATCCTTCATACTTTTATTTCTAAGGTTTAGAACTAGATTGACGTGGAGTATCATCAGCCTTGAAGTAACTGAGGGGTGGAAGAGGTGTGCAAGGACCTTCCTTTGATTTTTTCCAAACTTTTTCCCATGAAGGATTCCCATGCCTTCTCCCCTCTTGGTTTATTTAAGAAATAAATCTTGCACATTAGTGGAATTAGACCATGGTACTTTCTTTATCCTTTTCCCTATATGTATTTTGTGTACATGGTGTAGATGGAATTAAACAAAAACCCTAGGAGGTTAACTTTGAGCTCTATATTTCTCTTCCCATATTTCAAGTGAATAATAAGTTTCATTGCATTCCCACCTAATACAAAGTGTTTCTCATCACAAGTGAAATAATTTATAATACATGACGAAATAGATTTCCATGGTTTAGAAAGGATTTCCCTCATTACCCCCTTTCGAATCCTTGGGGTTAAGTATGATTTCGGGGAGTGGCTAATCTTCACCAAGAAAGATTTGAATGAGGTATTTAATATAATAATTACCTAATACTCTTATTATTAAGTCAGAGAGACCACTTATGGTGATTATAGAAATACGACTAACTTTGGTTTTCATTCCTCTAACCCATTTTTAAAATTTTTCAAAATTCAAAACAAATTCTTCAACCAACTCAGAATCATACCCTTCAATTTTTTGATAAAATCTAACCAACCTACATCCTAGAATATTTCAGCGACTACTACATCTTTTAAGAGTAATAATGGTGAATCATGATCTAATTTTATTCTTCTACCCCATCTTATTGAAGTCTACAGGGGAAATATTTGAAATGACAATTACTTTCACTATTTCAAATATTTTGTGTGAAATTAATTGTCATTCACTATTTTTCATCTAAAGAACTATTTTTGTGTGAAAGTATATGAAAAATAGTTCTTCATATTTCAAATATGAAGATATTTTCTAGTTCTCTATTTGTAACTTCTACTTTTCCATTAGCTTTGAGGATGATATGGTGACGAATTTTGGTGCTTGATATGATAGATTCCTACAAAGGAATCAATCATGTTAGAAATGAATTGAGTTCCTTGGTCAGACATTATGGATCTAGGTTCTCTAAATCTCTGTATGATCACGTGGTATAAGAAATCATATACAAATTCTTCAATAGAAGAAGGAAGGGCTTGAAATTCTACCCATTTTGAGACATGATCGGTGCACACCAATATATACTCTTTTCCATGAGATAGGGGTCTAATTTTCTAACAAAATTAGTTCTATAATTCTTAAAAGGTCCTAAAACCAATTAAGGATTAAGGGTCATTTTAGTGGACAAAATAGGTTTCCCCATTCCTTGATATTCATCACACTTTTGCCATATGTATCTTTTCACATTCTTGTGTAGGGAAGGAAAGTAGTATCTAGCTCCAAGGATTTTGTGGATTGTCCTCTTAACTGAATAATGTCTCCTCTCATTTCATCATGAAAATATCTGATGATATCATAAACTTCATCCTCCCTAACACACCTACAAATAACCATATCAGTACCACACTTAAATAAATTTCCATTACACCATGTATAAGTAGCACTATTTTGAACTAATATTTTCCTTTCTTTTCCTATAAAATAAATTGGAAAATTCCTTGTGGTCATATAGTCAACAATATCAATAAACCATGGTGATTGTGCTAAAATTGCAAATAGGTTCTCATCTAGAAAGTGGTCTTCAATAGGATCTTCTTCACTTGAAACATTCAATCTTGAAAGGAAATCAACAACAACATTAGCTTTCCCTGGTTTATCAATTATTATCATATCAAATTCTTGCAAAAGGAGTAACCATCTAATAATCCTCCCCTACTACTGTCTTATTCATCAAATACCTTATTGTTTAATGGTCTATGTCTATGAATTGTTTTTATAGCTAGTAACATAATTCCTAGATTTATTAAGAGAATAAACAATATCCAAAAACTTTTTCTCATTTGTAGTTTAGTTTTTCTCTGTAGGGGTCAATTTTTGCTGATGAAGTAAATTGCATACATTTTTTATTTTTCATCCTTTTGACCAAGTACTACCACCATTACAAGTATTAGATGCATCAGTATGGATATGAAATTTTTCCCTAATTTTTTCCTCTAAAATTGGAGTAGAAGCAAATTTATATTTTTGGCTTCAAAGGCTTTTTGGCATTGAGAGTTCCATTCAAAAACATAGTCCTTTGTAAGTAAAGAGAACATAGGTGTAACATTATTACTGAAATATTTGATAAACCTTCTATAGTAACCTACATAGCCTAGAAATATCTTAACATCAGTCTATTTTTTTGGTACAAGAAGGTTAATAATGATTTATATTTTCTTAGGATCAACCTGAATACCTTTAGCAGAGATATGATGACCCAAAATAATCCCTTGATCAACCATAATTAAACATTTCTCATTACTCAAGGAGAGTTATTGCTTCTCACATATTGCTAAAAATTTCTTTAAATTACTCAAATAATTTTTAATATCAGCCCCATGGACAAAAAAAACATCCATGTATACATCAACATAATAATTATTAAGATCTACAAAAATAGCCAAGACTGCCCTTTGAAAAGTAGCAGGTGCATTGCATAAACCAAATGGTAAAAATTTGTATGCAAATTTTCCCCAAGGAATTTTGAAAGTGGTTTTATCTTGATCTTATAGGGATATATAAATCTGATTGTAGAAAATAAATCCATCCAAAAAGGAAAAATATTTCTTTCTTGCCAAATTATCCAAAACTTGGTCTATAAATGGCAGAGGAAAATAATATTTCTTTGTAGCTTTGTTAAGTTCCTTATAGTATACACATATTATACATTTACCATTCTTCTTAGGAACTATAACAAGTGGGGACACCCATTGAATATCAGATATAGGATAGATAAATCCAACTTTCAACAATTTCTTAATTTAATTTTTAACAATATATTTGAGTGTTGGATTAATCCTACATTGTGATTGTCTTATTGGTGTAACATATTCAGTGCAAATGAGGTGATTACATATGTTAGGGTGTATTCATATCATTTCAGTATGATCCCATGAAAATGCTACAGAATGATCTCTCAAGACATTAATAATTTCAACTTTTTTATCACCATTTAGATTTGTAACTATGTTCAATTATTTCCCTAGCTTAATATACATTTATTTAAACTCAAATAGGTTTTATTTATTATTTTTCATTTTCTAGAGAATTAAAAGGATAAAAATGGTGTTGCATCACATGGAATATTGTTGTGTTTTTAGAATACATGACTCTAGCTAAAGGACAATGAAAACCACTTGACATTTTCTTCTCATGACAAGCATGTGGTTGAGGAGTATAATCGTACATCTCAACATTACCTTCTTCTAGAAGACTACTATCATTTTTAGTAGCTGAAATAGTTCTTACCATAGTCATAATAGTTCTTTCTAGAGCCAAAATGGTTTTTCTAGATCTAGAATGGTTCTTTTGGAGACAGACTATACTTCTTATTAAAACTCTTGTATGTTTAATCAATTTCATTCACATGGTTTTTTACTATAATCATTGCTAAATAAGAAGGTCCCATATAATCCTCATCCAATCCATTCAATCCATATATTTTCATAAGTTTCAAAGTTTGGTGAGTAAGAGAATAAAGGTAAATGTTCTTTGTTTTAGACCCATTTGACATAGTCATGTTTCCAAACCTACAATTAATAAATGCAACAATAGTAGCAAGCCAAGGCCTTCCAAAAATAATTAGATAACCAGATTTTTGTTATTTGGGTTGCAAGATCATGAATTCTATTAGATATTCCCATGATTCAACTGTAAACATTACATCTTATATGATCCCCTCGAGTACAATAATAGATTGGCCTGTCGTTTGAAGGATATTTTTGGTCGATTACAATCCTAGAAAAGATAGTATATTCATTGTATCTATTTTCATTACGTTAATGGAATCTTTGAGATCTATCAAAACATTAGATATGGTTTGAACATATATGGTGATAGAAATTATTGGACTCCCTAGATCCCCATACTTAGGTAAGAACTCCTTTCTGACAATAGATCAATTAACTTTCCATCAACTTGCACTATATTTGGGTATTATTTCTTCTTCCTAGTGTCTTTATGCAGAGGCTTTTAATCACCTTGTTAATTTTTGGAATGTATCTAATTGATCTTAAAAGTGGAGTCTTAATATTCAACTTCCTTAATTCCTACATTAATGAAGATTCTTCCTTGGAAATATTTTCCTTCAATCTCTCAAGGAAGGGAGTTGTGTGAACATTCTTATCCTAAACTTTAGTGGTTTCCTTAATTTGTTTTTAAACTATTTTTTAACAATATGGTCATCCTCCATATTTTATTTAGGTATTTATATAATAACCATTAGAGGGTTATCAAATGTATTTCCAAATCTCAATTGTAGGTTATTGATTAAATTTACCTACATTATTCCCTCTTGTCTAGCTTCATTAATTGAAGTTATTTGTTGATTTTTTTGATTTGAGACTATTTGATTTGGTAGTTGGGTAAGAGTTCCTTTCCTCCCTATGAGTTTAATTGTGGTGGTAGCATCAAATATTGTTATGGAGGATATTTTTTTATTTGATTGAAGGTTTTATTTTGATACCATTATTGATTTGTTCATGATTATGCATTAACTAGTGGCATCAAGTTTTGTTGATTGAATTGAGGCATCTATAGCTGTTGGTTTGAGAAACTCATCCAATTTTCTTGTGTCCAATTAGGTTTCCCATAATTATATGTAAGGGTATGGATAAGCCACAAAATCAACCAAAGGTTTTGGAGGAATTGGAAAAGGTCTTGGAAGAAATGAATTTTGATTGTTTAGTCTCTAAACATAGCTTGTCTCGATGTTAGTTGAGCAACCTTGTTGAGTATTTATTTATAAAGAGGAAGAAAGGTACATTGATTAGTGTCATTCTCATTTAATTTAAAATTCAAACATATGTTTGTGTTGCCTAAAGGGTGGTTTTTTAAATAATGTATTTTCCTACACCTATGACCATACACATTCAAAGGATTTGTGGTAGCATTAATTTTAGATTTCAATCCATCCAATGTAGAGGTTAGTTGTGTAAATATTTCAGTTTTCATGTTGGAAAGATATTCCATGAGCTGGAAAGTATCATAGGAATGCTTCACAGTTCTATTTTTCCTAATACTTCCCCTTGTTCTAGAATAACTCCTAAAAAACTCAACAATTTAGTGGAGGGTAAGATTATTCACATCACCTCTTCCCATCAAATTAAAATAATCTCTTTCATATTCATCAAGTCCTTTAAGAAATGTCATTTTACTTAGTTATTAATTAAACTCATATCCACTCCTATGGACAAAAATAAATCTATATAAGTAATCTTCCAAATTTACATCTTCTTTTTGTTTGATTTGAATGAATTCCTCCTTCATATCCCTTACCCTACAATAATCTTAGAATTTTCTAAAAAACATTTCTATTTCTTCCTAGGAATGGATGGAGTTAGGTTCCAACCCCATAAACCATATCATGGTATAATCTTCAAGAGTGGAAGGAAAAATCTTGAGCTTCGGTTATTAATGTTATAGTCATATATCTAGCATAATATTTTAAAATCAAATAAGAATTGATATGGGTATTCTACTAGAATTCCTCTAAATTTT
Source organism: Taxus wallichiana var. yunnanensis (assembly GCA_018340775.1). Taxonomy (NCBI): domain Eukaryota; kingdom Viridiplantae; phylum Streptophyta; class Pinopsida; order Cupressales; family Taxaceae; genus Taxus; species Taxus wallichiana. The sequence continues at coordinate 601,952,983 of CM031235.1, forward strand.
CTCAAGTATGGATGGAGAATTTTTTTCATAAGGGTTTATTATTCTTCATTTAGGAGAATGGGATAAGTAAAATTTTGTCCCATGGGCCTATTCCCTTCAGGAGAGTTTTCTATGTTGGTGTGTGTCACCATTCCACATCATTGGGTGAGTCATCTCACTTAGGTGAGATCGTAGGTTTTGTGTCACTTAGGGGTCATCATGGGATTCTCTTAAGCATCATTGGGATTTACTTCCCATTCTAGCATGTAACTCCCCTATCCACTCAATTTTCATGATTGCATCACTTTGAGGGTTACACAACACCCTCTATATGTACACCATTCTAGATCTATGAGACAGAGAGATTTTGTGGATTGTAACAAGGTTCTACCTGTTTATGCATGTTTTCAGTTGACGTTCGCTCCTCTTGAGGTCTCATCACACTATCATTCACATGTCCTTGGATGTTCACCTTGTCCCTCATGATCCTCATGCTTTAGGTTCTCACACACCCTCTTTTATGGTATCGAGCTCACACCTTATGGATCCGTGCAACTCCCGTGTTTACGTGTTTTCTATATTCTAATTATGATATACATATTTCTCTGCATGCATCATAATGGATATTTTATCATGTGTTTTAATGCACTCGATTCAGGCATTTATACCTATGTTCAAGATTTTTCAGTTTGCATTTTTTTGTGCTTTTGGTTAGTGGTTTTGAGTTTTCAGTGGTTCACTATTTTCTAGGACTTGCATGTGTGTTCTAGGGTATATTGTAGTCTCAAGTTGCAGGTTTGAGGTTTTATATCAGTTTTTCTTGTTACTATGTTGAGTTTTTTTAGATTCAAAAAATAGTTTTTGAGCTCAACTTGGCCCCCATCTTTCCAAGCTAGGAACCGAGTTGGTTCCCCCACTCACTCATTTACCTTTCATGTCGGCTTTTCTTGTTTAAACTTTTTATGATTTTGCATTGGGTTTTGTTTGAATTATATGATCTTTGACCTCTTAGTTTACATGTTCTAGATCAGCATCATTGGGATTCACATTCCCCTTGTTGCCTTGTCCTTGGTTTGTGGAATTGGCCTTGCTAAATTTTAATCATCCCGCTTCAGAAATGACTATGTTGTGTTGTTGTGTGCCCTAGTTTTACTTGGCCCTTTACCACTCCTCACCTCTCATGTGCTTCATGTTAGATATGTCTCTCCATCGGTTTTTTATGTCACTCACTATGTTTGATAACCAAAGTGTGGTTTGATCTTGTGATTTTCCTTCTTACCATGGTTATGGCTTGTGTTGTGTTTTCAATTGCATTGGAATTCACGGTACACCTCACTCAACCGTCCTCTAATGCACCTAGCCACCCCATACAAATCACCAAAGCATGTCTTCCCACGTATCTCAAAGGGTGGTAATCAATCCTTCTCTTGTGGATTTGGAGGCTTATTAGATAGAGTTGGAATGTGGAGAAAAATTGATTTTGGGAGATTGTGTTATTAAGTTGTAACTTGTTAAATAAATAAAAATTTGGCATGTTGTTCCTACATTGTGGGAGGCTTGTATATTTGCATTTTAGAGTTTTTTATAATCTCGTTATAAAAAAATAAAGAACTATTTATTTAGTGTTATTATAGTTTGGAAACTATATTGAATCAAGTTGTGATTTTTTCTATTGAAATGAGAAAATTTGTTACCTTGTGGAAATATAATTTTTCCATTTCTTAGCATTTGATAAAGGAAAATATCAATTTATTTGAATAAAATAAAATTTGATTTTATTGAGGTAATTGTGCTTATTAAAATAATGTAGAACCATGGCTTTGGATTTGAAATGTAAAATTTCATTGTTAAAAGCGTAGATCTTACAACATTTTTACTTAGTTTTTTTATTGATACATTTGTAAAAAAATGAAGAAAAATGGGTTCTAGTTGTTGTATAATAATGGTTTACAAAATAAATTTGTGATGGTGTTTATCACTATTTCAATCTTACCTTATTACCTTATTTACTTCAAAAATGGTTCCTACCTAATTAATCGGCTCTATCACTTACTTATTTACACTTAAAAAGTATATAGGGATTTATAATTCAAAGAAGGGAATGAGCGTGTTTATGTGTGTGTGTGTATGTGTACATTTATACAAGTATACATATGTATGTATGTATGTATGCATGCATGCATGCACATATGTATGTATGTATGTATGTATGTATGTATTAGAATATTTGTGTTTGTACATATAGAGAGATTTTCATATATACATTTGTTTTAAAATAATGAATTTAAAAAAAAATTATATTTGTATAAGTAGGAAAATTTATGTATGTATGTATATGGTTTTATTTTAAAATAATATATACATGGAGTTTTGTTTTGTTTTAAAAAAATGTAATGGGGGCCACGACCTAGCCATGACCCCCAAAACCTTGCAAATTTTAGCATTACACAACCTCCACACTATATAGAGCATGACCTATTTGTTTAACCCCTGCACTCCCCTGCACTCCATACAAGAATGTGTAGTCTCTCATATCCACCGCCTTAACCCACCTTTCACACACACACACACACACACACACACACACACACACACACACACACACACACACACACACACACACACACACACACAAAGATGAATATATGTATATGTATATGTGTCGTGTATGCGTGTCTATGTATGTGTATGTGTATGTGCATGTGCATGTGCATGTGCATGTGTATGTGTATGTGTATGTGTATGTGTATGTCCATATGTATGTATGTATGTATGTGTATATATATGTAAATATATCCTTTCCTCCGCGAACCCTAGTGAGGGTTTTCAAATTAATAAAGATAAATAAATAGATGAAAAATAAACTTTATGTGTGTGTGTGTGTATACCCATATATATACATATACATATACGTATTTATGTGTGTGTGTGTATGGATATATACACTTGTACATATGTATACCCATATATATACATATACATACATATATGTATTTATGTGTTTATGTATATGTATGTACACACACACACACACATATATAAATATGTATATGTATATGCATATATGGGTACATATATGTACAGTGTGTATATATATATATATATATATATATATATATATATATATATATATATATCATGTCCTCTGTCAACCCTAATGAGGATTTTCAAATCAACAAAGATTAAAAATAGATGAAAAATAAACTAATTTGTGACTCCATGAGAGCTCCTCCACAACCTGCAACAAAAAACAACAAATGAGAGAAATGAATTGTAATAGAATTTTTAACGGTGAGATTAGGGATTTTGGGAACCCTAGGGATTAAGGGTGGAGATCCCTTTAATCCAAGGGATCCAATCAAAGATATGAATAACCTTTTTCCCAACTAGGATTATGGGGTTGACTTAGTTGGTTGTGTAAGTGGGGCTCTCCCTCACTCCTTTTTAAATTTGGGTGAATAAAATTAAATTAAAATTAGCTTTTAATTATTTTGGGTGCAAAGGGGCATGGGTTAATTTAGATGGGACCTATGCCAAATTTAATTAACCTAATATATATTCAATCTATATCTTACCTTGCTAAGATAAATCCTTAGTGTGAAAAATGTATTAACCCTTGATAAAATTATAACGTTAATTGTTCAAATTATATTATGGATGCTTTTTATACCCCCATGGTTAAATTAATGAATTGGGATAAATAAATAATTAAATTATTGGCTTGGGAAAATAATTAAATAGCTATTAAATATTTAATTATATAATTTTTTTAAATGTACCCTAAATTTAGAGATTAACGGTTATCTAAATGGGCATTTTTGGGTCAAAAACATGGACACAACATTAGGTATTAGAGCTAAGGTTTCAACGCTGGACTAGAATAAAATAAAAATAAAAATCAATTAATAGGATTAATTAATTTATTTCCCATTAAAAAAATCTTTCTACTAAACCTAAATGCTCTGTTCACATGTTTTGGGATCTTTGAGATGAGGAGCCAAGTATCTATTTGTTAGGAACCAACATCGCGGACCACCTACCCCGAAACAAAAGAAATGGAGCTTGGACCACAAATACTTGATACATTATTATAAATAATGGAATTAATTCATGATTTCCTTGCATTGCAACGTGATCTAGTAGAGGAGGTTTCTCATCCAAAGGAGGTTACTCAACTAGAGGAGTTTACTTATCCATATGAGGGTTCACACTCTACAATACATTAGCATAAAAATAATTGATTTTCAATATCACATAATCCAATCATACAATTTTAGAGAGTCACTTTATATCATGATAGCTATTCACGAGAGAATCATTAGGCCACCCCCGCTAGATACACCACTCTTTCCTCTTGGAGAGAGAGTAGTAAAGCCCTACCCTCATGGTTAGAGAACAAGAATTTTCATCAAATATATACTTTATCTCCACCCACCTACCTATAAATGGATGAATGATAGGTTTGGTTTGAGTTATGGATCCTTAGTCTTGTGATTACTTTAGGTTGCACCCTTATGACAACAACATAAAGGCTCATCTAACTATACACCTCCATGATGCAGTAGGTGTTTAGTGGATAAATAAGGAGTGTAAGCTCCATTTGAATCAATATAAAATGACATGGGAGATATTTTAGGAGCACTTTTGGGATTGGTATATGTCAGAGAACTTCATTTAGTAGAGGATATATGAGTTTCATGATCTTCTATAGGTTTAGGTAATGTAACCTAGTATGAGATTCATTCGTCATACCTTCTACACTATGTGGATTACCTTTAGGATGAGAAATTGTAGGTTTAAAACTTCATCAATGGCATGAATGCATATTTAGTGCAGAAGGCTATTTAGATGATGAGAACAAGGAAAGGCCCAAGATTTTGGGATAGAAATAGGAATGATTTTAAGGATTGAAATCATACTCAGTAATATATTATTCCTCAAGGCATGAATACACCCCTAAGAGGAGGATTTAGACCCACACAATTAGTTTTGAGACCCCTTCCAAGTCTAAAATAACACACATAACATTAGGATCATCATCATCAGCGATCTCGACCCTCATAAGATATGTAGAGAGGTAGAACCATTACCATTCCTATAGGGTGGTTTCATGACAATGTCAATAATCATACTTGATTCAACAAAATCCTGAATTTGTGCTCTTATTACCTCTAAGATAGGAGGTTCCAAAGAATGTTCATAAAACTAGGCTTGCCCTTTAATTTTCAATTGTCTAAGCTAATGTTCTCACACACAAGAGGGTGTTAAAAAGAATCTTATTCTAAGGTCATCCTTTTTACTTTGGTTTTTCTACGAATTCCAAAGTAATTAGTAAAACACAAAGGATTTCATTCATTAATAACACACAAAAGAACACTATGAAAGATCATTTCATTTTTAGTTAAAATGTACATCTACACCATTAACAAGATATATACCTATAATTAAATCACCCCTAGAATAGAATGCCCATTTTCCCTAGGATACTAATATACTACAATTTCTCACTCATCACAAAATAATCCATAAATAACATTCATGTTTATAAACATAGTGTTGATATACATCCATTTAATATTACATGTATTTCAAGGATAACTCGTTATTACAAAAGCATATAAAATGCTACAATTTTCTTCATGTCCCACATACCTGCAACCACCGCATGGTCAGCACAACTATTAGCATGGAATCTAACTACAATCAAGCATGATTTACATTTTCATAGTTTTCCAATAATAATGAAATAATACCTAACACACTTTTAGGGAGAGTAAGAATACAATTTCCATTTCATTTCATTTTCAAAGCCAAAAGATAGGGATAGAGAGAGGAGAGAGAAAACACCATTTCTTTTCACATTCAATATATTTTCAAACAAGCGTCAAGAAGGTTTCCTACATTCATGTAATAGTGTTTACAAGGTTTCTCAATTGTTATTTTGTTTGGATAAGGTCATATGACAATTTTCTCCATTTAGTTACAAGTTTCCAAAAAGCATCAATTTTAGATAAGTTGTGCAAAAATCAGCGTTCAAAAACCATCTTTGAGATTCAAACACATAAGGGAAACAAATTTACATACTCCCCTATATATAGGGAAATAATAAAAGATGAAAAACCCAAAACTAGTGAACTATGTTCAATTAGCGCCTATCTTTCCGAGTTTCCGATCATAAATGCATCCAAATGGCCTCGTCACCCAATGACCAGAGGCCTACAAAAACCACTTGGAAAACTAACTTGTAAACTGATTTTCTCTTAACTAAGGGTTGGTAGTGATTTCCATGGAGAATTACTCAAGGTACGTGAAATTCAATACTCATTTCTACACTTAAGGCCAAAATTGTGGGTCAAAATAAAATTACATTTTTAACTTTCAATAACTATTTAAATCTACAAACTAGCCAGTTGTGCTCCTAAACGTGTGATGGAAAAATTAAATGAATGTACAAGTGACAACCTAGGGTTTTTTTGAACACTCCATGTGACAAGGAACACAACCAAACATTTATTTTCTCATTTCAGGGTTTGTAGGGATGTTTTGCACCTCATTGAAAAATAGGATTTGTTAATATAAAAAAAGGTCATCAAGAAGTGGTTTTCACTAAGTTTCGCGTGTAACCCACACACCACATGATTTCCATAACCAAAACTAGTATATTATTTAGTCCATCCATCTAACGAGACAAATGGGGGTAGCATTTACAATCATGGTTACTAGTCTAGTTTAATACAAAATAGAGGCAAAATTTACTATAAAACAATATGTCATATTTAATTCACCTAGATGTTATTTTTCTTTAGATTGATTTACATTTCCATTACAATTAAGAAAACTAGGAATGTTAAAATAATGCAAGAGAGTGTAAGATTACCATTCTTGATAATACTCAAACTTGGATACATTAGGCTCCAAGCGGTCCACATTCATAATCCATGAGACTATATAATTGGAGAGGATCTTTACCAAACAATTTACGAGCATTGTTCTTACCTCCATCATACAAAATTTATGGGTCACTTGCAATTAACCTACAAAAATCTTCTTCCCATGAAACCACATCACCTCGGGCACATTTCTTTGAGCCAATTTCCAAATAGTAACATGTCTTGTGTAAGGGCATGTTAATCTTCTTTGAATTAATCCAAATTTAATAAGTAGTCTAACGAGACACACTTTTAATACATTTTAGAAAATAGATCATGTGCATAATGTATGCCTTCACATTTTTCATACATATCTATCAGGGAATCTTGACAACATATTTTACTAATTTTCTCTATCCACGATGCTTTGATGTATGTCTAGGCATTGATTTAATTTTCCCACCTTGGCGCACGCTGGTGAGATAAAAAAAAGGTTGAGGGGGTGTGTCTTAAAACCTACCAACAATATTTTACTTGAAGGTTTTCCAAATAATTTAAAAAAAAACCAATCTCTACCTATCCCGCCATCAGTGCAGTCCAAGAAACTACATTTCTTCAGGCATATATCAAACATTTCACATGCCCTGTGTAAGGACCATGTCAATTTCCTCTATGGAATCTCATTATCTTTTTATAAACATTTCATGCACCTTACATATGCTTCCATGCTTGCACAATTATCTACTTGGGAACTTTGTATCCATCATAAATAACAAATAACATCTCCTTATTTCGCTTGATGGATGTATGAGGTTTGTTTCAAATATCCAAATTAGGCACAAGCTAGGAGATAGCTTCAAAAGGATGTGGTACTTGGCTTTACACCCATCAATATGCCTTTTCTTAAAATTTTCCAAGGCATTTAAAAAATTTGTCAAAGTCCATGAAGCCACATTTTTAGAGGCATTTTAATTAAGAGTTCACATGGGTTGTGTTTGCCTCCACAATTACATTCATATTTGTGTGCAAGTGATAAAATAAAGAGTATTTGGGTCAAAAGAGCTAGTTTCCCTCTTGGAAATGTATTTTCAAAAACCCCTATGTGTATTTTCAACACTCACATCTACCAAAAATATTAAATAAAAGATTCCTCCAAAAGAAACTTGATAACATCCATACCCTGTTCCAAAGGTATCATTTTGACACATGATGGGAATAAGCTGCCATTATCATTTAAATAACATTTGACTGTAACCCATCATCTTCTATAGTTGGCACCATTTTCCATCCCCTTCAATCTGAACAAGTTTATATACCATAGGATTCCTAGCCTCGTGTAACTACAAAGACCTATCTTGCTCAATTTGAATCTCCCTCTAAATTTTCATAATCATGTGCATCTTAACTATTCGGTGTTTTCATGCGAGAAAATAGTTATATATAATTTAGATCCAAAAACAAGAAAAGAAAACTACCCAAGTCAAATCAATTGATTGTCCTATGTAATTTGGATGCATTGAAAGAACCAAACTTCGTCATTCTCCTTTGACATACATGCATGCTAAGAAATGGAATAAAACATTCTCACAAATAAAAATATTTATTTTCTTGAAATGGGGTTTGGCACAAGCTCCAAGAACTAAAAGGAATTTAGGGATATTTAGCATATTTAATTCTTTAATTATTATCATTTTATTTTTGTTATTTACTATTTTCTAATACCCAAAAGACCATATTATATTAGATTTATTTTATCCAAACCAAAATATCTCCCCACCATGGAACTTACAAGTAATTATCTTCATTTGAAAAATTACGTAGATTACCTTTATTGCTATCTATAATTGATGCAGCCTAGAATTTATTGTGAATAACCTAGGCACGTTGGCACATCACTCAACCTAAGCTGAGCACTCACCCAAAGTGTGCAAAGGAACTAGGTATTCTTTAGAGTTTCTTGTATGGGATTTTAGCATGATCGTGAATATAGGTATTCAAATTCATAACTAATAATAGTAAACAACACAGTGCATAAACTAGATATAGATCTTAGAATATATGTAAGATGAACTAAAAATGACTATAATAAGATTTAACATGCAAGAACCATATTTTGTTGTGTTTAGCACCATTATCCAACCAATATGAACCATTATATTAAATATTGTAAAACACATAATCTTCTTACATTACATAAGTATCTTCATGAGTCATGCGCGTGACAAAACTAGTAGCATAACTCTACAACTTGACACACACAAAATTGTGCAAAACAAGACATATATATATATATATATATATGGGTGGGGAATTTCCTTCACCACCCATGCACTTCCCAAAATAGGTCACATGCTAATAATCACCATGCACCTTTAAAAATAAATAAAAACATGTAAGTGCTCTTAATAATAGACTTCCTATAGTTAACTCTGAGTAGAAATCCTATTATTAGCCTAAACTATGCATGGAACTCAGTTATTGTTTGTTCCCAAAATACCATTGTGTGGACTGCAATTCTTCATGTCTTTGTGTGCTCAACATGTTATCTCCGAGAATATCCCTTATCCAAAAAATGGATAAGTCATGATTCAAGGTGTTCGGCATGCTCTTATTTTGTTATTATTTTGCGCCCTCAAATGCACCTTGCTCTAGCGTGTGCATCCTTTATGTGCCTTCACCTTAGAGTAATATGTTATCTTCTCAACATTACCCCACACTAAAGTACATTTCCTCCCTAGCAATGGGTAATTCCTTCTTATGTATTCAACAATAAAGAATAAGGGACGAAAGAATGAATGAAAAACTTTACAAAAGAATGAAGTTTACTCTACAGTACCATCTTCCTTAGGTAGGACTAACTATGGATATTCATTTTTGAGTTCAGCGTCTAAGGTCTATCAGTCACTTAGCATGCTACCTGTCTTTTATGGAATTTCTATCACAATGGCATCCATTTCATCCTAAGTGATCTTTTCCTTTTCATTCTGCATTACTTAGACAACATGTGCCATACTTGAGACCATTCCCTCGATGGAGTCTATTTTCTACACTATAAGTTTCCCAAGTTCATTGATCCTATATTTGTGTGGATCTTGGGCTACTAGAAGGGCCTCGTTCTTTTTTTTATCACTGACTAACCTCTCTATGCACCCAAGTGTTTCATCCTTCATTTCCTTTAGAAATTCATTATCCTATGCTATAGTTTTGATTCTTATTATGACGTCTGGAATTGCACACATGTTTAAATCTTGATCCTCTTTCTTCATCTCATCTTTCAATGTTTGGAGTAAGGCCTCAAAACTTGAAAATTTCCTAACAATAGTATCCCTTTCTCTTGTTGTTTCTTCTCTAGGATATTTTGGTGTGGCTATAACAAGTTTCTTTACTCAAAACAAGATCCACCAGAGTGTGCAAATAATGCATTGCAAGGGAAACTTCGAGGAACATTAGAATCCAAATGAGGCCCTACCTTAATGATATGATCACCAAGCTCCTAAGCCATGCTAAAAATTCCTCATTCTTTGCCTTTACTCATTCCTTATTTTCTTTTAAGCACTTTATCTTTGTAGTCTTATCCTTGTTATCTTCAAGTAGAATTTTAATAATGGCTGCCTTATCAATGTTCCTTCATGCCACTTCATCAGATACCTTGACCAAGACATTTTTACTTAGTCATCGAAATTACATGAAGGTTAACAATCATGTGCCTAATATTTGGTTGCTTCTTTACAGCACGACACACATGAATTCTCATATACATCAAAATATGGTTCATCCATGTGTGTCTACATGGACTAGGAAAACTAATTTCTAGTCCCCACATTGGCCTTTTTTGGGTTCATTAACTCCCATCTATATAAATCCTTTGGCCCTACATTTTTCTAGAACCTAGTGTGAAAATCTTACTAGATTCCTCTATGTACCCCATATCCGGAGTCACATAGTCCTCACCTACCTTTCCTTTCTTTTTCTTCTTTCCCTTGGGAACTTGGGTGCTAGAATCTACAATGGGTCCTTCACCTTCTTGTGTGGAGTGAGGCATGCCAGATGGCTCATCCATCTCCTCTTATGTCTCCTTGACCCCCTCTTCATCATCTTTCATTTCCTCATCATGAGGCTCCTTTGTATTTTCAAGTTATACCGGGGTCCCTGACACACTTTCACTAGACTCATCCTCTTCATCCTCCCTGAGCTTTAACTTTATCCTCCTCTTCTTCTCATGTACTTCTTTTCGAGGAGAGATATGATGTTATATACACGAAGGTTATGATGGCCCCATGCTTTGATTCCTTGTCCTTCCGAATACCCTTTTATATTGGTTTTCCTCATTTATTGGGTTTGTATATAAATTTGGCACACATGTTTACAAGTCTTCCTCCTCTTCTTATTGTTGGGGAGGAGTAATCTTGCACTCACTTTCCTTAGTGTCTGAGGGCTACCTCCATCCCCTATGCACTAAACCATTTATATCCGCATGTTCATCTTCTTATTATTTCAATGGTGAAGTGGGATTTTCAGCACTAGGTTCCCAACTATATGGTTCCCCTTTGGTGGGCCTAGTAGCATAAATTCATTTTCAACATACTTACCATTTTCCAACCTAGGATTAAGCTGGATATAAATCAATGTGGCCCCGCTATCGCCAATTTCCAAACTAACAAGACTCATGGTTATATCATCTAATATGAACCTCTCAATATAAGTAGACCTTCCTAGGTATGTGTAAGTCTTTCTCAAGGTATGGTAGTCACATTCTACCTTGTCTGCATTGTAGATTAACCTTCGTGCATTAGAAAACCTATGAACTGCCACCTAGAATAATCACATTGTAAAGGTGTAAGGGAGTTTACACCAGGGAATCCATGTCCCATCCTTCATTGCAAAGTGTGCAATGTAAAAGTGTTGGTACATAGCAAATTGTACCAACTTCCCAACTACTGATGGAAACTCCTTAGGAATTCTCCATTCCTCTTCAAAGGACACACGAAGTCTATCATACCACATATTTTCACTTTGCTTGAATGGGCCACTCATACATCCCTCACATAAATACTTCTCAAACCTCTCTACTAGAGACTTATTCTCTATAGGATAGATCCCTCCCATAAATACTTCCCAAATCTTGTTCTTTGGCTCATCGGGTACTCCAATTTCAATAAAAACAAGAGAGAGAAAAATGGAACCAAATCTTATCTTCTCACCTTTGCATGCTTCTTCAATGATGGTATCTACTATGTATCTTGCCAAGGTGTAAATTTCTCCCTATAATATCTTATTGGAAATGTGTAGCCACATGGTGTTCACTTGTGACTAATTCTCCTGATCATTCAACTTTATGAGTAAGTGCGTGGCTTCCTGGACAATAGGTTACTTCCTTAGCTTGTAAATGTCCATTTTGTGTGGACCCTTTGAGTAACATAACTCCTTGCGGGTGGAAAAAATAGTTACTTTTTCAAATAAGTCACTCATTATCTCTGTTCATGTTCCCTTCAAACCTGACAGGATCATAATTAAGGGTGTGGTGATCCTCATCTGCTGCCTAGAAAAATAAAATAAGTCCTCATAGAATCTTCTCATAATCCATTGATATAGTTTCTCAAGTTTTCCAAAGTAAGGGAGTTCATATAGCTATAAGACCCCTACCTTCTTCAAAAAATTCTCTCTAGCATCATCATAGATAGGCATGTCATCGACTATGTGCTTGTTTATCTTTCTACTTAACAACGCATCCAACTATTCCTTGTTGTTAGTTTTGCAATTATTGTAGTTTCCTACTTTGCTCCTGTGGATGTGATAATCCTAGTCATGTCCCATGATTACATCCTCCGGTCTTGGATTTCGAAAACTTACTTTCAAGGTCATCTTCGATCACCACCTTGGTTTCTACCTTCTTCTTCCCCTTTGTTCCTACTCCAAGTGCTCTCCTTGGTGCCATGGTAAGACAAGGTTGTGCCTTTTTACTTATGTCGAGAAAACTCTCATGCCTTAGCTCGAAATCATGTGCCCTAGCTTGAAATCACATTCCCTAGCTTCTTCTCAAACCCTAGCACTCTATTTCTCCTATCTACATGCCTATTATTTTCTCAAACCCTTCTCTAATGGGGATGCAAGTCAATTTTATGCACAAATCTACTCTCCTTGCCTAGTTTCACATCTCTCTCTGCGCATACGTCTTGATTGGCTCGGTCAACTATCTCACTCAAATACTTGTGATCACAAAGGTAAAAATGAACCCGCATCACATCCTTATATAAATTTTTAAAAATTTATCACATTTATTGCTCATCCACCTACCACCGATCCTGTCATTAACTGACCATTTACCAAATTTCTACATGATACACATGCACACCACATTTATTACCTTCTAGCATGCCTTTCTACCTTTTGGCTATAGACCTCCTTTCACGTGCTTCCATGCACTGAAGTACCTTGCCATTGTTCCTTCCCTAAGTATTTTCTATGGTTGTAGGTTACCTTGTGTTATATCTTTGTGTATTCATTTTTTCCAACTATGGTCTTCTTTAGGAGCAATTTTCTTTCTAGCAAGCACATTTCCATACTATTTACTATTTCTAAAAGAGAGACCACTTGAACAAGTATTTCCTTATACATACCCATCTTTGAATGACAACCACCCCACACTAAGGGTATGTGTAGTCCTCTGCACATAAAAACACTTCAGATTGCGATAAGCTTTTAGCATGCAAATGCGTTTATTACATAAAACACTAAACTAAGTTGACAAAGCATAGTGACGAAGAAGGACACACATTAAGGGAAATATAATCTAAATGGAAATACTACCTTATTACAAACACCAAGAAGGCTTATATATAGTAGGGCTTCAGCCTACTCCCATAGAAATAACTGGGAAACCATGTTCCATCAAGCACCTCTAGATGGCAAGCGCCTGAATCAAGTATATGAGTGATAACATATGGTCCCAACCAATGCACCTTAAGATTTCCTAGGTGGTGTATAAACTTTGAATCATAAAGAAGTACCATCTGCCCAACCTCAAGCTTCTTGTCCTTGATGTGCCTATCATGTCATGCCTTCTACCTAGCTTTTTCTTGCTTTTGACTCCAACATGTTATGGCACGCCTCTCATCCAATTATATCAACTTGTCAATTCTCTCTTCCAATGCTTTCTCATCAGCTAGACCTCCCATGTGCACAATACGCAAAGAAGGTAACATGAATTCCATGGGAAGAATTACTTCTGTGCCAAACACCAACTGAAAGGGTGTTGCCTTATTTAACCATTTGTAGGTTGTTCTATATGCCCAAAGCATAGTAGAAAATTTATCATCCCAATATTTCTTTCCAACATCACAATTTTTGTCAAATTTTGGCTCAATATCTTGTTGAAAGCCTCAAAAGTCCCATTTTCTTGAGGGTGATAAGGTGTTGTCTTATGGTGTGTAACCATAAATTCATCCAATAATATCCTAATAGTCTAACTAAGGAAATGAGTGCCTCTATCACTTGTCAAACTTAAAGCACATCCATACTTTGGTAAGAATATTTTTACATAAGAACCTTATTATTATTGTTGTTGTACAATCCTTTGTAGGTGTCACTTCCACACACCTTGTAAGATAATATGTACAAGTGATGATATAGCATGATCCATTTCTACACGTAGCTGGGGAAATAGGACCCATAAAGTCTATTACCCATTTCTCAAAAGGTTCTGCGTAAGTAATAGGCCTCAAAGGAACTTCATATCTCTCGCCGTGGTTTCCAAGGGAACTGACAGCAATCAAACACCTTACAATACTCCTTGCAATCCTTGTACAAGGTTTCCCACCATAAACCAGCTAGTAGAATCTTACACGTGGTGGTGTCACCTGCATAGTGTCCACCTATAATACCATCATGAGCCTCCTCCATGATTTTCGTGTGCTCATGCTCTAGTACACATCGGTGCAATACTTCATCTCGGCCTAGTTTGTATAAGTCACCACTAATCAACATGAAAGGTATGGCATGAATTGCAAGTTGTTTCTTTTCCAAGGCCTTCATTCGTCGGGTGTCATACTTGTGCATAAAAAAATAGTAATATCCTCTACCTCCAAGGGTGTGTAGTTCAACCTATATAATTGTGCATCCAATATTATACCGTCAATACTCTATGCATCCTCTCCTGATTAAATCCTTGATAAGTGATATGGGCCAGAATTTATTTTACCTGGTTTTACCACAACTATAAAGTCAAACTCTTGGTATAATATAACCCGTCGACATATGCACCCCTGTAAAATGAGCTTATTTACCAAGTATTTCAATGCCATGTGATATTTATAGAACAAAAACGTTCTAGCTAGAAAGTGCTGTCTGAACTTATGTAGCGCATAGATCATTGACAAAGTCTCACATTCCTTAGTTATATAATTCTATTCTGCAGGAGTCAAATTTCTGCTAGCAAAGCAGATTGGATGATCTACAATAACTTCTCTAGGCTAATCTATAACTGTGCCAATGTCCATGCCAAAGGCATCCACATGTACATGAAAGGGTAGATTCCATGAAGGAAAATGTAGAATAGGCACCGTAGTAAGCCTCTCCTTTAGTGCTTTGAATGTGCATTGTTGTGGTTCTCCCCAATAGAACTTCCCTTTAACCTTTAATAACTCCTCCAAGGGTGTGGAAATCTTAGCATATCCTTTGATAAATTTCCTATAATACCCTGTGTGGCCCAAGAATCTGTGCACCTCACTCTGACTAGTAGGCTCCTCCAAGCCTAAGATGACTGTAACCTTAGTTGGATCTACTAATAAACCCTCCTTGAATATGATATGCCCTAGTAGAGTTCCAAAAGAGGTAGAAAATATGCATTTCTGATATGTAAAGAGATGCTTAATTATCTCGCACCTCTTAAACATTAACCGCAAATTATCACAATGATACTTGATAAGCCAATACATGGTCCAATCATCCAAGTAATTCTGTAAGAATTTTTGAATAAAATCCTAGAATGCTTGAAAAAAATGCACAAAAATATTGCAGGTGCATTCTTCAATCCAAAGGGCATCACCGTGTATGTGAAAATTCCCCATTCGAGTGGTGAAAGTTTTCTTCTCTTGATCCTCTTTAGCAATTCTTACTTGATGATACCTAGAGAATCCATCTATAAAAGAGTAAATTTCACGCCCTACAACGCCTTCCAATATTTCCTTAGTAATGGTGTAGGAAAGGACTAATCACACATGTAGCATAAAGCTCCATGTAGTCCACACAAATCTTAATTATTTCATCTTTCTTTATGTTGATTAACATAGGCCTAACCCACTATGATTCCTCTATGGGCTCGATAATTCCAGATTCCAACATCTTGTCAATTTCTTCTTTAACTTTTGCACGTAGGTTAGGGTTCATCTTGTAATGTCTCTTCCTAACAGGGCATGTACCTTCCTTTAAAGTCACCCAAAGATTCATCCATGCCTTTAAACTCATGGTAGCCCCTAGTAAATAAGTCCTAGAAGTCACATAGTAACTCAATTATCTTAGAAACTTCAAATTCATACCCGGTAATATCCAATTATGGACTCCTTAGGTTAAGAATCTATGCCAATGTTCACTTTCTTTGTTCTTCATAGGTTCATGGTAGGTGGATGAATTCTCATCCATACTATCTAAGACCTTGTGCATACCCCTATGAATGGTCTATGTCCAAATTAACCATTTCTTCATCATTCACCATGTAAACCATTTTTTCTTTCTCCTTCTCTAGGCAAGCATGCTCAAGCATTTTTGCATTTGTCTCATCTACTTGGTCAAAATGCACTTCTAGTTCTGAATCACCAAATAACTCCTAAATGAGTTATTCAACATTTTCACTATCTCCCATAGTCAAGTGCTTCATAACCTGTAATGCCTCTTTCATTAGAGGTTTAGTGGAGAAGTAGTCAAAATTCTAGATCATTCCTGCAGTCAAGTCTTGCCAATTTCTAGTCTCTCTATGCAATTCCGCATAAACATACCAAGCACGTGTGTAGCCTCACAAGGTGAAATAAAGTTTGTGCACCCACAAAAAGGTGTTAAATCTTCCTTCTTCTCTTTACAGAGTCTCTCACACTATTGAACTTGGTGTTGAATAGGATTATTACTATCATATTCACATATTTGAGTAGGTGCATTACTCCTAAGAAACTGGGTTGATAGAGAAATTCTCACTTCTCTCCATTCTATAATATTATCCCTATGAACCATCCACCAACATGTTGTTTTCCCACACAGGGTATAAAATAACATATTTCTTATGTCCACGTAATCCTTCCACAATACTACCATGGCTCATAGGAATACCTTAGAAATTCCCTCACCAGTGTACCAGGGTACCATGTTGTTGCCTAACCACCTAATATAGTGTGGCTGCTTAAGCACGTAGCTATGCTTCTTATCTTGTTCCCAACCATCTCATAAGTGCCATGTGCCCAATTTTCACAGGAAATACTTGTAGTATCACTGATGGATTGTGCATCATCCCACTAGAGAATTCCTTCCTTAGATGGCTCAAGTGCTTCCAGCTCTGGAATGGTGCGCTTATAAATTATGTTCATGTCTTCTTTGCTTAAGGGCTCAACATAAGGTGCATATTTCCCATCTGTCAAAGGGATAATAACTCGTCTTCCTTGTTCTCAAAACAGATATATCCCTTATTGAACCGTAGATTAGTATTATTTACATAGCACCAAGGGCTCCCAAGTAGAGCTAGGAAGATGTCCGCTTCTACAAGCGTTAAGACCTCAAAGTCCCCAGTGAACTTGGTCCCTGTATAGTAATTGACGTATCTTTCAATACTCCAATTGGTATGGCCTTAGTCCAATTTTCCATATACAACACATTGGAAGATGGCTGCAATGGAGGTGTGCCCATCTACGAACCCATGCATCTAAAGTAAGAACATTCACTTTGGTGCCTATTTTAATCAATATATTGCTTAAAATCCATCCATCCACAATAGCATTCAAAGTGATCTCCTTGTCATAATCCAAGCTATGAGGAGGGAGATTAGCATGTAGAATCTATCATCAATTCTTAATACCATCACATAGAGTGTTTCCTTTTAACCAACTCCCTAGTAATGGAATAATGTTCTCCTGACATAACATCTTGTATACTTCCTTCAGATCATCAACATCTGACTGGAAAGTATCAACTTCCTTCTTTTGTTCCAACTTCCGCGACTGTTCCTTTAAACATTGTATTTCACCCTGCATATTTTTGAGTACCTCCATGGTCTCCTGGTAAACCTCCTTTTGATGTGTAGGGTCTGGGTATTTTACATATAAAACATCCTCCTTAATAATGGAAGGATTATGTTGCAACTTTTCTCTCGGAGTGCACACCTCATCTTTTGTAGTAATCTTCAAAGGTACTACCTCAATATCTGGTGCTAACTTTGGCATCCATTGTTTTTCCATGGTGCATTGTGTCCTAACCATCCATGTGCCCTTGTTCTCCTATTTTTCTTATTACTCGGATGTTCATATAATTCTAGTCACTATTCATAGTTTTGATTCTTTCTATAAAAAGAACAAGTAATGTTCGAGGAAATTCACGCCTGTAATGGTCAAGGGATCCACACATATAGCATGTTCCATGAGGGAACTCAATTCATCCACCACTATGGCCTCACCTCCTAATCCACCATGGTATCCTTGACCTCTACCAAAGTCTCCTTTGAGTTATTTTTATTATATCACCCTTGAGTATGATCATGATGATGTTTCTCACTTTTATCCTTGGAGTTATTTGAAACTCATGTCTTCCATACACTAATATCAATGGCATCATGGATCGATCAATCAACCTATAATATTCAGTAGTAGTAGTTGTGGACCAGAAAATCTTATAGTAGCAAGACATGTTCTTCCTTATCACATGTTACAACAATGGACAATGGCTTACATCATGGTCTAAATGACATATCTCACAATCTAGCAGCAAGGAGCACACCTATCTCGCAAGGAAACGTATCCTTAGTATGCCCCTCCACTTCACAATAAGTGCACCAAATTCTACTACTTGTCTCATGTGTTGTATTGGCTAATAGTTTCTCTATCTATTTTTCCATTTCTGCAATCTGAGATTCCAAGAATGGGCTCACTCCAATGTCTATGCTCCCGACTACCTAAGCGTGCAAATCTGATTCAAGTTCCTCAAGCGGGTTTGTATAAGTCTTATGTGAGAGAGCCCTCCTAAAATATGTGATCGGGCCTCGACAAAGCACTTTGTGTATGTTGAATTGTATGGATATCATAAGATAGTTTAGACAAGAGTGTTTTGAAAAGGGCATCATATTCTCGGACACTCTCAGTAGTTCCATGATTGATATCCTTGAGTGCACTTATAATTTTATACTTGAAATCAGGGATATGAAATTATTTAATGAAAGCATCTCATAATTTTGTATGATCCACACAAGTCTCGATCAGTTCAAACTTCATGTACTAGTTATACACGCGTCCTGTAACATAATTGTAAATTGGCTTACCATGCACTCGAAGCTATAATTCCTTTTATACATCATAATATCTCACACATATGCACATGCTTAGAAACATCTTCTATTCCCCTATACTCTAGAATATGAAGCGACATTTCCATGTAAATATTTCGGGGTGGTGAGGACCATGCCCACCACATCCGAACCTCATGTGTTATCTCTACCTCCAGATCCACGGATCTTCCAGATCTGAGCCACTTGTTCCTCCTAATCCTCTACCTATAATAGGAATTGAACCAGAGGATGCACTACCCTGTGTCCCAATAGTTTTGTTATAGTCTACAAAGTTGTGTTACTCCTTGATGTGAGTCCAAAGTTCTACTCACCCGTATTCTATTTTTTTGACATGCCCGAAAAGGTACCTACAATCGGATCTCTAAATAATAAGACATCTGTCGACCATAAATGTACTTTATATTTGATTCACTCCTAAACTTGCTGATAAGTCAACTCTACTTCTTACTACTCTACTATCCAAACTAGCTTGTTAATCGCTTATTGTATTAGAAATTAGAAAACTAGGTGCAAAGGCTAGGTTTTCGGGTAGATTAAAATGCACGCCAAGAGCCTATGTTGTCTTTGTTATTGCACTCTCATAAGAGGCCAAGGAGGGTTCCCTGTCATGTTTTCCCAAATGGGGAGTTCTAGATGCTCTAGCTCCATGTCCTCTACATGAGCTCTAAATCCTTCATGATCCATCTCTCTCCTCAATGCCATCCATTCTATAATCTCATGTTGCTTCTCTAAATCCCTCTCGTGCGCCTCATTGAACTTAATCCTCCTTTCTTCTCTTTTCCTCTCTTCCACTAGGTCTGTCATCCTTCACCACACTTTCTCCTTCCCCATGCGTGGTGGGGTTTAGCTAGCCATCGACTTCTCTTCCAAATTTAGGGTTACCATCAATATCTTGATTGTCATCAGAATTTCATGTAGATATGCCCCCTTGGGATAACATAAGAACTAGAACTCAACTACCTCTAGACAAGAGTAAGTGGAAATTGAATACTCTAAAATATATCTATTCAGAACACCACAGAACCAAGCATCCACAACACGCATCTAGATCATATCAACATCATATAAGGCCTAAAATTCTTCTTACATCCATGCAAGTGTGTGAAATCTCTAATTCCTTTTAGATGCGTAAGCAACCAACCACTCGTATAGTTCTATGAAGAAGATAGCAAAGAAGATTTCATATAAGTCATCATACAAATTATATCCAACCCACGTGCATGTGTCAAACTCATATCTAGTGTTGAATCTTCGAGTGTACTCTTCTTCCAGATCTATTATCCACTCCTCAACACTTGCTAAGGTCAACTAGTACATCTTCATCATGCAACATCCTAAAAATAGCTGAAAAAGAGGTCTCCAAGAACGGAACCAATGATGCAGCCTAGAATTTATTGTGAATAACCCAATGCATTAGCACATCACTTAGCCTAAGCTGAGCACTCACCTAAATCATGTAAGGGAACTAGATCACTCTTTAGAGTTGTTTGTATGAGATGTTAGTATGATGGTGAATATAGGTATTCAGATTCATAACCAATAGTAAACAACACATAGTATAAACCAAATATAGATCTTAGAATATATGTAAGATGAACTAAACAATGACTATAATAGGATTTACCATGCAAGAACTAGATTCAATCATATTCAACACCATTATCCAGCCATTATGAACTATTATATTAAATATTGTAAAACACATAAGCTTCTTACATTACGTAAGTATCTCCATGATCCATGCACATGATAAAACCAACAACTTGACACACACAAAACCGTGCAAATCAATACATATATAATGGGTTGGGAATTTCCCTTCACCACCCATGCACTTCCCAAAATATGTCATATGCTAATAATAGCCATGCACCTTTACAAAAGGATGCACAACATGCAAGTTCTCTTAAGAATAGACTCCGATAGTTTACTCTGAGTAGAAATCCTATTATTAGCCTAATCTATGCATGAAATTTAGTTGTTGTTTGTTCCCAAAATACCATTACGTGGACTACAAGTATTCATGTCTTTGTGTGCTCAACACCCTATCTCCAAGAATAACCCTTATCCACAAAATGACTATGTCTTGATTCAAGGTGTTATGGTGTGCACTTATTGTTCTATTCTTCCATTCCTCAAATGCACATTGCTCCAAAGGCGCACATCCTTTATGTGCCTTCACCTTAGAGCAATATGTTATCTACTTAATAGTAATCCTACCTAGTTAGATCAACTTAACATTATAAAGTAAAAATATATAAATTTAAAAATCAAGAATCTAAATGGTCTCAATTTGAATGATTCCTAAGGAGAAGGATATCTTCGTACAAATCAAAGACACAAAGACACATCATGGGTTACGAAGGGTTAGTCTGCGAAAGGAAAACTTCAACGTTGCCCTTATTATTTTATTATCTCTAATGTTGAATTTATTTTATTTCAAATTTTATTTATGATCACTCTATAGGTGTCTAAATGATAACCCAAAATGATCCCATCATTTAACAACCATCCTACGATCCTTGGGAAATGGTTGTAAAATTCTTTAGTTGACAACCGAGACAAAGTTATAATCATCTCCATGCCACACATGGACCTGCAACAACACAAGCACAGAGGGGGAAATGCACTTAGAAAATGTCACAAATACTAAAATGTAGCAGAATACAAACAAAGGTCAAAATTGTATGCAGTAAGATCAAGACTTTGGTATGGTATTGACCATGATGGACATTCCCATACATGGGGAGAATTATTTGAATTTTTCAATTTATATATATTCTATCTTCTATTTACTTATTTTTCACATAGTTACACATATAGATGACACAACTCAGAGAAATTCATGAGGGGCATGAGTACCTCATTCTTTATTTATGATACTATTCAAATTCAATTATAAAATAGGGTTTGGTGCATGGTCCTCCTTCTTTCCTTCATTTTTTCAAAATTCTACATGATCAGTTTAGTCATAATCACACCTTCGGGAGCATGTAAATTTTCATTCCTTCCAAGGTTTTTTATTTTCAAGTTGGTAAAATTGGTCCTAAATCTTTATGTAATAGTGTGGTATGTCGGTTTATAGGAAAGTGTCAAAGAAAAACTAAATTATTTTTAGACTTCTCTTACTAGATTCCTAAATGTGGAAAGCATGGGAGAAAAATTGAAGCCTTTGTAGACTTCTCTTTTGTACCCTCTTACCAAATTATCCAATAAGGAAGGCATTAAAGCACATTGTTTTTTTCTACGCCTTTAATATTATGTCATAAATAGGGATATGGATAGCCAAATTGTGGCTAGCACAATATCTTACCATGCCATATCATATTTATTTATGCTTTCATTTACTTAGTAAGCTAGCCTTTAGTGCATTTCATAGCATAATAGTGTATATATAGGAGTTATGGAATAGTACATCATATTGAGCACTTGAGTCTTATTGTATGGTTTTGAGATTGCCCCCTCGAGTAGCTAAGTCATTATATTTACATATTGTTATCATTCATTTATATCTTAGTGTTCCTTGGTGTTATATTGTTGTTTTTATATATATAAAAGTTATTTCATTACAAGTGGTATCAGGGCTTCAATTTGGCCAATTTTGGGTCAAGACACTACTTTTGAAGATTCAATTATATCTTCAAAATGATGGAAAATATTTTAGTTAAGTAGATATCCAAATTTCAATACTCGTGAACTAATAGTTTTTCATATTATAACCATTTTATGATATTTCATAAATGTCCTCCATAGGAGTCTATTTTGGGAATTTGTATGAGTTTCTTATATTTTTGAAAATCTCTTCAAAAATTAGCTAGGGCTTGTTCCCTATGCTTCTCTCTATTCAACTAATACCTATATGAAACTCCAAACCCCGAATTCCTACCATAATTATTGTATACAAGACCCAAGGCCTATAACATGACCGAGAGATCAAGTAGAGGCCAAGGGAAGGATCAAGTAACTCTAGGAATGACTACAAATAAGGAAGATATTGATTTTAAATCCTCATCTTATGGTTTATCGAAATTCAAACCAGCTTCAAGATAAGGTGAATAACATGGTGAATAGGGATGACCTCAAAATTATGTAGCAGCAGTTTGGTAATCAATTAAACTTAATAAAGGAGGAAATGAGGACATATTTTGAGAATGGATTGAACATAGTGAAGGGTGAACTAAATATGGATATTGGATCAATAAGGAGATTATACATACTTTTTCATGAATAAAGACTAACATGTATTCCCATTCAAAACATGCAAGTTCTTCAATAAATGTGAAACTAGATCTAAATCACACCAACCAAGGAGGATCCTATGCACAACTTGGTGGATCTTATAGCTAGTGGAATAACACTATTCAAAATTAGAAATGCATAAGTTTAATGCGAATTATATGATCACTTCGATAAACCAAATGGAGAATTTCTTTGATCTACATCAAGTTCCAAGTGGTTAGAAGGTAGTAAAGGAATCCTTGTATCAAGAACCATAATAATTCACTTCTTAACATTGGTTAAACACTCAAAATAAGAATAATTAACTTAATCTCACATATTCATTTTTACAGAGGAGTTACAAACACATTATAGTGATAGTGTGGCCGAGAACTACTTTAGCCAATTAAAAAATTTGTGGCAATTAAGTTTAGTAAAGGATTGTATTCAACAATTCCACATCTTTTCATTTTGTTTAGATATAATTAAATATAAAAATATGAATAATGTATTCCTAGGAAATTTCAAAGATCACATCCAATATGAGGTATGAATGTTTGATCCACTCAATATTTTAGAGTCTCGTTAGCATGACACTTAGGGAGAGGAAATATTCCTTACCATGAAGAGGAATAAATTCACTACCATTAGAGATTTTAGAGCCTCAATACCATAATAGCTTCAACCTCGCCCACTTTACTCCACAACAAATTGAAGAGAAATGAGAAAAAGGGCTATGTTATAGTTGTGATAGTAAATGGAGTAAAGGACATAAATGTGTTGAGAATAAATTATTCTACATTGATGGTATGAATGAGGAAAAATAAGGTGATGATGAATTTGGTGAAAAGGAAGAGGTTCTTGAGATCGTGGATCGAGGAATATCAAAAACTATATATTTCGTGAAATTTTTAGCATTATCACCCCACAAACCCTTAAGGTAGTTGGGTTCATGAAGAAACAAAGGGTAACAGTATTGATTGAATCTAGTAGTACTCATAACTTCATCAATCATAAGTTGTATTTGTGCTTAAATTGATTTGTTTATACAACACGAGAGTTTGGTCATGGTGGTAGATGGTGATACAATTAATTTTTTAGGAAAATTCCATAAAATTTTAAGCTATCCATGGGAGATTATCTACTAGAAGTTATTGTGCATGTCATTTCAATGGGGGTCTCAAACATTGTGTTAGGGGTCCAATGAATTATTGCATTTGAATTATTAAGATGAAATTCTATGATTTATTCATGTGGTTCCATTATGACGGGAGGAATTTTGAGTTGCGAGGGATACATGCAAAAGCTCCATAGTTAGTAAGTTCTAAAAAATATAGAAGCTTATTAATATATGTAGTGATGGGTTTATGGCATAATTATTTTCAATATAATCTCAACCATAAAAAGGAACTAAACACTAGATCTACAATAAATCATTAATAAGAAATAAGTTATTTTTGGGGATATTCCAAAAGGGTTACCTCCCAAATAAATGGTTATCATACTTTTAACTAGTATCGGGAATCCTAGCACCCAACATTTGACCTTATAGATACACTTATCTATAGAAGAGTGAGATAAAAAAATTTGGTATAAGAGATGTTGAAACCATGTATTATTCACCATAGTCGGACTTCTTACTCTTCTTTAGTAGTGATGGTAAAAATAAGGATGAAAGTTGGTGCTTTGTGTCTAGACTACAAGGGGCTCAAGAAATACATAGTGATAGATAAATATTATATTCTTATCGTTGAAGATTTTTTATATGAATTACATGGTGTTGTTTATTTTACAAAATTATATATTTGCTCGTGTTACCATAAAATAAAAAATTGTGATGAACATATTCATAAAATAACATTTAGGACACATGAGGGCCACTATAAATTTCTAGTAATGCCTTTTGGCCTTCAAATGCACCATATAATTTCCAGAGTTTGATGAATTCAATCTTTTACATATTTTTACATAATTTTGTCTTGGTATTATTTGATGATATATTATTATATAGTAAGACTTGGGATGACCATTTACATCATGTCAATAAGGTATTGGAAACTCTTGAACAATAACACATGTATGTTAATCCCTCCAAGTTTGTTTTGGAGTAAGATAGGTAGAATACCTCGGTCATATGATGTTTCATGAAGGTGTAAAAGTGGATCCTCATAAGATCTAAGACATGGTGGATTGGAAGATTCTTAAGACCATTAAAAACTTTAGGGATTCTTAGGGCCTACATGTTATTATCACCAATTTGTGAATAATTATGGTATAATTACAACACCACTCACAAAATTATTTAAGAAAGTCTCTTTTCATTGGAATGATAAAGAAAATTAGGAATTCGAATCACTAAATAAGGCCATGTGTACCACTCCAATTCTACCTACCCCACATATCTCCAAAACCTTCATTATTGAATGTGATCCTTCAGGTTGTGGCACATGTGTATTAATTATGCAATAGGACCACCCTATTTCATCGAGAGTCATCTACTCAAAGGTAATAACTTATCAAAACCAACTTATGAGAAGGAAATGATTGCTATTATTTATATAGTCAAATAGTGGAGACCATGTCTCATGGGTCGTCACTTTAAGGTAAATATAGATCATGACAGTTTGAAATACTCCTCGAGAAAATATTGTCAATTGAAGAACAAAAATTGGGTCACTAAGATGTTTGGATATGACTTTGAGATCATTTACAAAAAGTAAAATAAAATGTGGTAGTTGATGCACTATCCAAGAGATATGAGTTCATAGAAGCTATGTTATATGCCATGTCCATATTATAGGAAGATTGGGTAGATCATGAAATATCATAATGGAAAAATTACATAAATACCACCACTATCATTCATATTTACAACAATTAAATCCATATTATATATATATATATATATATATATAGAGTCTAGAAGCTACATGGAACACCCACTATTATAATCAACAATTGGGATCCTATTTTTACTACAAAATTTTAGACTCATTTATTCTCATGTTTTTGGGTACTCAAATGTCTCATAGTTATTCATATCAACTCAATCAGATGGACATTAAAAGGTACTCAACAAATATTTAGAGGGGTACCTATGATGTTTTTCTTTGGATAAGGAGATATGGGTTAAGTGGATACCACTTACCATTCTTGGAATTATACGATTACCATCCACCTGATGATTGAGAAATAGAGACGGAAGCCTGATCAATTTTATTAATCTCAATCAATCAACCATTACAGAGAATGGGCTGCAATATTTATAGATATTGCATGCCAAATACAAACAAACTATTAAGTTGCACAGGTGAACCAAATTCCTAAATATACAAGCTTCCAATAACATCCGGGAAGCACAAATGAATAAATACAAATATATTGTTCAAAACAATATAACAGCATGAATAAAAGACAAATATGGTTTATGAACCATATAACAAAATAACCATTATTATTTAATTAATAAAATTAATTAAATAATTAAACTATGCATAATTAATATTAGGATAATAATATTTTATCCTAACATTCCCCCCCTTAATTGTGCATTGTCTGAAGAGATGAGGAGAGGAACTCTCTGAACAACTCGAACTTGTCACGTGCAAGTGACTTTGTGAAAATATCTACTCGTTGTTCAGCAGTTGGAAAAAATTGAAGCTGGATGTTGTGCTTCAACACATGTTCGCGTATGAAATGAACTTGAACCTCAATGTGCTTTGTTCTCTCGTGAAAACTAGGTTGCGAAAAAGTTTGAGAACACCTTCATTGTCAACATACATGGTTGTCAGTTTGTCCTGTGGTATTCCAAGTCCTTCCAGTATGCGACGTAGCCAAATAGCTTCACAGACAACTTCTGCAAAATGATACTTGGCTTCTGTGGAAGAGCGAGAAACAAAGTGTTGTTTCTTACTTCCCCATGATGTTGGTCCAGATCCCGTAAAGAATACAAATCCATAAGTGGATTTTCTATCATCAATGTTTCCTGCATGATCTGAATCTGAATATCCAGTCAAGAAGAAGTTTTCATTCTTCTTGTATTCTAGACCAAGATCCACTGATCCTTTAAGATATCTCAAAATGCACTTTTCTGCTTTCCAATGACAAACTTTGGGTTCCTGCATAAACCTGGATAGATAGCTCACTGCAAAGCTGATATCTGGTCTAGTGTAGGTCAGGTAAATGAGACTCCCAATCAGCTACCGATAGAGAGTGGCACTTACCTCAGGAGATGGATCTGAACGAGATAACTGTAATATGTTCTCCATAGGTGTAGCAATTGGTGTGTAATCCATCATCCTAAAATTCTCGAGTGTAGTCTTGGTATATTTCATTTGAGAAACAAAGATGTGATTCTCTTTTTGCCATACTTCTAATCCAAGACAATAGTGCATAAGCCCGAGATCTGTCATGTCGAATGATCGCTTAAGATCTTTCTTCGTTTCATTAATCATCTTCACTGAACTGCCAGTGATGACTAGATCATCGACATAAACTACAACAATCACCATCTCCCCCTTGCTTTTTGAGGTAGAGATTGGGATCGTATGGATTTGACGAATCCATGTTGTACGGGATGCTCATCAATCTTGATGTACCATGCCCGAGGTGCTGTTTGAGACCATACGGAGATTTCCGAGTCTGCATACCTTTTCTTCTTGACTAGGTACAACATATCCCTCAAAGTTGAGTCATGTAGACTTCTTCTTGTAAATCTCCATTCAGAAGGCACTTTTACGTCCATTTGGTGAACTTTCCATCCAAATCATGTGCAATGAGCTAGAGCGAAGATCATCCTAATCGTTTTGATCTTAGCTGTGGGAGCAAATGTCTCCTCATATTCAATGCCTTCTTTTTGTGTGTACCCCTTTGCTACAAGTCTTACTTTGTGCTTGTCCACTGTCCCATCTACTTTGTACTTAGTTTTGAATATCCATCTGCATCCAATGGGTTTCTTCCCTAGTGGAAGATCAACAAGCTGCCAAGTGTTATTCTTCATCATTGATTGATATTCAGAATCCATGGCATCTTTCCAAGCTTTTGACTATAGGGCTTCCTGGATTGTAGAGGGCTCATCTAGATTCAATAACTCTACTCATCAAAGAAAAGTTAACTTCTTCCCTTGCTTTACTACGAGTCTATGGTCCAGGGGTGGATGTATCGGTGGAACATCCATTCTTGCATCTTATAACGTGCTAGTACACCACTTGGGCATACGCTGAGCTATTCCCGTGGGTCGTGGTTCTATCATATCACCACCATCATCCCCATCATCACTTTCATTATCTGAGGGAACATCAGCTTTTGTTTTTATAACTGGTGGAATGTCTACAACATGTGAGTCAGGAGGAGGAGCCTCTGATTCCTTCTTCTCAAAAAACTCAACATCTCTACTTGCGTAGACTTTTTTGGTCTTAGGATCCATCAATCTATACCCAAGAGTCTCTTCACTGTATCCAATAAAGATGAGATTTTGTGACTTCATGTCCAATTTCTTTCTGTTCTGTTTGGGTATGTGCATGCTTGCTTTGCACCTGAATACTCCGAGGTGTGCAATGGATGGTTTCCTTTTTGACCATGCTTCTTATGGTGTGATTCCATCAAGAGAAGTTGTGGGCGCTCTGTTCAACAAATACACTTGCTTTTTTTGCTTCGCCCAAAATGTCTTTGCAAGTCCAGAATCATCGATCATACATCGCACCATTTCCAAGATAGTACGATTTCTTCTCTTGACAACACCATTTTGCTGCGGTGTGTGTCGAGGAGGCATTTTTGACGAATCTCATGAGTTTGTAGGTAGTCTCTAAACTCATCACTGGTGAATTCCCCCCCTCGATCTGAGCAGAGAGTTCGATGTGACGACCAGTTTCTTTCTCAACTATAAATTTGAACTTTTGAATGTTTCAAAGGCTTCACTTTTCTTGCGAAGAAAAAAATCCACATTTTCCATGAATAGTCGTCAACACAAAGCATGAAGTACTGGAACCCAGAATGACTTGGCTGCAGTGGACCGCAAAGATCGGTATGAACCAGGTCAAGTTTACCATGAGCTCGGAATGTACTCCTCTGGAATGAAACTCTGTGTTGTTTTCCTACTAAGCAGTGAGGACACTTGTCTGTATCCTTCTGAAGAGATGGTAGCCCATGTACCATATTACACCGGTGAAGTGTTTCGAGATATTTGAAACTTACATGACCAAATCTCCGATGCCACAACTGGGCTGAGGTGGAGTTTTTAGCCACAAGTGCTTGATCATTTTTGTGAATGAAATCAAGTTGAAACATACATCCCACATTTGAGGCTTTTGCAATTATTTTCAAGCCTCTAGATTTATCTCGAATCAAACACGTTTTCTTGTCGGATTGACTATCAAAGTCAATTTTTAGGTTGTGATCTAGGAGTTGGTCGACCGAAAGAAGATTCTTTGTCAACCGAGACATATAGAACATCGATAGTCTCCGCATTTGCATGAACCAAGGGGTAGAGAAATGTTTCCAATCCCTTGAACTGTATATGAAGAATCATCTCCCAATGAAACATGATTTTTCGATGGCATGTCCCTCATTGAAATAAACTAGTCTCTGTGGCTGGTCATGTGTCGAGTGGCTCCCGAATCAACATACCAGACATCACTAGATGATGTGGATGGTTCACTTGATCGAGAAGTGAACAAGAAGTCTTCATTGTCTGACTGTTCTTGTTGCTTAGCAATATTACCTTGTTGGTGGGGTCTTCTTTTCCAGTTCCCCTTTTTCTGCCCGTGATAGTTGTTAGAATGTTCCTTGTAAGATTGTTGTTGTTGTGGTCCGAGTTGCTTAGGGGTTTCTCCTAGCTTAGGGGTTTCTCCGGATGGGAGAAAAAATAGACCAGATGGGAGAATTTTTTTTTTTACCCTAGCTTAGGGGTTTCTCCGCTAAATTTAGTTAGTTATAACTAAATTCAAAAAATCTGCTAAATTTAGCAGTTTCACCAAAAATCTGCCAAATTTCAAAAAATGAGATTTTGAGTGTTGGGGCAGGATTCGACCCCCACACCTCTCACTCCCAAGGCACATTCACTAACCAACTTGGCCTCTTAGGGCGCTTGTGATATGAAATGAAGTAACTTGTATTTAATTAAAGGGAAAATCGACTTACTTTTTAAAATCGTGACTGCAAAGGAGAGAGTCCATGTGGCGCTTGCATGGAGCTTGGTGGGCATTTAGGGTTTCCTCCTTAAACGCATCTCGAGACGTTTTATTTCTTTATCTCCTTGTTTGATTTTCCTCTCGCCGCTTTTCCTTTGGTTTTGGCCACTTCGCCCTTGCTTTGGCCGTTTTTTTTTTTTTTGTTTTCTTTGATCTTGATCACTGTTTATTTTGTGTGCAGCCGCTTGGAGTCTAATGCAGGTCCGCGTGGAAGCTAGGGCGAGTAAACTTGTATATTACAGGCTTTGGTAGGTGTGTGTGGTGTGAAAGACTAATCTCAGTGTCTGCTTTGGCGTAGTGCAGGTCGACTCCAAAGCATTAAAACTTGCTCGTATGTGAAATCTTCATCTTGTTCAATCCTTTCCAATGCCAACAAGATTCCTCTGTTAGTCTGTCACTTTCAATAGACAGAGATCGGAAAGCCCTACGTCTATTACTTTTTAATGGGCAACCATGTGTGTGGAAGCTTAGGTAGGTGGGGCTAGGGTTTCCACGCCTTCTTCTTCGCTTACCCTTGATTTACGTAATACAGATTTCGTGATGATTGAATGCCGCTCAATATAATGTCCACAAAAACGTTTCCAATTTGGTCTATGTGATCATGCATTCAATACTCAAAACTTGCATGCATGTGTACCGATCGAGTTCCAAATCCAAAGTGGTCTAAGGAGGCTATTTGCTTACCGCAGTGCACATACACACAGACCTCCAAAACAAGCAAAGAAACTTCCAAATACAGTAGAGACTAAATGATTCTCTAATTTAGAAACAAAACCCTTAATGGGGGTAAAAAAATTTAATTCTTTATACCTGCAGCAAATTTTGCTCAGGCTTGAGTGCACCAAAGGCAAAAAAAATTGCGTTCCAAACACCTGGAACTGAACAGGAGGTTATGAGTTTGCAGGGGGTTCTGGGAAGCTGCAGGAGGCAGCAGTGGCTCTCCTTCTATTGCAGATTTCTTCTCCACGAATTCTCCTTCTTCTGCAACCTTCTCCAACCTTGCCAGGAGCTTCAATTCACTCTGGTACCAAATGATGATTGAGAAACAGGGATGGAAGCCTGATCAATTTTATTAATCTCAATCAATCAACCATTACAGAGAATGGGCTGCAATATTTATAGATATTGCACAGCCAAATACAAACAAACTATTAAGTTGCACAGGTGAACCAAATTCCTAAATATACAGGCTTCCAATAACATCCGAGAAGCACAAATGAATAAATACAAATATATTGTTCAAAACAATATAACAGCATGAATAAAAGACAAATATGGTTTATGAACCATATAACAAAATAACCATTATTATTTAATTAATAAAATTAATTAAATAATTAAACTATGCATAATTAATATTAGGATAATAATATTTTATCCTAACACCACCATCCCTCACTTCCAACATAAGCGTACATAATCTAATATAAAGAGTGATTGAATATTGCATTCAATACCAATAGGAGGTTCTCTCTAGCCTTAAATATAACTTGGTAATGCCACAAAACCGCATGAAGCAACAAGCATACCAACACCACGGTGAGCAAGGATTTGAAGCTAGAGAATGTTATTGTACGATTACAACCATATAAGAAACTATCTTTGAAAAAATATATCTATATAAAATATTTCACACAAATATTATGTCCCTTATCAAGTTTTGCAAAAAAATTATTAGTGTGGCATATAAACTAGTGTTAAGAAATATGATTTAGTGCTCCATGTGTATGTATAAATAATAATTACATTAATAATTATTATCATGTATCTTTATTGAGTTAGTAAATATGTTAGTAATTTGTTATATAGTTGTTATATAAAACAACTTATAACAAATATGGGTGATCGAGTTTTTAACAACTCACATAGATAGGGAGGAGAGTTTATAACTACATCCTATATTTTAGGATGGCTATTTCCTATATATTTTGAGTGTGTAATATGAAATTTAATGGAGAACATTGAATATATTTCTTGATTATTTATCTTATGTATATTTGATCATTATGTAAATCTATTGCATACTCTTTATCTAGTATCATAAAGCAGGTCTAGTAAAACGATTTATTCATCTAGTTTATTTCTACCTTTTTTTTATTCTTCCGATTGACTTCCCAACCTTGAGAAGAAAGAAGGATGTGTGGTATACCATTGCAGAAAGAGACTACAACAAATATTTGAAATTAAGAACTAATCCAAATCAAACTCTTCAAAGATTTTGATCATCTCCCTATACACATTCAGATTTGGTTTTGTTGATTATCAGCTCAAAATCTGTGTCATTATGTTTTTAATAGTGATATTTAATGATTTTTTAATTACCAATGATTCCTAAGAAATTTACAATGATTCGACTGAAACACAATCGCCAAAGTGATTAGGTAAAATCTCCAACATTTTTGTTAAATCACCAATGATTGTCTACACCACTAAAAAGATCTTGAAACTAGATTTTTGACGCATTTTACGGTTTGTAAAATGGATATTTGATTCTTAAGTTATAATAAAAACGATGAGTTATTTTTTTATTTGTTGTTATATATATATGTTGATCAATGGAGACATCAATTACATCCATAGATAAATTTGATGGAATTAACTTTCACACTTGGAAATTAAATATTCAAATGTAATTAATGAATAAGAATTTTTGGGGAATATTTAATGGCAAGGAGAAATAACCTGTTGATGCTAGCAAGTTGTTAGAATGGAAAACTAGAGATGATAAGGCCAAGGCTATCATAGGACTTGTAATGTCTGATTCTCGAGATCCATGATAAAATCTATCTAAGTTAGCATCATGACATCAGGAGATGGAGGAAAATGTAGGTTTTAGGTCAATTAGTGACCTCTCGTTAGTCACCAACGATGGGGCCGCATCAAAGTTTTAGTAGCACATTTTATTTCAATTGTGTTTTTGCTTCATTGTGTGTGGTATGTTACGCTTTACAGTTGTTCCTATTTTCGATAAGTTGAAATTTCAAGCTGATGGGGGAATATGATTTTAATTTTCCATTTTCGTTATCCCATCATTTTCTATGTGTGTATGAGTAGTAGAATTCAGCAGAATTTCATATGTTATTCCCTGTAATGAAATGTGATGAGGGATGATAATAGTACTTGGCACATCATGATTTGGTTGTAGGTAAACCACTTGAAAACATTCATTTTTTGGTTTGTGGTAATCCAATTAAAAATTACCATTTTCAATTTTTGGTTAACCATTTGAAAACCATATGATGGGTTTGTGATCATCATGCAATAAAAAATACTTAATCGTGAAAGGAGGTGCAAGTACAAAGGAAGGTTTTCCCCATGTTCGCACTAAGGAGGGAATGTTAGAAAATATGATTTAGTGCTCGATGTGTATGTATAAATAATAATTATGTTAATAATTATTATCATGTAATTTTGAGATGGTAAATATGTTAGTAATTTGTTATATAAAATAACTTATAATAAATAAGTGTGAGTGAGTTTTAACAACTCACGTAGATAGGGAGGAGAGGTTATAGCTACCTCCTATATTTTTTATGGCTATTTCCTATATATTTGGTGTGTGTAATATGAAATTTAATGGAGAACACTGAATATATTTCTTGATTATTTATAGTATGTATCTCGATCATTCTCAGTAAATCCATTACATACCCTTCAACTAGCACTTCCTCATTCAACTAAAATACATCCAGTTTTCCATGTTTCTTATTTGAAGAAGTTCATTGGGCATAAAGTGTCTTCTAAGTCAATGTTTCTAGAGCTTGATGAGGAGGGACCCATCATATTGGATCCTGAAGGAATCCTAAATACAATCACGATGAAGTTGAGGATAGGGGTCATCACCAAGTATTTGATCAAATGCAAGAATTTGGAAATCAAGATGCAACATAGAAATATAAAGAATTTAGGTAAGTCTAGAGATTACCAACGTTGGGGATATTATTGATTTTATGGGGAGGAACATGTTATGCCCTTAACCTAGGTCATATATAGAGATATGGATATCCTATCCGTGACTAACATAATATCTTATCATGTCATATCATATTTATTTATGCTTTTGTATGCTTAATAGGTCATCCTTGGTGTATTTCATAACATATTTGGGTATATAGGAGTTATAAAGTAGTAAATTATCATCATATTGAGTACTTGAGTCTTATTGTATGGTTTGGAGGTTTCCCCCTAGAGGTGGATAATTCATTATACTTGCATAGTGTGATCATTCATCTATATCTTGATGTTCCTTGTTATTTTATTGTTGATATTCATATCTATATAAGTAATTTCATGGTCGTTCTTCATAGTCTAAATCCTTCCTCTCTACAGAAAAAAATGAGTCAAGCATGGATCCCCTTCTCTATTATCTTCTATGAATTAACATTGGGGATTGATCACCCCTAAACCTATGACATCTTTGTAGAAAATTCCAATTCTCAAGGCATGGAAATAATGGGATATCTTCCCTTTGAAAATGAACATGTATTCATTCCATGTTTTAAATATCCTTTGTGTACTTTTTTGTTATTTTCAAAGTTACAAGAATTATCTATATTTTTTATTTAAATTTTATATTTTATCATAAAATTGACTACACTATGTGTTGTAGGTTTCACCATGGATCATGCCAACACCAACACATCAAGAAACACTTTTGATAAAATATAAGGTGTGTGTGCACACTCATGTATGGTTTTCCTTTAAACATGTAATTTTTATTAGACACTTAAATGGGGGAAATGTAGACACTAAAGTTTGGTAACTTTTCCTTATGTAATTCCAAGTTTGACCGTGTTCCCTTACTCATCCAAATACTCAAATTTGGAATCCAATATCTTTATATTTCTATCTCTTCTAAAAATTTACATTTCTAACACTTATCTTTACACTCTTTTATATCATTAATTCTAAGAATATTATTTAATCAAAGTAGTGTTGAATTGTTGTTTTTCATGACACAAATTTCAATTTACCTTTTCATCTTTAAATTTTGAAAATGTGTGGAAGGGTTGAGATGATAGGTCTGTTCTTGGGTGGCATGTATGGTTCAACCCCTTCAAATTCATTGACTTTAATTTCAATTTAAAATTATTTATTGGGTCATTTCATCTTCATAGGATCAACATTATTATAATATGTCACCTACAAAGGGATATAAAATAAATTTATCATCACTTTATAACTCACATGACACTCTTAAAAGCTACTATGGTAAATATTATTCCATATTCACTCAAAGGCTTCATTTATCATCTCAAATTAGCTACACATCATCTATAGTAGTCCTTACTAAGGGTCTAAAGAACTCAACCAAGTTAAAAATTCTATATTCCTCTATTTACTAGCATGAAAATTTCATAGATCCATGTTTTAGAAAGAGAAAAGTCACTCCAAGAATTGCACAAGGTTTTCAATCAACAAAGGGTTAGGTCACATAACTAAGGAAAACTACATATTACTACTACCATACCAAGTACATTATTTACTACATAGTTATCATGATTTCTTAGTTTCAAGAGACATGAGGGAACCCCTGGGGTTGGTTAGCTATTCACACTTGCACAAGCACCTACAAGAACTACATGAGGATTGATCCCATAATGATCAAATGTACTGAAGTACTTTGATTAGTTGAGAAACTAGGACTTTGACGCCAAGGAGATTCCAACCTCAAAACACACATATGTTTTCTCCTTTTGGTTTTTTAATGCGTTAATGAAGGGTTTTATAGATTGCTTGGGTTTTGAATTTTTTCCAGTGATTATAATTCATCCTAAATCTATACAAAAATTAAAAAAAAAATAATGAATGTCATTTTAAAACATGAAAAACACACTTGAAAGTTTTATATCTAAATAGTCAAAGAGTCCAAGACTATATAGTTCTAGGTCGGGATCATACATATCATACTTAGACTATACAAAATTTATATGGTCTTGATCCTATTGAGTTTGTAGTTTTATAAATTTCATGAAGCATCTACATTTCTAGATCTACATGTTTCACTATCCTTCACATCCATATCCTCTCTATCCTTCCCTAAACAACTAAGTTTATCTCTCCTCTTATGTATTTGAGATATTATTTATCATTTATCAATCATTTTAAGTATGAATGAATTATTTTAATTGTGCATGATTAATTTTGGAAGTTAATTAGATAAGAATATCCTACTTATTAAAGATCCTTACATCCTTTTTAGTTTTTGTATAGTAAAATTTTAAAATCTAACTATCCTATAAAAACAAATGCAAGTACTGGAAAATTAATTTTTAGATAATTTCAATACTTCTCATTCCATTGGAAAAACTTTATGAAATTGGTAATGTAGTCATTTTTATGCCCTCTCAAAGAACAAGGAAATCCCATGCGCATCGGCCTATCACCTAGCAAGTGTTGGGTGCTCACCCGAGGCACACGCGGGTGTCGAGTCCCTCCTTTATGTGAGTTGTGTGAGAATTCATTATTTATGATAGAAACTTAAGTGAATATATTGGAAAGGAACCATACATTCATCTTAGATCTCAGAATTAACGACTTCTAGACCAATGTGTTCATTCATATAAGAAAAACATTACATAACATAGATCTAAATCATAACAGAAAAGAAATGCACAAGGGTTTACACCCACTCATATGAAATATATATATAAATGATCCATACAGATGTAAGTAGAACTAGAACCACACATATATTCATATTAAACATGTTGATAACCACATTACATTAACTAAGGCAATCAATGTCATGCATCGGAACTGGACTTAGGCCCTTCAATACAAAGAAAATGTTCAAATCTATCCCCTTGATACAACATACTCCTACAGATCCTCTAAACCCAACCTATGGAGTTCTCACAGTATTCCTGCATGGCTTCACCTCTTTGCATTCTCTAACTCTGCATTTGTCTCCTCTCTTTTCTTCTACCAGATGCTTGTATATATAGCTTTTTCAATCACTATCATGCCTTTCTGAAGTTATAGATCACTTGCCATGTGTCCAAGTGGTCCTCCATGGGAGCATACTTCTTCAGATGCAAGCTCTCCATCCTTTGCCATGATGACTTTCTAGAATCTTCTATCGTAAGGTATATTCCTTCCATGGGCACCAAGTTGCCAGGTTGGCACTTTATCCACTCCACATGCACAGTTGGGTCATGCTTTCCTTGTTTCCTTCCCGATATGCCAAATATGGCTAAGTCCCAAGATCTTTTCTCTTCCTTGTGTGTGCGCCATTGGTTCTAATAAAACCCTCCTAAAACCCTATCATGTGCGCTTTCTCCTTGCGCGCCCTTCTTCAAATAGGCCTTGTGCACCCACGCAAATTCTTGTACTTATCTAATATTTTAGGGGCCCAACATCACCCCACACTACGCCTGTTCTCCGCCCTCGAGAACACCTTCTCAAAGAATAAAGAATGATTTTCTTTGAATATTTTGGAGAAAGAATAAAGGAATAGAGAGTTTGGGGAAGAATGAAAGAATAGGGAAACTATGATTATTTATGCAAGAGGAGAGGGAAATATTTCATCAAGTCTACCTCCAACTTATTCCAGGTATCAACCTTGCTTTGTTCCTATTGACAAAGGTCACCAAATAGGGCGATCACCTCTTCAAAGCTTAGCCCTTATCCTCGGGTATTCATTGTTTCCACGATCCCTTCCAATTGTTTTCCCAAATCCTCAAGTACATCCATCCTTCGAGTGATCTAGGATGAAAATACTTCAGCTGGTTCTTGATTGATCCCCACAAGGTCTTAATAGCCTTTGATTTCTTCTCAACCTCGGCTAGAAATTTTTTACGTTATACTCTATTCCCCTTGTTCTTCTCCTAGAAATATTTGAGCTCTTTCGTTTCATGGGTGGTGAGTAGAATGTTCACCACTCTATCTCTATCGGTGCAGTTGTCATAAGTGGCCTCAATGACTTGGGTGGCAACTTTCACATCCATGAGGACTTTCTTGTATTGGGCCATAATTGCCACAACCTTCATCTTGTCCTCCTTTTCTTTGTGCGCTAATGCCTCCTCTATAAAATTTAAGGCCAGTGGTCACCTTTCCATTGTGAGGACGTGGGTCAATTCCTCTAGACACTCCAGATTGGATCCATAATTCAGTGCTAGTGGTGTTAGATTTGGATGCTTCAAGACAATGGAATATGTGATCATCTCTTCTTTCTTGTAGACCTCGTGCACCCTTTCCTTCTCTTCTTTCAACTCATGCCTTAGCTACATGCTGATTAGTTCCTCCCACTTTAAATCCTTGGTTATTTTCTCCAACTCTTCTTCCTTCTTCTCTAGTTCTTCCTCTAGGAACTTCACCCTATCATTCCTTCGAAGAGTTTGGCTTCTACTTCCACCGAAACCTTGTTCAGTGCATTGTAGATTTTCTCATCTGATATTCATTGAGTGTTGACCAAGGGTTTGTCACCATTTGACTCTGGTACCTTCATTATTTCCCCTTGGCTTACTTTGAATTCTAGTTTGTTGATTTGGGACTCAAATTCCCAAGAAATCATTTTCCTCGTTCGAGGGTATGCACCTTCCTCATCAAATGATGTCATAGCCAAGAGTTGATTCATTGGTATGGTGCTTTGAAAGCACACATGTAACACCTTGTTTGGATCATCAATATAGCCCATCCTTTGAACCCGTGATTCCTCCGTGATTTTTCTCCCCATGTGTACGCCCTTAGGAAATCTCACAACCAAACTAGGATCCCCTCCCATTCTCGTCATATTCCTTTTCTATACTTTTCTCCTCAATTTCCTTCATCACCAAGTCCATGCTGCATTCCATATCTTGCTCTACTAGGTATTTTATGATCTTTACCACCTCTTTCTCCATGGACTCGTCTATTTGTTCCTTAGTGAGGCTTGGGGCCCTTTATTCTTTTGTAACTTCTTCGCTTACCCCTTTGTCCTAAGTATCTACCTCTTCTTTGTCATTCTTCCTCTTGACAAAGATGTACTCATTTTATTCTTCCTCTCCTTCCTCCTCTCGAGTCATGTACTTCATAGATAGGATGGTCCTCGCCTCTTGGTTCATCTTCATCATCATCATCTCTCTCACCTCTATAGGCCTCCAAGCTCTTTGTATCCTCTGAGTCATTTTCTTTTGTCACCTTCTGCCTCTTCCTGGTAGGAGATTCTACTTCCTTCTCCTCCTCCTCTGGTGACTTCTCCTGGGTGATGGATCTTCATGCTCCGACTCTTCTTCCTCTAGAGTCTTTTCTTTCACTAGGGACTTATTTCTCCATGCGTTAGTACTGGGCTTAGCGCTTGTCTCTAGCTCGCTTACACTTGTGTATCCTGAAAACTTGGTGATTTTTTCACCTCTACTCTCTCCCTCTTCTTTGGTGTGGGCTTCTTCCTTCCTATGGGGTCCTCAGGGATGGATACATTATTTTCCAAGTATGTGCCCTTTTCAAATTTTGGCCTTATGTGAAGGTATATCCTTGTTTCATGCCCTTCTAGCGATTGGAAATGTTATTGGATTCATCATCTGTATCTCATGGGAGACATATCTCTCCATGTATGTGCACTTCTTGGGGTAAAATAACTTCCTGTGAAGTTCTTTGTGGTCTTGATCCACCTCAATAAGGTCAAACCTTAGTCTCTTGGCCTCTTGAATGATCTCAGTAAACTCTTCAACTTTGGAATTATTCACAAATCACAAATTAATTTAGTTTCTATTAGAAAATAACAAAGATATCTAGTGAATGAATTATTATTTTGTTTAGAATCAACAATTGTAGTAAAGGAAAGAATATAAGCTCATAACACCAACAATTTTATCCTAGAAAACCTCCAATGGAGGAAAACCATTCAGGAAGGGAAATTGCTCTTTCTTCCCACTTCTATTGGCCAATTAAAATCAACAGGTATAGAATTTACAATAAGTAAGAAATAGAAGTAGATAATATCTCAACACTTCCTTTCAGTTACTTGTTTGCTCATGTCAACACTCCTTTCTTCTACAAAAATACAATTTCTAGCACCAAGACTTCTTGCTCACTTGCTCCCATGCTTCAATGATCTTCTACACTTATACAATCATGTATTTATAGCCTTTCTCATGTCCTCCCATGCATTGGAGAATGAGAAAGGTCATGAAGGATAAGAGGAATGAACATCCTTTCAAATTTAGAGGTTGTTTGTTTCGAATTTTGTTTTATGTTTGTATGGCCAAGACCACCGTTTCATTGTTTTCCTTATTTGTGTTGACTATTTTTGATGAAGTAGAGTTATTTCGGACCCATATAGATCATACCTCCCCTTATTAGGAGTATTTTGGTCCCACAAAATCTTATTTGGGGTAGTAGATGAGGAAAAATTCCCTCGCTTGCTCCTTTGATTACCATTGGGCTGCCTTAGTGTCTTTCCTTTCACCCAATCTACCAAGACTCTTGTGGACCTCTCCTAGTCTCTCTGACCTTCTGTTGTAGCACTACATCTTCCTCCAATTCACCTCATGAGTCTAAGATGCAATCCTCAATGGAAGGTAGTAATTGTAGTTCTTCATCTTCATCTAACATGGATGGCTCATATAGGTGCAAGTTCTCAGTTTACTATAGAGTACATCCTCATGAATGATGGAAAATCAAGTTGAAAAGAATTTTCCCCAACCTGCTCGAATATGGTGAAGGGTCCATATCGTAGTGGCTTGAGCTTCTTTTCTTGACCTTGTAGTCTCTCCTTGCTCAAGTAAAGCCAAACTTTGTCTCCAACATGAAGCTTGTGTTCCCTCCTATGTTGATCATGCCTAGCTTTGTACTTTTCTTGAGATTTTTCTAGCTGTTATTTGACCTTGAGATGGATTTTCTCGGATCCTCTCAATGAACTTGTTGGCTCTAGTCACCTTTGTGTCTCATGTATCCTCCTCATCCTGCTGTCCAATTGCTATATCCAGTGGATTTTTAGGTAGATATCCTAAGCATGCTTCAAATGGTGACTTTATAGTGGATGTGTGTACTGCCCGGTTATGGGAATGCTGAATGTAGTCTAAGGACTCATCCCAAGTCCTTGGGTACTTACTATTATACCCTCTGATCAACTGTACCAAAGTCCTATTTACCACCTATGTTTGTCCATCTGTCTGTGGATGGAAATTTGTGCTCCTCTGTAACTTGGTATCCATATTGTCCCACAAAGTATTCCAAAACTTCCCCAAGAACCTAG
The DNA here is from genome assembly GCA_018340775.1 of Taxus wallichiana var. yunnanensis. NCBI lineage: Eukaryota > Viridiplantae > Streptophyta > Pinopsida > Cupressales > Taxaceae > Taxus > Taxus wallichiana. The sequence goes on from CM031235.1 coordinate 601,994,944, forward strand.
AATCCATGTTAGAGACAATAGACTTTGGCAAACCAAAATGCACCCATACATTAACAAAGAAAAGATCTGCTTGCCTCATGTGCTTTTATTGTCTTTTTACATGCCATAAGAATACACATTTTACTGAATCTATCCACAACAACATAGAGATAGTCATGGCCATGTTTAGACATAGGTAATCCTCCTACAAAATCCATAGAAATGTCCTCCCATAGACAAGTAGGTACTGGTAAAGGCATATACAAACCTTCCTTCCTAGTTTTAGGCTTGCTAGTACAACAAAGTTTACATCCACGAATAAATTTTGATACTTCTTCTTGCATGTTGGGCCAATATACATACCTTTGTAAGTGGGCTAGGGTCTTACCAACACCGAAATGTCCCACTACTTTTGAGGTATGTGCTTCCCTCATCAATAGAAGTCTTTCTTCTTTAGGCACACAAAGTTTCCCCCATCGGTAGAGCAGCCCGTCCTTAAGATAACAATATTCATCCATCTTTTCAGCCCCTTGGGACTACAACTTCTGAAATGTTACCCCAAATTCTTTGTCTTGGGCATATGCTTCTCTATAAGCTTCCTTCGTGAAGGGCTTGATCTAAGAGATAGTGGCCAAACAGGAGAAATTTTCCTATGTGGGTGGCCTAGACAACATGTCTACCACCAAATTTGTACTACCTTTCTTGTATTTGATCACTAGATGGAACTGCTGAAGAAACCCCATCCATTTGTAGTGCCTTGCCTGCTGCAATTTAGATTGTGCTTGCAAATACTGGAGAGGTTTGTGGTCAGTGTGCATAATAGTTTCTTTACCCAACAAATAATGTTTCCATTTTTTAATTGCCTGAACTAGTGCATACATTTCTTTATCATATACTGAATATCCTTTAACTACTGAAGTGAAGGTTTTAATGATAACATACGGGTTTACCTCCTTGAAGCAACATTGCGCCCATAGCATAATCATTGGCATTTGTCTCTACTTCAAAAGGTGTTGCAAACTAGGAAGAGAAAGTATTGGAGCATGACTAATATTTTATTTCAATAACTCAAAGGATTTGTCTTGTTCCTTACCCTAGTCAAAACCCTTACTCTTTGTAGCCATTGTGTGTAGAGGTGTTGTAATTGCCGAGAAACCCGGAATGAACTTCCACATGTATTGTACTACTCCCACAAAGCTTCTAGTCTTTGTGGCTCTTATTGGTGTTGGCCAATTTGTGATGGCTTCCACCTTCTTTGGATCCACTCGTAGCTCTCCTCCTCCAACCATGTGCCCAAGATAGACAAGTGACTATTTGGAAAATTCACATTTCTTCATATTACAAAGCAGTTGTTTCTCCTTGAGAACTTGCAAGACTTGCTGCAAATGCATTAGATGTTCTTCCCATGTGGCACTAAAAATCAAGATATCATCTAGGTATACAATGACACATGAATCTATGAAATCTTGCAATACATCATTCATCAATCTCATAAATGTAGTGGGTGCATTACATAATCCAAAAGGAAGTACTAACCATTCATACAAACCCTGTTTTGTTTTGAAGGAAGTCTTCCATATATCCTCCTCCTTCATCCTGACTTGGTGATAACTTGACTTGAGATCCAACTTCGTGAAAAATTTAGCATGTTGAAGCTGGTCCAAGAGATCATCTATGCGGGGAAGTGGATATCTATTCTTTATGGTGATCTTATTCAAAGTGCGGTAGTCAATGCACATTCTCCAAGAACCATCCTTCTTTGGCACCATTACAATAGGTGAACGCATGGTGAGGTGATCGGATGTATCACCCCTTGGTCTATTAGTTCTTGGAGTTGTTTCTTTACCTCAGTACTCTCCAACAAGGATTGCCTATATAACCCAATGTTTGGTAGAGGTGACTCTGGCAATAGTTAAATCTCATGCTCTACTTCCCATTTTGGTGGTAACCCACTAGGAGCCTAAAATAATTCCTGAAAAGACTGAATAATACTATCCAAATCTTGTTTTCCTTGGTTATAAATCTCTAAAACTTCTACCCCATCTTGTTTATCTTTTAACAAAAGCAAACAAAACTAATTATGATTTGACTGAATAATTCGTTTTACTTGGTTAGCACTTACCATAGTAACTGTGTCTTACACTAGTGTGCCCGGATGTTGTAGTTGATCCCATCCTTGACCCATCTATACCAGTTTTCCCTTCTCATAAAGATAGCATCCCTAACATACAAGTAAGGACTCCCGAATACCACATCAAAAGCATCAAGTGGAATAACGTCAGCTTCAAAAACATCTATATATTGGGAATTTATCCCAAACTTACATCTTCTTGTTACCTAAATTTCAACACCCTTCTTCACCCAACCCAAAGGATATGGGTGTAGATGCTCATAAGTCTCAAGACCAAGCTTCTTTACAACTGCCTCAGAAATCAAGTTAGATTGAGAACCGGTATCAACCAAAGCATTTACCTTAGTCCTCTTGATCTAGAATAGTCTACTCATATCCTCTTCACTATCCATGTTGGTGGCCGTGTATCCAAGCCTTTCATCTACATCATATTCATCTTCGATTTCCACCTCCCCTTCTATATTTACAGTTGTCATGGACTTCTTGGAGTCCTTGGTTCGGTTCTTTGGATGTAACTCAGATACAACTTCCAACATGTAGCATCAGTATGACCATTGATATCACAATTCTTGCAAAAATTCTTAGGATCTTTATAAGTATTTAAAGTAGTGGAAAATTGTTTACCTTTCCCTTTCCACTTACTCTTGTTACTTGTTTGCCCATAATCCTTTTTCTGCTAATTTTTTGACTTCTTTACCCTTGGCTCTGCTTCTCCTTGCTTTTTCTCATCATCTATGTAGAATGCCTATACACATGTTTCATTGAGATCCTTGGGCTTTATGGAGATGAATTTTCTTAGAAGGTGAGTGTGAAGTCCTCCTAAGTACTTTCTCAGAATATCCTCATCCTCCAAATCCATGTTCAACAACATGGCTTGCCTCGAAACTCCATAGTATAGTCCTACACACTTTGACCACTGCCTTGTCTAAAATATTGCCATTTAATCATTTGGTTAGTTTTATGGCCAATAGGATAGAAGTTAGCTCTAAGTAATTCCTTAAATTCTTGCCAAGATTTCACAATAGGACGTTTCTTCTTTTCACAAGTAGTTAGATGAGTTTCCCACCAAACTAGAGCATGTCCCTCCATTTTGAGATGTGCAAAGGTGATCCTTTGTGCCTCAGTGACATTATGGATGCTAAAATAGACTTCTAATTATTTCAACCATTTATCCAATAATTTTGCATCTACTTGTCCTTCAAAGCTTTTTATTTCAACTTTAGTCTCAACTTTAAAAGGAGTATGTTCATATTTTACCTTTTCTCTTGTGTTAGAAGTCTCTTCTTCATGCTCTTCCCCATAATATTCCTCATGGTGGCTCTTTCCTATACCAAAATTTTCAGCTAAGCCTCGAACCACCAAGTCCATGGAGTCTTGCTTGTCAGGAATTTGTCTTCTACAAATCTGCAAGTTCCTCTTGCCTTCTAAACATCCTATCCATCATGGTCTCCAACATCTCGATTCTATAGACCAAGTTCTCTTCCTCCATTTCTCCCCAAATTCTTTGTTTCCACTTCTTTGTAGAAATCTCCAGATCACAAGGTAAAGCTTCTTTGCCTTTAGATCTTGTCATCATTGTCATAAAAATTCAAGAATGAAATACCACAGTCCTGGATACTTGTTAGCTTTGATACCAAAATGATCTGTAAACTCTTCAACTTTGGAATTATTCACAAATCACAATTAATCATTGTTGTTTACTTTCTATTAGAAAATAACAGAGATAGCTAGTGAATGAATTACTATTGTATTTAGAATCAACAATTGTAGTAAAGGAAAGAATATAAGCTCATAACACCAACAATTTTATCCTGGAAAACCTCCAATGGAGGAAAAACTAGTCGGGAAGGGAAATTGCTCTTTCTTCCCACTTCTATTGGCCAATTCAAATCAACAGGTACAAAATTTACAATAAGTAAGAAAGAGAAGTAGATAATATCTCAACACTTCCTTTTAGTTACTTGCTCTATCCAACACTCCTTTCTTCTACAAAAATACAATTTCCAGCACCAAGACTTCTTTCTCACTTGCTCCCATGCTTCGATGATCTTATACACTTCTAAAATCATGTATTTATAGCCTTTCTCATGTCCTCCCATGCACTAGAGAATGAGAAAGGTCATGAAGGAGAAGAGGAATGAACATCCTTTCAAATTCAAAGGTTGTTTGTTTCAATTTTTGTTTTCTATCCGTAATGGACAGGACCGCCATTTCATTATTTTCCTTCTTTGTGCTGACTATTTCTAATGAAGTAGAGTTATTTCAGATCCCTATGGATCATTGAACCTATTCACCCCTGCTTGGAAGTATTGTGTGGTGAAGGAGAAGGGAAGCTTACACCAGGGCCCATGTTTTCATCTTCCAACCTAAGTTTTCCAATGCAAAAGTGTTGATATAGTGTGAATTTTTCCTCTTCTTTCACAAGCATGGCTAACTTCTCTAGAATCCTCCATTCTACCCCTGAATGCATCCCTCATGCACTTGTACCACTTTTCTAAGAACGCTTTGTGACTTGTCATGGTCTCACAAGTATATTTTGTGAACCTCTTCGTGGGTGAGGGATCCTCTTCTAGGTACTCCCAAACAAACCTTTCCGCCCATCGGGCACTCTAATCTCTGAGAAGACAATTGTGAGGAGGAAATTTCCAAATAGTATCTTCTCGCCTTCTTGCGCACTGCTAATGATTTCATCCACGATGAAAGTGAACAAGTTGTAGATGGTCCCCTCAGATACTTTTCAGCATATGTTCAGCCATGCCTTGTTCACTTTATTCCATCTCTCTTGATCATTGAGCTTGGTTACCAAGCACATGACCATCATAATCACAAGGTTTGGGATCTTTGTGATGTCAAAGTAACTTGATCCTTTCTTATAGTCATACACATCTACTGTTTCCTTGATGGCCTCCTTGTCACTTAGATCATCATCAATACTATCCCCCTCATAGATAAGGCATGTGAACTTGGAAATTAACTGGGGAGTTATGCGCATCTTGCACCCCATGAAATAAAAATGGTCTTCATGAATGCGTGCCATTAGCCACTGGTAGAGGCACTCAAGTTTTTCGAAGTAAGGTAATTTGTAAAGTTACAGTAACCCTACCTTCTCCAATTTAACCTTTACTTCGTCGTTGTATATGGGAAAACCCTTTGGTGTCCTTTTTTTTGTTGGGTGAACCAACTCCAAAGCCATTTATTTTTTTGTCATGTTGGTGCGGTGATTATAGTCACTCACAGTCATCTTCTATAAATGATATTCCCATTCTTTTCCTAACAATACCCCATCCAAGTATTGCATCTTCGTGTACCACTCTTCATTTGTGCTTACGACAACAACCATTTGCTTCCCCTTTCCCTTTCCCTTCTGATTTTTAGGTGAGATGGTTTCTTTCTTTGGTGTCATTCTTCTAGTTAGGTTATCACTTCAAAATGTCTTCTCCTTACTCTGTTCTACCACTCTATCCAACCCTAATACTTAATATTGTGAAGAAACCCTCCTAACACTGTGCCCTAGTCACCAAACCCTAACTAGAACAATACTTCCACAAGACAACACTTCTCAAAAACTCCCTCTACGCCTATGTACTCCTTTCCTACCGGTTTACAGATCTACTCTAATCAAGTCCTCTCCGATTTCTTAATTTTTTCTTCACACAAATCACCTTTGGATGCCCTAGTCCACGAGAAATATTTTCACTATGTAAATGCAAGGTAAATAATGAAGTGTCTGACTTCTTATTTATAGATTTTCCTTCTTTCCAGCATTAAATGCTATTTTACCCATTACTGTACTTGACACTAAATGTGGCTTTTTCCACCAAGCCATCCTTACACAACTTTACTTACACATGCAACATTCTACAACCTTACGGTGTGAAAAAATCCATCATGACGAGAAGACTCTTACGCACATGTCAACATCACCGAACGCACTTCTTCTATCCACCTGATTTTTGCTCTTTCCTACCTTGTGTTGTTCATGTGCTTCTTCCTCTATACATGGTTTCTCTAAAGTCTTATCCTGACACCAACCTTTTTTTTCCACCTCTTCTTCCATGTGATTTCTTCATTCGCACACTTTGTATCCATCAACCAGCCCATTCACCACAACTTCTACTACTGGTTCAACTTGTATTACGAGCCTATACTTTGCATCACTCCACCCCACACTAAAATATATGGGTGGTCTGTGCGTATGCACAACCTTCAAACATTAATGTGGTTACCAGTGCCCAAGGTACAAAATAGACAATAAAACAAAATACAAGAAAGGGAAACACAAAAGGAAATTGCATAAAGGGAAACCTAAACTAACTGGTAACACAACCTTATTTACAAACACCAAGAAGACTTATTTATAGTAGGGCTTCAGCCTACTCCCATTAAAGTGACCTGGTAATCTTGTCCCATCTAGCGCTTGTAACTAGCAAGCACCTGAATCAAGAATGTATGATATGAGGTAAGGTCCCAACCAATGGAATTTCAACTTCCCAGGATGGCGCAGATACTTGGAATCATACAATAACACCAACCTGCCCATTTCAAAACTTCTTATTCTTGATATGACAATCATGTCATGCTTTTTTCTTAATTTTTCTATTTTCTAACTCCACCTAGAAATTAATCACCTTTCGTCAATCGTATCAATTTATCAATTCTTTCTTCCAAGCAATTTCTCAATGGCTATACCTCATGCGCACATTATGTGCAGCGATGGTAACATGAATTCCACTGGTAAAACAACCTCCACGCCGAACACCAATTGAAATGGTGTGGCCTTGTTCAACATTTTATAGGTTTTCCTATATGCCCATAGAATGGTTGATACCTTATCATCCCAATCCTATCTTCTAACGTCACAGATCTTAGTTAACGTATGACTTAGTATTTTGTTAAATGCCTCAATAGTCCCATTTTCTTGAGGGTGATATGGGGTAGTCTTATGATGGGCCACCATAAATTCTACCTATAGGATCCTGATTGTTTCATTGAGGAATTTGTGCTCATGTATAATTAACTAATCTATAAATTGAAATTAATATCTACATATCTTCAAAATAAAATGTTAATTAAACAATGAACCATTAAGATAAGAGCTTAAAGGAAATGTTTCTTCAATGCATAAATGAAATTACATACTAAGTTATTTCCTACTCTCTATGATTGCTAACTTAAACTATGAACCTATGAAGAACATAAGCAATCAAAGTGGATTGTTACTTGATCTCAAATATTGAGAATGAAATCTCACCAAGAATGGCTATAAGGCCATTTTGGATCTTCCCATATTACTCAATTTTGAGTGAAAGGATGCAAGATGGAGAAGCTATTTCCAACAATGGAGAATGGCTCAAGATCAAAATGCTTATAGTCTTTCACTATTCAAATCATGGTGCAAGAAGAAAGGTAAGAAGGAGGGTTCTTTATATAGCTTGCATGAAGAGGTAAGGCTAGCAAATTGATGAATGTGGGATAAAGGTAAAACAAGATTAGGAATGGATAAAGTTACTTAATAAAAGGTAATCTTGATTTAGAAGAGTTTAATTTGTCATTAGTAATTCATGGGAGTTGGGGGATCTTTTAATTAATCAAAGGTGATTAATTAATAGGTATAGAAGTAAGATTATAGAAGCTAATTAGAGGAAAATTAGTATGATTTATGGGATGTAAGAGAGGAATTTGATCCAATAAATGGTAATTTATTGATTTAGAGTTACGAGTGTAATTAATTAATAATAATTAATTAATCCAGTAGAAGTGAATATTAATTAACGAAAAGTCGTTAATTGACATATTTAATGATAGGAAGGTTGGTTAATTAATGAAAGGCTGTTAATTAATGAATATGAAGAGGAATGTTAGCTAATTAGTGGAAAAGCACTAATTATTATGAAAATGACAAGAAAGAGGATAATTAGTGCAATCTTAGCATTAAAGGTTGCATAAGCAGATTTTAGGTGTCTACATTTGCCCCTCTTTGGGGTGGCGTAAGTGATGCCACTTCAAAGATAGTAGACAAGTACAAACAAATAATTTTTTTGAAGAGATAGAAGAAAAAATTAATAGAATGAAGGATGCCCCCTCAAGTGTCGATGGGGTGATGAAAGAGGGTGATTGACGATCGAAAAGATGAAAGAACAAAATAGAAGAAGTAGAATAATTGATCCTTATTGCCCCAAGTTACTTTTGAAGAAAAGTGTTGATAGAAGGAGAGTGATATGGAAGAAAAATGAAGATGAAAAGAGATGGATATAGCTATCATCTTGTTGATGTAAAAACCAACTTTATTTCATCATTTTTCTTATGATTGATGTCATTGGTCCTTATTAAAAAGAATGAACAGAAGTGTAGTATGACATGAAAATCCATATATGAATAAATGTCCATAGCTAAAAACACCAACTCCATGCAACATACAAAATTTAATGCAATATGAGAAAGTAAAAGATGCCTAACTCCCTACAACATACATAATGCAATGCAATACGAGAAAGTAAACAAGATAACCTAATCAGAGAAACATAATGCAATGTTTTTGTTATCAAGCTTTGATTCGACTGTGCAAATTAACAACAAGGGTTAAAAGATGGTGCCCCAAGCAAGGATACATGCAAGGGGAATAACAAAGGACACTTGGGTCCTATGAAAAGTAGTGCACTATGAAATAGTACCAAGAAACTCATTGTGCCCCAGAGTATAGACATAGTAAGAAAATCATATTTTTAATAGAGGTAGATCAAAATGATCTATGATTTGCACACAAGAACAAGCGAGAACCAAAGAGAGAGATTTTGCAGAATGATTTTTATTGTTTTTAATTTTTAGAAACATATTTGAATGTTTTTTATTTTGAAATTTTTCTGAAACTATGTACAAGAAACCAAGAAACATGGATGCCCCCAACTTAGATGGGATGCACAAGGGAAGAATTCCATGTGTGTGAGAAAGTGAAGATGTGACATGCCCCAGTGATTAGGTGGGAGTATTTAAAGATAAAATATTCACACACGAGAAGGGGGATCAAGGAAAATATAAAATAGGTTCAATCATAAATGAGCAAGGATGCCCCCATCGTAAGATGGACAAGAAACACATAAGAGAAAGGAAGTGGATAATTAAGTTATTAAAATCAGAAAAAGGTTCCTGTAAACATGGAAAAGAGGAAAGCTGATACACATGGATCTTCTAAATGATTTTTGAAGAACAAAGGATGTTATGAAATTATTTAGAAGGTGGTTGATGAAAAAGTGATTAGCCCAAGGCACAAATCATGAGACAAGACATGCACTAAATCAAGAGTTTGAACAAGGTCCAAAAAGTAACACTTGGTAACATACTAATCTTATTTACTCATTGAGATCCCGTGTGTGCACATGGAAATGAATTACCTCTTGAAAGAAAGAGTTGATAGACAATAAGTGAAGACACTAGTCAATGTGTAGGAATGATTTAATTTGAAAGGTGATGTGTGAATGGATTGTGGAAGGAGAGTTGTACATTGCTCCGCTGCTAGCCAAAAACGTCCATAGCCGCATGATGAATATGCATTTGATTCTAATAAAAAAATCTCTACTACCAGTCAGGCATCCATAGCCCTGGTAGAGATTATTGGAAATACCCCAAGAGAGAGTTACATATCAATTTGCTTTTTCTTTTAGCTTTTTCTTTTTGATTGATTGATTTTGATTATTTTTCTTTCTAAAAACTTATTTCATCTCTCTTGTTTGACAAGAGGTTAAGAACCACTGATGGCTTAATGGAAGGATGTGAAATTGATTGTGATGATGACATTGGATTGTGAGAATTGTGATAGGATCTCTAAGAGGTCAGTCATTCTTTAATTTACCAAGGTTATGAAATACCAAGGTCAAACGGATACCATAGAGATAAATGTCACAAAATGTGTGCAAATAAGCTAACCACAATAACATTGAAGGGATGAAAGTGGTGGATGACTTGCAGAGGAATATGAAAGAAAGGGAGGAAAGAACATCCATGTGTATGTAATACCTAATTGCAATGTTTGATATTTGTACCTTTGATTTTATTTTTGTAATGTTTTAATGTTTTCTCATTTTTTTATATTTTTGAACTGTTTTATGATTTTTTTTTATTTTTGAACTGTTTTATGATTTTTGTTATTTTTTGAAAGTTGGGACCAGTAATGTCAATCTGCATGATAGGATCCAACAATGATGTGTGTGACTTCCTTGATAAGGGAGACTAAGCACGTTTGTTTATCAAGAGTGATATTATCCCGATCTCGATGATCATGGTGAGTTCACACTCAACAAATGACTGTGATTTTTTTGAAACATGGGTTTCATATGTGGGAGTTTGAGTTCCCTATCCATAGGTTTCTGCACTTTACACCATACCCCATTCGGGATCACATTTGATTTTAAATTTTATAATTTTTTGAGTTGTTGGGAGCTTTGGAGCTCTTTGGAGTTTTGATCTTAGCTTGATAAAGAACATGTCTGGATTTATTATAAGCTAATGCTTGACTTGTCTGATCTTGAGAAGTGAGAGAAGAATGTGGATGTTTAGAATTGATGAGAGGAAAGGCGGTGGGCTTGCCACAATATTTAGTATAAGAATAATGTGATGGATGAAAAGGATACGGTCCAAGGATTGAATAAGATGGGCTACTCAGAAGGTGATCCATAGACAGAAGATGAAGGGCTACTAGGATGTGTCCCAAGAATAGAAGAAGAAGGGCTACTAGGACGTGACCCAAAGATGTAAGATGATGAGATACTAGGATGTGGCCCAAGAATAGAAGATGATGGACTACTCGAGGGTGATCCATACATAGAATACAACGGGCTATTGGGACATGCCCCAAGAATAGAAGATAGTGGCCTACTCAAAAATGTCCCACAAATAGAAGAGGGAGGGATACTAGAAGGTGACCCACACCTAGATGAAGATGAAGGGATACTTGGCATTGACCCCATAAGAGATTTTGATTGAGTAATTATGATAGAAAAAGAGTGATTGGGTGATGAGAAGATAGGCCATGGATCAATGCAAGACCAAGGAGTTTTAGTACATAATGAATAATGTTAAGATAGAAGAATAAGATGTGGATAAAGTTGCATGATTTGAGGCTCTTCCTCTGTTTCTTGATAAAAGGAATCAAAATTTTCCTCATAATATGTGGACACATCAAATCCTAAAGAGAATCCTTGCTCATAATCTGCTAAAGTAATATCTTCATGTGCCCCTTAAATGCCCTGATTATTTCTTCATTCTGAAAGAGATCAATCAGTATGAGTTTTTGATTGACCACTAGGGGTTGATTGGAAGAAAGAGTTTCACTTGGTGTGGAAGACTTAGAATATGTTTGATGATGATTGATAGAAGAAGAAGATGTGGAGCTAGATGTATCAAGATTAGAAGAAGGTGGTGTGGACCTACCTATACGATGGTATATCATATATAAACTAGTAGGATTAAGTCCAAAGTCTACACATTGTGACGCATGGGTCAATTCAAATATTTGAATAGAATTACTTAGAGTCAAATAACTCTTCAAAGAAGGAATAATTTGTGGGGGTGATTGATGAAGAAGGTCCTGTGAAGAAGGGGAGGACCATGATTCAAGAATCACATTAGATGAATAATAATAAGGGTCCTGCAAAGAAAGAGAGGACCGTGATTTAAGAATTGTATTAGATGTTTGATTGGAGGGATTTAGAGTCACGCGTATCTTAAAAGGAAGAATACATCATTAATGTGACTGATAAAAGGGGTCCTACGAAGAAAGGGAGGACCACGACATAGGAGTCATATTAAATGTATGATGAAGAGGGTCCTGCAAAGATAGGGAGGACCACGATGTAGGAGTCACATTAGATGAATGATGAAGATAATTTGTGGCAACACAAATCTTTAGAGGAGGAGAACGTTGTTTAGGTGACTGATAATAGAGGTCCTGTGAAGAAGGGGAGGACCATGACTTAGGAGTCAAATTATATGAATATGAATATTATTTTGGATCCAAATAGTATTCTAGATCTGAATCATCAGAAGAGTCAGAGGAAATATTTGGATTGGAATCCTCAAGAAGAAGAGGAAATTTTGGATTAGAATTAAAAGAAGAGTGGGGGGAACTTGAATAATAATTTGGATCAGAAGTGTCCAAACCATACCACCGACTATGAGATGAAGGTGAGGAACGGGTTACCCGAATGGGTTCTCTAGCATGAAGAACCAAACATGGTTTGGTCATGATGGGCATCTTTTGATTTGTACACTGAAACTTTGATTCCTTATTTTTGTATATATAAGGGACCTTGTAATAATCAGTCATTTTTGGCATGTATTGGGTTCAAAGGTCTAAACCTAGATTGTATGATTAAATGTTTTCAAAGTGAAGAAGGGTTCATGTTGATTTTGGTAGCATAATGATATCCAACTAGACATTTCATAAATATGGGGATGCTTGTGTGATTTTCCAAAAGGGAAGCTAAGGAAAACATACATCATGATGACTCAAGACTGATAATCCAATAAGGGATGAAGGCATAAATGTCAAAGGATTGATCAAAATTTTAGCAACATAAAGGATATAAAGGAAATATTTCCAATGTTTGATTGATGTAAAATTTGCTTGAATATTTTTTCCAAGGTTTGAAAGATGTGTTCAAAAATGATCATGAACTTAGGAAAAAACAAGAATATCAAGAGGATCAAAGACCCAAAGGATTGTCCTATAAATGAGTTTATAAGGTAGATAAACAAAAGGAACAATCACGCAAGTTCAAAACACAAATCCAAATTAATGACCAAAGAATAATGAATGATAAAGAATCAATGGATCAAAGTGATTGTCTAAAATGGATAAGTCAAAAGTGATAAACAAGACACAATCACACAATGTTTAGTTTCAAACCAATCAGTCAAGTGGAGTACTTCCTAAATTTTTCTTGAAAAGGTAGTTGGTGTCGTATGATGATTAACAAAATGTCCCTACTTATGTCAAGTTCAAATAAATGAACAAGGCGTAAGTAATAAAAATAAGTTAACGCAACCTCCAAACAAAGTATACTAGAAGCAAACCCAAATTCAATCAAGACCTATATTCCAAAAGGTTTGATTACGATTGTGAGTGACACAATAATTTCACCAGATATGTTAATCAAACTTTACGAGAAAGTAAGTTATTGATATCAAGATGATATTGATATAACACACAAGTGGTAATACTTAACACTCTTCAGAATTGAGGTAACAATTAAAATCAAACTAAAGTGATAGTATACCTAGGAATTGTTAAAGTGTATATAGCATAACCTTCCAATATAGGTATTTAGGTCAATTTTACAAGAAACAAAATGTAAATACCAAAATTTTAGTGACATGATATAAATAAGATAACCATTCAAAGGAGAATCAAAGTGATGAACCAATCCTAACTATGATAACAATCTTGACTTGGGTATCAAGATAAAAAAGGCTACCAATGATATAAAAACGTCTCCACACACTTTAGATGTTTAACAACCTAGCTGTAAACATGGATGGGCGTAAATAGACACAAAAGTGGTGAAACAATCAATTAATAACATAAAGGTAGTCACTCTTCTTTTGATCAACAAAGTGTCAAAAGAAAGTGAAGGAAGTAGATCAATTAGGGTTGAAAAATGTTGGCCTCACTTGGCAGAGTTTCACCTTGCCTTAAGGCAAGTGAAAAACTAAGAAAAAGTAATGCTTCACACATTTCATGATGAACAATAACTCTTAACTCAAATTGGCTTTGATGTGGTCCAAGTGGGCTCCTGGTCAAAGATAGCTTCCTGGGTGGTTCACTCAACTAGGTGTCACCAAGACCATCTTAAGTGAGCTCGATTTACCCAAAAAGTCACACTGAATAATTTGGGAGTATCTCAGCTTTACTTTACCCCCTTCAAGCATAGTGGGCAATAAATGTGTCCATTGTGTAATCTCACTTGGGGTCTTTATACGAGACTACTTGTGACGCTAAATCTTACAAATGGTAGTACTAGTAAAGTAGGTTGTGTGGATCACTTCCTATTTCATCCACAAGGTTCCCTCTTGCGTGGACTAATTTGGGGTTCCTAGGACCACCCCCATTGTTGTAGCTTAAGGATTATGCCAAAGGGGTTATGTCCTAGTTTTAAGAGGATGGGACGTACCCTTATCCGAACCTTCAAATAAAGTGTGTTGATGGTGGTGTGTTTTTTATATTTTTTAAATTGGATGTGGTTTTCTTGAACACCTTTTGGAAACTGTAACACATGCTTAGTTAGAAATTTTTATTTCAAACTCCTTTCTTTGACAAGCATTTTTAGGTCCTACACTCAAGTGTTAGTAGTTCTCCAAGTAAATCACATTATTTAAAAGAGGATTAAGAGTTTCTTTTGATTCTCAAGATCATCCAAGGATGCAAGAGAAGATAATACACAACAAATAATCTAACTAAAAATTAAATAAAATCTTTGCAATCAATGAACCATACAAAAATCTTGATAAATGTTCATTCCCTTAAACTAAAAGTGAAAGATGAAGTTTCCAATTTACCAAATGTTATAAAATGAAGACTAAAGTTGCTTTTGATTCTTAAGATCACCCTAAGGTGAAAGAGAAGAGCATACATAAAATTTATCCCAACTATATAGAAATGGAAAACTTCAAATCAAAGGACCATTGAAAAATGCTTTGTAAAAGGTTCATTCCCTTAAGCAAAATGAATAATCAAATTTCCAAGTTTAATCCCAATGTTAAAAAGATAGAGATCAAAGTTATTTTTGATTCTCAAGATCACTAAAAGTTTCAAGAGAAGAGCATACACAAGATTTGGTCTAAATCAAGTAAAGCATGAAAATACAACATTCATCAAAACATTAGACATGTTAGAAAATGACCAGTTTTAAAATAAAAGAAAAACCTGCAATTTGTAAGTATAAATCCCAAATTTATGTTTTCATTGCATAGCTAACTTCAATACCTTTCCAACACAAAAAATGGAGTTATTTCGAGTTCGGGAGCAAAATTTATGGCCTTAAGAAGATGGGTTACACATATTCTCTTATGCTCACAGGTATGCACTTGACATGCACGGTCAAAAATGTCAAAAAAAGTCCCTTAATCTACAAAATGGTCAAATTTTTCCAACCAAGATTCAATTTTGAAAACAACCCATCACATTAATATGTAAATAGAAGACTCAACACTATCAAACATTAACATACATGCTCAAAAATTTAAGATTTTCAAGAAATTGGCAAAACTAGCATGTAGAATGATGAAAAAGTAAGCTCTAAAAATGAAAACATGATGAAATCTTAAAAAAATCACCAAGATTTAATTTTGATAGCAACCCACCACATTAATATAAAACTAGAAGACTTGGAACTATCAAATAATAACCTACATGCTCAATAATTTAAGATTTTCAAGAAATTGACAAAACTAGCATGTAGAATGATAAAAAAGTAAGCTCTAAAAATGAAAAACATGATAAAATCTAGAAAAAAATTCACCAAGATTCAATTTTGACAGAAACCCACCATATTAATATGTAAATATAAGACTCTTGGCACTATCAAACACTAACCTACATGCTCAAGAATTTAATATTTTTAAGAAATTGACAAAGCTAGCATGTAGAATGTTGAAAAAGCGAGATCTAAAAATGAAAACACGGAGAAATATTGAAATTTTCCCATCAATTCCAATTTTGACAGAACTTCACCTCCTTTATACCTACAAGGAATACTCAACACATTCAAACTCAACAAAACAAGTTAATAAAAACAAGTTATGTCAATATATGCAAAAAGAGGGTTAGTAACCAAAAATGAAACTTAACTAAAAAAACTTGAAATTAAGTGCAAAGGACAATGGAGTAAGTCCCACTGGGTGTGCCAAATATGCTCATGTATAATTAACTAATCTATAAATTGAAACTAATATCTACATAGCTTCAAAATAAAATGTTAATTAAATAATGAACCATCAAGATAAGAGCTTAAAGGAAATGCTTCTTCAATGCATAAATGAAATTACAAAGTTATTTCCTACTCTCTATGATTGCTAACTTAAACTATGAACCTATGAAGAACATAAGAAATCAAAGTGGATTGTTACTTGATCTCAAAGATTGAGAATGGAATCTCACCAAGAATGGCTACAAGGCCATTTTGGATCTTCCCATATTACTCAATTTTGAGTGAAAGGATGCAAGATGGAGAAGCTATTTCCAACAATGGAGAATGGCCTAAGATCAAAATGCTTATAGTCTTTCACTATTCAAAGCATGGTGCAAGAAGAAAGGTAAGAAGGAGGGTTCTTTATATAGCTTGTACATGAAGAGGAAAGGCTAGCAAATTGATGAATGTGGGATAAAGGTAAAACAAGATTAGGAATGGATAAGGTTACTTTAGAAAAGGTAATCTTGATTTAGAAGAGTTTAATTTATCATTAGTAAGTCATGGGAGTTGGGGATGTTTTAATTAATCAAAGGTGATTAATTAATAGGTAGAGGTAAGCTTATAGAAGCTAATTAGAGGAAAATTAGTATGATTTGTAGGATGTAAGAGAGGAATTTGATCCAATAAATGGTAATTTATTGATTTAGAGTTGCGAGTGTAATTAATTAATAATAATTAATTAACCCAAGTAGAAGTGGATATTAATTAATGAAAGGTCGTTAATTGACATATTTAATTATAGGAAGGCTAATTAATTAACAAAATGTTGTTAATTAATGAATATGAAGAGGAATGTTAGCTAATTAGTGGAAAAGCACTAATTATTACGGAAATGACGAGAAAGAGGATAATTAGTGAAATCTTAGCATTAAAGGTTGTGTAAGTAGATTTTAGGTGTCTAAAGAAGTGTGTACCCCTATTACTTGTTAAACTTAAAGGGAAACCATATCTGCTAATTATGTGTTCCCATAAGAATCTAGAAACTATCGCAGTTGATGCAATCATTTGTAGGTGTTGCCTCTTCCCACCGTGTCAAGTAATCAATGTAAGTGATGATATAGCGTGAAACAATCCTTCATTCGGATGGCACAATTGGTCCTATAAAGTCAATTTCCCATTTCTCAAATGGTTCAACACTAGTTATTGGTTGCAAGGGAATTTCATCTCTTTTTCTCGGTTTTCCCAAGCACTGGCAATGGTCATAGGCCTTGCAAAACTCAATGCAATCTTTGTAGATGGTTTCCCACCAAATCCCCGATAATAAAATATTCTACATGGTAGAATTTCCTATATAGTGCCCTCCTACAATCCCACCATGCACTTCTTCCATAATGACTACACGCTCATGTTCCAAAATGCATCGGTTTAGAACCTTGTCATGACCTAACTTGTACAGGTCTCCACTAATAAGCATATAGGGTGCGGCGTGTATTGCCAACTAATTTCTCTCCACAGCCTTCATCCCTTCATGTGCCACACTCATTTTTAAGAACACTACAATATCTTCCAAGTTTGAGGGCATGCACCACAATCTAAATAGTTACACATCTAGCATGGTATCCTCAATGCTTTGTGTATCCTCTCTCTGAATCAATCCTTGACAAGTGGTCAGGCCCTAAATTATTCTTTCCCAACTTCACCACCACTGTAAATTCTATCTCCTAAAATATAAGGACCCATCGACATATGCACCCTTGCAGAATGGGTTTGTTGACTAAGTAATTCAATTCCATGTGGTATATGTAGAATATGAAGGGCGTTGCCAATAGATATTGCTGAACTTATGCAGCATGTAGATCATTGACAATGCTTCATACTCAGTAGTTGTGTAATTCTACTTTGCTAATGTCAATTTCCTACTTGCAGAGCTTAAGGGATTATAAACAACTCCTTCACCAGGTTGTTCTAGTACTACCCCCATTGTTTTCCTTGAGGCATCCACATGCACATGGAAAGGCTTATCCCAAGAAGGAAAATGTAATATGGGCATCATTACGAGCCTTTCCTTTAAAGTGTCAAATGCCTTCACATTGCACCTCTCCCCAACAAATGCGCCTCTCCCCAACGAAAGGCACTTTTGTGTTTTGATAATTCTTCTAAGGGCGCGGCAATCTTTGCATACCCATTGATGAACTTATTGTAATACCCCATGTGTCCAAGGAATCCACTCATGATGCTCTAGCTAGTAGGCTCCCCTAAACCCACAATGACTACAACTTTGGCGGGATCTAATAGTAATACTTCCTTGCATATGATATACCCTAACAAGGTTCCAAATAGGGCAGCAAAGACACACTTCTTAATGTTGAGGGATATCCTCAACTATCGACACCTTTCAAACATTAGTCTCAAGTTATCACAATGGTCCTTGATGAGACCATACATAGTCCAATCATCCAAATAGACTTGAAGATATTATGGATGAAGTCCTCGAAGGCTTGCACTACAATGTGCGAGAACATAGCAGGTGCATTCTTTAATCCAAAAGGCATGACCATATAGGAAAAACTTCCCCATTCAGTGGCAAAAGTTGTCTTTCTCTAGTTCTCCTTTGCACTCTGCACCTGGTGGTACCCTAAGAACCCATCTGTGATGGAGTAGACTTCACACCCGGCCACTCCCTCTAAGATTTCTTGAAAAAGGGTAGGAAGGGATCGAGTGACACATACTACATTCAGGTCCCTATAGTCAACATAGATCATCATCCTTCTATCCTTTTTGATGTTGATGACCATTGAGCTTATCCATTCGATTCTTCCATGACCTTCAATGATACTTGCCGTTATCATTTTGTTTATCTCTACCTTAACTTTCGTACACGTAAATTTGGATTCATCGATAAAGTCTCTTCGAATCGGTGTGCACCTTCTTTCAACTTGATCTTCATTTTCCCCAAGGAATGGTGGATGCCTTTTCATGGTACCTACGAGGCAAAAAATCTTGGAACTTGTGCAACAGATCAATGATCTTCAAAACTTCCTTTTACGACCAATATTCATCAATGATAGCCTCCTTAACTTCAGATTTCGTCCCAATGTTAACCTTCTTTGTCTTCAAAGGCTCATGGTAGGCATGTGTTTTCTCATCAGTGTTATCTATGACCTCATGCACGTACCCTCTGAATGATCAACATCCAACGTCTCCATCTCTTCCCGTCTATGACATAGACCAATTTTCCTTTTTCTTTTTCCATACATGCGCACTCAAAATGTACTTCCTCTTATTCTTCCTCATTGAGGTGCATCTCCACATAAGGATTTTTCTAGTAATTCTAGTAGCCTATCCTCAACCATGGCACTATCTCCCATTATAAGGTGCTTGATTATTTGTAACACCTTATCCACTGATGGTTTGGTACTCCTATACTCAAATTCTTGAATGAGGTCAGCCGCCAACTCTTTCCAATTACCCATCTGACGATGCATCTCGAATGAATGTACCATGTGTATGCACAACCTTGCAAGGTGGAGTACAACTTGTGTACCCACAACAAAGGTGGTAATGCTTCCGCACTTCCCATCTAGGCTTCCTCGCATGCTTGGATATGAAACAAAGTGGTATCTTTACCATGGTAGTATTGTATAGTTGTGGGCATGTTGCTCCTTGAAAACATTACAGAGAGTGTGATTCTTACCTCATGCCACTCTAGAAGTTTCTCCTGATGTGTATCCCACCAATGTGTTGCGAGTCTGAGTGGGTTATAACCTGAGCATTCCTCTTCTTTCATCCTCATTTCTCCACTGATCTTCCATTTACTGTAGGAAAATATCATAGTATGCTCCTCCCGAGTAGCTAGGAAACTTCTTTCCTCTTAATTTCTTGATTAAGCGTGCCTTTATGACCCTTGTTACAGGTCCTTTTAATTTTCACCTAATCAACTCATAGGTCCCATGCTCCCAATTGTCACACGCCATACTAGTGGTATCACTCATGGATTGAGTGTCTTCAAATTGGATGACTCCCTCCATGGGGTGAATTACCTCAGGATCTCTGATGGAGCACACATAGATTCTATCAAGGACTTCTTCTCCCAACGGATCTGTGTAGGGTGCTAACTTCCCATCCGTCAAAGGGATGACCACCCATTCTTCCTTGTTTTTGAAACTGATATATCCTTTGTTAAACCTTATGTTGGCATTATTCTTGTAACACCATGGGCACCCAAGAAATGTTGGAAAGTTTTCTACCTCGGCAAGCGCCAAGACTTTGAAGTCTCTAGTGAACTTGGCCCCTTGAATGGTGATAACTACATCCTTTAGGACTCTAATGGGCATTGCCTTAGTCTTGTTTTCCATATACAACACATTTGAAGATGGCTGCAATGTGGGCCTTCCCATTTGATGTTAGGCATCTAAGGTAAGAACATTCACCTCTGCTCCCGTGTCGATGAGGATATTACTCAAAACCATCCATCAAAAACCGCATTCAAAGTAATCTCCTTGTCATATTCAAGGCTATGAGGAGAAAGGTTTGCATGTAAAACCTATCTCTCACACTCCGCTCCGTGCATGGTACCTTCTCCCTCATCCATTCTCCCAACAAGGGAATAATATTATCTTGCCTTAACATTTTACATACTTATTTGACCTCATCCAGGTCACTCCTTGGAACCTCGTTATCCTTCCACTACCCCACCTACCTCAATTTCTCCTTGAGACACTATATCTCCCCTTGTAAACTTTGAATCATGTCCATAGTCTCTGGTATACTTCTTTCTAATGGGTAGGGTCCAACTACTTTCCATGTAGCACCTCCTCTATGGAAACTAGTGTCCTTGGTCTTAGCATCTCCTTGGCATGCACGGCCTCTACTCGCATTGTCACCAATACAGGTTCTAGCTCTAACTCATGCACCACTCTTGGAATCCATTGTGAATCGGCCTTTTTGATGCTTCTTCCCACAACATGAGCATTGTAACAGATCAGGACACTCACGTTTATAATGCTCTGTAGATCCATAATTATAACATGTTCATCACGGGAACTCAATTCTCCCTCCACGACCACAAACTCCTCTATGAAAACCTCTTCCACGTGCCCCTCCATCTACGTGCCCTTCATAACGTTGGTCATCATCCTTAGAACTACCAGCAAGGCTAGTCTAGCACACACCCAAATCAATAGCATCATGGATCTGATCAATCAGTCTACAATCCTTGGTGTCATGGGTTTTAGAGGTGCATATCTTGCAATAGAAAGAAACATTCTTACGGATTACATGCTAGAGTAGAGGGAATCTACTTGCATCATGATCCTCATGGCATATCTCACGTCCTACTACTATAGCATGCACTGACTTCCAAGGAAACTATATGTTACATGTCCCTCCACTTCGTAGTATATACATCAAATCCCACTACGAACCTCATGCACTAAGTTTTCAGACAGCTTCTCCAATTGCTTTGCCATTGCAGCAATTTGGGCCTCCAAAAATAGACTAACACCAGTATCCACACTCCCAATAGCTTCAGTGCATAAGGCAGCCTCTAAATCCTTGCGCGGTTCAATGAATGTTTTATGTGATAATGCCCTCCTAAATGGAGTGATCAACCCTCCAAAAAAAAATTGAGCATCTATGTGAGGGTGAATGTCATATGACAGTTTGGACAGGAGAGTTTTAAACCATGCATCATACTCCCACACACTCTTTGTCATTCCCTGTTAGATCTCCTTCAAAGTGTTGATGCTCTTCTGCTCGAACTTTGGAATATGGAACTCTACAAGTTTTTTTCAACATGGTGTAGTCTACCCTTTGTTTGATGGGGATCATACTTTTTATACCAGTTATGCATGTACCCTTGTAATATAGTTAAAAAAATGGCTTGTCTTCCACTCCAGTTAGTGATCCCTTTGTACGCCATAGTTACTTGCACTTGTGCACATGCTCTGCAGCATCTTCAATACCCCTATAGTCTGGTAAGTGCAAAGACATCTTGAAAAACACTTGGGGGTGGCTGGGTTCCTTTTCCTCCCAATCCAGAGACTTGGTTCCCTCGGTGTTTCCTTCGTTGTTCCCCCACTAGATCCACTAGGTCTTGTTCCTCCCGACCCACTAGATCCACCGCCTACATTCGGTAAAGGTCCTGAAGTGGTCGTGCCAAGGGTTCCTAATGTCCCGCTAAATTACACATCAATGGTATGTAATAATGTCCCACTACCAGCAGTGTTCCCTGCGCCACTCCCGGATGTGATACCAAAGGCTTATGTATCTGCTCTTTTCCCAAAAATTCCTCTAAACACTGGAATGGTATGTGTAGCCATGGATGTCCCAAACTAAAAATTATATCTCCTGGGCACCGATTGATTACTCTCACCGATACCAATTGGGTTAATAATACTCTTCCCTTGATTTGGAAAACCAAGCACCGGGGATTGGTCGTCGGCTGGGTTTAGAAGCACTTCGACGGCTCTTCTTTCTCTATATGATGAACTCTCATCAGAAGTTGAAGGGGCTTCTCTCACATGCTTGCCAAGATGGGGTAACATAGACTGCTCAGGCTCCACATCCTCCATGTGAACTTTAACACCCTCTCGCAACGTCTACCTCCATAGATCCATCACACTTATTACCTCATGTTGTCTAGTCATCTCCCTTTCACGAGATTCATTATACTTGAGTCATCTCTCCTCAGTTTCCTTTTCATCTACAACATCCGCCATCTTCCTCCACCCTATCTTCCTTTCCTAACACTCAGAGAGCTTAGCCGGCCATGGGGAATGCTTATAAACTTAAAGTAATGACCAAGATCTTCATAGCCAGAGGAATAGCATGCAAAAATGATCCTCTAGGCTCCCTCAGAAACTCAAACTCAGCGATCTTTGGGAAATAATACGTCGAAATGGTGTATTCTAAAGTATAACTAGTCAGCACCCTCTTCCACTAGTGATCAATAGCACATGTCCACGTCATATCTACATCATGTAGCCTCTTATAGTCATCTTAGGTCCACACACGTGATCTATAGAACCAACTTGATCTAGATGTGTATGCTGAGATCCATTCATATAGCTCTACTGGGAAGAAGTAAAAGAATGTCTCATATAGCTCATGGTATAGGTTCTCTTCTACCCATCCACGCGTATTGAACTCAGGTCCAGTGCTGAATATTTGAGAAAACTCATCCTCCGTGCTTTTGAACCATGTTTCAACACTTTCTAAATTCAGGCACTTTGTCATTACACATTAAAAAGACAAAAATACATGTCATTTCACAACAACTTCAAAAATAGGTCCTAGCAATAGAACCAAAATGTAATCACTTTTATGCCCTCTCAAAGAACAAGGAAATCCCATGTGCATTATCCTATCACACAACGAGCGCTGGATGCTCACCCAACACATGCGCGGGCGCTGAGTCCCTCCTTTATGTGATTTGTGTGAGAATGCATTATTTACAACAAAAAATTAAGTGAATAGATTGGAAAGGAACCATACATTCATCTTAGAGCTCAAAACGGCTTCTAGACCAATGTGTTCATTCATATAAGAAAAATATTATAGAACAAATATCTGGATCATAAAAAAAAATGCATAGGGGCTTACACCCACTCATATGAAATATATATATAATCGATCCATATAGATGTAAGTAGAACTGGAACCACACATATATTCATAGTAACCATGTTGATAACCACATTACATTAACTGAGGCAATCACAGATCCATATGATGGTGCAGACCAATGTCATGCATGGGAACTAGACTTAGGCCCTTCAATACAAAGAAAAATGTTCAAATCCATCCCCTTGATACAACATACTCCTACAGATCCTCTAAACCCAGCCTATGGAGTTCTCACAGTATTTTTGCATAGCTTCGCCTCTTTGCATTCTCTGAATCTACATACGTCTCCTTTCTTTTCTTCTACCAGACGCTTGTATATATAGCTTTTGCAATCACCACCATGACTTTTTGAAGTTGTAGATCAGTTTCCATGTGTCCAAGTGGTCCTCCATGGGAGCATACTTCTTTAGATGTGATCTCTCCATCCTTTGCCATGATGACTTTTTGGAATCTTCTATCCTAAGGTATATTCCTTCCATGGGCACCAAGTTGCTAGGTTGGCACCTTATCCACTCTGCATGCGCAGTCGGGTCATGCTTTCCTCGTGTTCTTCCGATATGCCAAATATGGCTAAGTCCCAAGATCTTTTCTCTTCCTTGTGTGTGTGCCACTGGTTCTACTAAAACCCTCTTAAAACCCTGTCATGTGCGCTTTCTCCTTGCATGTCCTTCTTGAAATATGCCTTGCGCGCCCACGTGCCTTCTTGTACTTAGCCAATATTTTAGGGGCCCAACAGGTAATAATGAGGATATGAAATTTTTTTACTCCATTATTAACCTCCTGTAACTTATAAGATATGTGGGTTCATCACTGTGAGTTGAGGACTTAAGAGACAAATGAATGTGTAACATTTGAGTAAAAAATGATAATGTATTTCTTAAGGCGAGTAGGAGGTTAATGTTGATTTGATGAAAATTTTAATTTTGTTTTGTAGGATATTATAACTAGGTTAAAATAATTACAATTTATAGGATTATTCTATACTTATATCCATAAATGGCCAACCGAGTGAATAAATATGGTTTTAGGAATGGTTCTCTTTTTAAGAATGTGCTTCTTAATAATCTTTTGCAATTTTATGTTTTAAGAACTTCACATCATATTGTATTGATTTTAAGATTTTTAGTGACCCCCTACACCTTTCCCCATTCTACTAGTAAGAATAAAATCCACATCATGAAATTTAAAACACGGGTGAGTAAGGGCATATTTCTCCTATCTCATTTTTACACCACCAACAAGAGTTGTGGGATCATCACCAAAACTAGGAAGGATAAAAGATGTAGATATTTATTTCTTATTTTTGATTTATTTTTCCTCATGCATGTTATTATTTTATTTTTTTCATTGTGTTTATTGGGAAGACACATAGTCCCCTTACCTTGTCCCCACTCAAATAGAATTCTACGAGGACTCATCACCTAAGACCAAGATTAGAGGGAAATTATATTTGGGTTAAGATGTTAGATATTTTTCCTTATAGATAAATTATGAAAGTGAATACTCTTCATCAAGTATTTTCTAGGTTATTTTGTAGGTAAAAAATGATTAAAATAATTATATTTTGTAAAGTAATAAGGTGTGTATTTTTATCAAAATCAACATAAAACTTCCACTTAGAATAAAAATCTACAAAACAAACTACAAGATAATAAGTGAGATGATGTCATAAGAATGTGAGATGTTTTTCCAATGTATAAATAGTTAAATTTACTATCACATAATTATATTAATAATACCAACTAAATATAGTGACAATACTAAAACATAAAATTGTGAATATGCATTGATTGTAGTATGGGTTTGTGTAGACACCTAAAATCCACTTATGTAGTTTTATTGATAAAATTA
Source organism: Taxus wallichiana var. yunnanensis (assembly GCA_018340775.1). Lineage (NCBI taxonomy): Eukaryota > Viridiplantae > Streptophyta > Pinopsida > Cupressales > Taxaceae > Taxus > Taxus wallichiana. The sequence continues at coordinate 602,020,432 of CM031235.1, forward strand.
TACTAACTATACTATTTCTCATCATTTCCATTATAATTAGTGATTTCCTCTAATTAAATAATGTTTCCCTCTATTTTGGTCAATTAATGACACTTCATTAATTAACTAGCCTTTATCACATTCCGGATGCCAATTAACAACACTTTGTTAGTTATAATCATCTTTGAATCAATTAATTGACTATCATTAGATAATTAATCATTTTTAACAATGTGTTTAGTAAATAAACCCTTTTATTGGCTAAATCCCACTTTCAAATCCTTCAAATCATATCAAATTCCTCCTAAATCACCTCTAAATAGCCTAAAAATCTTATTCTAGCCTATTAATTAATCCTAGTTGATTAATTAAAGCACCCTCCAACTCCCATGAGTTGTTAATCACTTGTTAATTATTCTAAGCATGCTTAACAAGTCTAAATCTACTTTATCATTTATCCCACATTCATTGGGATTCAAGCTTCTCTCAAATAGAAAGCTATATAAAGGACCAAGCTCCTACCTTCACACCTTACACCATACTTTTGTTAGTATTATCATAAAGCATATGATTAAGAGCCTTCTCCATTGATTTGGAATAGCTTGTTCATCTCTTACATCCATTCCTTCATGCTTGATTAGTAAAGAAATATCTAAACATGGCCTTGTAGCCATTGCTTAGTGAGATTCTTTCATCATCTTGAAGCAACAACACAAATTTGATTGCTTGTGATCTTCATAGGTTCACATTTTTAAAGGCAATCATACATACTTAGTAGGAATGTTTGTAGTTAGATGATTTATTTCATGTTAATTTCATTTTAGCATTCCAATAAGCTATGATCATGATGGTTTTATGGTAGATTTTAGCTTAGCTTTTAGACTACTAGGTGTTAGTCTATTTCAATTAGCTTTGCAAAGTTTATATAAACACAGTTTGAAATGCTTATATGTAGAAATGTTTGAGGTGCTCATCAAAATAATCACTTTCCAAATTACATGGACGTAATGCTTCATTTTAAAAAAATTTAGTAACTTGATAGGGACCAAGCCATTTAGGTATAAACTTTGAACCTTTTCTAACGTTATCATACATTTGACTATCAGTTCTTAACATCAAGTCACCTTCTTGTATTGTTGTGAATGTTATTTTTTTATTAGAGACACATTATATCTATGTATACTTAATGATTTTTTCATATTTGAGCCTCTTCTAATCCTAAATATCTAATTTTACTAGCCACACATTTCTATACGCATCTTCATCTAGTATACCCTAAAGAGATATACATAGACTAAGGAGTTCTACCTCTAAAGGTAATACAAGCTCTAAACTAAATTCTAAGGTGAATAGGGTTTCTCTTGTTGGCATACGAGATAGATGTTATGTAATCCCGCAATATTGGAAGCAACTTCAAATACCAATATATTTTATTTTCATTGTTGTGCAAGATAATATTGCTAGATTTAAACCCCCTAAAAATAGACTTTATCCGGAGAATGAAGAATGCATCCTGACTGAATGGAATATTGCCACTGTCAATAGAAATAACAATGGTACTGACAGAAACACAGTCAGATGGATTAAACCTCCCACTGATTGGCACAAGTTAAATTTTGATGGGGCCTCAAAAGGCAATCCGGGTGACTCTGGAGGAGGGGGAATCATCAGGGATCAAAGAGGTTGTTTTGTTGCTGCTTTTTCTAGGAAAATGGGCAGACAAACTAATCATTATTTTGAAGCCATGGCGGCACTTTGGGGTATAAGAATTGCCAGAGATTATAATATTCCAAATATTATAATTGAAGGTGATTCTCTAAATATTATCAATCTTTTGAATAAAAAGCAACACCCCAGCTGGTCTATCAAGGATTATATTGAGGAAGCTATTGATATATGCAAAAGCTTTGAAAATGTCCAAATCACCCACACCTATCGGGAAGGAAATAGGGTCACTGACAGTTTGGCTAACTTCGGTGTTAATAATTCCTTTCAAACTTGGCTTAGGGGGGACGTTCTACCCGCTCATGTCAATAAAGCCATTATCATTGATCTACATGGCAGTGAAAATCATTACTAATGGTTGTAATTTGGACGCTAATGTGTGGATCCTCAAGTACATGATGATGACATCACAAAAGATATGGATGACTGATGTGATCTGTGCGGGATGGACTGTCATCATTTTTGGCATAGGAGGAAAGCCGAGGAGTGGGGCAATAATAACAAGTGTAGCATAATAATTAAACCTGCTTTCATGGAAAGGAAAGATTCAAATATCAAAATCAAAGCTCTGCCTGTCCCGCACATTGGTAGCTTTTTTACCATTGAGAACAGGAAAAGAAGCAGAGGAAACATGGGGAAGTGCCTTGCAAAACCGAACCAACCCACAATCCACGAGTGGAAAAGAACATGGAGATTTGGGATTACCTACAAATCAGGGGCCTATCTAATTTCATTGAAAGGATTCAAGGCTTCGACCAAGACATTTCTATCAAATTCACCCAGGGTTGGAAGAATAGGATTGTCAAATATAGTAACATGGAGATGGAAATCATGGAAGAGCTCATCACTCAGATCACAGGCCTCTGCCGGGAAGGCACCAAATTCTTCAATAAGAAGGTGGACAGGTAGGTGGAGACCAAGAAATTTCTGGAAGAGGGGGAGAATCTTGAGTTCGTGACCGCTGGCATCAAGGTGGCATCGATTCCTGAACCTTTTGTTGAGCTGGCCAAAATGGTGGTTAGGTATGTTACCCTTGAAGGAAGATTTGTGACTATACCTCAAAAGCATCTGATATTTCTAAATCATTTTCATAGAAATAACATTATCAGCTTTCCTCACTATTTGATTAACTCTCTGGAGAAATCTATAAGGGAAGTTCAAAGCCATTCTAGGGCTGTCCCTTTGTACCAGGGACTTATCCTCTTGATCCACCACCACTGCTCCAGCTACCCTCCTATGAATCCTACCCCACCTCCCTCCTCCATACCTCCACCTGCCCACACTGCTTCCACTCCCCCTGCTAAAAAGAAAGAATGAAGATGTTGTTTCCAGCAAGAAAAGCAAGAGCCTTAACGCTAAAGTCCCTGCTTCCCAACGGGTCCTAAGGAGCCACAAAGACTTGGAACTTGCTGAAAACCTCCTACATATTAGCAAGCCGGTGGAGGAGCCCAAGGAGGAGGAATTGCTTTGGACAGGGTGGACAGACTAGAAAAGGAGATACAAGAGCTCAAAGGGGCTATAAAAAAACATGGAAAGAACTAAGGGTAAAAGAATCCTTCAAAGTGAGAAGGAAGAGGGGTTTTTTCGAAGTCTTCAAGAAGCTACAGTCCTTAGATGGCAGATTGGGGAATGCTAAAAGCCGCAATGACTGCATATTGTCTTCCCTCAAAAGCATTTATAATTTCATTGAACAACATGTCCATAGTGTCTACAGTTTAAGTGGGGTTAATGAGGACATTTGGGGCCCTAAAGAGAAAAGGGATATTACAATTGCCCAAGAAGATTTGTAAGACTCCTCTCAGGCCACTACCATTGCCTTCTTCATGTCGTTGTAGGCTATCAAGACCAAGATTGACAAAGCCATCAAGTAACGGGTTGTTGTGATGTTGTTTTTTGGCTGCAATGTGGCTATCATCTGGCGGTTCTGGAGCTGTTTTTTGGTGGAGCTCTATATGTTGTTTCTCTTTTGGTTTCTTTTTGTTCTTTCCTTCTTATTTTTGGATCTTTGTATGTTTAGATCCTTTCTTCACTTATATTGTAATATTTGGCTGTTGAGCCCTCCTTGGTTGACTGTTTTTCCCTTCTCTGGGTTGTTTCTCTCATCTTTACTATCGGCTTTTGAGCCATTTGTATACTGAGGTATAGTCCCTTCAAAACTATTTGCCCTTATATATATATATATATATATATATATATTATTTTCCTTAATAGTTTTAAGGAGAATGGATTTCAAAGTCATGTTTGTATCCTTAGCTTGTCCATTGGGTTGAGGGTAGTATATGGAGGTAGTGTGATGGGATATTTTTAATATTTTCCATAACTCATGTACCTCTCAATTCTTAAATGAAGATCCATTATCTAAGATAATGACTTGTGAGAATCCATACCTATAAATTAGTTTATTTAAAATAAATTTCATGATGAAGGATCCTATAACCATGGTAAAAGGAATTTCCTCTACCAACTTTATGAAACATTTAGTGGTCGTTTATGAAATTATGGCCATCAATAGAGGTAGGGGTGACTCAAATTATCAATTCTAAACCCCACATGTAAAAATGCTATCATGTAATAATGGGTTACAAGGCTTGAGTAGGTAAGTGCATGGCATGTGAAAAATCCTAAACAAATTTACACCTACACATATATTCTACAACATCATGCTCAAGGGTGAGCCAAAATAAACCATTATATTAATCTTTTGGGTGGTTGAATTCCCACTAAAATGTATTCCAATTTTTTTGTGTAATTCAAAAAGAATATTTTAATAATCCTCTTCATAAACACATCTAAGAAACATACCAACAAAACCCGTCTAATACAAGACTTCTTTAATAATAACATACTTAAAAGATATGACATGGAGTCATCATCTTTGTTTATATTTATCCCCTTTGGAGTAAGTTATTCTAACTATGTGGTTTAATCTATCATTTTACCATGGACACAAAGTGATTGTTGGTTTATCAATGTAAAATATGAATTCATCCGAAAAATCAAGATCAAATAGTTAACCACAATCTAATGGATTATTAGATAGTCAATCTCAATAATATGCCCCTTAATTGATTTTTTATTCACATAAGTTAATTCAAACTCACGGGTGAGGGTTATAAACTAATCTAACTTCTTAGAAAATGTATTTTGGGTTAGAAATGTGAAAAATTTCTAATATTTGATGATAATATTTATTTCTTGGATAAGCATGTAGTTCGTTAGATATTTGGTAGTAAAAATTGGCCACGAACTTCTTCTATAGTTGGGTATATATAGTTTTATATTCAAGAAGGACATAACTAATGAACTAAATAGTGCACTCTCAATTTTTGTCATCTTCTTAAGCTAACATGCATGTAATAGATACCTCTATGGTATTTGAATAAAGGATAAATGGGTTGTCAAAATTGGGTGGAATAAGAGTAGGTGGTGAAAATAGAAAATACCTAAACAACTTACAAGCTTTGTGGAACTATTTTTTCTATATATTACAAGTTTTCTTGAGTAACCCTTAATGAGATGGATAACATACGTGAGATAAAAAATAAATATTTTGATTACCCTTAGCTACCCAAGAAATGACCTAGTTCTATATTTAAGTGTAGGTGGATTTATTTCAATAATTACGTGTATATTTATAGGATCCACGTAAATTCCTTAGGAATAATTAGTATAGCCAACTATCACCCCAAAAATGCATTTTCAAGGTTTAAGGTAGAACCATAATATATTAAATGAGAGAGAATGATGTGGATAACCTCTAGGTGATCACCTCTTGTCCTAACCTTTTCTATAAGATCACCCACATAGGTCTCAAAAATATTGTGGATGAGGTCATAAAAAATATTGTGGATGGTAAAACTAAAAGGCATGACTACATAGAAAAAGGTTCTAAGGAGTGGTGAAATTTTTCTTGATTTGGTCCTCCTATGATATCCTAAATTATTTATAACGTGAGAACCCATAAATAAGAGAAAACAACTAATATGCAACTATTACATCAATGATGAAATATATGGAGTGTAAGTGGAAATCATCTTTTGGATAAGCTTTATCTATATCTTAGAAGTATATGCAAATTTTGATCTTTCCATTCTTTTTAAGGACTGGATAATGTCGAGAAAACCACATGAAATAATTTATGTTTTTATGAATCCCGGTTGGAGGATTTTATAACTTCCTCTTTAACTATCGAGTGTGACCTTGGGTTCCATAGTTATCCATTTCTATTTAATGGAATTATTATTGGGCTTAATAGTTAAGGTATGACAAACCATCTCAGGTCTACTTTAGATTTATCTTTGTAGAAGAAGGATAAAGCATGTGTGTATTCCTTAAGGATATTAATGTGTTCTTCGACCTCCTTGAGGGAAAGTGTATATCCAAAATTAGATATCTTATGGTCTTTATGTGCCAATATATATATATATATATATATATATATATATATATATATATATATATTCTATTAAAAACACATTTACGTCTTCAAAATCTAGAGGAATATGATATATTTCAAGAGGTTTGTATTCTACTTCAAAAATCTATAATTCCTTTACATAAGAATTGTACCTATCCTTAGTATTGAGGTAAGAAGAGGAGTGGGATACGAGAGGAAAGCCTTTATTGTGATGTGTTTAAGGAAGATCATTATATACTCGTAAGAATTATGGAATTTCCTTATCATTCTTAATAAAGTACATGGCAATGGATTCATCCTTATTTACCACATAAGTTTGGATCTTTGTGCTTGGTATTATTTGTATAAAAAAATTTCACCTTATGAACATGAAAAAATCATTTTTTAGCAAGTATATATTATGTAAAATGGAATAAGAGGAAGAAATTATTTATTTGAAAGTTTATATCTCTCCCTAAGAATTGTGTAGACACCAAAATCTGCATAAAATCCTTATTACATCACATTTATATTATATTTCTATATAAATGAGTTTGGAACAACTTAACAAGGTCTTAAAGGCATATGTATCTTATTATATTCTCTTTATGGATTAATTTAATCCTATTAATTACTATTTCACCTTTTTAGTTTTATTTTGAGTTACCTTACAAAGACCTCTAGCAAGTCCCTTTTATAATTTATTTTTTCTAATCCCAGTCAAAATTATGCAATAAGGTCAATCCCATACATATGGTCTTAACCATTCTGCATGATCTTGACCTCTCTTATTTTTTGGTTGTTTTCTCTTTATGAGACCATTTTTTACTCTTTTATCTTTTAAATTATATCTTCTAGTTTGACCTTTCCCACCACTAAGGTCCGAATTTCAAAGTAAGAACTCATATATATACAAGTCTAATGTAGGCATTTATTATCTAGAAAGCACATATCTATCTACCATCTACTAAGCTAAGGAAGAAAGGGATACATTTTTATAATACATACACAACATAGGAGGGCATAAATGTAATTTTTATCTACACTCAAGGTTTTCTATTGGGGTGAATTATCATACCCCACTATTGGAGTTGAGGCATAAGGGTCAAACTAAGTCAAGGGATAGTTTCTACACATCAAAACAAATCAATATGATAACTACATTGAGTCTAAAATGTAGTGAAGTGTTGAGTTATTCAAAAAGGGGTGAACACTGAGGTCGGTTTGACTTAAGCGTTCACATCATTATTTTTAGATCCAATGATTACTTGAGTGTGTTTCAAGATGCATATGGTTTGTTTTATAGTTTTAGGTGTGATACCTAGGGTTTTATGTGAATTTGAATATACCAAAGAGTGAAAAATAATGACACACAATGATACTATAAGTTATAATTTTCCATTCCCTATAGCAACAAAACCATACATTCTAGATAGGGTAGTACATTTGGTCCTAACCATTTGAAACGGTCTTGTTTAGGAAGCCCAATAAATCTAGAAGTTGATTGTTCTCATTCACATAACTTATTCCTATTCTAGATCACTCATCAAGCACATCCTAATAACCTCCCAAGTCAAATAAGTTCTTCTTTCTATCTTGATTTCACTTCTAATTGCATATCAAAATGTTATTCTAATTTCTATGTTTTATACTCTCCTTTCCTAATCCGTAGTACAAATTTACATGTATTTACAAGATTAGTTATAATATTATCAATTCAAATAAACCTAAAGTGAATAGGAAACCGCCACATGGCATAAGTGGTAGTGGGCATTCGGGGCCGCAGAGAATTTTTAGAAAATTATCCTTTTTTCAAAAGGTGGAAAAATGTATCAAATTGGCCCATGGTTTAGGTGAAGGTCCACAGAAGGACATGTGGCACATCCAGGGGCTCGTGGGCAAAAATTTCAAAATTTTCCGAAGGGCAGAAAAGGTTCAAAATGCATTTTTAGGATTGGGGGCCACCCCAATCATGTTTGGACATGTGTCCCACCTTGTGTAAAGGAAAAAATAATTTTGCTGTTTTTAAAGAGGATTTGTATCTGCCACGTGGAGGGCTAGCATTTAAAGTTGATTTTAATCAACGGCAGCTGTAATTTCATTTTTTGGGCGCCATTGGAGCTCCAAGAAGTGTGGAATCATCATTTTTACACCAAAACACATGAAATTTTATATGAATCTACATCCCTTCGGCCTTCTGAACACAATGGCATCATTTATTTGAGCTAATTCGGTGCCCTATAGTGTTTTTCGTGAGATATTTTTCTCATCCCGTGAAAAACACGTGAAAGGTAAAAATGAAAAGTTGCAGAGTTAAAAATGATGAGGGAAAAAGGTGAAAAATGATTGCAAATACATGCTGGCATGGTGGAATGCCAAAACCGACCACAGGATGGATAAGGATCTGAGTTCATGCAATATTTTAAATTATTTGTGCATATCTGGCATTTGGCGAGCTGTTTCACAATTTAATATCATTTTCATCAAATGGATAGGGTTTTGTAACAAATTTGATCCCTTTGGCATATTCTTTGCTTGGGATGCAAGGATTCAAGTTGGCAAAGGATATATCATATAGTTTGGAAACATTTTAGGGGGTTTGTTGAGAATTTTGGAGAAAAGAGAGAAGAATTTTCACGAAAAAAGCTGGAAGAAGCCCATTTCCTTTTGAGAAACTACACGAGATCCATCTTGATTCCAATTTGCATCAAATGTTCATCATGCTAAGTTGGTTTCAGTGTAAAGCCATCAACAAGCTTTGAGATTGTCTAAATAACATTCCTTGCTGATATATTTGATCAAATTCTTGGATTAACTAGTTTTATCTCTTGGAAAAGCTTACATGCACTTGTATTTCAGTATGTTTTCAATTTGTGTTTCATGTTCATGTTGCAATCTTGTGTTAGGGATCTTTATTGGTCATGCATGGTCTCATTTCTTGTAGAGGGTTTGAAGGCATTTGCAATCTTCCATTCAGAAGAGAATTCATTTGAGTGGAGATAAACAGATTTAAATTCATCTTACCTTCCTTACAAACTGAGGGTATTTGTAAACCTTTGGGTGTACCTTAGGACATGATCTAACAAGGGGTTCTGAATGCTTTATTGATATTTTCTTCAAGCCTTTGTGGAAAGCTATCAAAGTTTGTATGGAATAGTGTAGATTTAGGCATCCATATGTGCACACATCCTGGTTGAAAGAGCATTGCAAATTCATTGAAATATCTCTGTTGTTTAGGTGTTGTAATTCTTTTACAAGGTTTCCCAAAGAAGGTGATGACTCCTAACTACTCTTGTCCCAATATCTCTCATCAGAATTTCACTTTAAGCTAACTCATCCTACCTACAATACCCCTGTATCTGCATTATGTGTCCACAAAAGAATTCAACCCTTTCACAAAAATGCACAAAGTTGATTAGGGTTTTATCATGTCTTTAGCAGCTCTAGCTTTATTTTGAGAACATTTCCATCATTTAGTAGTGACAACTCCTTTGAGTTTGGATAATGGATATTTGATCATATTTTCAAAGCCTCCTCCACACCATATGTAAAACACAAGGATATCTTCATCTCCTTACCATATAGGGGATGCAATATAGGTTCTCTCTTACCTTGGTTGATAGGCACAACCTAAAATAGTGAGGGTTAGATCAAAACCCTTATGAAGGTGCTATCCACTCCCTCAATTCTTGAATGCAAACAAGAAGATAGGTGTGATCCCTAGCTATAAATGACATACAAAATATCTATCTGTCCTTGAGTGTCTTTATGCAGATTCATGATCTGTTCAAGTTGTGAAGGAGATTAAATCTAAATACCAACATCTAGCACCAAGACTAATCCGAAGGTATTTTCATTCATGGTAGCATTCCAGGAAGCACTTTGTCGTAGCACTAAGCACCATTCCACATATCAACCTTCACCAACATCTTCAACCACCTCTCCACCACTACAAGCATTTAGAACCCTTATGAACTCCAAGTAAGTTGGTTTCTCCTCTGTCACTTGTAGTTGTATTCTCTCTTTGCCTTCATCCATTCATTGTTCCTACCTAGATCTATCCTTCAGCTCTCTCTCTCTATCAACCACCCACTCACACCCAACCTAAACTTCACAAAACCTATCCCAAAACCACCTCCCTCACGTAGACCTCACAAACACCCTCCAAACTCTTTGTGCAATCACAAAGAGGACCCAAAACTCATTCTACAAAGCATCTTCCAACTCCTCACATTCACCAACATTGATTAACCATAACCGTAATTTAGTGCGCCTTATACCGAAATCGGTCTCCTTAATCTATATCGGTCATTGTGATTATCAAACCAAAATAACAACTTAACCCTTAGCCTACCCCAAACATCACTCAAAACCTTACCATGCCTATCTTGAACCTATCACCTCACCCTCCCCCTCAAATATCTTTCCAAATCTCTATTCCAAGACATAAGAGAGCCCAAATACCCTCCACCTTAATCCCGCCACTTTCCACGGTGGTGATATCATTCACCCTAAATCGGTATCATCCATACCTAAAGCTGACATTGTTCACCTTGATCAACATCGCTCTCTATGTCCGATAAAATTACTTCACACCAGCAACAAGCCTACCCACCTAAAATAACCCAAACACCTTACCCAACTTTACCAAGACCCTATCTGTGACCCACAGACCACTGTGTTACCCACAACCTGACTGAAACCTTTACCTACACAACACCTTAGTATTTAATCAGATCGATGTTGATAGTAATATGAGGAACCCAAATCAGAATGCTAACACTAGATTTTTTTATTTACATGTTTACGTTATTTATTATTGATTTATAAATAGTGGATTGATGGCCTTATAGGAAGTATCAAACTTCTCAGATCTATCATATGCTAGGCAGTCCACTATCATATACAATTTAACTCTCTTTTGTGGTCTTGTTTATATTTCAGGTAGTTCCTCCTAGCCAAAAGGAAGCTCTCACAGTCAGCATTGGATCAAGAAGTTAGAACGCGCGCAATGATCTTTAAACCGACCATCACAACAGATATCCCTCCTTGGCCCATACCCTTATATTTCTCCTCAAATGCATAAATAAAATGGTGAAACATTTTGCATGCACGCCAGTGGGACCCATCAGGGGTTATTTTGCATTTTATTCATTCCTAGGTGAAAGTTGTGTGTTTGTTTCCCTTTTTAAAAATCTTCCACATTAATTTTCTTCTCTAGAATCTTCCCCTCTTTCTATTATCTAAAAGAAATTGTGTTTTGGTGCTTTAAGATGAATATTTGTTTCTTTGATTAGTATTGCATTAGTGAAAGTGTTTCACCTTTTTCTTAGATCGTTTCTTTAAAGTGTTGATGAAACAGATAGGGTAACAGGCATAGGAGGAATACTGTTCAAATTTCGGTTGATGGGTTTTTGTGTGCATATGACTTCCAAATCCATAACTGATCATGAGAGCTTCCTTTTGGCGAGGAGGAACTACACCAGTAATGAAAACAAGACAACCGGAAGGAATTAAACAATATGGGCGGTGAACTGCCTAGCGTATGCTCGATCCAAGAAGTATGATACTTCCTAGATGGCTGTTAGTCCACTATTTTAAACAATTTAATGTTGTAAAAAAATTAAATCCTATTGTTATTTAAAATGATTTAGGTATCTCACTTAAAAACACGAGTCTAATCTAATAAAGGCTAAGCTAGAATAGAATCCAAAGGTCAAATGATTGGTTCTGGGTCTCTACAGGTTTGATAAAGGTCTCGGGTAGATCACAAGTGAATGGGGGTGAGATGAAATTAGGTGGGTAGGTCTCTGTTCTAGGCTATGTGGTCAAATATAGTGACCAGTTTTGGTCATGGGTGACTAATGGTGGTTAGGTGTAACCGGTGCGATTACTGTGAGATCTGGAAATGTCACAGAACAAGCTTTAGGTCTCCTTTGTGATTGCACAAAGGACTTTGGTTGGTTAGGATGAGGTATTGGGTGACTGGAGTAGGATTTTGTGAGGTTTCAATGGGTATATGGAAGTGAAAATGTCGGAGAAGGTCAATAGGGGCAAGATAAACAATGGATGATAAAATGATGATGAAATGAAATAAACCAAGAAAGTATGATGTTATACTTAGTTGGATTCAATTCTTGAATGCCTGTGTGTGAGGGATGGAGGTGTTGATGATGGGTTTGAAGGATGTAGGTGATCACCAACTGAAGAAAAGCTTCTACATGGGCTTTATTAACACTCCTCTTTGCTTAGATGGAGCAGATCATGGCTAAGATGGTTGTGTAGGAGAAGAGGCTCAATCTCCTTCATTGCATGTGGGTTTTTGCTATAAATTGGATCTTTGAAGATGTGTTATCTCTCGAGATGCATTCTTGCTCGTCAACTTTCTCCCAATGTTTTCCAACCATGAGAATAAGGTAGTTTAGGGGTTAAAAGGGGTAAATGATGGCGAGTCTAGCTTAAGCGTGACGGTTAGGGGTAACTAGCGTCGGTCAAGGCGGGATTTCCTAGGTTTACTAAACTAGGGAGATCCTCCTATTTTCTTGGATCTTGTGTTGTTATCCCATGAATTACATTGGGAGCTTGTTGTGAGCATGTGGGAATGTAGGCATTGATTTTTACGATTTGGGTAAGTCTTAGTTAGTTATGGCAACTTACTAAGAATAGGTCTTAGGTTGAGTTGGTTTGATGAGGTGTCTAAGTGAACTATATGTGTGGATATTATTTAAATAAAATATTCAAATAATAAATATAGTGAGGATAATGCATTAATTTAATTAAATTAATATTATTGGGGTGAAGGGGGGTCATGGCTAGGTAAATGTAATAAAGGGTGCTTTTTGGTCGAGGTACGAAAGGGGAGTGTGACCTGATTTTAGTGTCTACATTTTTCCCCTTTTTGTTGTGTAGCTTGTATTGGTAAGCGATGCTAACAAAAGTAAGATGTGGTTGCCCCATGTGTGGGTGAAGGTGATCCTCCTCAAACTAGGGCGACGAGGCATCGGTGAAGCGGTAAGTGGTTTGATAAAAGGTAAATGTGAGGAAAAGGAAAGTGGGTATAGGGGAAAAAGGGTGAAATGTCTACTCGGGCAATCTAGGTAATGGGTCAGGTCGAGGTAGCAACAACCAAATGCACACACACATATAAACTGCAACATGTTGATGGGTTCACTCTACATCATCTAAGGTTGATAGGTTTATCGAATAAGGTTGAAGTGAAACTAGTATGCAAGGTATAGGATATGGTCAGAAACACAATGTAGGTTAGGTGCGGGAATATTTAGGTATGTTCGGTACACCAAAGGTAGGGTCGGGATAAGCGATCACGGCGATAGGCTAGGTAAGGTCATTAGGTCAGGTCAACACATCTAACAATGCCACAAATTATAACAAACATATGAGGTCAAAGGTCACTAGCGATGGTCCAGGTCTAACTATCTAGGTCATGGCATGGGTAAGGCCAAGGTAGGGGTAAAATAATATGAAGTCCTCAAAGGAGGAAAAATGGAAGGAGGAAGTGATGAGGTTAGGAAAGGTAAGGTAATGGGTTGGGTAAAGGTTGGATTGGGTAAAGGAGCAAGGTAAAGGGTGGGGTAAAATGGAAAAGTAAGGGCAATGTGTAGGTGAGGGTGACTGATGGCGGTCATGGATAACCGACATCGGTATAGGAAAACTAATGACGGTGAGGTAGGGCACACGACCGATGCCGGTCAAGGGGAACCGATGTCGGTTAGGTCAAGTTTGTTATAAAAACAAAAAATCCATGTTTTTATTATTCATTTTTATTGCCACAAAGTGAAGAAATGACAAAAAGAGAGAGAAAAGAGAGAAAAGTGTCCAAAAGAAACGGGACAGTGAGCTGGTAGTTTGATTTGACAAGGATTGGGTGGGTGAGTAGCGAGGTCCACGGGATCAAGGTGAGAGATTTGATTGGTCAGAGGTTACGAGTAGGTATTCGGTGATGGCAGAGGTTGAGAGAGGATCGGGTAGACCACCACCAAAGATAGCGCTATATGTGCCTTGAGATGGCGGTAGCGTGATGAGGTAAGTGCCCAATGCTACATTGTTGATTAAATAGATTAGAAGTTTGGTTAATTATTATTTGTAGGGTTGTGTGGGTTTTGGGTTTGTTGTGGGTGGTTAGAAGTTAAATTTGGGTATGGGGGAATAAGCGGCAAAAAGAGGGGGAGGGTAGTAAATTGTATAGGTGGGGTGGTTAGAGGTCCACGGGTAGTTTAGGTCATTGTAGATGGAGTAAAAGGGGTAGGAGGTGGTTTATAGAAAAGGGGGTTTGGGAAGTCATGGAATTTTCCGTGAAAGTGACTAGCGTTAGTCAAGCTTGGTGGCGTTGGTTGGGTAGAAGCGATGTCGATCACCACCAAATAGGTAAATGATGCCGGTTTAAAGGGTACCAAAGTTGGTTAGAATAAACTGGTACCAGTCAATATTTTAGGCACAAGGGTGCAAAAGTGATGTAGGTTAGGTGGTTGAAATGGGTAGTGAAAAAAATGGTAGAGGGTAATGATAATTGGTGAATATGGTCATGGTAAATAGGGATTAATTTCGTGCTTGGATTGGATGCAGGGGAGAGCGCAGTTACACATGCGAGATAGGGTTCCACCTCTACTAGTGACATTACACAGCTTAGCGACCCCTTTAGAGCTGTAACACATGGAGGTAGTGGGCTTGAGTGGGATTTGGTGCTACCGACATGCTGTTCGGCAGCCCAGCTTGATGGTCGTGCTCATCAATAGATGGGACTCCATGACCAACACATTCTATGTTCCAATGGGTGAGATGACTACCACCCCTGGAGAATGTGTTCGGATTTTGTGGTTACCCATATTGGGGCGCAGTTTACTCTATCTCCTCTAAGGCCTCAAAGGAGCTGATTGGGACAATTTTTTGTGAGGGGGTAGTGGAGCTGAGATTCCATAGTTCTAGTTTGAGCTATGGCAAGATGTACCTAGCCCATCCGGATGAGATGAGGCTAGTGGTTTTATTGATGGAGGTAGTGTGCTGCTATGCACTGCCAGACATAGAGGGTGGATTCTTTCCCTAATCACTGATGGGGGTGCTCCATGATATGATGGTGCATGAGACATGATTTTCCTGGGCACTAGCATTCTTGGTGTAGCTATACCGAGAGTTGTGTGAATATGGGTAGTTGTGCAAGTTTACAAGGTCGGTTGGCCACATCCCGGAGACACGAGATCTCGGGGTGTTATAGGCCCATATATAGGCACATGGCTAGGGGGCACCACCATAGGCATAGGGACATGGGGCACTAGCACAAGCATAGGGAGGTGGTCCCAGTTCATAGGCTGGCACATGGCAGGATGCTACAGGGTAGGTACAGGGGCTGAGATCTATGGGACCACCATAGACCATGCATGTATCTAGGTAATGAGATGCCCTAGTTGGGGTGAGATATTATCAAGATCAGCTCATGGTGGACGGGATATAATTCATATCCTACAAAGAGTATGGAGCACAACAGGTGTCTAGTGAGAGGATGAGATCCCGCACACATAGTGTGGAGAGCACAGGAGGTTAGTGAGCTCTAAGGCCTGATCAGGGAGAGACCACTAGCACACGGAGACCAGAGCTAGGTGATGTGCTAGTAGGGACACAATAGGCAGAAGGGTACATGTAACATAGAGATGGAGGACATCCGGTGAGATGCCTGAGATGCGGTCACCTGATTTTTGATGTTTACTAGTGATTTTTGGATATATATGTCGACCTACATGCCAAAGGTAGTTATATTTTTAGCACATACCCGACTGCGTGCAAAGATAGTGATGATGTATGAGTGATTTTTGTATATTTTTCATCATATACTAACTGCGTGCAAAGATATTCTATGTTGATTCATTCATTCTTTTTGTATATATGAGATTGGCATGTGTGGTGATGACATTTTGTATTATATATTGTCTGCGTGCTTGACATTTTGAGATGATGGTCATGATGAGATAGGCATGTATATTGAGATACACATTTATTGATTTATATGATGAGATACATGGTATTTTGTGTTGTGTTAATGTGTTTATGAGATATTGGATTTATGGCTTGTGTTAGATGAGATGTGGGTTTATTGTTTTGATGTGGTTTGAAATTAGGTGAGTTAGGCATGATGGAGTTAGGTTGGTTTAGGCATGGATTGAGTCAAGTGTGGTTAGGCATGGTTGAGTTAGGTTTGGTTAGGCATGGATTGAGTCAGGTTATAGGCATGGTTGAGTCAGGTTATAGGCATGGATTGAATTATGTTATAGGAATGGTTGAGTCGAGGTTGGTTTAGGCATGGTTGAGTCGGGTTGATTATGATTCATTATTGTTTGAAATGAATGATACTATGGGTCATATGTGAAATTTTGTATAATCTATACATAGTGATGATAGAGAAATGGTAGGTGTAATAAATGTATGTTGTGGTAAGAAACTTGTTATGTATGTGGCTTGATTTCCAATTTTGTTATAAAATGGGAACTAAGTGAAATGTGATGTAAATGGTGAGTTAGGCATGGTTGAGGAATTTTTTAGGGTAGATAATGGCCGAGCTATCCTCTAAGGGCCCCATGCCCTTAGAGTGCTACCTACATAGTCCCGACAAAAAGGGACCTCAGGCCGATGTAGTTATCCCATGAGCTAGGGAAGAATATGAAAATGAGTTGTTAGGTTTTTGGGTATGTTGTGGGTTGAGGTGTAATAGGTGTGGGTAGATTATAGGTAAAAGGATGCAGGTGAATGAAATTATGGCAAAAGGGAGGATTACCTCAAAGGTAAGCGTCGAGGACCAAGTCTTGTATAAGGTAATCAAAACGTAAACAAAGATGGTTAAAAGATAAGAGGGGGCAATAAAGCCACCTGATTGGGTAGGATCATACCGAGTAGATCATACCTTGGAGGAGGTGAGGAACATAAGACCCTAAAGACATTGCATGATTGACATGTTCTACGATGATGACAACCATAGGATCACCAAATGTCTAAATTCCAAGATTTCCCTTGAGGCAATTGAGACAATGAGAGTGGAAGTTGTATGGTGGGTGAAAGGTAGTTAATTTTATATGTTTTGAGTGACAGGGCCCTTGGGTAAGGGGTCTTAGGTCACAATGGGCAAGTCCATGACTAGAATTTTTTTTTTTGATATCTTGATCGATGTGGGAAGTCTATATGGGATAACAAATATGGTAATCCTTGAGGTCTTCATGAAGTTGATGGATGTGGGAAGCTTCGGTTTCTCTTGTTTTTTTTTTTGAAAGCTTCAAATAGCTATCCTTTGAGGGAGCATGATCTGTTTATAGCAGCAATTTTGTCGAGAGGAATATGTCCTTTTGAGGGAGTCATCTTTTATTAAAAGTTTGACTTAAGGAGTTTGGTCCCATGTTAGGTCCTTGAAATCATGGATAAGACCAAAGTGGAGGATAGGACTCTTGTCAAAAGGCATGGTGAAGCGACCATAGGATCTCATCTAAAGGTAGACAAAAAGTATCTATGAGAATTATGCTATGTACGAGTGTCATGGTACACATATTCAAGAGAATATAACAAGGGATGGGTACTCACATGATTATTGTTTAATCATTAGGGAGGTGTATGGAGTGGATAGCACTCAAGGGATGAGCCTGTAAAGAGATGAAGGGTGAGGTAGGACAATGAGTCAACAATAGAATTATTAAAGATGCAATGCATTAAGAGGCTCGGAGTTTGGGTTTACCATCAAGTGAGGATAAACAATAGGAACTTGATTCATAGGTATTAATTACGATGTTTGGTCCATGACAATTAGGAGTGAATTTTCCTGTTTACTTTTTTCTACTTTGGTTACGTGTTTATTTTCTTTCAAGACAAGGTCATCGACTTGGAAGGTTCATTCATGAACACATGTTTCATAAGCATGTTTGATACGTTGTTGGTAAACCTAAAGGTGATCAGAGCATTAAGATGACATTCATCTAATAATCTAGCTATGCTAAATGGTCCTAACGAAATTCATCATCAGTGAGCATGTCATGGAGAGAAATTTAGAGTGAGGGGATTCGGACTTTGAGAGGTAGAACAACCTCTGTACCATAGACCAGTGAAAAGGGTGTGGCCATAGTGGAAGTGCAAATACTAGTGCGGTATGCCCATAGGGCAAAAGGAATGTGCGTATGCCAATCCTTCCTAGTATCGTCAACCACTTTCATGAGAATTTTTGAGGTTATGTTAGTGGATTCAGGTTGGCTATTGGTTTGTGGGTAATAAGGTGATGAGAAAATAATTTGAATGTCGAAAGCGTCGTAATTTTTTTGCAATGTTTTGTTTTTGAATTGTTTTCCATTGTCAGTGATGAGGCAATGAGGAACACCAAAGCGACAAATGATGTGATGGTTAATGAACTCACATATCTTCTCAACTTTCATGGAGATGAATGGTATGGCTTCCACCCATTTTATGTAGTATTTGGTAGTAGTTATGATCCATTGATGGCATTGTGAAGAATGAGGATTGATTTCACCGACAAGATCCAAACCCCATTGAGAGAAAGGAAAAAGTTCACAAGTGACCTGTAAGGCATGACTGGGTGTATGATGAAGGTTGGAATGTTGTTGACATTTCACACAACATTTGACATAGTCACAACAATCATGGTTAAGGGTCAGCCAGTAATATCCTAGGAAAAGAATACACTTAGCAACAACAAGGCCACTAAAGTGACCTCCACATATGCCATCATAAACCTCCTTAATGGTATAAGGAATTTTAGAACTTGTGAGGCATCATAAGAGAATACCATCAAATCTGCGCTTATAGAGGATTCCCCCAAAATGACAAAACAAGAGACCTTTTTAAGGAAGGCGCATTGTCCGTTATGGGTGAGATCAAGAGGTAAGATGGAGAGAGAAAGGTAGTTAGAGTATTGTTTATACCAAAGGTCACTCGGGTCAGGGGTGTCGGTTCTAATTGAGTAAACATCATGAGGTAAATAAGAAGGTGAATGGAGGCATTGTATGGTGAAAAATATTTTGGAATCGGTAGGGGAAGTGGGTATTTGGGAAGCTAGCGAGGCCATGGTATCGCTAATTTATTAGTTGAACGTGGGATGGTTTGAAGGGTGTAACAATCAAAGGTGGTCAAAAGTATGTCTACATGATGTTTATACTTTTGAATTATCTCATTACAAAATTGGTACATACCATTGACTTGGTTAATGACCAATTGTGAATCACCAAATATGTGGATTGATTTGACATCTAGGGCATATGCGGCTTGGAAACCTAGTATGAGCACTTTGTACTCAACAATATTGTTGGTGCATTCAAAGTCTAGTTTTAAAGATAAAGGCATGGGTTCTCCATCTATAGGAATGTGGATAATACCATCCCCATCCCCACCCCCACACTGACACTTGGAAAAATTAAAGAATAGTGTCATTTGGTAAGGGGGTTCGTCCAGGGAAAGAGTATTAATTGACACATTGGGAAATTCAAAATTAGAGGGTTGAGCCCAAAAAATAGGTGCATCAGCTAGTTTTTAGTGATATCTTGGCCCTTGATGGAATTTTGATGAGTGAATTTGAGGACAAGATCAGCTAAAAGCATAAGCCATCATGCGGCATGCTGATTTTGATAAGGTTTGGCGCACATGAAGTGTAAGGGGTTGGTGTTGTTCATGACATAGGTTTTGTGGTTGAGTAGGTAATGCGAGTTTGGTGGCAATGAAAATTAAGGCTAAGAGATTTTTTTGGATGGTTGTATCAGGTTTCATAGTCCAAAAGAGTATAGCTTATGTAATAAACCGCTTTCTCACTATGTTGTTCATCATGATGAGTGAGCATGGCTCCCAAGGAATGATCGTAGCTAATATGTTTAGGTAAAAGGTTAATTGTATTTAGGTGGAATGAGTACGGGTGGTTGGAGAAGGTATTGTTTCAGGCCCTCAAAAGATTTGTGGTAGTCATCATCCCATTTAAATGAGACATCCTTCCTAAGAAGATGATGAAATGGTTGACACCGATTAGATAATTGTGAAATGAAATGGTGAATGGATTGTAATTTACCTTGTAGGATACAAAGTTGGAAAATGTTATTAGGTGGAGGCATTTCTAGAATGGTCTTGAATTTAGTAGGGTAAAATTATATACCATGGAGGAAACAATAAATCCCAGGAGCTTTCTTGAGAGAACCGTGAAGATGCACTTTTTAGGCTAAAGCGAGACACAATATTTAATGAGGTGGTCAAACATGGTTTTGAGGATAGTGAGGTGCTTATAGAGACATTTAGATTTGGCCAAGAGATCATCCATGTAATATTTCAATATGCGATTCATGATATCATGGAAGATGTAAGTCATAGCATGCTGATATGTAGCACCAGCATTTTTAAGACCAAAAGGCATGACTCGATAGCAAAAGGTTCCCTAAGGGGTGATGAATGCGGTCTTGTGTTGATCTTTTGGGGAAAGAAAAATTTGGTTATAACCTGAGAAACCATCCATGAGTAAGAGCATCTCATGACCAACGATGAGGTTAACCAGTTGATCAATACCGAGCAAGGGAAAGTCATATTTCGAGTAGGCTAGGTTGAGGTCATGGAAGTCCATGCAAATGTGGAGTCCCCCTGTTGCTTTAGTAATAGGGACAATGTTAGAAATCCAATGAGGATAATCAATGGGTAAGATGAAGGAAATGAAAAGAAGGCACTGAATTTATTCTTTAACGAGAAAAGTAATGCGGTGCATTTTCCTTAGCTTTTGTTTGATAGGTTTAGCATTAGGAATGGTTACGATATTGTGGACCACTATGGTGGGGTAAATACTAGGCATGTATGCATAAGACCAAGCGAAATCATGGTTATGATCTTGGAGAAAAGAATTGATGGCTTCCTATTTAGTAGCATCTAAAGATTGTCCGATCTTTAGGATGTGCGGGTTGTCCTGAGTATGAATGTTGATCTCGATAGTCAATTCATTAAACATGGTTTGCATGTCAGAGGGTAGTGACTAATGAATATATGAGTCTTTTGCACCAAGGTAGGTGAGTATGGATTCATCATCCTAACATTGAATGACGTTAATTATAGGTGTGTCATCATCGATCATTTCAGGATACAGGAATGGATGAGTGAAAGGGGTCTCGCCTTCACATTGATAACTTAAAGGCCCTAAGGAAATGGTGTTTATGAAAAAAAAAAGTTAGGGGGGATAGATTTAGCATCCATCGACTCCGTTGGTGAGGGTGGTGATGAAGGTGGAGCGGGTGAAGAAGTTGGAGAAGGGCTATTTCCTTAATGAGTTCAATGCGGGCCTATTTGGTAGGTGGTTCAGGAAAGCTGATACCACTATGGTCGTTATGTTTATGGGCGGTACATGGAATGATAGTATGGCAGCCTTTCTCATAAAATCCAAAACCAAAACCCTTCCATGCACAACAGTGGAGGAAGGTATGGGTGAAATGGTGATTGGTAAGTGATTAGAAGTCAGCGGAAAATGGGCGGGGTTGTGATGGTGGTTCAGGTGTGTAAATGGTAGTATCAAGTCCCCCATAGGTGAGACTAGTACGAAGATGAGGAGAACCATAAAGGAGGAATTATCCTATACGGTGATCATAGTGAGGGTGTTAGTGAAGGCTTCCATACTCGTGCGGAGTAAGGAATGTGTTGACACTATATAAGCGGTACTCCCCTAGAGTGAGGCGTTGAAAAACACCTTCCAAGGGATCAGTGGTTGGTAAGTAGGTAGTTGGAATGGATGACATGTCGAGGTCTATGCAGAGGTGAAGTTAATGGTTTGGGAAGCTAATGGGTTAGTTGTGGAGGTTATAGCGGTGGTAGGAATGGAGGAGGTATGTGTGGTGAAAGTAGCGGTTGTACTCATAGGTGGAGGTGTAAGTGAAGAAAGTATTGGTTGTGGAGGTAGACGGCAGGTGTATGAGCACATCATTGGGTTGGTAAAGCATGTTACGTGTTTTGAAAGGTGATGGGTTAGATGGAATGGTATAAGTGTGTCCTTCGTGTTCAAACTTTACACAACAATGCAAAGTGGAAGGAACGCAACCCATGACACGGATCTAGGGTCTTCAAGTAATAACTTATATTGGAATTCCCCATCCAAAACGTAAAAAAATTCTCGAAGCAGTGCGGGGGCCCACGTGAATGTGGACAATACTAGTTCCTAGTGTGGAGGTGATAGCATCATTGAATGAAAGCAACATGAACTGATGTTTATGCATGCAATTGTCAGGTATGCAAATTTTAGCAAATGCATGGGATGAAATGATGTTAATGCTAGTGCCTCATTCAATCATCACATGGCGTACCCATATGTCATCAATGTGGATGGAGATGAAGAGGGTTAGGTCTAGGGCATCATTTTGGTGTGGCGCGATCTCCTCCTCTGAGAAGCTAAGGGAGGCCACTTGGTGAAGAAGGTGATGTGAGGATGAAAGTGGTAATTTGGTGAGAGAGGCTACATGATGGGGTGTGATAATGGAGGCTACGAGTGTAGGGTCATTGGGTAAAACCTCGAGTAGATTGAACAACCTCTATGAGGGCTTGACGATGGGATTCCAAGTTTTGTATGAGGTCATATAAGGACATTTTGAGGGGAAATTGGTGTAATTGTTTGAGCATGGTGCGATGTGTGATGCCATTAGAAATGGGGTACATGGGGCCATAGATAGTGATTTTAGGTATGGGTGCATATGGTATGTTGGGTATAGGATTGGTTGGTGGGTCAGTTGCCTTTACTTTTCCCTTCTGTGCACGTGTAGTGATGTGTATCATGTTGATTTGAGGGGAGTTTGTAAATGGAGAAGGTGTAGGGTGAGTGGTATAATGACACGATGGGCAAAATCCTACCGAGGAGAAAATACTTGTGAGGTCAATTGGGCACAATGACATTTGGATGGAAGCATGGTAAGTTCTCTAATGCGAGCCATGTTAATTTCAAATCGCAAGGGTGGCTCTACGAGTGGTGAGGGTTTTTGAGTGGGCAGTGTGGGAATGGGTGTCGATGAAGAAGGATCCTTGTCAAGAAGGTCATCGTCATCAAAGTTGGTTTCTAGTGGACATAATTGGATAAGGATGGTTTTCAAGGCCTTACAGTTCTCCACATCATGCCCTGGCACACGATGGTATGTACAAATTTTAGTATCATCAAACCCTTTTGGCTTGGGTTTGAGGGGGTCGTAAGGTCAGAGTGGCGGTAATGTGATAATAGAAGTCTTGAGGAGGTTGGTTAAAATTTTGGCATAGGACCCTGCTAGTGGATCACAATGGGAAGTGAACGTGGGTTTGGGTGTAGGTGTGGTTGATTGTCGAGGAACTATTTTTGGAAGAGTAGGAACGAGTTGAGTTATGGTTTTAGGTGCCGGTGTGGTTTTAGGTATCAGTCGTGTTTGTTTGGGTAGGGGTACAGTAGATGGATGGGTAGGAGGGTGTGTGGTTGTTTTGACTACCTTGTTGTGGGGTAGTGGGGTTTTGTTTTTGGGTTGCACCTTCTTGGGTAAAGGTGATGTGGGTGTAAGATGCCTAGAAGGAAAAGTAGATGGAGGAAGAGGAAGAGTTACCATGGGGATAACGGGGGTGTTGTGAAGGTAGATGACACGGGTCATACTTGGGTTATGATGGACAATGACTAAAGTGTAGTGGGTAGTGAAGCAATAGCTGAGGGTATTGGAGGTATTGGTGGTAAAGAGATTGGAGGTGCGAGGTGTAAGTCATGTTGTGTGCCTAGGTAAGTTATAAGTTTGTTAGGAAGGCATTTAATGTTGTGTTATTGGTTTATGGATAGGTGAAGGTTTCTTGACCATGTTGGGTAGCTAAGGTCTTAAGATAGATGGGACAAGTGCAGGTGTGATTGGTGCGGTCGGGGTATGAGGTCGATGAGTTTGTTTCTTTGGTTTGGGTGTCAAAGTAGGTGTGGTATTGACATTGGAGGACATAGCTAAATCCAGATTAATAGGTGGATGGGTAAGGCTGGTGGTCGAGGTGATCCCTAAAGTGGTAATAGGTTAATTGTGGTAAATGTTGTAGGTGTGGGTTTGGGTTTCGATGTAGGTTGGGTTATAGGTATGGGTGTGGTTTGAGCACTAATGGTGTATCATGGAAGGGGTTGTGACAGAAGTGGTTGTATTTGGTTTGATTGGTCAAAATGTGTTTAGGTAGATAGTTGAGGTATCCGCAAGGGATCTCTACATCTATGTCGAGATTGGGAGTAAGAGGCACCCCCATAGTAAATCCCTATCCACATAATCCAAGTGATCGGTGAAATGTGAGAACAACATGTCTTTAGGTGGATTTGGTGAGAACCTAATGGTAATTCCCGTAAAACATGTCTTAGAGACAGGGAATTAGCTAGCTTCACTTCTATGGGTAAGAGAGTCGAAAGTAGGTTGGCGGGATTCGGGTAGCTGATGGAGAATGCTCGCAAGAGTCAAAGGTATCTCAACTCGGGTCAATGATAGGTGGAGGAGATGATGGGAGCTCTTCTATACGTGGAGGAACATATGGGTGGTCCTCATGGGTGGAGGAGGTAATAGGTGCTCCTTTGAGGGTGGAGGAGGTAATGGGTGCTCCTCTATGGGTGGAGGAGGTGCTGCGTATGTAAAGGTTTTCTAAGTGGAGAAGCCGGTGGTGAGATGGTCTCAATATTAGCGGAAGACCCCTCCGTAGGTGATGAAGGAGATGAAAGATGTTCATCTATGGATGAAGGAAGAGGGGAGGTTGGTTCGATGTAGGAGGATTTTGGGCTAGGATTTCCTTTATTGAAGGGATGCAAGGTAATTGGGAGGTGACTGGTACCTCGTTAAAGATAGTGTGAACCTCATGGGTATGGCTATCATGACTTGACGTCTCACTAGTTTGATTGGATGAAGGGGCATGGTTGGGAAATGGTTTTTGAAGATTTGTAGATTTTGGTTGGGTGTGCCGTTGGGATTATCCATAGTTAACTCGACTTTCTCGAGCATTTCTTGGACAATTTTTTTGAAAGTGATGCGGTTGCCATCAATATGACCCTTTACTTCATGATAATTATAGAAATCATATTCTTTATACCATGTGGGCATGTCGTGCAAGTAGGGTCAAAACCGGTGTGTGGTTTTATAGGTGCAAGGGTGATGGCTTCCGCTTTGATAAGCTTTTCTAAGATAGAAGAATAAGGTTCCCAATAGGGGTATATTTTTATTACTCTCATATGAATTGAAAAGTTTAGATAGGTGAGAGATTAGATGAGGGTGTAGCTTGATTTGATGGATGAGCTGGGCCGGCCTTGAGTACCACTGCATTAGCGGTGCCCTTAGCTTTTGAATATTGGTTTTTGGTTTGGAAGAAGAAGAGGTATCATTTGACTTGAATGCCAAATTCTTATTGCGTAATTGGATTTTCTTCTCTTCGATGGCTTGAATCTCTAACATTCATGCCATAGTGAATGCCTCATCAAATGTTTGGAAGGTTTGGACCTATAAGATTGGGGGATATGTCTAGCACAAGCCCATGTGAAGAGTCGATGAGTTCAATTTGTGGAAGTTGGAAGGTAAGTTGATTGATCAGGATGTGCTAGCGAGTGACAAAATCTATGATAGATTCATCCTCATTCTGATGTGTGGAATATAGATTGGTCATGGTAACCTTCTTGATGATATTGATAGAGAAATTATCCAAGAAGACTTGGGCCACCTGATTGAATATAGAGTGTTTAGGTAACCCACTATACCAATCTAATATAGGTCCAGTGAGGGACATGGGAAAGGTTCTCAAAATCAAGGCATCATCATGAGCGATCAGATAACACCCATGTTTGAACGACTGCAAATTTTTTTGCGGGTCTTCTTTGCTATTGAAACAATTGAATTTAGGCATTTCCCAATGCACAGGGTATGAAAAGATAGGAATTGATGGGTGAATAGGCTCCTTGCAAATATATTCATAGGTGAGAGTGTTGCGGGAGATGGAAACCGATTCCTCCAATGTTTGCATCTTGTCCAACATCAACTTATTCATTGGTGGGTTGTGATGATTAGATGCCTCTTATAGCATGAGGAGGTTGGTTTTGGGCATATAACAAGGGTTGCACTCCAGTGTATGGGGCTACCATGTAGGGTGGTGGAGAAGAAAGCGGTGAAATAGAGTACGTACCTAGAATGAATAATGGATGAAATATGAGGTTGTTGGTAGTTTTTATATGGGGGTGGAAGGGTCGTGGAAACCCTAGTGGAAATAGGGGCTAATGATTGTGGAATGAAAAGAACCATGTTCTGAAATGGGGTAGGGGTCACCGACACTGGAGGTGGGAATGTACCTACAGGTATGTGTGAGACATTAGGGGTGGATGAGATTGTGTTTGGGGTATTTGTCGAGGGTATGGTGGATGTAATGGGTGCCACAGAGGTAGCAGACGTAGTGGTCATAGTGGGTATAAGACCTAACTATGAAATGGTAGGGTTAAGGTAGATGCGGTAGCATAGAGCTAGATGGGGCCGATTTGGAATGGGTGTGAGATTCGGGGGATAGATATGGGTATGTTGTATATCAACTAACCCAAGGCATCTTGAGTGGATGAGTGGGAAAGGTAAAGCGCAAGGCAAAGCCGGGGTTCAGTCAAGGATTCATGCGAACTCCTCATCTCTGGTAGCGATAGTAGTACGCTAGATGGGATCCATGATTGGTGATAAAATAGAAGGTGGTGAAGGACTTGGTGGGAGTGGTTGACAACTAGCATGAAATATGAGGGCGCTTGCTTATCTTTGGGTCAGTACCATGTGAACTAGTACTGATCAAGTAGGGCTGCTTCTCTGTAAATGACATAGAGAATAGCATGTACAGTGAATTTGGTGACAAAAAGTGGATTAAGTACTAAATGGTGGCTGGAATGTGAAACAGACTAATTGATGTGGGTTAGGGAAAACCAATGCCGGTCACTGTAGAAAATGGATAGTGAGTGAAAAACAAGGTAGAAGGTGAAATCTAACAGGTATGCCAAATCTGATGATGTTTACAATGTCAATGGGTATGATGGTAGTGATAGGGACTGTGAAAAGTGGAAGAAAATGAATAAAAATATCCTTTTGAGTAGGTTAGCAAAAGGACCTAGAACCAACGTTGGTTGGGTATAACCGATGGCGGTTAGAGGTAACCGACAATGGTTACTGTGAAATTGAAACAGTGATGAAAGAAAGTGGTTGTGAATTAAAATCTGATGTAGAATTAGACCTAGAATTCTAAGAATGATGATGATATAGCCCAAGCACACTCAAGTGAAGCTGGAATACACCATCTATGATGAGGAGCATGCAAGGATGAACAAAAAGTGACGAATGTGATCTCTCACGTCAAAACACAAGCCAGAGAAAAACACTAAGAAAATGAGATCCTAAGAGTGCCTTTTCTATTATGTTTTTTTAGCTTATGCTATTTAGGCACTAACACATGAATTGTGAAATAGTGTTTTTGGTGAGGATGGTTTCCTACAAATAAGGATATCTAAAAGGTGAGGTTTTGGGTATGTTATGGTGGGGCGGACTTGGCTCACGAAGTATGACTCAATAGAGTAGTGAGTGGGTGCCTTTGTGTCATGATCATGTGATCACCTACAACTTCTTCCAAGTAGGATGTTGTTTAAGAATGTGAGTGTTTTGAATTTTTGTGTGGTTTGGTAAGACTCAAAAAAAGAGAAAAGGATAGAAGTGCTTTTCTACAATTTGTTTGTCAACCATTAGCTGGTCATGACTTCTAGCGTATAGGTTACCCTTAATTAATGTGAGCTAATGCAATAAATCAGAATGGAATGCACTTATTTTTAAACCCAAATCGAAAATGTGAAATTGGATGACACAATAAGATGAAGAGGAAGAGGGATGCTCTTTCACTACAATGTAGAAAACATGAAGAAATGGTTCTTTTTAATTACACCAAAAGAAAAGTTTCCTTTAGAGAAAATACAAAGAGGAGGTGGATTACCATGGAAGAAAATTAGCATGTACACTTTTAAGAAGGGAAACAAACACACAATTTTTTCCTAGGAATGAATGAAATTCAAGGAACCCTAGATGGGTCCCACCGAGCATGCCAAAATGTTTCACCTTTTTCTTAGATCATTTCTTTGAAGTGTTGATGAAACAGATAGGGTAACGGGTGTAGGAGGAATACCTGTTCAAATGTTGGTTGATGGGTTGTTGCATGCGTATGACTTCCAAATCCATAGCTGATCATGAGAGCTTCCTTTTGGCTAAGAGGAACTACCTGTAATGAAAACAAGACCACTAGAAGGAATTAAACAATATGGGCAGTGAACTACCTAGCGTATGCTAGATCCGGGAAGTATGATACTTCCTAGATGGTTGTCAGTCCCTTTGTTTTAAACAATTTAATGTTGTAAAAAAGTAAATCCTATTGTTATTTAAAATGATTTAGGTATCTCACTTAAAAACACAATAAGAAATAGATCTAATCTAATAGGCTAAGCTAGAATAGAATCCAAAGGTCAAATGATTGGTTCTGGGTCTCTACAGTTTTGATAAAGTTCTCGAGACGGATCACGGGTTAATGGGGTGAGATGAAATTAGGTGGGTAGGTCTCTGTTCTAGGATGTGTGGGAAAATATAGAGATCGGTGTCGATCAGGGGTGACCAACGGCGGTTAGGTTTAATCGGTGCTAGTTACTTTGAGATCTAGAAATGTCACAAAACAAGCTTTAGGTCTCCTTTGTGATTGTACAAAGGACTTTGGTTGGTTGGGATGAGGTATTGGGTGATTGGTGTAGGATTTTACGAGGTTTTAATGGGTATATGGAAGTGAAAATGTCGAGAGAAGGTCAATAGGAGGCAAGATAAACAATGAATGATAAAATGATGATGAAATGAATAAAACAAGAAAGTATGATGTTATACTTGGATTCCATTCTGAATGCTGTGTGTGAGAGATGGAGGTGTTGAGGATGGGTTTTAAGGTGCAGGTGATCACCATCGAAGAAGATCTTCTACATGGCCTGCATGTACACTCCTATTTTCTTGGATGGATCGGATCATGGCTAAGATGGTTATGTAGGAGAAGAGGCTCAATCTCCTTCCTTGCATGTAGGTTTTTGCTAGAAATTGGGTCATCGACGATGTGTTATCTCTACGAGATGCATTCTTTCTCGTCAATTTTCTCCCAATGTTTTCTAACCTTTAGAATAAATTAGTTTAGGGGTTAAAAGGGGTAACCAATGGTGATCCGCTTAACGGCGTGAGTTAAAGGTACCGGCATCGGTCAAGGTAGGATTTCCTAGGTTTACTAAACTAGGGAGATCCTCCTAATTTCCTTGGATCTTGTGTTGTTATCCTACGGATTAGACTGGGAGCTTCTTGTGAGCATGCGGGAATGTGGTTAGAGGGAATGTAGGCATTGATTTTTAGGGTTTGGGTAAGTCTTAGTTAGTTATGGCAACTTACTAAGAATAGGTCTTAGGTTGAGTTGGTTTGATGAGGTGTCTAAGTGAAGTGTATGTGTGGATATTATTTAAATAAAATATTCAAATAATAAATATAGTGAGGATAATGCATTAATTTAATTAATTTAATATTAGTGGGGTGAAGGGGGTCATGTCTAGGTAAATCTAATAAAGGATGCTTTTTGGTCGATATACGAAAGGGAGTGTGACCTGAATTTAGTGTCTAGAAAGAGCATCCCTCTTCCTTTCATTACTTGCTACATCGAATATGACATTTTGATTTTGGTTTAAAACACTTGCATGGCATTCTGATTTGTTGCATTACATCCCACATTCAAATTGAGGGAAACCTATACATTGGAATTCTTGACCATTTGTTGGTTTACACAACTAAATCGTAGAAAACACATTCTCTCTTCTCTATCTTTACCAAACTGCACAAATTGGAATATATACATCTTCTTAAACAACATCCCACCTGGAAGAAGCTATCAATGATCACATGATTAGAGGATTGACAGTGGGAACCAACCTAGTTATCTCTGTCTAGTCATCACCTCAAAGAATGGCCCATCCTTGCCAAAAATAACCTGAAACCTCACCTTTAGAATTTCCTTCTTCATAGGAAGCCTTCCCAACCAAAAAATCTGTTCTAAATTCATGAGTCAGTCTTTAAATAGCATAAGCTAAAAACACTAAATTCACTTGTATGATTATGTGTTTTTCTTAGCTTTGTGCTTGACTTGCGTTTTGAGGTGTGAGGTCGTATTCTCCATTTTTCTTTCCTTTCACACTCCATAATCATAGTTAGTGTATTCCATCTATTTTTAGTGTGTCAGGACACATTTTTACCATACTTAGACTTGGAGGTTGGTATCTCATTCAACCTTAATTCACAAAAACCAAAAAAAAGTTCATTCTATAGATTTCACAATAACTGAGCATCGGTTTACGTCCCATTGTCATCGGTTTACCTAAGCTGGTGTTGGTTCCTTGTGCTTTTGGTAAGTTTACCCAAAGAGCACTTATCTCATATTCTTCTCTATTTAAAATCTCTAGATTTCACCATATCCTTTGCATTTTGATATTATTGACTAAATATATCCTCCACAATTGACTTTCCCAGGTTTTGTCTCACTTAATCAATGTTAATTCCCACGATGGCGGCATTGGTTCTTGTGACTAGAATTAGTTATTGGGACCTTCATCGATAACTTATTAATTAGAATCAATTGTTATAACTGATGTTGGTATTTATGCTTTTATTTTTAATCAAAACACCTACAATTCACCTCTCATAATCAATTATTTTCCATCCCTATTTTTTCTATGTCATTTATAGAATACAGTCTTACCATGTCAACACTTATTCACATGGTGTTGACTCACAATCAAACTAACAACCTTGTATTTCATGTTAGCCACTAGCCACTCCCACCTAGTCCATCACTATCATCCATCTTGTCACCTATGGATCCAAATCAGCTTATCCCCATCGCTACTGGTGACGAGGAGTTCACAAGACTCCTTGACCAAAATCTTGCTGCCCTCTAGTACTACCTTACTCATTCTTCCACCCAAGATTCCCCAGGACAATTAATATATGACATTCTTGTATCTATCCCTCCTTCTCTCGCACCTACCTCTGCATTAGCTAGCACCAGCTTGGCACTACCGTCATCCACTTTACCACCTGTGGTGTCTCAACTAGATCCCACAGCCACTATAACTATAGCATCTATGTCATCTATCGCACCCATGACATCAATTGTCCCTCCGACAGTCGCTTTAAGTATAGCCCCATCTGCACCCACTACCTCACATATACCTATTACATCACAACCACCTCTGGTGTTGGAAGCTTACACCCCTTTCCAAAACCTCTTCCTTTCTATCCCATAGTCCTTACCCCCAATCACCACTAGAGTTATTATGACTACCCCACCCACTTACACATACTACCAACAACCCCGACCTCATCTATTGCTTGTTTTGGATATGTGCCACCTCCATCTATTCCTCTTAAGTAGTTCTCATACTCGGTGACACCATACACTAGCATACCAATAACCTCATACATTCAATATCAACCCCCTTTTTCTATAGGGGAACTTATTCATCACAACCTACTAACAACCTCATTAAAATGATGATGGAAAAGATGCAAACCTTAGAAGCATTTGTTTCTGGCTCCCGTAATTCTTTAACTTATGATGAAATTTGTAATGAGCCTATCCATCCATCTATTCCCATTCTCCCCTACCTTGTGCATTGGGAAATACCTAAATTCAATTACTTCAATAGTAAAGAAGACTCATAGCAATACTTTTGGTCATTCAAACATGGGTGCTACCTAATCACCCATGATGACGCTTTTCTCCTATGAACTTTCCCAATGTCCTTGACAGGACCAACACTAGATTGGTATAGTGGACTACCTTGACATTCCATTTATTCTTTTTATGAAGTAGCCCAATATTTCTTAGACTATTTTTCAATCAATGTTACCAAGAAAGTCATTATGACCAATTTATATTCAAACTGAGAGTATGAAGATGAATCTATCACAAATTTTGTTGCCTGCTGGAGGAGTCTTATCAACCAGTTGATGTTCCAACTACCTCAAACTGAAATTATCGAGTTGTTCACTATGGCTTGTGCTAGACACACACGACCAACTCTGTAGGTACAAACCTTCTAAAACTTTGATGAAGTGTTCACCATGGCATGAAATATGGAAATTCATGCCATTAAAGAAAAGAAAATTTAGTTACGAAACAAGAACACCCCATTCAAATCAAATGACTCTTATTCATCTTCAAAACCCCAAAGTAACTATTCAAATCCCAAAGGATCTACCAACACGGTAGTCCTCATCCTTGTAATCAAGCCCAACCTTATTCCAATATTTCTCCCATCCGGGCCTTTCAACTCCGGTGGGAGAAATGGAAGTACACCGATTAGAGAGTCCTATTCTTCAATCTTGGAAAATATTATAAATTTGGAGCCATTACACTTTCTCCCTTAAATCCTCATATAGGTTTTGATCCTTCCCATCCTATACCTGCATGGTATAAAGAACACGATTCTTATAATTATCATCACATTAAAGGCCATAGCTACGGTAACTACATAAATTTTAAGAACATTTTCCAAGAGATGATATATAATGGACACCTTGTCATGGACAACCCAAACACACCAGCAAATCAAAACTTGCACATATTTAAAAATCCATTCCCTAATCACAAACCAGTTTCTAATCAAAATAGTGAACCTTCATCCAGCGGAAGCAATGTCCATGAATTCCACGCAGTTTTTGATATTGTACCAATTGTTCCTCAAATACCACCTATTTTGAATATTGAGGAAATTATTGCATGAGCCCCTCTACCCATAGAGGATTATACCCCTTTTAATCCTTCACCCACAGAGGAGTCCCCTTCATCTCCCCCTACTCTCATGGAGGAACCCACACCTCCTAACGATATTGTTTCACCATCTACCTCACAACCTACTGAACAATCAACACTTTTTATTCTCCCATCCACAAGAAAATCATCATCACCTTCTTCTCCATTAAGGGAGAAGTCTACATCACCATGCCTATTATCTCTCCTACCCATGGGAGACTTGTCAAACATGCCTCTACCTATTAGGGGTAGTTCCCCCTCATCATCCTAAAACCACATTGACATGATATCGGCTCTTTTTCCTACAAAGTCCAAAGCTATCCAATTCCCTATCTCGTAGACATATTTTATAGGGATTTCCACCCAACCAATTACATCCTCTTCTTCAATAGTCCCATTTTCATGGTGGTTGATTGCTTGGATTATGTTGATCATTCCATGCTCTAGGGACATCTTCGGCTCCCCATTTTGACCCAAATAAAAATATTTCTGAAGATACTTCCACAATCTACCCAAAGATATTTTCAGAAACCAAATCAACATTGACCATGCCTATTAAATGACTTCTTCTTCATCATCCCTACCTACATCCTAACCTCTACCAACAAAAAAACCATTCCCAAACCTCAAAACCTACCCACACCTATCTTCTCACCTGTATCTAGACCCATCACTACTTTAGGTGTCATGTCAACATCAAGCCTTACTCAACCACCTATCAAATTGGACTTACTAGTGTCTTCCTAAGACTGCACCAACATCATACTACCACCGAGAGGAAAAACCAAAATTCTAGGCTATATACGCTAGTATTTTCACGCCTTTGTCACCTTCTCCCCTTCCTTCCATCTTATGGCCCCATCCATCAACCCTAATAAAAAAATCCCTATCCAAGATTATTCAAAAGCTAAACATCATACTACTACATCACGAGCCTTTTTACACCTCATTCACCTAAAAAGCAAACTCCCTCACCCTCACTCGTGCACTTCCTACCACCTATACCTCCGCTAGTTACTATAACGCTAACCTTGTCTATATGACTTCAACCAATGTTGTCTACCTAACCTCTACCGACCACCTCCACATGCAACTCGGTTTCCCTCGTGGGTAACCCATCCTCTTTGGCCATCTTCTTTCCATTCTACATCCTGTACTCCCATGTTACCTTTTCCCAATAAGGTACAACCCAAAGATAAGAATCCATGACCCTTTGATAAGGTATTCAAACCAATAAAACCTTCCATCACTAGCTCTTCTATCCCACCTTTACCCAATATACCATCTACACTCACACCCAAAATCACCATCTCCATACCTATAAACCATATCTACGATGGGGTTACCCATTGTGTAATGATAAAACAATTACATCAGTCTCCTCTTTAGATGTCTTTGTATGATCTGGTCCAAACTTCCGAATCCCATAGAAAATACCTTATCGAGGTTTTACAATCCATTCAAGTTCTACCCAATGACCCCACACCAATGGCCTTGATTATCACCCCTCACCATGGGGCCTCACTTAAAGAATAATCTTCTTCTTCTACCCCATTCCCACTCCTCACATCACCGCACTCGGCTTCTTTGAGTAGGAGATTCTACTTCTCGGTCGGATGACCTTAATACCGCCCTATTCATATCTTTTTATATCAATAACATACATGTACGACATGTCATGATCAATTATGGAGCTAGCATTAACATCATTTCCTCCCACACATACAATCAAATGTGCATCCCTTCTAATTATATGCATAATAACCCAGTTATGCTATGCTCCTTCAACAATGCCATTACCTCCACCCTTGGCACCATTATCCTTCATGTTCTCATGGGTCCTCACACTGTCTCGGAATTATTCTATGTCTTAGAGGGGGAGTTCCAGTATAACCTATTTCTCGGCAGACCTTGGATTTTTGTCATGGGTTGTGTCCCTTCAACTTTACACTGCTATGTAAAATTCAAGAATGAAGGACATAAATATACCATCCCCATCGACCCGCCTCCATTAAAAACTTGTAACATGTTGTACCGGCCCAATGATGTACTTGTACCGGTCAAGGCATTTGTCACTACCCACCTTTCTCCCTCACCCATGACCCCATGAACTAATGATGCCACCACCTCTCCCACGTCTAACCCTGTTATTCTTACTACCACTACAACCTCTACAATTGACTCATTTGCTTCCAAAGAAACTAATACCCCTCCTGCCCAATCATCTAGTGAGTCTTCTATCCCTGCCACCCACATATCACCTACTAATCCCTTAGAAGGTGCTTTTCAATGCCTCACTCTGAGGGAGTACCACCTATACAATATTGACACATTCCTCACTCAACAAGAGTATAGAAACTTGTGCAGTACCCTTGTTATGACTACCACATAGGCAAGGTTTTCCCTTATGGTCCTCCCCACCCTCACATTGACCTAAAGTATGGGGACTTGATACTCCCACTTATTCACCCAAACCTCCATCCCAAATACAACCGATTTTGTCTGACCTCCAATCCCTTATTAACCACCACTTCACCCACACTTTCCTTCACCTTTGAGCATGGAAAGGCTTTGGCTTCAGTTTTTATGAAAATTGCCACCATACTTTCATTTTAATGTACCACCCGTAAACACAATGATTGTAGTGGCATTGGCTTTGCCATAACACCTTCCAAGAAAGCACACATTGACCTCATTTAGGAAGACAAACCTTCTCCACCCCATTCACCAACATCACCATCTTCATCCATGGAGTCCATAGATCCCGAATCTATTCCTCCTAACTTTTTTTTTCATAAACATGATTTCCCTGGGACCTCTAACCTATCAACACAATGGTGAGGTTCCTTCTTCTCTTCCCTTCCTATATCTTGACATGATCGATGATGATACACCTTCTATTAACGTTATTCAATGTCAGGACAATGAGTCTATCCTCACCTATATGGGTGTGGAAGATTCTTATATTCACCGGTTGTTACCCTCTGAGATGTAAACCATGTTGAACAAATCGACTATCGAAATCAACATTAATACTTAGGATGACCCATACATTCGAAAGATATGTATTCCTTTAGATGTTGTTGAATAGGAAGCTTTTACCTCTTTCCTTCGGGACCATAACAACATTTTTTCTTTGTCCTATGCTAATATGCCCGATATTGACCCAAAAATCATGGTCCATAATATCGTAATCATTCCTAATGCCAAACCCATAAAACAAAAGTTACGTAAAATTCATTCTTGCATAGCTCTTCTAGTTTAAGAAGAACTTCATAACCTTTTCTCGGTTTCCTTCATCCTACCCATTAACCATCCAAAATGGATTTATAACATTGTTCTATCATAAATTAAATCGGGGACTCTATATTTTCACTGAGACTTCCGTGACCTCAACCTAGCTTGTCCCAAAGATGATTTTCCTCTACCAGGCATTAACCAACTAGTTGATCTTACCGCTCTCATGGATGGTTTCTCGGGTTATAATCAAATATTACTCACTCTAGAAGATCAACACAAAACTACCTTCATCACTCCTTGGGGGACCTTTTACTATCGAGTCATGCCTTTTGCCTTAAAAATGCATTGGTGCTACATATCAGCAAGCCATGACTTATATCTTCCATGACATCATGCATCACATATTATAAGATTATGTAGATGACATTCTTGCCAAATCCAAACATCGGGTCAAACACCTAATAATCCTTAAGGTCATATTTGACCGCCTCATCTAGTATTGTGTTTGTCTTCAACCTAAGAGGTATGTATTTGTGGTACTTTCATGAAAACTCCTTGGTTTCTTCATTTCTTTGTGTGGCATATAATTCGATCTGATAAAGTGAAGATTATTCTCAAAATGCCTCCACCTATTAATCTCGATCAAATTTAAAGCTTGCGAGGTAATTTGTAATCTATTCATCATTTTATCTCACAGCTTTCTGACCCCTATCAACCATTTCATCATCTCCTCAAGAAGGATGTCTCATTCAAATGGGATGATGAATGCCATAAAGCCTTTGACACCTTAAAACAATACCTTCTTCAACCACCAATGCTCATTCCTCCTAAGGATGACCAACCCTTTTACCTATACATTTCCACCACTAACCATTCCTTAGGTGTCATGCTTTCTCATTGTGATAAGAAGCAAAAGGAGTAAGTGGTTTATTACATAAGTCATACCCTTTTAGATTATGAAACTAGATACACCCATGCTGAAAAACTATGCTTAGCCTTAGTTTTTGTCACCACCAAGATTTTTCATTACCTGCTCAACCAAAAAACCTTTTTTGTCACCAATACTGACCCTCTACATTACATGTATGCCAAACCCTACCAACATCAACGTGTTGCATGCTGGCTCATGCTTCTTGCCAACCTTGACCTCAAATTCATCCATCAAAAGTCTATTAAAGGCCAAACCATTGCTAACCAACTAGCAGACGCACCTCTTTCTAGAAGTTAACCCTCTAACTTCAATTTCCTAGATGAATCCATTGCTACCCTCTCCTTGGGAGATACCACTTACCAAATGACCCTCTTCTTTGATGGCTCCAAATGTCAGTGTGGAGGTAGCGCTAGTGTTATCCTCATTCCTCTTGGTGGTGAACCCATGACTTTATCTTTCAAACTGGATTTTGATTTTACAAACAATATCACCAAATACGAAGAACTTGTATTGGGTCTCCAAGCTGCTTGTGCCTTAGATGTTAAGTCAATGAATATCTTTGGTGATTCCTAGCTAGTTGAAAAGCAAGTCAATGATATATACCAATTTCTTAATGAAATACTTCAAAAGTATAAACATTATGTAGACATACTTTTGAATACCTTTGAACATTATGAACTTCAAACCACCCCATGTTCTACCAATAAATTTGTAGATACTATGGCCTGCATGGCTTCTCAAATACCCTCTTTTCCTGCCAACTCTAAAATATTTGTCAGAATACAAAGGTTACAATCACCCTCTTATTTACCTCATGAGGTCCACTCCGTCAGAACCGTTGTACCTTACCCACATAACCTTTGGTATAAGAATTTTGTAGACTATATTTCCCTTTCCATTCTACCTCCCGATCTCACTCATAATAAATAACGTGTATTTCTTACAAGTGTCTCTCGCTATGTCATCATGGGTGGTCTTCTTTATAAGCTGTAGCTTCAACGGTATTCTCTTACGATTCCTTACAAGTTCTAAAATTCCCTACAACATCAAGGAAGTTCACGAAGGAATTTTCGGAGGCCACTTAGTGGTTTAGCTATTGCTAAATGCATTCTTTGCCTTGGCTATTATTGGCCAACCCTAAACCGCAATCATTGTTGTGACTATGTCAAATTTTGTGTGAAATTTCAGCAACATGTTAATCTTCATCACACACCTAGTCATTCCTTATAGGTCACACAAGACCTTTAGCCTTTCTCTTAATGGGGCTTGGATCTTGTCGAAGAGATAAATCCCCATTCTTCACAACAAAATCAATGGATTATTACGGCTCTTGAATATTACACTAAATGGGTAGAAGCCATTCCCCTCATTTCTAAAAAAATCTGATAATATATGTGAATTCATCAACCATCACATCGGTTGTCACTTTGGCATCCCTCACCATCTCATCACCGATAATGGAAAGAAATTCAAAAATAAAAACCCTACACATGTTGTGTGATTTTTTTGGCATTCAACTCAATTTCTCTTCACCTTATTACCCAAAACTAATGGCAAGCAAATTCAACCAAAAAAACTTGAACAAAATTCTTAAGAAAGTAGTTAACAATCTTTGGGAAAGATTAGCATACGCACATTCCTTTCACTTTGTGGACTTATCGCACTAGTATTCGCAATTCGAATACTTTTGCCACATATTTTCTCTCGGTCTCTGAGTACCAAGTTTGTCTTTCCTCTCGAAGTATAGATTCCATATCTTCACATCTCACTAAAAGACATGCCCAACGACGATGAATTCATCGGGACCATTTAACACAACTTGATTTGTTAGATGAATTTCGTGTTAATGTGCTTGACCATCTCCAAATCTACCAAAAATTTATCAAGCATGCCTATGAAAAACATGTCCAAAAATGAACCTTTTAGGTTGGTAACCTCATCCTGAAGGAGAATCAACATGTAACTAAAGAAGAGAAAATTGCAAGGGAAATTTTTCTCCTAATTAGATTGGACCCTATACCGTTACCCATGCCTATGGATCATGTGCTTATCATTTTTCTTCACTCGAAGGTAAACCTGAATATGATCCCCTCAATGCCTTACATCTTTGACCATTTTATTGTTTAAATAAATTTCTATATCACTTTCTGTCAATTTACCACTCATCCCTTAAGTGTTGTTCACCTTCCATATTATTGATTTTTGAGGATAAATGACTAAACAAGAACCATGTGATTACACATCTCCTTCATCCTTATCTTCAACATGAGTTCCAAGGATCTACTCATGGCATGATTCTCATGTATACTTTTCTTATTTTTAAAGATGGAATCCCATGGTCATTCATCACTTGAAACCACCTCTTTCGTAGTTAATCTTTGTGTGTTATGGTTTTGTCTTCTAAACAAGAACCTAATCTTCCTCTATAGTCTTTTCCATGACATAAACATCCAAAAAAAAAAATGGGATTCAACTCCTTGAGTCAAACTTCAAGAAAAAGATGAATTCCTCAAAAGGGACATCTCTTCTCTCTATCTCATCACTATAAATAGAATTCTCCCTCAAAGGACAACTATATAAAGTCATTGCAAAAATACAATAAAATACTCAGAAGATTCCCACATTGATTACCTTCGAAGACCTCAAGGAGATAATATACTCATCCCATATATACTTCTGCATCAATCAATCTATAAAAAAATGATAACTTTTCCTTCATGGACTTGCCTATTTTGATCCTGGATTTCTTACCACATAAACATGACATCATACAATAAGTTATGCTAAAGCACACACTTTCACCTCATTTCCTTTTCACCCTAATTTTCTCTCTACTCAAGGGACTTTCCACAACTGTGACATTTCGTGATCATGTGACTTTCTTCACCCTTAGAATAGTCCATTATGCAATGCCTTCAGGGTCTCATGTTCATCAACCAATCTTTGGTATGTTGGACTTGTTATGGACCTTATCAATTAGGTGGTTCTTTCTACCACCTCTTACCTTTCAACTTCTTCATTACCTATTGATTCTCCTATACAGGACAAAGACTTTAACACACCTATGTAACCCATATCCCACCCTACCTATTTTACCCATACCCATGACCCAAATTCAAGTTTACCTATTTACCCACACCTATTTGACCCAACATCTTATCTTACCTATTTACCCATACCATTGACCCACAATCCACCTTACCTATTTTACCCACACCTATTTGACCCAACATTTGACCCTACCTATCTACCCATGACCCACAATCAACCTTACCTATTTTACCCACACCTATTTGACCTAACATCTTACCTTACCTATTTACCCATGCCCATGACCCATAATCAACCTTACCTATTTTACCCACACTTACTTGACCCCACATCTTACCCTACCTATTTACCCATACCCATGACCCAAAATCCACTTTACCTATTTACCCACACCTATTAGACCCACCTTTTCCCTTACCTATTTACCCTACCTAAATAACCATGCACCCAACTAGCCTAAAACTTAACCCCCCATTTACTTATCCTCACCATATTCCTTCCTGGCTTATGGGATAACTACATCAATTTGAGGCCCCCTTTCACCAGAGTCTATGTAGGTAGAACTCCAGGGCATGGTTCCTCTCAAGGTTAGCTCGACCATCATCATCACCTTCTTTATCTTTTCCCTCTTCCAAACATTCACCTCCCATCATTTTCTACCTATTTCAATCATATTCTATTTTAGTTAGTTTCCTTTTTATCACCATCTGAAAATCAACATGTAACCAAAGAAGAGAAAAGTAAAAGGGGAAAATTTATTCCTAATTGGATTGGACCCTATATCGTTACCCATGCCTATGGATCAGGTTCTTATCATTTTTCTTCACTCGAAGGTAAACCTAAACATGATCCCTAAATACCTTACATCTTTGACCATTTTATTGTTGAAATCAAGTCCTATATTAATTTCTATCAATTTACCGCTCATCCCTTAAGCGTTGTTCACCTTCCATATTACCCATTTTTGAGGATCAACGACTAAAGAGGAATCATGTGATTACCCGTAACCTTCAACCTTATCTATAACATGAGTACAAGGCTCTACTCATGGCATGATTCTCATGGATACTTTTCATGTTTTTAAAGATGGAATCCCATGGTTGTTCATCACTTGAAACCACCTCTTTGATTGTTGATCTATGTCTTCTATGATTTTTTTCTTCTAAACAAGAACCTAATATTCCTCTATAGTCTTTTCCATGACTTAAACATAAAAAAAAAAAAGGGATTTAACTCCTTGAGTAAAAATCAAGAAAAATATGACTCCCTCAAAAAGGGAAATCTCTTCTCTCTATCTCGCCACTATAAATAGATTGCTCCCTTGAAGGAAAGCTATATAAAGTCATTGCAAAAATATAATAAAATATTCAGAAGCTTCCCGCATTGATCAGCTTCACAAAGACCTCAAGGAGATAATATACTCATCCCATATAGACCTCCCACATTGATCAATCTATCAAAAACAAACAAACGCAGAAAATGATAACTTTTCCATCATGGACTTGCCTATTTTTGATCCTAGGTTTCTTTCCAGGTAAACATGCCATTTTACACTAAGTTACACTAAACCACCCACTTTCACCTCATTTCCTTTTCACCCTAATTTTCTCTCTTCTCAAGGGAATTTCTGCAACTATGACATTTAGTGATCATGTGACTTTCTTCACCGTTAGAATAGTCCATTATGCAATGCCTTTAGGATCTCATGTTCATCAGCCAATCTTTGGTATGTAGGAATTTTTATGGACCTTATCAATTACGTGGTTCCTTCTACCACCTCCTACCTTTCAACTTCTTCATTACCTATTGATTCTCATATACAGGATGAATACTTTGACACACCTATGTAAACCATATCCAACCTTTCCTATTTTACCCGTACTCATGACCCAAATTAAATTTTATCAATTTACCCACACCTACTCGACCCAACATCTTATCTTACCCATTTACCCATACCATTGACCGAAAATCCACCTTACCTATTTTACCCACACCTATTTGACCCAACATCTGACCCTACCTTTCTACCCATGACCCATAATTAGCCTTAATTTTTACCCACACCTATTTGACCGACATCGACCCTACCTATCTACCCATGACCCACAATCAACCTTACCTATTTTACCCACACTTGTTTTACCGACATATTAGCTCACCTATTTACCCATGCACATGACCCATAATAAACCTTACCTATTTTAGCCACACTTAGTTGACCCCACATCGACCCTACCTATTTACCCATACCCATAACCCAATATCTACTTTACCTATTTACCCACACCTATTAGACCCACATTTTCCCTTCCTAAATAACCATGCACCCAACTAGCCTAAAACCTAACCCCCATTCACTTATCCTCACCATATTCCTCCCAAGCTTATGGGATAACTACATTAGTCTGAGGCCCCCTTTCATTGGGGCTATGTAGGCAGCACTCCAAGGGAATGGGGCCCTTAGAGGTTAGCTTGACCATCATTATCACCTTCTTTTTCTTTTCCCTCTTCCAACTGTTCACCTCCCATCATTTGCTACCTATTTCAATCATATTCTATTTTAGTTAGTTTCCATTTTATCACCAAACAGTTGGAAATTAATATACCATTACAACACATACATTCATTTCATCACATTTACCATTTATTTACCATAATCACACATTACCTATGATCATATCAACATGATCCATGTTATCATACATGCCACAAATTAAACCACCACATACACATACATCCTCATTTCTTTTCCATAATATCAAATACCTTAGAACTTAACTCAAACAAAAAACCATGACTCCATCATGCCTATTCCTAACTCCATTAGGACTATACCTAACTCCACCATAATTAATTGACATGTCTTAACCATTCCTATGACCTGACTCAATCATGTGTATACCTTTTATCATTTTGGCCACCCATTGAACCATACCTACAAGCTCAACCTAAACCTACATCTTCTTTGTTTTGTCTTAGAAGTCCTTCTTTTACCTATACCTTGTCCTTACTTGTGCTATGACTGTTTACCTAAACCTAACCAACTTGGTGTGACCATTGACATTATGTTGTTTTATCTATATCATGTTGTACATTAAGGATAAGAGGGATACTATTGTTAAAGATAAAAAGGGTAAATTCCTTTATTCGTCATGAATGCAATAGGTCTTAAAACTATTGAACAGGAACAAGAAATTTTTACTAGAAGGTGGAGTTGAAATAGTTATGTTTGGAGGAGATGGTTATCTCGAACTAATTTTCCTTTTCTTATTCTCCTCGGTGAGAGCTGCAAGTAATCAAATGATCCTTCTTCTATTATTTTTGACCTTGTTTGAATCCTTCTCATGAAATTGAGGCACTAATACTACTAAAACCAATTGATATAAATCTTGTAGTCACCAGATGTGTTGCTGAAAATCCTCCAAAGGATAAAATTCATCAAGTTACACACAAAATATTGGAAAAATTTAAATATTAAATTCTAAGTTGTTCCATCGGGCATGCCAGAACTGTTATCACAAAAAAATAGCACTCTCTGGTTTGTCATGAATGTTTGGATGAACAATCAGTGTTTTTGATTAACATTGGATTATCTCTCAATTTCTGGGACTTTCTACTTGAAAAAAACCTCCAGAGAAGTTTTTTTCCTCTACCTAATCCTAATGCTAAACTAATATTAATGAATTAAATGTAACTATCTAATCCTATCCTATGATTTAAAGGGACCAGGGAGAGAAATATGCCAAGAAATTGGGAAATACTAAGTTAAAGAGAGGTGATAGCACCAAAAATAAGGGTGGATATAATCTAATAAGATATACGGGAGAAGGAAAATGTAGAGGGGAAAGGTCAAAAAGATGTGACACAAACAAACAAAATCATTCACCATCTATTCTCTATGAAACATAACAATAGGAACCTACAAAATGAGAAATACATGCACAAAATACAACATAGAGAATGAAAAGGAAAGGAAATAGAACAAAATAAAATATAGGGTTGAGAGAAACACCACAACACAAAGATTTTATTACTTTCAAAGAATTCATAGACCATTACATGTGTGGGGTTATTCCTCAATTATAAACCCCTTGGTGGCCTAACAATGTTCTCTTAGGGAGGGGGATATTTAATGGTGGTAGACTAGATGGTATGTCATTTTGTTTTCGGTGGGGGGTTATAAAACTTCCTCAGGATCAAGATTTGAGGAAATTGAGGGGCATATACAAATAGGATGGCTTCATCCTGCTAATTTTTATT
Source organism: Taxus wallichiana var. yunnanensis (assembly GCA_018340775.1). Lineage (NCBI taxonomy): Eukaryota > Viridiplantae > Streptophyta > Pinopsida > Cupressales > Taxaceae > Taxus > Taxus wallichiana. The sequence continues at coordinate 602,064,849 of CM031235.1, forward strand.
TTTCCTTGAACTAGGGTGAGAGGACCCATAGGGTAACCTGAATGTAGAGGGGGAGATGTATTCTTTGTTCCTCTTGATATGTTTCAATGATGGATCAATCTGGGATAAGTATGGCCATGAATACTATTGGATTTGAAAATTTCACCCGTCCTAAATCAGGTTGATTAGGGATTTAACGCAACATAGGACTATCTCCAAGTTGTGGGACTTAAAGCGAGACAAACCTCCCGAGAAGGCCAACTTTCTATACTTGTTTCTCTGCTAAACTACTTATAGAAAGTAAATAAAACTACCTTACACTAACCTATAATTTAAAGGGACCTTGGAGGGAGAAATATTTATAAAACTAAAATCTTAATCGAAAATAGGTGATAACACCAAAAATAGGGGTGAAGATATTCCAATGAGTTAAAATGAGGAAAGAAATGGAGAGGGTAGAGATCATACATGAGAGATACAAACCTAAATTACATTTACCATCATAATTTCCATGAAGCACAACATATATAAATCCTGCAAGAAGAGTAAGGCATGCATAATACACCTATAGTTGTAATGGAAAGGAAGCAACTGTAACACAACACAAGCTAAGGAAAAAGGGAAAAAAATGAATTTTGTTGCTCAAAAGGATGCATAGTCCATTATAATGAAATAAATAAGGAAATAATCACCATACGAGAATGCCAAAATCTAAGGCCTATAACTCATTAAAGTTGTGGAACAATTTTAACGAGTTCATTTACAATTGAGAACATCCTCCTTTTATTACTTTTCCTCGGCACTTACACTTATAGATTTCTAAAAAGGAGAGAGAAATGGGGTACTGAATGTGTCTTAATGGTTTTTACTACCTACTAGCCCAAATGACCAATCTACAGAGGAGGAATGGGCATTTGACATGCCTAATGCCATTAGTTCTTTTGGTTAAGCTACCTATAATTACTCATGCCTCGATTGTTTCTCCTCTTCACCGCTTATCGAATTCCACCTAAATATGATTTTGAATGGTTCAAGGTCTTGCCTATGTTGATATTATTTTGATAAGATCAAGACATATGGATCTTATATTTATTAAAAATGTGGTGCATTCGGTTGATCCAAGGGTTAGCTAATTTCTTGAGTGCATAATGGCTGAATTAATTTTCCCCCTTT